>ML058327.1:4677438-5277438 GCA_003013855.2 Liriodendron chinense | reverse complement strand
TTGTGCAATCCAAACCGTTCATTTTGTCGAGCATGAGGTGCTTTACTTAGGAATGTTGGTATTTTTGTGTGAGATCCATCAGATACTTGTAGATCTATAGCCAAGACAATCGGTGCATACCATTTTCTGTAAACAGAAACGCCAGGTTGGCTATCCGCGTTCGATGGTTTTCAGGGCCTCTTGGCCTGTTCATAAAGACTTACAACTACATGTAATAGTGTGATCTTAGCCATCCATTCCTTTTTCACTTGGATAGATAACTCCCTATAAAAGAAATTAGGATTTCTTTCTCTTTCCGTTTCTCATCTTCCCTGTTTGAAATCCTAATTACAGAAACCTCTCATTTCTCTTATCAACTTCCTCTCCATTTTAGATGATCTAGAGTTCATTACATCCATCAAATCGAAATGCCATTTCAGATCTGGTGGTAGGAGATTGATGCCGGTCTGGATCTCTAAAGTCACAAATCGTCAGTTGCAAAGCTCTAAAGTAGCGCCTCTCATTTCCTAAACCTCCTACGTTCAGTCCAGCTCATCTGCTGAACTGCTGGTGGTGACTGTGGTGTTTTTCTCAACCATAGCAGTGCGATATCAATTGATCGGCCGAAAATTCAGATTTGAGTAATTCCTCCAACCTTCTTCTTTGTGCGACACTAAATCTCATATCTGCTCTACTTCTGGAACCCTATACATCTTGAAGTTGTTGTTACAGAAGGATTCGGACATGGTTCTGGTGTTGCCGAATTGATTCTTATTTGTTTCTCTAAGTTCAGATAAGGTTGGATTCTAATTGAAACCTCCATTTTTCACCATTGAGTTTTTATTTATATCTATTGAGTAGTTCATGTCCTCAGTCAATAGCACAATTTCAGGAATTTTGAGATTTTGAAGAGAGGTTGTATAATCGAATAAGTTATTCTTGAAAATGTTGAATTCTTGAATTTCTGGTTTTGGGAACCATTTAAGAATGTAATATAATCAGTCCTACAAAGTATCATTCCCAAATCAGAAACTCAGATATGTGTGGTTCTTACATTGTATTTTGAGTTAGTTTGAATTAGCTACATTAGTGTTGATTCATTGTTGTTCAAAATCTGCAGGAGTACCTAAATCTATAGTTAACAAATTTTAGAATCTCTCTAACCGAATCTGTTTTGAATATTGATGTGAGTTAAAATTCTCAACCAGTCATTTGTTAAATTAAAATAGGGGTTAATTTTAAAACTGAGTGTAGTTTCTAAACAGGAGTTTTGATTTTAGGATACCCAAATTCCTTAGCTTGGACGTCATTTGTTGCAATCAAGTTAGTGATCAATTGTATTAAGGAAGAGAAGTTCCTTTCTATTTTTTGGTGCCTCCTCATATTGGACAGATTGGCTTGGAGGTGAGGTCCCTCACCCTTTAAGTTTTCCCTTTTTCTGTTATTGGTGATTGAATATTAGTTCTTAGTTTTTTTTATTGCAATGCATATTATTAGATTGATAGCCACATTTGGAAAGTAAAAATAACTTGAAGAAAATGCAGTGGTGTTCACATGTTTGTTTCAAAAGGCTTACATGAATAAAATTTAATTTTTGACAATGGAATATGTTAAATCTTTAAATTCTTTACATGTGTGTTGATTTTACTTTTGAAGTGAATACTATGAAATTTTGTGAATTATGATGGACATGAAAGTAAATTTATGTATGAATTATATATGTTGGAATAAATTGAAATTGCGGTTTTACCGCTAGTAGAGATACTCGGAGATATGTCTAAGGACCCAGAGGGGGGGTGATTAGGACCTTATCAAATTCTTTTCGCCTACTAATATATTTTATCAAATAAACAAAGTAAGCAATAACACTTAGGCTTCCAAGCCAAAGTGGGTCCAATTACAAGATAGCAAAAGGTTAAGCAATAAACAATCCTAATCTAAGCATGCATAGGTAAATAAATGATTCAACTAATCAAGCTCCTAACCTATGCAACTAGTGTAGACTTATGAGAGTGGATCAATGAGCTCAAGTCTATACAACTAGTGAAGGTACATCTTGTGTGTGGATGAGTCTAAAAAGTGCCTAGCATACATTCCTATCAAGCATTCATAATAAACAATTGAACTAACAATGCTAAGATATAGATGTGCTCAAGAACAATCACAAACACAAGGAAGTATAGTGGTTCGACTACTTGTCTACTCCACTCCCGGTTCAAGTACTCAACCCCTTTGAGCACACCGGCATTCACTATTGGAGGTTTTAAAAGAGGTTCACCTCTCAACCTTTACACGGAGGTTTTATCGGTTCACCTCTCAACCGTACCCGGAGTTTTAGACATAGGCTAACTCTCAACCTAACGCACGTTTGCTCCCATGTCGGAGGCTCCCCCTTGGAGACTTATTTTAGGCCCGGCTAACGGGCCAAGGAACGGCTAACGTCCCTAGGTCGAGTTCGACAAACAAACTCTCAATGGACTCTCAATAAAGATAGCCTACTTGTCGGATGAGCCCCTTGTTTAGCGCCGATTTGGGTTGCTTGATCTCCGCTCTCCCGTGCTTTAATCAGCTTCCCTTGCTCCCACGATCGTGTTGCCGTTGCATCGCCAATGCCTCAGCCACACTTGATCAAACACCTTGCATGCGATGCCTTTAAGATGCCCAAGGTGCTAGGATGATAGGTTTGAGAACTCTACAACTAATGGGAATGGGTTTCCTAGAGTCTCTTTCCTACAACGATCTCATCTTAGAGTTTTGGACAAGGATTTGCCAATCAAGAAGCTTCCAAACTCTAGAGATTAAGAGGGGATGAAGGTCATCTTCTTCATGAGCTTGGAATGCTCTAATCTTGTGTTAAAGCACAAGGAAGATGCCTTGCATAGGTTGGGAATGAGCCTCAAATGGTCTCCAACAATGGTGGCTTCACTCCTATCAAAATCCCACTTGCAATGCCCAAAAACCGAGCTCTATATGTAAGAAAGGAGAGCTCCAACGGTCATAAAACGGGCAGAAAACAGCTAGAGCCGACCTGTCCCGACCGGTCCTGACCGGTCGGATCCCCTTGCTGGAGAGAATGGACATTGCAGGCCGACCGGTCTTGACCGGTCGGCTGTGCTTGCTGGATAGACTGAAGAATCCAGGCCGACCGGTCTTGACCGGTTGGCTAAGCTTGCTGAACAACTTACGTTGTGAAGGCCGACCGGTCATGATCGGTCGGCTGCCCATTGAAACATGCAGCAAAGCTGTTGGACATTGCTGGCCGACCGGTCTTGACCGGTCGACTGCCCAGCTTCATCCATCACAGCAAGTTGCTGAATGGTCTGGCCGACCAGTCTTGACCGGTCGGACAAGCCTGGTTCAGCTCAGCTGTTCGCTAACCTTCGCATACTTCAGCCCTTCCATTTTGGCCAAGGTTTGGGTGTTCTTTCGGGACACCTAGGGCCAAACTATGATGACTAAGAGTGTTCCTAAGGTGGTCAAGGTCATCAAATAAGCAAAGGGGATGGATTTTGGTCAAGGTTAAGGCACCAAGGCATCATGTTTTACCTGATTCTTCTTCCTTGATGCAGCGAGGCCATCTAAGTCTTCTGTCTTCGTCTTCATTGGGCTCAACAGACACTAGACTCACTGACGTAAGTGATTGACAAACAAGGTGCACTAGTATGCCACGGAAAAGTGCACTGACATAAATTGGTATTATGATAGGCAATGATATTGTCTTCCATGGTATATTGAAATTGAGTGGTGGTATATTATTTAGAAAGGAATGAGAGTTAAGATCATAATCATTCCCCTCGTGGGCCGGGGATGGTGTTTTGGGATGCTATGCCCGAGCCGTTGGCCTATGCTGGATTGTGCACATCCCTCATAGTGATCGTGAGTATATTTTATTGAATGACCAAATGGACTAATGACGGCTGGGTAATCATCCATCGCATGGCATTTACAGATGGTGTTGACGACGAATCACACTATTCTTAGTTTGATAAGCATTGCATTGCGGGTAACTTTGGTGATTAACCAAGTTACTGTCGGCTCGACCCTCACCAGCTGGATATATCCCCAGGCTAAAGAACATGTGCATGTATTCATGCATTAACAAGATTTAAACGTAACATGATAATCATATTTTGTATTGGATACATTTTTACCTATTTTCTATGACTTCTTTAATCATGTTATTTGCATCTGTTTCTATCATAATTGTCTTGTATTATGTACATGAAAATCTTGGAGGGTGTTACCTCACTATGACAACGAGTGACGTTGTCGAAATATATCAGATGGTGCAGATGATGGAGAGGGTGTCCATTTTCCAGCTATGGATGAGCCTAAGGCGGACATTCGAGACACTTGGCCTTACCTGTCTCAGGAGGAGCTGGACCATATGGCGGGCCATGACGAATAGACTTACTTTTCCCTTTTTGTTCGTTACTTTTGGAACCTTGAATTTGTATAAGCCTTATGGGCATTACTTACTTCCACTCTGATATGATGATTCTTACATTGTTGGATTCTTAGATCTATCTCTCCTATCTTGAAATACAATGATAGTGTTAAATGATGATTGGTACCCTTTATGTCCGGGCTTTTCAGAGTATGGGCTCAACACTCGAGCACTGAAAAACTGGGGCGTTACAAAAAGTTTTTTTCAAACCAACACCTTATGCATGGTAACCATGTAAATGACACCAAAATAATTCTAATGGCCGGTTTGATCTATGTAGTGTGGTCCACTTATTCAATGGTCTTCCCTCATCTTTCAATTCATGTTTTAAAATAGGATGATCCATCAAGTGAACGGTTTAGATGAAGTGAGATGACGATATTCCAAAATTTTATACAGACAACCAATAGGGCATAGGACATATCTATCATCCTAGGGCGTCTTAAAAGTTACATTTAATGTTATGTTATTAGTGTGGCCCACTAGAGTATTCTTTCTGGTTCATATTTTACCCTGCATCTTAAAATAATGCTCTTGATTGGAAAAGCGTTTCAGATCATGATTTGAAATTTAGTGGGCACTACTCTATCTTTTTATGGCCCTAGGATGATTTTAACGTCCCAGGGTATTGATTCTCTCATTCTAGTCTCTAATCTGGACAATTATTTGGACTTCACAAGTAATTCTGGTCGTGGTTCAGATGGACATCCATCACTCATATACATGAATGATCATTTGGATCATGAAAAGACAGACATAGATTCACAGATGCATGGCTCTAAATCTGTTATTATGAAGGGATTAAAATCTAAGGCTTTCAGCAGCCTAGAATGGTTTGAACGGTAGTCACTGATCCGTCTAGTGAGCCCCACTCAAACCTCTGTTTGGGTTCAAATTTGGACACCAGTCCTAAAATTAGATGGAGAATCAATTGGATGAAGTGGATGTACTAAATACATCAAGGTGGGTTCCACAAGTGGGGCCCCCACGTTAACGTCAATTGCCTCCAACGCTGGACGTCCAGCAACCTTTCTTCTTCTTTTTTTTTTTTATTGAAACCTACATGTGGGGTTTACTAGAGATCTGATCCGACCATTGGGTTGGCCACTTCATTGTGGGCCCAATAATTTTTTGGAATAATATAAATTTATCACAATTAATTTAATAATTAAATAAAATAATAACAAAAAGAATTTTAAAGGCTATCATTTATCTAATCAATGTGGCCCATCTGTAGGTCCAATCGATCTGAATTTTGTGACCCATGTATATTTTGGCCTTATGGTCATTATGACACACTCAGATCGATTCCAACCGACCTAATTGGTCCCCACCAATCAAGTTTTTACATTCAAGGGTTGAGATCAAAATAGGGTCCCTAGATCCGTACAATGAACGGACGGGTCTGGCCTACTTAAATGAAATAGAAGAAAATTAATGCCTACCGAACGAAGAAGACTTGATCCCTAGTCTTCCCTCTTGCTTAAGAGAACTTTAACCAACTAGTCTATGTTTTCATTTTATTTATTAATGATAAATTAATTCATTTAACCATATTTTCTGTCATTACAAAAATTTTAACGACAAGAATTTCTCGGGCCATTACAAATAACGTAGCTTAATTAGTTAAGTATTAATAACAGATTTGTGACGTATTTATTATTTAAAATTTTCATATAAAAAAAACTCTTCTATTCAACTCTAATTTTCCACTATTGGTGCCAGAAGCGAGTGCCTCTTGATCGGTGCTCCATGGACCCCAACATGATGTGTGTGTTTAATCCACACCGTTCATTCATTTTTTTTCATACGAGAATGAGTCAAAAAATGACTTGACCCAATTCTCAAGTGGACCGCAACACAGTAAGCATTGGTCAGAGAGTGACGACCATTAAAGCTTCTTAGGGCCACAAAAGATTTGGATGCAAACTGATATTTTTTCTTTCCTCGCATCAAGGTCTATGTGATCTAATCAATAGGTTGGATGGCAATTAAACATAGTGGGTCGTCAGAAGTTTTTTAATGATGGGCGTTCAGTCACTATTGTTTTCTTGTGACATAGCCCACATTATAATTGAATATGACTCATTTTTTTTGCTCTGATTCTAAAATGATTTTAAAAAAATGGATGAATGGTGTGGATAAAACACATACATCATGGTTGGGCCCAAAATGCACCGAGCAGTAGCAATTGCTCGGTTGGACAAGAATTGCGTGAGACAGCCTGAGGCATGAACTTCCTACTAGAGGAAGCTAAGTGGGGCTCCTTGTGATGTTTGTGAGAAATCCACACCGTTCAGCCATTTTTCCATATCATGTTAGTAGATAGGCCCAAAAATGAGCCAGATCCAAAATTCAATGGACTGCACGATAGGAAACACTGAGTATTAAACGTCCGCCGTTGAAACATTTGTGGGACCACAAAAGTTTTTGGATCAGGCTGATACTATAATGTTTTCAGTTCAACCAAGTAGGAATGAGTATGGATGGAATTATGAACGATATGGATGGAATAAAACCATCAAGGTAGGCCCATGAGGCTACACATTTTCGTCCCGATATTTTTCTGTTCTACGGCCCACATAAGTTTTGGATCTGCCTAATTATTGGGCTCTTTGCCTAACATGATTTGGAAAAACTGATGGACGGAATGGATTTTTCACAAACATTACGATGGGTCCCACATAGCTTTCTCTGGCAAGCAAGGCAATCTGCGTCCCATATTTTCCTCGAGAGTTGATTAGGTGCTGCCCCACCTCACCCAACACAGTGTGGCCTTGACTGTGGGCCCCACTTTGATGTATGTATTTCATATCCACTTCATTTATTGTGGTTTTTCTGGATCATTTATTTATAGCTGAAGCTAAAAAATGAAATAGATCATGATCTCAGGTGGACATACCAAAGGAAAAGGGGGCTATTAACCATTAAAATCTTGTCGTGGGCTAGAAAAGTTTTAGACCAATCTGATTTTTTTTTTCCCCTCATGGCCCAAAGTTTAATTTAGATTAATCTGATATTTGTTTTTCCCCTCATCTAGATCCATGTGACTATGTCAATAGGTTGGATGGAAAATAAACATTACTATGGACATTAAGGTTAGTCTTACTAAGTTTTTAATGGTAAGCATTCAATCACCACTGTTTTCTATTGTGTGGCCACCTGAAATTTGGATATGCTCCATTTTTTCGGATGATCCAAAAAATGAACGGGTAAGTGGACCACCTGAAATTTCAATATGCTTCATTTTTTGGATCATGCCTGAAAATGAACGAGTAAAACGGATGACGCACCTATAAATCCTCAAGTGGTAGACGGTTCGTTTCATCGCTAAGGTCGTGTCATGGATTCCCAAGTGAGGGGGGCTAACGTTGCAATGTGACTAACAATCGGGTGGGTGTAGTATCAGTAGGGTGTGTGCGCTAACCCAAAAAAAAATAAAACAAAAAAGAGTGTACATGCAATACATATATCAAGGTGGCCCCCCACATTCAGGCCGCACCTAATCAGCTTCCCTTTTCCTCCTCTCTCCATCTCTCCGTCCGCCGGATCCTCCCTCTCTCTCTCTCTCTCTTTGAACATTTGGATGACAGATCCAAGCCATTCATCATGTTGGTGCCACTTGGCTTATGCTGTGGTCTAAAACTCGAGAAGGACCTTTCATCAAGTGGGCACAAGGTTGTTTAAGTTGAAAATGAACGGCTACCATTGAAAGCTTTTTTAGGGTCCTAAAAGTTTTATATCAAGCTGTTATTTGTGTTTCCCATAATCCAGATCTGTGTGACATTATGAACAGGTTGGATGGAGGATAAACATCATAGTCGTCCCTAGAAAGATTTCGACGGTGGGCGTCATTGTCACAACTTCTTTCTAAGGTGTGGCCCACCTGAGCTTTGGATCTACCTAATTTTTTAGTTCATTCTCCAAAATAGTCTGGAAAAATGGATGGACGGTGTGGATATAACACATAAATCATGGTAGGGGCTCACAGAACTATTCCACACGTCAACACACAATACAACCTTGGCGCTGTGCTATATACCACGCAGCCAAAGTACGGTATTCAAATATTGATGGGTAGTTTTGTCATTTTATGAATAAGCATGACGATAATGTAGGAAAACGAACAGAAGATACCCACTTGACAATTATATCTATTAATGAGGTAGCTTAATGAAAAGATAATTTTGAAAGGTACCCAGTTGGAAATAAGGTATTAAAGAGGTAGTATTTTATAAAATTCCCATTTTAAAAATCAGGCATGTCCAAAACTCATGTGGTACGTACAAAATGAAACAGTGGTCAGGATTATATTTGTTCCAACAGTTTATCTGAGTGGTAATAATTCCATGAACAGTTTGGATGGCAGCTAAACACCTTGGTCAGCTTCAAGAAGGTTTCAACAGTGGATGTTGTTCTTCCCGCTATTTTGCTGGCATGGCCCACCTGAGTTTTGGATTCGCCTGATTTTTATAAACCTAACCTATTGTGGTTTATCAAAACAGATGGATGGAGTGGATTTGTCATGGACATATCTATTAACCCCAAACAGCCCCAGGCAGAGAGAGATCTCTATGCCCGGGCTCACAGGCAATCCACTCTCGTTATCCGGTGGGGAGCGGATTATGCGTTACCCAGGTAACACCTTAGTGGGTGTTACCCTTATCGTGTGGGGCCCACCTTGATAAATTTCATCCTCATCTGCGCCACCCGCCCATTTTCAAGCTCATTTTAAGATGCTATCTCAAAGGGCCCGTTTGGATTGTAAGTTACTTAAGATAAGCTACTTATCAGATCAGTTACTTATCTTAGTTTTTACTTATCAAGTAGATAAGTATGTTTGGTAATAACACATTGATGAGTAACCTTTCCAAAAAAAAAATTCAAATCAACGTGTAATAAGCAACATATTTACATGAAAAGAAAAAGGCTAAGCTTTGAGCCAGTTTTCCTAACAGAACGAGCTTTTCTAATCCTACGCCATGCAATAAAGCTCATGTACATGCCATGCATGTGCTAGCATAGCACAATTGGTCCGAGATACATTCCATCCCTCAGAACAGGACCACTATATGGATTCCCCGGCACAAGAATCAGGTTGATCCACTAGTCAGGTGGGCCACAGTCTGCAAAACAAATGTACAGCTCTGGAAGACTTGGATGAAGTTTTTTAACCCATTCACTTGTTTCTAATAGTCGGACTACATGGTGAGTGGACTAGAACCATTTTGGGAAAGATGTAGAAGATCAGATCAACCTGATTGGTGGATTCGATCTTACACCAATTAATGTAGGGCCCATCTTTGATGTGGGTCGTCCACTATGTTAGCGCCACCCTTAATGGACAGTCCATCATGTGAGGCCTCCTTTGCTATGGACGATATGAGAAAGCAGTAATTGAGTGAACCATGAGAGAAAACTTTGATAAGTAGCGTGACCGGAGAGATAGGTAGAAAAGCGAAATTGGAGGGTAGTTAATTAACATTGGAGGGCGACTAACACTGTGAGTGTGTAGTTACCCCAAAAAAAAAAAAAATTAATAAGGACAAAAAGCGTGACACAAGAAAGACAAGTGGAAAAGTCAAAATTCAAAAAGTTAAAAAAAATACTTTTTAAAATAAGTAAATTTTAAAAGATAAGTTACATTTCAATTTTACTTACCAAACGAACTTAAGTGCCAAAAATAACTTAACATCTTAAGTTTTTGTGGAAAAGTGACTTATTTGTTAGTATCCAAACGGGCCCAAAATATAAGCAGACCCAAAATCTCAGGTTGACTACACCATTGTAAAAAGTATTGGATGAATATTAAAAGCTTTTTAAGATTTTGAAGTTTTGGATGAAGATGATCTTTGTATTTTTTACTTCATCTTATCAACGGTTTAATGGGTCGGATGTAAAATAAACATCACGGACCTGCTTATGGTGGGCCTTGGAAAGGTTTTAACGGTGGGCGTTCAATCACCTCTATTTCCTATGGTCCATATGGGATTTAGATCTACTTAATATTTGGAGCCACGTCCTAAATGAGCTGAAAAAACGGATGTACGGTATGGATATACAACACATCAGCAAGGCGGGCCCTATGGTAAAGGTAACACCCGCTGATCGGCTCAACTGAGTCAACTCAATCAAGAGGAGGGATCAGATCAGGTGTTACACGAGTAACACTCTAATGAGTGTTTCCCTTACTGTGGGGCCCACCTTGATGTAATGTGGGGTATGTTCATGATGTTCATCAGTTCTTTCAACTTATTTTAGCGCCTGGTGCCAGCAATGAAATAGATCCAGACATCAAGTGGACCACACCACAGGAAATAGTGGTTATTGAATGCCCACCATTAAAAACTTTCAATGGCCTACCGTATATTTATTTTCCATCCAATCTCGTTCTTAAGATCAGATTGATCCAAAACTTTTGTGGCCCCAAGAAATTTTTAATGGTTAGCATTCAGTCCCTGCTCTATGGTCCACTTGAGATTTGAATCTGCTTCATTTTAGAAGCATGTCCAAAAATCACATGGAAAAACTGATGGACGGCTTGGATATACAACACATAAATCAAAGTGGGTCCCACGGTCAGCGAAGCACCCACTAAGGTGTTACCCGGGTAACACCTTAATCCGCTCCCTTGCGTGGATAACGCTGCACCAGTTAGATGTTACACGTGTGACCATTTCCTCTCTTCACACCGTACATGCATCCACCAAACGCTCTTTGAAATGGGAAGAAATCTAATGCACCTCCGGAGGAACACAGTTGTGTGCCTCCACATCGTGCAATCGGAACATGTTTATGGGATGATCTGAACCATTCTTCCTTCTTTATCTACTACAGATTGGGAACTTCCCAAAAATAAAACTTATCTGGATTATCAAAACCATCAAATATATGAAATTTCTTGTAATGAATGCTATCTCTAGATGAAATCCTCGATTTTGGCCTATAGATTATATTTTTGCTACTAGAACAAACCGTGTGTACAAATCCACTACCGATACAGCTGAATTAACGGTTAAGATCGTGTTCACATATGTCCAGTGTCTCGGAATGGCATGGAAGCACGGTACCTCCCATGCTTCTTGATGTACTCAATCAGCTCCCATTCAAATGAGAGTTAACGACAGACTTGCGTAGATTTGACTGGGAGCATTGATTAGCCTTGATAGTCACAACTCCTTTAAACATCTCTCCGTAGTTTATTACGAGGTGGCCTCAGGTCCGAGCCTAAGTTGGGGCCCAGCCAGCTGGTAAATTTCAACGTACCTAATGAATACGAGATCCAACCAATGAGGAATTGACGATCACCTAATACAGAATTCAGCCTGTCTACTCATCAGACGTGGTGTGCCACACCATAAAGAAACAATGTTTAGCCATTGGTAAATAAAAAAATAAAAATGTAAAAATAAAAATGTAGGCCGCTTAATGAATAGATGTGGCTGATTTTTGCATGCATAAGTTTCCATGGTGGTTCAAATCTATTGGACAGATTGAATATCCCACACACAATAAATGTTGGAAGTTACCAGTGGGTCTTACTGGGCCTATCCAGACAATCTGCCACTCAAAATTATGCTTGATGCAAGCCATTGATATTTTCTTTATTATCCACCCCATGCGTCCCTTTTTTAAGATCAGTTGAAGGTATGAGCCCAACAATGAGGTAGATCCAATGCTCAAGTAAACCATACCACAAATGACCCTGGCATTTAATGCAACCCAAACTTACTATTTGGTGTGGACCACTTGAGCATTGGATCTACCTCATTCTTAGTAGGTAGGGCTGCACACAATTTAATTTATGATTAATTTATTGATTGAATCGAATCGAACAAATTGAATCGAATCGAATCGAATCGTTCTCCAAGATCAATTCAATTCAATTTAAAAAAAAAAAAAATTCAATTTCAATTCAATTTCAATTTTCGATTCCAATCGATCGAATCGAATTGATCTATATCAGATTGAATCGATTGATCAAATTGAATATATATATTAATGAACTATATGAATGAAATAGATACATTATAATGTGTTTTATCTATGTTGTCCATACATTTTTACATTTAAATTTCAGGAAAATTTTCAAAAATTAGAAAGACATATATCTCAGATTACCACACGACAACAAAACAATGAGAATTGAACGTCTACCATTAAATTCTTCTTAGGGCTCATTGTAATGTTTATTTGCCATCCAACCTGTTGATAAGGTCACATAGACCTAGAGGAAGGGAAAAACAAATATTAAATTGACACCAAACTTCTAAGCCCCCAAAAAGTTTTCAACAATAAGCGTTAATCCCCCACTATTTTCTTGTGGTGTGGTCCACTTGAGATTTAGATATGTCTCATTTTTTGTATAATGTCTTAAATTAGATGAAAAAATGGATGGAGGGCCTAGATAAAGCACATACACTATGGTAGGGCCCACAGAGCTTTGAAACCACCCTTTTGCATATTCGTGCTCACCCAAGAGTCCAAGATGAATCAAATTACATACTTAGTAACTTAATGTGCTTGGCGTACTAAGTAAACTCTGTGGGGCCCATGGTGATTTATTCATTTTATCCACTCCGTTCATCCACTTTAAAAGATAATTTTATGGCTCGAGCCCAAAATTGAAGCATATACAAAGCTCAAGTGACACACAACAGGAAACAATGTGAATTGAACCTCTACTATTGTAAAATTATTGTAGGCCATAAAAGTTTTAAATCAAGCTGATATTTGTGTTTTTCATTCATACATGTCTATTTGATCTTAAGAATAGGTTGGATGACAAATAAACGTTACTGTGGGCCCTAGGAAGGTTTCGACGATGGAAATTATTATTCCCACTGTTTCATGTGGCATGGTCCACCCAAGTTTCGGATATGCTTCAATTTTGGGCTCAACCGCTAAAATGAGCAGGCAAAATGAATGGACGGTGTGGTAAACCAAATGCATTCATAGTAGGCCCAATTAAGTTTAATCAGTACCACAAAAGCGTATTAACTTATTACGCAATCTCTAAAGTTCGCCCAAGAGTGAATTAAGTGTTACGTTGGTAACAACTTAGTAGGTGTTACCCCTACCGTGTAGGCCCTACCTTGATGTATTTTTTGTATATCCATTACGTCCATCAAATTTTATGTCTCATTTTAGGACATGATCCAAAATTATAAGAAGATGAAATCTCAGGTAGACCATACCAAGAGAAAGAGTGATGAATAACCATTAAAAATATTTTTCGGGCCTCAAAAGCTTTGGATCAATACGATCTTTCTAATTTTCATGCATGGACTAGTTATTATGCATATGTTTTCAGAAGTATTTTTACTAATATTTCTATTTGAGGTACTATAAAATTCAAATCCACAAAACCTATAAGTTTTCAATTTTCAATGTGCGAAAAATCGAATCGAATTGAATAAAAAAATTCATCAATTCAATCTCATATCAATTCCAAAAAAATTGGGTCAATTCAATTTCAATTCGAAATTTCAAATTTAAGATCAATTTCAATTTCATCCAAAATCAAATTGATCGAATCGATGTGCAGCCTTATTAGTAGGAGTTAATGATTTGAGATATAAATTGGTTGGATCTACCTCATTCTTAAGAGGAGTTATGATCTGAGCTACAGAATAGTGAACTCTCATTGGGTACTGCCCTCGCTTGTCTGAGCTTGGCACAAGCACTACATAGTAGGATTTCAATGTTGCCTAGTGTTTTTTTACCAGGATTGACAAGATACCTGCTCATTACACCAATTGCATATGCTATGTTTGGGCGTGTACACACCATAGCATATATTAAGCTTCCTACCGATGAAGCGTAAGGCATCTTTTTCATCTCTTTCTTGCTCTTAGGACATTACTTGTAGCTTAATTTGAAGTGATCATCAAGTGGAGAATTGACTGGCTTTGCTGTCTTCATGTTAAATATTTCTACGACCTTCTCAACATATTGTTCATGTGACAACCATAACTTTTTAGCAATTTTATCACGTGTGATTTTCATTCTTAGAATTTATTTAACTGGCCCAAGTCTTTCATCGTAAAAGACTTACCTAACCCCTGTTTTAACCGGTCAATCTTTTTAATGTCTTTTCTATAATGAGCATGTCATCAATATATAATAAAAGAATGAGAAAATTATCATCCGAGAACTTATATATGAACACACAATAGTCTGATTCCATTCTGTCGTACCCATGCTTCAATATGAACGAGTCAAATTTCTTATACCATTGCCTTGGAGCTTGCTTCAGCCTATATAAGCTCTTCCTCAGCTTACACACAATGTGTTCCTTACCTTTAATTTCGAATTCTTCTGGCTGCCTCATGCATAGTTCTTCTTCCAGATCACCATAGAGAAAAAATATTTTGACATCTAACTGTTCTATCTCCAAGTCTATGCTTACATCCAAACCAAACAACACCCGAATGATGTCATCTTCACCACTGCTAAGAATATCTTATTAAAATCAACTCCATTTTTTGTTTAAAACATTTCACTGCTAGTCTGACCTTGAACCTCAACTATGAACTCTTTTGCTCCATCTTCTTTTTGAACACCCATTTGTTACTTAGAGCTTTCTTTCCCTTAGGTAATTTCACCAACTCATATGTGTGGTTCTTATTCAAGAATTCCATTTCCTCTTGCATAGCTTTTAACCACTCTACCTTATGTGTATCGGATAAGGCCTCAATGTATCTTTTGTCTCGCCCCCATCTGTGAGCATAATATACTCATGGGCTGAGTATCTCCTGGACGACTATTCTCCCTAAGTGATCTCCTCACCTAAGGCTCAACAAGCTGATTAAGAGGGGGCTGCTCCCCCAATTCATCATGAATTGCCTTATTTTCATCTACTGGAGGAATACCATCATCTCCTGCTTCCTGCTGTACTCCCCCGTCATTAGGCACTATGGGAGGAGTGATCGGATCCGTACTAACCAACTCACCTGAATTAGCTTGAGTCTTCTCTGCTTTTTCAATATCTTTAACAGACTGATTTTCAAAGAAAACTACATCTCTGCATATAATTACTTTCTTTTCTACCGGATCCCACATTCTATAACCGAACTTTTCTTCTATGTATCCCAAAAAAAATACAATGCCTGACCTTCATATCTAACTTGGACCTTTCATCTCTGGGAACATGAACAGACGCCCGACATCCAAACACACTGAGAAGACTGTAGAACACATCATGCCCAGTCCACACCTTCTTAAGAACCTCTCGATTTAATGGAGTTGAAGGAGACCTATTTATCATATACACAGCTGTGCATATTGCTTCTCCTCAAAATGTCTTGGGTAGCTTGGCATGGGAAAGCATGCATCTAATTTTTTCTACAATGGTGAAATCCATTCTTTTAGCTACACCATTGTTTTGAAGAGTCTTAGGTATGGTTTGTTTATGCCTTATACTCAAGGACTTATAATATTCATCAAATGCCCCAGTGTATTTTCCTCCATTATTAGTGTGAATACACTTCAATGGTCTACCCATTTCTCTCTATACCATGGCATAAAAGTATTTGAAAACTCAAAGAACCTGGTCCTTAGTTTTTAATGCATATGCCCAGACCCTTCTAAATGCATCATCAATAAAAGTAACAAAGTACAAAACCCCACCCAAGGTTCTAGTCCTCATCGAACTACATACATCATAATAAACTAAATCTAATACATTTGATTTATTAACATGAGAAATAATTTTAACAAAAAAAACTTTATGTTATTTGCCTGAAAACAATTAATGCAATTTTTAAAGGGTATACCCAACATGGTTGGAAGGAGATGCTTCTTCGCCTATATTTGAAGCTCCTTCTTGCTCATCTGGCCAAACTTCTTGTGCCACACGTCTGTAATTGAATCTTCTATAGTGTTTAGTTTACCCTTGTAGATTGTCACATGTGTCTTATATAGGGTGCATCATTTCTTACCTCGCGCCACAATCAATAATCCTTTGGTGAGCTTTTAGCATTCTTCACCAAATTGGCTTTCATAGCCCTCATCATCCAACTTTCCTACTGACATAAGGTTGAGACAAACGTCGAGAACATTCCTCACATCCTTCAGTACCAATATGCAGCCCATATTGGTCTTCACATGTATATCGCCAATCCCCACAATTTTAAATATTGTTAAATTACCCATCTTCACTGTGCCATAGTCACCTGACTTGTAGCTGGTGAAGTGATGTAGGGAAGAACCTCATGATCGAGAAGAGGGTCGTGCACATTCTTGAAGGAAAATGACCAGACAAGATCAAGGGAAAAAGTCGAAATTTTTTTTAGAAAATCGGATTCCTAACAGTTTCCCGACAGATTTTCGACGCTTCTAGGTTGTCAGCAACGTCGGGCACCCAACAACACTTAATCGGGCGCCTGAAATTCCTCTAGGAGGACCAACAACTCTTTGGACAATTTTGTTCATCGTCGGACGCTCGACAGTTTTCGACGGGCTCCCGACATTTTTTCGATGGTTGCTCGACCGTTCCTGACGGTCGCCTGATATTCAATCAGACTTGCAGACTTAAGTCTTTGGACAGTCTCGGGCGCCCGACACTTTCCCTACAACTCGGGACTGTTGCAAGGCCGATTTTCGTAATTTTTTCAGATTTGTTTCTTTTTTTATTAGGATTCTTTCTAAACACGTAATTAGGGTTTCTTTTACTAAACCTGGGTTATAAATACTCATTATAATTCATTGTTAAGGATTGTTGATAAGTACCTAATATTGCATAATTAACCTTGGTTGTAAAGGGCATTATCATTGTTTTTCCGATTAATTATCCATCATTAGGTGAATTTTCAATGTTCAAGTGATCAAGAGAGGTTGGACAAGATTCGAGCCAATCAGGGCGTTTTAGGACCTAAAATTGATCAAGATTAAGTGTGTGGTAGTCTTGAAGGAAACTGAACCGAAAAGGTCAAAGGATGGATCACATGTTACGGTGGACCGCACCACATCCGATCATTAGAAATCCAAGTTGTGACTGTTTGTATAATCGTGATCAAGCAAGCATGCAAGTTTGAACGGTGAAGATTGGATGTCCACAGTTGGGACTAGTTGTGCATCAAGCCGACATCTCAAATCCTTTGCACATATCAAACACGTGACATCAAGAATCCATCAATCCATGTCATCACACTCAGCAAGGCAAGCCTCACTTTCACTGGCATCAAATCAATGGCCCTGATCGTCACTATGGACCATACCATCATCACCACCATCCACATCATGTCCATTCATCCATCAAGTGGCTGGATGAATGTCTACCATCCATAGCCATTCAAACTCCATCATCAGCCATCTATCGTCCACTCCAACAATGGAAATGAACGGCCAACATTAAATGAAGGCTTGGACGTCCATCATCTCTCATCAGCTCATATAAGCCAAGTTGGAACTCCAGTCGTCCAAAGCCACCATACGTGCTGACCTCTAGTATCAGGTGGGCACCAATTTAAATCATGGCCAACAGCTGCGGCACATCTCTCCATGATCAAGAAAAGCAGGTGGACCACACATCCAACCCATCAACACATCAGATGGATCACACGGACAGCAACTCCACATCTATCAAATGTCCAGCTATGATGGACATGCTCTGGATCATCAACATCATCCATTTAAATTAGCAAGGTGGGCCTCAACTGTTCATCATCTTAGCCCTCTAAAGCTCATCAACATTCACCTCCAACCGCTGCATCCATACCATCCATGGGACGGGCCAACAGTCCACCCTCCGGATTAATGGTTGTCCATCCACTATGGACCCATTAACATACACCATCCATCCTAGTTGCACAGGTGAAGTGGACCCCATGGCTAGCAAAGAAGTAGATGGAGATCTTCATCCACCATCATCTAGCAATGGAAATCATCACCATCGTCCAACCAATGTACGCATGACTAGCAACAATGAACGGTTCAAATTCTCCATATCTAGCATATGGACCCAGTTAACTCCAACTCATCACTGAGTTAACTCACATTGCCATCTTCCATCCTTGGGCCAAGCAAATGCTCTCTCCATCCTCTTTCATCTATGAGCTCCAAAACTAGAGAATAATTTGCTTTAGGTTTGGAGTGACACCTAGACTTGGAGTACTTTTCATGATACCTCATCATCCAAGCCTAACTCCAAACCTAAACCTAGAGAAAAATTTGCTTTAGGCTTGGAGTGCCACCTAGGCTTAGAGCCTTTTAAAAAGTTATAAAAGGAGGCCTCTCCTCCTCATTTCCATCATCCCTCAAATTTAATTATCTCCTTTCTTTCTTTCTAAGTTTTATAGTGTAGAGTAGTTTTTTCCTTTGTAGAATTTTAGTCTTCTATTGTAGCATGGTTGGCTAAATCTCTAGCTAATGCTATGGGTGAAGCCTTTGATGAATTCCAAAGTTTTATTTCTTTCGGTTCAATAATAATGATATAAATGTTAGAGTTCTCTTTGGTTGATTGGTGTGGTTATCTACCTCGACGAAAGCTATCGTTGTGCAAGCCCCTTGATCCATGGTCGACTCCGGGCACGATGGATGCTTTGGATTCCCTACTGTCGTCGAGCTAGTGCAGGTAAAGTCATCGATCTGTAAAATCTCTTGATCCATTGTAGACTCCGAGGCACATTGGATGCTTTGGATTCCCTGCAATCGATAAACGAGAATTTAACGGTTGGATCGATCAATCAAAGACTCCTATCTTGTAAGTATGCATTTGATTGTATGATTTGTGATCTTAATTATCGATTGACTTTTTAACAAAGTTGTTGATCTGTATAATTTATTGATCCATTGTTGACTCCAGACACAGTGGATGCTTGGGATTCCCTGTGATCAACTAACGAGTGTTTCATGGTCAAATCAATCGGTTCAGATCACCATCTTTTATGAAATATGCAAGAGGTTTAACAGTTTCATCTTCTGACTAGAATGAATTTTTATTTGATTCCAGTTGAGTTATAGTTGAACTAATGAATCAAGCTTTGTGAACTTATTAAAGGTGGATCCCTAATGCCTTAACCCCTTTTTCTATTTTTATCTTTCATCACACACAACTCGCTCCACTCTCATGGATAATTCAGATTTCATCTCTCCCACCTAAACTAATTCCTCTAGGTGTTCTTAACCCCAATCCCTGTGGTTGGACCTCGGTCTCACCAAGTATTTTACTACTTTACTACCTGCACTTGAGTGTGCAATCTTTGGATTGTAGCAAGTTTTTAGCACCATTGCTCGGGATTATAATAGTTCAAGAATATTTTCGGAATTGGTTTATGTAATATATATTGTTAATAATTTACTAACTTCTTTATTTTATTATTCTTAGGAAATTGTTCATCTCCGTGCATTCTTCTTCTCGGGTATCATCCTTCCTTCTTTCCTCTTTTACTATTCTTTCTAGATTTTTATTGTTTTCATTTAGAGTATTATCATGCCCATGCTTGAATGGACACAACAATATGCTAAAATTCTTCTAGAGGATGAAAGTCAATCAATGCACAATGTTAGGGAACGCTTCATGCATGATTATTTACATGAGAACAATGCACGTAAAGTTTCATCCGGTAAAACGCTCCGTGATTATTGGAATGAGAATAATGTATATGATGTTCCAGCAGTTAAAACGTTGCGTGAGTATTGGAATGAGAACAATGTATATGATGTTTCACAGGTTAAAACGTTGCATGAGTATTGGAATGAGAATAATGTATATGATACTCCAAAGGTTAGGTCAATGTGTGATTGTTTGTATGGCTATGCTTATCAACAACCATACAGTGTCCCATCATACAATGCGAACAAACCTAATTAGAGGAACCATTAAAATTCCAGTTGGAGGAATGGACCAACAATGAATGTTAACTATCCCCAAGGGCCCTCTACTTGTGTGCCCCAACTGAAAAAGACCCTTGAGGATGTATTGGAAACGGTTGTGGAAAGCACCTTCCAAATCATCAATGAGACAGAAACATTGACTGAGCATAAGGAATCACACATCATTGATGAGGAGGAATGGACTTCCCCAGTCCAACCTCCGTTTAACTTAATTTAATAACTCAAGGTGATTGATTTTAGTTCTTCCAATATACTCGTTGAGCGTGACAAGAATACTATTACCTTTAGATACAATGAAGAGATTCTAATGAAAGTTGACGAACTTGAGGAATCCAAAAAATCTGAGGGTGATAATATGATTGGTGATGTTCAACAAGATGAAGAGTCAGAATGTGCTTGTGAGCCTATGGTCCGGTTTCCTCAAAGGTTGATCTCTTCTAAGCCTCTAGTTAATAATCATTCCATGAAAATTTCCCAACAAAGTGATTTGATACAATTCACCAAACTGACATGCCCAATTTCATTATGGATGAAGAGTTTTCCTTGATTGAACATCCTGATTCTTTAGAAGATTGCTTGGCTCAATTTGAAGATTCGGATGATCCAATGATTTAAGAAATAGTGAAGGCCTTGCAAAACCCTACCCCAGTGCCTGAAAAGCCACTTTCCACTGATCCACAACTAATATCATCTATTGTGGAAGCATCAAAAAATTCTGATTGTATAGAGAAGACGCCACCATTGAAAGAATCATTAATTGAGGTCTTTCCATTGCTTTGGTCTTTTCAGACTGAAGTGGACCATTACTGGGAAGATCCATTTTTTTTTTTATAAACTATTGCCTAGTCAATGCATTAAGGAGATATCTTCTTGATGATGTCTCATTTTCTCGTTCATGTGGTGGAAATTTATATTGGCCCCATAATGATTAAGAACACCCATGTACATTGTCGAGTAGGACTATGGATGGTCCTAATGCAAAATTTGTTGAAATACATAATGATCTTGCTCCAATCCATTCCCTTAATTGATCTCCTAGTTTGATGGAGATCCATTTCCCTGCTTTCCTAGGATAAATTAGTTTAGATTAGGATTTCTTTTCTTTGGTTATGATTAGGTATGAATAAATTTGCTCTTTGATAATTCTCTTAGGTACTCTCCCACTCACTCTTCTTTTCTTGTCGTTGCTCTCATATTATGTTACATTGCATATTTTTCAACATTGAAGACAATGTGAAATTTAGATTGGAGTGTGGAAATTCTTACGAAGTTTTATTGAGAATGTTGTTAAATTTTTTCTAGTTTTAAGTTATTTTGAAAATAAAAATTCAAATTTTCTATGGATTTATGTGATTTGAAGTAGTTTAAATAGTAGAATAAAAAGGCACTTTGTAATGAGAGTGTTAAAGCTTAAGGTTTGATTACTTTAGTAAATTTCAAAATTAAGTTCTTTTCATTAATTTTCTGTTAGAAAATGATAAACATTGATTGAGTCATGAATTTTCACAATTCAGATATAGCTTGCATTGCTAAGATTTAAGTTTGATACAATAATATTGACTTGATGATTACTAAGAGTGTTAAGAACCAAGCCTAGATATCCTTGTCTACTTTATACATAGAAAAGTGAAAAAAAAAAGAGAATATTCATAGTAATCTAGGACAAGGATTTTCATCTATTGTCATTACCATCACAAAACATTACCTTAGTACGAAGTGAGCCTTTTGGAGTCTTCGGTTATCGGTAATTGATTGAAAAAAAAAGAGAAAAGAAAAAAAGAAAAACAAATCGAAGAACTAGCTAAAAAACAGTGGCATCGAAAATGGCTATCTATCGACACAAGAAAAGGAGATAGTGTGAAAGTGGTCGATGAAAAAAATCAAAAGCTGAAAAAATATTGAAAAGAACAGTAGCAAGGTTTGGAATCAGTGACTTGGTTGATCTGACCATTCTCTTCAATCATCAGCGTTAATATGAAAGTAGAAGACTAAACCCCTAGTTGTGTTAAGGCTAGATTTCACTATATACCATAAAACTCAATATTTAGAATGCTTCTACTGAATCATTAATGCTTTAAACTCCATTAAGTTGTTTAATAAAGTAGCTAGAATCTAGGTTTATATATTCTCAAAACTATATGCCTTGGAAATTATACTATTTAAGAAACTTAAAGAGTCACATAAGTACATTGAATTTCTTTTTCTGTTTATCTTTGTTTCGCTGGGAAATAAGAGGAAGTCTTGAGATTGTTTCCATTGGTAAAAACTATCCAGGATAAGATTTATTGAATGATTTTGAAAAAACCCTTGAATTATATTCTCATATTTTGCTTGAGAGTAGCAAAATGCTGGTTGGGGGTTGTGATAAGTACCTAACATTGCATAATTAACCCTGGTTGTTAAGGGCATTATTATTAGTTTTTCAGTTAATTATCCCTTATTAGGCGAATTTTCAATGTTCAGGTGATCAAGAGAGGTTGGACAAGATTCGAGCCAATTAGGTCGTTAGAACCTAAAAGTGATCAAGATCAAGTGCGTGGCAGTCTTGAAGGAAACTGAACCAAAAAGGTCAAAGGATGGATCACGTGTTACGGTGGACCGCACCACATTCACTCATTGGAAATCTAAGTTGTGCCTGCTTGTATGATCATGATCAAGCAAACATGCAAGTTTGAACGGTGAAGATTGGATGTTCACAGTTGGGACTAGTTGTGCATCAAGGCGACATCTCAAATCCTTTACACATGTCAAACACGTGACATTAGGAATCCATCAATCCATGTCATCACACTCAGCAAGGCAGGCCACACTTTCATGAGCATCAGATCAATAGCCCTGAACGTCACTGTGGACCATAGCATCATCACCACCATCCACGTCATGTCTATTCATCCATCAAGTGGCTGGATGAATGTCTACCACCCATAGCCATTCAAACTCCATCATCAACCATTTACCGTCCACTCCAACAATGGAAATGAATGGCCAACATCAAATGAAGGCTTGGACGTCCATCATCTCTCATCAACTCATATGAGCCAAGCTGGAACTCCAGCCGGCCAAAGCCACCACACGTGCTAACCTCCAGTATCAGGTGGACACCACTTCAAAGCATGGCCAGTAGCTGCAGCACATCTCCAAAGCAGGTGGACCACACATCCAGCCCATCAACACATCAGATGGATCACACGGACAACAGTTCCACATCCATCACATGTTCAGCTATGATGGACATCCTCTAGATCATCAACATCATCCATTTAGATCAGCAAGGTGGGCCTCAACTGCTCATCATCTTAGCCCTCCAAAGCTCATCAACACCATCAACTTTCACCTCCAACTGCTGCATCCATACCATCCATGGGATGGGCTAACAGTCCACCCTCTGGATCAACAGTTGTCCATCCACTGTGGACCCATCAACATACACCATCCATCCTAGTTTCATAGGTGAAGTGGACCCCACGGCTAACAAAGAAGTAGCCGGAGATCTTCATCCACCATCATCTAGCAATGGAAATCATCACCAGCGTCCAACCAATGTACTCACGACCAGCAACAATGAACGGTTCAGATTCTCCATGTCTAACATGTCGACCCAGTCAACTCCAACTCATCACCGAGTTAACTCACCTTACCATCTTCCATCCTTGGGCCAAGCTGTAACACCCCAAGATTTCGGCTCCCGTGTACATCACGACGGCCGAATTCCCAAGGTTATTTGGAATGTGTGAGGGTTATACCCCTTACATAATTTTCACACAAACATGCACATTTCATACTATTTGGAAAATCAAAAGCAAGATGGTGAAACCAAACTTATATATTATTTCATTAACTAAACCAAATCATCAAACCATGTAACCATCATTCATTTAAACATCATGTTCATAACTACGTCCTCCCATTGGGACTTATTACAATTTCAAATATTAAATAAATGCTAGAACTATGAATGATTATGCGGTCTCGTCTTCCACCATCTGCTCCCACGAGCCATCATAATCGTCTCCTTGAGGCTCGGGCTCCTGAGGATCGTTACCTACATGTTCTAAATTATTTCCACAAAACACCGACAAAAGCGGCATAGTGAAGAACTACTTTAAGGTTAGAAATAATAATTGCATAAAAATCATAACAAAACATCCATTACTCTTTCTTAATGCAATGCATGATAATGCATGACCCAGCGTAGGAATCCTTAGACATGCCGCCAGGGGTTTTGGGACACGCAAGCCCATAATTTTGCCCGACCACGTGAGAAACGGGACACTCATAGCCCAAATCCACACGTGACAGTGTATGGGAGAAGTAGGACGCTCTAGCCTATTCTCAAATCCATACACCCACATGGAGCCACGTGCATGCATGAGTTAGCCATTCTTTATTATTATTTCCAATTTACACCAAGCCACTTATCGTCTAACCAACCTTTGGTACCACCACATCCTTCCTTATGGTTCATCACTCATCAAAATAGTCGTAACCGACGCATCACATCCCAGGATGGCGGCCCGTACTATTAAGCTTCATAACAACCATACTCAACTATCGTCTTATGGAGATCCTTAACAACTTTAGGAATAATAATAATAATAGTAAATATAATAATAGTAGTAGTAATAAATGGATTTAACAACCACTTAATCGGGCGATCTTGATACCACCACCACAGATCAGGGTGGCCACTTAACCGGACAAGCTAAAAGCATCGTCTCAGGTTAGGGCAACCTCTTAACCGGGTGTTCCGATATTCATCACCACAGATCAGGGTCCATCCATATATATATAAAAGGAATATATATAGCAATATAAGAATCTCCATTAGACAATCACAACCATTCTTTATACAGTATAGAAAGAAAGGTGGTCCCTTTAAAGCTGGTTACACAAATCTCATATGTGCAACAAACATAATTCTATTCCTTACTAGTTCTCTAAGTCCAATGAATATCCTCATCACCATGAGATTAAAAAAAAGTATCTAAAAGCATTCATATATAGCTAATTAAGGAGAGAATAAATAAACACATGTAAACAAAAACACATAAGAATTATGAACCTACAAAATATGAAATTATTAATCCAATCTTAAAGGAGTTCTCACCTTATGATCTTCGACTTATTAGAGATACAAGATGATGAAATAATGGCAAGATGGTACTCCTCCCTCTCTCTCTCTCTCTCTCTCTCTTTCTCTTTCTCTCTCCCTCTCTCAAATTCGTGGGTGGGAGTCACCTTTGGCTAAGAGGGGCCCTATATATAGAGGTAGGGTTGGAATTAGGGTTTGGAGGTGCGTAGTAGAAATATGGAGAGGGATGTGCACGCGGGGTCTTGTGTAACAACCTCTCAAGGTAGGTTTCTCAAATCTTAATATTCTGATATTTTTGATCGATTTCAATCCGTTAATCTTATCAAGCTCGAAAAGTAGAGTTAGAATACGTAAATTTCTTGATGATCCCCATTCTAGATTGGCCGATCCTTAAAAATGGCCTAACGGGTGCTAAAATGGGCTATATCTCAATTAACGGTCTACGCTTGATGATCAGGGCCCAAATTTTGAAAAAGTATATAGTCATGATAGGCAAACAATTGTACAAAGTTTAGTGGTTGATTGATGGTGAGAAATGCCTAGATCTGAAATTCCAACTTTTGGCGGAAAAGGAAGGGGCTGGCTTTGTGGTTTAACGGTGTAGGATTATAGATCGAGGTCCAAATTTTGTGTAAACTCGTAGTCATATGAGTATAATGGGTGGTCCAAATTTGAAAAGCGATTGATGGTGAGAAGTGGGTAAATTGAAAGGTTCAAATTTGAGAAGAGTTGGTAACTCGTTAATTTCTAGAACGGGATAATTTCGCACATAAGAAAGAGGCTTATCAATGTGGGGCAATCAAATCACACTATTGGTCCATGATAAAGATGATCCAAGTCACTCATATGAAGAAAAATATTCGACTACGACTAACCATCTACTTTCCTCACTCGATGGACATGAAAATCAAGGGTTAAGGCCTGATTTGACAATTGGACCACTTCTACTATGATTTAAGGGCTGAAATTTGATGTGTATGGTTAATATGTGTCCAAAAGCTCAAATTCAGGATTTTGCGTTTTAATGATCGCTAGAAACATGCGTACTTAAAAATGGTCAGTTAACTTAAGTTTAACTAATGGCATTTTTGTAATTTTTGTAAATATTCGAGTTTAACGAAATCTAACTCTTCTATATTGTTAATGAGGTCATTCTAAGCAACTTTAATAAAGGGTACTCCATACGATCTCCTACGGATGTCCTGTTATTTGAATTTTAATATCAATGGCCAGTATTTAATATAAAAAAAATAGAAATAAATTTCAGAAAATTTTAAAATAATTACGGTAAATTCGGGGCGTTACACAAGCAAATGCTCTCTCCATCCTCGTCTATCCATGAGCTCCAAACCTAGAGAATAATTTACTTTAGGTTTCGGGTGACACCTAGGCTTGGAGTACTTTTCATGACACCTCATCATCCAAGCCTAACTCCAAACCTAAACTTAGAGAAAATTTTTCTTTAGGCTTGGAGTGCCACTTAGGCTTGGAGCCTCTTAAAAAGTTATAAAAGGAAGCCTCTCCTCATCATTTCCATCATCCCTCAAATCCAATTCTCTTATTTCTTTCTTTCTTTCTTTCCTTCTTTCTTAGTTTTGTAGTGTAGAGTAGTTTTTTCCTTTGTCGAATTTTAGTCTTCCATTGTAGCATGGTTGACTAAACTAAGGCTAGGGGTGAAGCCTTTGATGAATTTCAAAGTTTGATTTCTTTTGGTTCAATAGTGATGATGTGAATGTTGGAGTTCTCTTTGGTTGATTGGTGTGGTTATCTACCTCGGCGGAAGTTATTGTTATGCAAGCCCCTTGATCCATCGTCGACTCCGGACACGATGGATGCTTTGGATTCCCTACGGTCATCAAGCTAGTGCAGGTACACTCATCGATCTATAAAATCCCTTGATCCATTGTAGACTCCGGGCACATTGGATGCATTGGATTCCCTACGATCGATACACGAGATCTTAACGGTTGGATCGATCAATCAAAGACTCCTATATTGTTAGTATGCATTTGATTGTATGATTTGTGATCTTATAGATTGACTTTTTGGCAAAGTTGTTGATCGGTATAACTTCTTAATCCATTAAGATTTCTTTTATTAAACTTTGTTATAAATACTCGCTATAATTCGTTGTTAAGGATTATTATTTAGTTTTAATAAAATCTCTTGAGTTTATACTCTTTTGCCTGTGAATTCGAGTGTTTCTTCGTGTGTTTGAAGAAGATCGGTTGAGAATTCCCAATAATTCCATAGATTTGGAATAATTATCCTTGTGAAAGAGACGGTGATCGATCTCACCCCGTCTACGCTGTGCCATGAAGTAATATATTTCTGGAGTAGCATGATAAGACGCACTTACGTTAACCACCTAGTCTAAGCCCTAACACGTAGTAGTGAGACACTCATTGTCTTCGATCGAGAGTATAATAACCATATCGCCATTAGAGCCAACTGCAGTAGATTCTTACTCATCCTTCTCCTCCCCTTTGTTTTTTTTTCTTTTCCTTCTTCTCTTTGCGGCACTCGTTTTAGTAGTGATCCATCTTGCCACAATTCCAACACTTTATCTCTAACCTGAATTTTGGCTTGCTTTTACACTTCTCACATTTGTGAGGCTTCTTGTGTTTTCCTCTTCCTCGTTCTTCTGATGCCAGGTCCTCTTGCTGTGACAACCCTTGAGATTTTCTTCTTGTCTCCTCATTGAGCAGAAAACTTGTCACTTGGTCCATTGACACCTTTCTTTCAGGTACAAAGTTACTTAGAGACAAAACCAATGTCTCCCAACTATCAGGCAACGAGCTAAGCAATAGTAGGGCCCATAGCTCATCATCCAGAATCCTCTTCATAATGGAAAATTGGTTCACGATGCTGCTCACCTCATTCATGTGCTCAACAATTAAACTATTTTCTTTATATTTTAAGTTTACAAGTCTTCTTATCAAGAAAATTTTATTTTCAGCTTTCTTCGTCTCATACAGCTCTTCTAATTTCTGCCATAGACTAGCGACAGAGGTTCCAATGGACTTGTGGTGGAATATACTATCATCCAACCACCGTCTAATGAACCCCACCGTCTTACGGTCCAACTTCTTCTAATCCTTAATAGATATATCCGCTTGCTTAGCAGTATCACCTGCAATTGGTGCATACAAATCCTTGCAATAAAACAGATCTTCCATCTTAGCTTTTCAGATGGGGCAATTGGACCCATTCAAGTTAATCATCCTTGTTGAGCCACCCTCCATAATTCAAATAATACACTGTTGCTTCTTCAAACCGTGTACTCTGATACCACTTTTCTTGGAGAAGGATGCACAAGTCGTTGGATCTCGCAATCTCCAACACAGAATTATGGAATATTTGAATTGTACGAAATAATCTCAAATAGTTAGGATGAATAATCACAATCACCACACATTGCATAACAAATATTTACGTGGAAAACCCTTTAGTGGTGAGGTAAAAACCACGAGACCTAGTCCAATCAACAAATCCACTATCTAAAACGCATTACACAACAATCACGAGTTTATCACAACACTCGGATCTAATATTTTTACCCTTAAGGCAGATTACAATAAAAGAGAATAAGCAACAAAGAGATTTCACCATCGAGGATTGAGAAATCTTCAGAAATTGTCCTTAAAGAGGCTACGAACTGAGGGCAGTGACGTGGATGATCTTCATAGATCTGGACTTATTCTCTCTCTCTCTCTCTCTCTCTCTCTCTCTCTTTTCAATATGGACTTCTTCTCTCTTTCTCCAAAATTGCTTCTCTTTCTCTAAAATGTCTTAGGTTGATCCTAATCCTACAAATAAGTGTTTATATATCACTTAAGCCCGGATTAGAAACAAATTGCGTAAAAACAAGCTAAACTGCGCAAACCGTCGTTCGGTCGGTTGGTCAATCAACATCGCCTGATCGCTCCTTCAGTCGCCTGATGACCACATGTTCAATCACCCGAAATTGTCCAAATAAGTCCAAAGAGTTCATTGTAAATTTTCGAGTTTTGTTGGTCGCTAGATCAGGGTGGCCGATCGACAGATGACCCTATTCAAGCAAATCTCTCCTCCCTCTTGAGGAGGAAAAACCCCATCAAATATTAAGGTGCATGGCATGTTCAACACACGTGGAGAGATAGAAAATGAAAAAACAAGTAAAAGGAAATATAAAAAATACATGAAGACCTCACCTAGGTACCTATTGGGTTTCTTTTACTAACATAAGGTACAACTTAGCGGGCATAAAACCTATGTCATCCAATAAGTGAACTAAACCTTATTTAGCCTGCCTTTGAAAAGTAAGGTTGACTCTCTCAAGTGGGTCACCTTTTAAATTTACCTATAAAACTTTTAAACTTACATAGTAAGGTCCAACTAAGTCTTGGAATATTGTGACATTTGGAAATTCGTTTATCATGACGAATGAATTAGATGGCACATGAACAGATGATAGGCCCTCCACAAACTGATGGTGAGCGGCCTTCTCATTTGTTTCCACAGCGTGGCCTACATGAGTTTTAGACGATTAGAGTTAGGTGGTTATAATGGGTCAACACACCTATGGACGATACGGATCTCATGAAAGCTCCACCCACGGAGTTGGCCGTGAGAAATCTACTCCATTCATTAGTTTCTCAACCTTGCAATAATTCAGGACTCAAAAAATCAGGCAGATTCAAAATTCATGTGGGCCATACAACAGGGAACAGTGAGAATGAAAACATCAACCGTTGAAAATTTCCTAAAGCCCACTATGATGCTTATATGCCATCAAAATTGTTAGTAATGTTATTAGCACTGGGATAACCTGTAGCACAAATATCATCTTCATTCAAAACTACTGTGGCCCCCACGAAGTTTCCAATGGTATCACCACGCTGTTTCCTGTCCTAAGAATCCTGTCCTATTGTGAGGAATGGACAGAGTGGATTTGTCACGGGAATCTCTGAGGCCCCCAATTAGCTTCCGACCACTATAACTTCCCTGTGGCGGGGCCATGCAATCCGCGTCCATGTAATACACTAAGTGCGGCTCCGGCCTCACCCAAGACCCTTACCGTGGGCCCCACTTACATTTATGTATTCTGTATCCACGCCGTCCATCTGTTTTCCAAATCATTTGAAGGCATGAGCCCAAAAAATGAAACGGATCATGCAGAACACACCGTAGGAGATAGTGCTGATTGACCAATAGAAACTTTTTATAAACTACAAAAGTTTGGATCTGATCCTTTTAATCCAGGACATTTTTTTTAACCTTATCAACAGGTTGGATGGAAAACAAACATTACAGTATACCCTAGAAAGTTAGTTTTTTGGTGGAACGATCAATCATCACTGATTTCTTTAGTATAATGCACCTGAGAGTTGGATCTGCTTATTTTTTCGCTCATGCCCTAAAATGGCATGTAAAAACGTATGGACGGTGTGGATATAGAAAACATAGATCAAGTTGGGCCCCACGATAAGGGTCGTATAGTCATATTGCCGCACCTAATCAGCTACCTCATATAATCACCTCGGCGTACCAATCCTCGTGATAACATGATTTGAATGTGTGAGTCGCACGAAATTTCTACCGAAAGCCGAGTAAAAAACAAAAGGGAAGAAAGCTGCTCTCTCTCCTACCAAGCTATACCCCTCGATTCAAAAATTCAAATCTTGAAAGAGACCAAAACCCGACACCTTACCAATACTCCGCTCCCGTCCAGTCCTCCAAATGGGGTGCACTTCATCACATCTCCTGGAAGACGACGAAGACTACACCCACTTCGGTGGGTCACCATCAGGACTCGGTCATCACATCGTCTCTCTCACCTCCACAACCTACGGCCTCCTCACCCTTGATTCACCTCAACGCAGCCCCACCGTCCATCCACAACCCCTCACACCTAAGCTGGTGGGTCTCACCCCTCTCCCTGAGCCGAGGTGCCGTCCTTCTGAGCCTGAAATCATCAACTCCTGGGAGCTCATGGCCGGCCTCGACAACGACAGCTTTCGCTTCTCTCCCATCCCTCTCCGTTCTTCCCTCCTCCACAATACCCTCCCAGATCTCGATTCTCAGCTCTCCTGGCCATCCAAGCCGTCCATCTTTAACAGCCCCATCATTGGTAAAGAGAACAAAGAGAATCGCCCGATCGGGTTCCCTTCCCGAATCGGGTCCAATGTCCTCAAGCTGTTGAATACCACTAGCTTTCCAACGAAAGAATCCGTGAAATCCGACGCTTTAGATGGGTTTGAGAAGCGGTGCCCGCCGGGTGGGGAGAATGCGGTTGTGATCTACACGACGACGCTGAGGGGGATCCGGAAGACGTTTGAAGACTGCAATGCGGTGCGGGCGGCGCTGGAAGGGGTTGGGGTTTGGGTGAAGGAGAGAGATATTTCGATGCATTCGGGTTATAGAGAGGAACTGAGGGAGCTGATGGAAGGGAAGGGCGGTGGAGTGACAGTGCCGAGGGTTTTTGTGAAAGGGAGGTATATTGGGGGAGCGGAGGAGTTGCTGAAGATTCATGAAGAAGGGGGTCTTGCGGCGTTAGTCGAAGGGCTGCCGAAGGTGAGAGCCGGTGCCGTCTGCGAAGGGTGTGGCGGCGCGAGGTTCTTGCCCTGTTTCAGATGCAGTGGGAGCTGTAAGGTGGTGAAGGAAGATGGGAGGAAGGTGGTGAGATGCCCTGACTGTAATGAGAATGGGCTGGTGCTCTGCCCCATTTGCAGCTGAGCTGTGAGTGTTTTTGGGTTTGGTTATGGTATTACTGTTTTGATGATTAGTTGCTTAATTGGGCTTATTTGTATGTATTTTCTCTGTTTTAGAAATGAAAATGTAGCTTGGTTTTCATTTCTCCTCATCTCTTCATCAGTTTCTTGGAAATCTCAGTGAGGATACACTAAAAATGATTGTCTCATTTTAGTTAATTGTAATTATGTCTTGGAGATTATGATTTTTGGGTACCAAGATTATTTTCAAAAAATGAGTTTGTCTCAGTTATGTTTTGGAGATCATGATTTTTGGGTTCCAAGATTATCATTAATCCCTACTAAAAGAAATAGGATCTCTAATACACAATTGCAGTTAACTAAAATGAGATGAGCTCTTTTTGGGTGTCTACCAAACAGGCCCTAGCCCCTGAAAAAATGAGTTAGTCTCATTTTAGAAAAGAAATAGGATCTCTAATATGCAATTATGGTTAAACTAAAATGAGCTGAGCATGTTTGGGTGTCTACCAAACAGGCTCTAATGCTCTTAAAATGAGTTAAGTCTCATTTTTAGTTAATAGTAATTGTGTATTGGAGACGTTGATCTCTAATGCATAATGAGTCCGTGTCAACATAATTACGTATTAGAGATCAAGATATCTAATACATAATTATTAATAATTAACATTAGATGAACTCGTTTTTAGGTGTTTGGAACAGTAACTTCCCCAAAAGGGTTGATTGGGTGTCTGGAAAATAGCCCACTGTGGAAATGAAATCCAGAGATAGGTGCAAATTCTTGCTTTTAGGTCCTTAAAAATGCTTGGACCCAATTTCTCATTGGATTCCATTTTCACCAAAAGCGGCATTTCCAAATTCCTTGGGAGGAGCTATCTTGCGCATTATTACAAGGTACTGGATTCCCTGCTCATTGTCATATTTTTTATTCCCTCTTCTATAAATATTCACAGTGTAATTCCTAACAATTCTTTCCCAACACTCAAAACTGAACAAATAAAATCTCTCCTGAAAACAAATTGTTGGTCGTGAACCCCATGTGGTGTGGCTCACTGGAGTGTCCATCTGTGGCAAGTCCAAGATTGGGTTCCATGATATGGACTTCAAATTAAGGCACCTAAAAGGCAAGCTGGCATACGCAATTCTTGCCCAGTATCAAGGGGAAATTCCATGCCTAAAAAGCTAGAAATCCCATGGGTGCCAGCACAATTCTTGCATACATAGAAAAGGAGTTCCAAACAATCTCTCTTTAGGGCTCTTGTTTGGATTTGCAGAAAAGGTGGGAAAAGAATTTGTAATTCTCGAGGAACCTGATTTCCAAGAAAGCATGGGAAATGAAATACTATTCTCCCGTTGGTTTATCAACAACATTTTCTCAAGAAAATTGAAATATTTTTGCAAATCATATGTTTGGCAAACTTTTTTTTTTAAGAAATTATTTTGATTGCAACTCGTGTGCCTTTCCCTATTTATTTTACAACTAAAGCTTAAGTTGATCTAAGACTTAGGAAGGTCACCATGTGACCAATGATCACATACCCTATCTATATGAATAGATACACCTATAGAGTGGCAATCTCTTGATCATCAACAACTCTCCCATCTATTGGACATGTGCATAATTAGGAGCCGTGTAATCTTGTGCATGGATCTCGTCACAGCTCGTGAGGGACTTGGCACACATTAAGTAATCCAAGACATCTATTGGGGTACTGTACATTGTGATTATAGAATGAAGAAAAAAAATTCAGTTGTAGATCACACCATCTGGAAGAGATTGATGTTTAGAAAAAGTGTCTAATGGCCCAACTTGAACACACGTGGGAAAGACAGATGTTTAGAAAAAGTGTTCAATGGTCTAACTTTTTTTTTAATGGTCCAACTTGAACACATGTGTGGCTCACACATATATTTCTTGTGGTGTGATCTACTTGAGTTATGGATCAGGCTGATTTTTTGTCCTAGTGCTTAACACTGAGGAATGATCATGCTGAATGGAGTGGATTGGACATTGAGAGCATGCTGGGCCCATGTGAAGCTCAATTAGCAAGACTTATTCGCCCCTTAATTTTAAGAAAATTCCAGAAGAGTTAAATCAAGATAGTAACACTAGGGCTGTCAACGGGTCGGATTCGGAGCGGATAGTAGCTGATCCGAATCCGATCCGATTTGTGATCCGGGTGATCCGTATCCGACCCGAAATCCGACGGATCTCTAAACTTCTATCCGAAATCCGACCCGACAGAGATTCAGCCGATCCGACTCCGATCTGACTCTGATCCGACCCGATCCGTCCGTCCACCATGGGCCCTACTGAACTGATGGTTTGGATCATGGGAACTAGCTGGGTCTGTGGTTTAAAAAAAAAAAAAACAGAAAAAAAAACAAAGAAGAAGACGTACCTGGTGGACGCCCCTCTCTCTCTCTCTCTCTCTCTCTCTCTCTCTCTCGTTCTCCCAGACAGTAGCTGGGTGTGTGGTTTAAAAAAAAAAAAACAGAAAAAAAAACAAAGAAGAAGACGTACCTGGTGCCTGGTGGACGCCCCCCTCTCTCTCTCTCTCTCTCTCTCTCTCGTTCTCCCAGTGCGACAGCCGACAGGTAGGTGGGTTTTTTTTTTTTTTTTTTTTTTAAAAAATCTAATCGGATCATTATCGGATCGGAGCGGGGTCGCTCCGAATCCGACCCGATTAATAAACGGATCACAGATTTTGATCCGTATCCGATCCGTTGATCCGATTAATGATCCAAATCCGGTTAAATCGGATCGGATATGGATCGGATACGGATCAAGATCCGTGCCATTGACAGCCCTAAGTAACACCTTCAATAAGAAGGATATTGCTAGATGCTAGAACAGATTTGTGTGCCCCACCATAATGTATCCATGCTGTCCATACATTTTGTTAGTTTGTTTTATGGCATCAACAAAAAAATGAAGTAGAATAAAAACCCTGGGGGACCACACCATAGGAAACAATGGTGTTTGAACACCCACCACTAAAAAGTTTTTAGTGCCCATTGAAATGTTTAGTTGCCATTCAATTTGTTAATTAAGTTAGACAAACCTGCATGGAGGGGAAAAAACAAATATTGGATTGATCTAAGACTGTTGTCGCACCCAAAAAGTTTTTAATGGTGGGTATTCAATCATCACTGTTTTCTATGGTGTGGTCCATATGAGATTTGGATCTACCTCATTTTTGAGTTCATGCCCTGAAATGAGCTAGCAAAATGGATGGATGGCATGGATAAAACACATACATCACGATGGGCTCACAGAGATTTTCTAGCATTGACGGCACCCACTTGGCACCCAAGACCATATTAAAGGAAATAGTGATGGTTGAACACCTTACCATTATAAACTTCATAGGTCCATTGTATTGTTTCCGTAATGTTTATTTGCCATCCAACTTATTATTGTCACATAAACTTGGATAAAGGCTAAAAACAAATATCACCTTGATCCAAAATGATTGTGGCTCATTAATAGTCAATCACCACTATTTCCTATGATATGGTCAACCTGAGAATTGGATTTGCTTTATTTTCTATCTCACGCCATAAAATAATCTTACAAAGAAGATGGACGGTGTGGATACAGAATACATATATCAAGGCGAGCCCCATGGTTAAGGGCTGCGCGAAGTTGGATTCACACTCAATTTACTCTCACCGGAAGTGTCACTGCCGAATGCAAGTTGGAGAAAACGTGGGAAAGGAAACTTCCTTTCTGAAGGGTCTAGCCGAGAAAATAAAAAGCTAATTTTGTAGAAAAATATGACGTGTGGGAAATTAAATTTCCTATCCTTTCCTATAGCTTTGGTCTTTACAAACAGTGGAAAGATGATTTCTTGGGAAACTTTGTTTCCTTTCTCACCATTTCAATGAATCCGAATAGGCCCTTAGGGTTTTTCTCTTGCATAGGGTTTGGCCACTGTCATACCATCATTTGCATGAGTTGGCCGATTATTGTTTGTGGTCATGTGAGCCTCCATCACAGTCAGAGTTGCTAAAGGTGTGATTTGTTTCATTATTTTCTCGTAGAATATGTATGTTGGGAGTTTGTTCGAATTATCACCGCAAAAAGTAACGTAATATATCACCCAGTTTGAATTCGCCTCCGCAGAGTTGGTGTTCAAGTGATCGAACACCGGATATGCTACTACTAACACAAATAAAGATGTTTTCGTTGATTTTATTGTTGTAGGACTTGCCTATCTAAAATCATGATTAATGTGATATTTTTGGAAGATGAGGGTCTGTTAGAGTAGTTGGTATCAAAGTAATGTTGGATGGTGAAGTTGGTACTGGTTGTAATTGGTGTTTGATGTAGAATGGGTCGCTGATTATTTCATGGCCCAGATGGATCAAAAGCAGACCAGTCGGAGTCGAAAGTAATCCAGACTGTCAGGACTGTAAATCGGCCGTATCTCACAATCCGAAATGAGTTTCGGGACATATAATATATCAATTTAGGGTAACTCGAGCTACTTTAGCCAACCAACCCCATGCTGGAATCACGAGATTCGACCGTATCGACGGTCATTAGGCTAGTTTATTTTCAGTTTTACTATTTATAGTAAGTTTTAATTTGATCATAACTTTGGATCTGTAGGGTTTTAGACTTAGTGCCCAACATGGAAAGGGCTTAGAATATTTAGTAGAACAACTTGGTTGGGCCCGTTTGATAACTTTCTATTTTTGGCCGAAAACCAAGAGTTCTGGTAGGATTGAACGACTTCTATAAATAGTAAGTTTACTATTTATAGTAAGTTGTGTTTTCTAGGAGTTTGAGTTTGAGTTGGAGTCTGATACTTTACCTAGGGTTTAGTTTCCTATTTATATGCATTGTAATTCCATATATTATTCATTCAATTATCAAAAAACATTATTCAGAATTGATTTCCTCTTTTTATCGTTTTGTTTCTTCTCGTGGATTCGAGAAACACTCGGTTAAGGAGACAGTGATCGACCTACCACGTCCTCCTTGCGTTAGTGTTATATTAGAGCTTTTGTTGAGTGAGTCCTTAATTCTCTGTTTTTTTGTGTGAGAATGTTCAACCGTGCGGAGTTGAGCAGGTGGCTTCAATTGGATGGCGCTCTGTCAGACTCCAAAGAAGATTTGATGAAAATTAGGAGATGCCATGGCAATTTGTTTTCAGATTTGATTGAAATGAATTCCCTAATATGATTCGCACATCCAAACGCAGCCTTTAGTTCCATGAGGGTGAAAATAGAGCCATGAGTGGTGCATTAACAGCAATGTTTGATAGGCATGGCCCCCTTTCTGGACTGTGTTTGGGAGACGCGAAGCTGATTAGCTGTCCTAAAACACCACCGTGCAAGGAAAATTAGCAAAAAAAAAAAAAAAAAGCAGGCCTTGAGGCTCAAGGCACGCCAAGGAACATGACCCACTTCACCGCAGTTTGTCACATAGAGATAGCAAGCGATTGGCTCAAACTGCCTGGACTCCATTTCTTGTAGGAATCTCATTCAGAAAAAGAGGCGTTTCAAAATTCTCTCGGAGGAGCTATCTTGAAAATTATTACAAGCTAATGTATTCCCTACTAATGATCATATTTTTTATTCCCTCTTCTATGAATATTAACAATATAATTCCTAACAATTCATTCCCAATACTCAAAAACTCAACAATAAAATCTCTCCTGAAAACAAATAAGGATGTTTGATTGATTTTATTGTTGCAAGACTTGCTTATATAAAAGCGCGATTAATGTGATATTATTGGAAGATGAGGGCCCATTAGAATAGTTGGTATCAAAGTAATCTTTGATGGTGAAGTTGCTACTGGATGTAATTGGTGAGTGCGCGCTTAATTCTCTGTTTTCTTGTGTGATAATGTTCAACTGCATCAAGCAGGTGGCTTCAATTGGACAGCACTTTGTCCCATTCTAGAGAAGATTTGATGACAATTAGGAGATCTTATTGCAATTTGTTTTCATACTTTAGTGAAATGAATTCCATAATATGATTTGTGCATCCAAAGGCAGCCTTTAGTGTCATGAGGATGAAACTGGTGATCTAAACGAGTCATGGGAAAATAGAGCAATGAAGGGTGCATTCACAGCCATGTTTGCTAGGCACTCCCTCTTTTGGGCTGTGGGTGGAAGACCCAAAGTTGATTAGTTGTCCTAAAACACCCCAGCACACGGCAAAGCAGGCCTTGAGGCTGTAGGCACGCCAAGGAACATGGCCCACTTCACCACAGTTTGTTACATAGAGATAGCAAGTGAAGTGATTGGTTGTAGGTATGGCAATGGGTTGGGTCGAGGTCAGGGTCAGCCCAAGCTGTTTGCTACACAGGCCAAGAATTCACAGCTTGAGCCCTAACCCACAACCCATCATCCTGTGGCCCAACCAGAATTAAAATTCATCAAGTCCAAATTCAACACAGTACGACCACATTGAAGTTTAAGATGGAATATGAAGTTAAAGGTAATCCAGACCTCCCAATTAGTGGACACATACTAACAAACATAAATCGTGTGTTCGTGCATTTATTAATTTGTTTTGGCTTTTGGCTGTGTTGGGTTGGGTAATGCCATGCCAATTTTCTCAGGGGCTGCTTGTTTTTTAAATTATGTGGTAAATACTGCAAATGGTCTATCATTATTTACTACCATTGTTTGCTTGAGGGAGGAAATACTGTTTCCTAAGTAATGTGAATCCTCTCCCAAAGCAAGGAATTGCGTGTATTTCTATATTGATACAAAATGTGGGGCCCATTGTGATGAATATGTCATATCCACACTGTCTATCCAGTCTGCCAGCTGCTTTTGCTCTTGAGTCTAAAAATGAGATAGATCCAAAGCTACAATGGACCCCACCACCTGAAATAGTGATTCCAATGGACCTCAACTAGTGAATGCTAAAACCTTCCTAGGGCCTACTCTGATGTTTATTTGTCATCCCACCTAAACACAAATATTAGCTTTATTCAAAACTTTTGTGGCACCCAAGAAGTTATCAATGGTAGGTATGGTTCACTTGAGAATCTGCCCCATTTTTGGACTCAAATGTCCAAAAATGAGTTGGCCGAACAGAGGGACGGTATATACATCATGGTAGGCCCCACAAAGTTTGCCCTCAAAACATTCTCCTGCCTCATTTTGCACCCAAACAAAAGAGTTGTCAATGTCAACTTTGGGGTTTGAACCATAATTACATGTGTAAGTAATGATGATTAATTAACAGTGTACTTACAATGTAAATTGAACCGAGTGGAATCCCCATTGGCCTATTGCAGTAACCAGTGATATGTCTTTTCCTCAGGGCAGGAAACATTAAGTCTCTGTGGGACTGCACATGATGTATATGGGACATCCAACCAGTCCACCTATAGAGCTGGACATGAACTGAGCCACCTATAGAGCTGTACATGAACTGAGCTAGCCTGGTTAGATCGAAATAATTTTGAGCTTGACTTGACTCGGTTCGAAGTTCGATTCAACTCAGCTCAACTCAGCTTGATTTTAAATATCTTAAATATATATAATATCTCTACCCAACTACCCCTTGTTTTCGCCCAAGGCCCCTTTCTTATTATTTCACCCTATCCCACCTGAGTGGCCGAACTCAACTTGAAAGGCTCGAACTAAAACTTGGCTCAAGCGGCTGATCAAACCAAGCCTAGCTGGCCAGTCAAGCTTGAGGGCCGAGCCAAGTGAAACTTGAGCTGAGGTAGGCTGCTAGCCGAACTGAGCGGAGCTGTGCCAAGCTTGAGACTTGGTGCAGCTCGTGTCCAGCTCTAAATTCACCTACCCTCCCAACATGATATGCATGTGACATCCAATCCGTCCATCACCCCAGCCCAACCTTTTTATAGTGTAAGTCAATGAAATCTTTGAGAGGCCACTATGATGATCCAACCCCTTCATAAGGTGGGTACATAGAAGATGAAGGGACAAACCAAATATCTGCTTTCTCCAAGACTTTAGCAGTCCCAAGAAGATTTCAATTTCAAAGGTGTGTATCTTATTCCATTGTTCCCTGTCATGTGTTCCACTTGAGTTCTGGATGTGCCTGATTCCTGGGATTACATCTTACAATGATCTGTCACAAATGGTGAACGGAGTGGATTCCACGAAAGCATCACAATGGGCCTCATGGGTATTTATGTTGGACCCACTGCCTTCGTACAATTAAATGTGGAGCAGAGGACGCAGGCCAGTCCTAGCCTCCCCCATTTACTTAAAACAGGCCATATGTACAACCCAAGCCCGTCGCACTACCCATTTAGCTTGGCCCAAACCTGCACCGAAAGTGGGTTGGGCCAGTTGACCTATGCACCGACGCAACCTACTGCCACAACCAGTTGGTTCCGCTGTGTATTAAGCCCAGACTAGACCCATGTAAGGGTGATGGCTGGCACATCCTGTGCAGGAGTCTACAGTGAGCTGGTTCGACCGCTGCCAGCATGGTTAAAGCCAGTGGGCTGTGGGTTCCTCAGGCCACAATGGTCCAAGGTTAGCCCATTTCTCGCTCCATCTTTTTACTACTGAAGCTAATGCGGAAACTGCATCTAGAGTGTCAGGGTCCAGTCGACCCAGTGAGTTAAGGGATCAAGCTAGTGCCAGGATGGTCCAACAAGAGAATGGGCCTAATTATTGGGCCTTCAGGCTGATGGAAGCTCAGAGGTTCAGCAAAATTGGTTACTGGCACTAAAATCAAAGGCCTGGATTCAACATTTGATTCAATCCGGACCTAAAGCCATCTGGGTCAGATTAGGCTAGGAAAGTAACCTAGAGAGAACCATAGTCCTCAGCTCCTGTGATTATTCTTTAAATAAGTAGGACCTGGTAGTAAGTGTCATCCAAGGGTCCATAGCTCAGTGGTAGAGCATTTGACTGCAGATCAAGAGGTCACCGGTTCGAACCCGGTTGGGCCCTTCTCTAAAAACTAATTATTGTTTTCTATTTATTTTATCTTTTCCACGCTCAGTTATCTTTATCGTTTCCCCATGCATATTCTTTTACCTTTTCCTCGAGTGACCCATTACCCATTATTCCTGTGGGTCAAACCCTTTATTGTTTCCAGATCGATCCAATAGTCAGGTGGGCCCCACTCGCAGGTGCAAAATGGATGGTCAGGAATAAAGGAACGAACAGCCCTGTATTTGTCATGCACACGTGACTTGTGGATTCGCTGGATTTTAGATCAGAGCATGTTTCGCGGAAAAGCTCCATCAGGTTCATGGTCTGGATCTCTTTCTGGTGTATGTGCTACATTTGTATATCCCTTTGTCCTTTTGATCTTTCTTGGATCGATCCAGGGAGAGGATTAGGTGCGGCCATTACCGTGGGGCCCATCTTGATCCAATTCTCAAGCGGACCATATAGTAGAAAACAGTGGTGATTGTCCAATAATGAGTCTCTAAAGTTTTTGGATAGAGAGATGTCCACCAGCGGAGTCGAGCCGAGCTCAATCATGTTCGAGCTAGGCTTGACCAATGACTACCTTAGCTCATGTTCGGCTCAGCCTGGCCATTGAGCTAGAATTTCATGTTCGAGTTGGCTTGACCGAGCTTTTGAACCGAATCAAGCCAATTTGAGCTGATTTCGAGCTTGAGCTTTTCGTGTTGAATTTGAGCTAAGGGTCGAGCTTGGAAATATGTATATAGAAGTTTCATATACTGACCGACACAATTAGGACGGGGCTGGTCGTGGTCAGATGGTGCCTCTGGAGGTCTAAAGGTGCCTGGTGGCCGGCCAGATTGGGGGGGGGGGGGGGGGGGGGGGGGGGGGTGGGCGACCAATCGGTAGAACGAGAGAGAGAGAGAGAGATTTCCAGCTGGACTCATCGACCGAACATGGGCAGGGGGGGCGTTTGGGCAGGGTAGGGTTTATGACAGGGGAGGCGCTCGGGTCAGGGAAAAGAATAAGGAGGGATTTTACTTTTTTAGTTTTTTTTTTAAATATTATATTATATATAAAATTGAGCCGAGCCGAGCGAGCCAATTCAAGGAAGGCCCAGCTCGCGTTCAGTTTGAAATTCATTTCGAGCAAGGGAAAAAGGCTTAGCTTAGTTTGAAGCCTTCTTTTGAATTGAGCTGTTCCGAGCTAAATCAAGTGAGCTAACTGAACTGGATCGACTTGTGTACATCTCTAGTTTTGGATCAAGCTGATATTTTTTTATTCCTTCATCCAGGTTTATGTGACCTTATCAACATGTTGGATGGCAAATAAACATGACTGAAACCTTATGGTGCGTGGGTGGGTGTGGGAATGCATGGATCTTGTCCTCTCCATACCGGGACGTGGATTGAGTATTGCCCTCGCCTTGAGAGGGACACGAATTTGGTACTACTACCCTGCTTGTCTGAGCTCGGCAAAGGCAAGGGCTCTTAAGTGCCCACCGTGAGGTATCTATGTTATCCACACCATCCATTCATTTATCATTTTAGTACATAAGACAAAAAATGAGGCAGATCCGAAGCTCAAGTAGACCCCAGCATGGGAAGAAGTATTGATAATGATGCCCACCCATGGAATCTTCCCAAGGCTCACCCTGATTTATTTGCCATCCAACCTATTCATAAGGTCACATAGGGAAAGCACAAATATTAAATTGATCTAAAACTTCTAGGTCCCAAGTAGAGTTGGGCACCAAATTCGGTAACTTGGTAAGTCAACTCGTTCGACTCAGTTTAGATCCGACTCGATCCAAATCGAGTGGGTGAGTCGATCCGGATCGAGTACAATTGAGCCAATCCGAATGCAAACTGAGATGAGTTCGGATCAGTCAATGACTCGACTCGGATCGAAAATCGACTCGAATGGACTCGACTCGATCTGAACCCAACTCGACTCGGGGATACTATAACGAGCTTATTGACCAAGATACCACTCTGAATTTGGGGAAACAAGCACAACTTTAAGCAGTATACATATAACCTCACAGGCACAACGAAGGACTTGATACATATAACCTCATATTTAATTAATATACACGCGTTTCTACTTCTAAGCTCTAATAACAAGTGGGTCCCATGCTTTGGTGATCATGACCGTTGCTTTTTTGTTCTCGACTTGGATGGAGCATTCCCTAAAATAAACCTGATTTAAAAAACCCAAAACATCAATATTAAAATCCTTTTCATTTGAATGTAGAAAATTGATGAGTTTCTCTTCTTGTCTGCCTCTCTAGATTATAAATAGAAAAGATAAGATTTTTATAGCCAATATATTATAAGGCAATGTCTACCCAACGGTGTGGATTACCAAAAAACATAGATCTTACTTGCTATAACTAAACGCGTGTAGACAGTACTATGATGCAGGCCATGTATCATATAAAGAACTTCCCTAATTTTATAGCTGAATTTGGGGAAATGGGTATAGGCTATAAATGCTAGTGCAGGAGGCAGCATGGCTATATGTATGGGAAGCAAACATCCAATTTATATGTTAGGTAAGCATATGTATCCACATGCACGCACACTGTCATTGCACACGTGGAGCACATTTGAGTCAATCCATCCATTTAGTAGTGTGACCAGCTCTAAAAAATGTAAACAAAAAAAAAAAAATGCAAAGACGAATTCAATCTGACTCAGTCATTGCCATTTTTTAGATTTTTTTTTAATTTATAGACAAACTCAATCCGACTCGGTTTTGGCTCGATCCGACTCGGTCCCTATGATCAGGTCAGACTCGGATCTAATTAGACCAGGCCATGAACGGTTCAAATCGATTTAGGCCTGACTGACTTGGTACCGAATCCGATCCGACTAGATTCAGGCCTTTTCCTTGGCTGGATCGAATCGGGTCAGCCCAAACTCGGTCCGACTCGACTTGATGCCCACCTCTAGTCTCAAGAAGTTTTTAATGGTTGACGATTAATTCCCACTGTGTGGTCCACTTAAGCCTTGGATCTGCTTCTTTTTCGGGCTTATACCCTAAAATGATATGGCAAAATAGATGAACAGTGTGGATGAAACCATACATCATTGTGGCCCCTCAGAGCCCTTGCTTGTGCCAAGCTCTGGAGGGGTAGGGTTAGTACCCAATCCCATAGGGCAAGCCCAAAAGTGAGGCAGATTTAGGCTCAAGTGGGCCACTGTTCGCTCGCCTCAAGTGTAAGGCTGCGATGTAGTAATAATTCTCGGTAAGACCGAGGTCAATCCTTAGGGATTGTCGTAACAATTCTAAACTTTATAACTAAGATAGACTAAATTCATATTTGTATCGATTGATGAAATATAAAACTATCTACTTTAGACTTAAATAAGGGAAATAAGCACTAGAGTGCCAATGATCCACTTATAATCATTCACAATGTCAATTCAAACCATTCAAGCCAATAACTCAATTGGAATTAGAGTTCTATCCCTATCCAATCAGAATATAGAGCAATCAAATCATCATAATGCATCTAACATGGATGATTTGTCTATTGATATGGTTTTCTCATAACAACTAAGGCATTGAGCGTGTTCAATCACACAGCTCAATCCTTCACAAAACAATTGACATTACATTCATGATTCTTCCTCAAGTCTTGTTACTAGACTTAATTTAGAAGTATGAATTGAACTTCTATTAAACCAATATTAATACATGAACATCTATCTCATATCAATCCCAAAGATAAGAACTTTTTCTAGTTTAGTTTTAGATAAGCACTTAGAAAATTTAGTTTGTAAGATCTCCTAGCATCCAACATATCATAATAAATCTAAGATCTGTACAACTCAAAATCCTATCAATCAACACCTCATTAAGCAATCTCAGTAATCAAAACATCCCATGTAAGAGAAATCGCAAGAAAAAAAGATTAACTAAAAATACTAATTTTATTTCAAACTTGAATTAGAAGTGTTCTTCATTAAACTAAAAGTACTTGAACTAATTCGAATTAAGCATTGTAAACAATTAAAAGCTTCACCTCTTAGCCCTAACTAAGAGGTTTAGCCAACCATCAATAGGTTAAACTAAAACTCAAAGAAAAAACTATTAAAAACATAGAAAAACTGAGTTTTAAGGAGTTGCAGATGCTCCACAGTGATCTCTTTCACCTTCCACGACTTTTCAAGCCTTCTATGATGCCTTAGGAATGAACCCTAGGTATCCTTTTATAATGGAGAAGCCCCACCGACTAAAAAACTTCCAGATTTGCGCAATAGGTTACGCAACGCATGATTTTTTGAAGCTTGCTAAGCAAGCTTTTGGAATTTCTCAAAATTACACATGGCCGACTGTTCTTGACCGGTCGGGATCGGTCAGAGCTGACTGGCCGACCGGTCTTGACCGGTCGGAATGGTCTGGCAATCAGTCCAGCAAGCATAGAGGGGGGGCTGCCTTGTGGCCGACCGGTCGTGGCCTCTTTGGCCTGAGTGGTTAAGACCGATCGGACCTTTTTCTCTCTCTCTCTCTCTCTCTCTCTCTCTCTCTCTCCCTCCTCCCTTTACTTCTTTCTTCTTCTCTTGGCCCATCTTTTATCATCTTCAAGGGGCTTCAAAGGTGGTCTTTTAACCTTCAAATATGTGAAGTCTCTCTCTCATACCTACAATCACAAAACATGCATTAGATAGTATTTTAAGCATAAGAACATGCATATAATGTGATGAAATGGGGTTAGAATATGTGTAAATTAAGAGCTCAACGGCCACACCACTGGAAGTAGCGAAGATAGTGATGGTGGCCACCGTTGAGACCTTCCTAGGGCCCCTGGTAATCTTTATTTTCCATCCAACCTATTCAAAAGGTCACATATACCTGGATGAAGGGAAAATACGAACATCAGCTTACCTAAAGCTTCTATGGCTCTTTAGAAGTTTTTATGGTAAGTGATGAATCCCAATGGGTGGACCACTTAAACCTTGGATTGGCCTCAATTTTTGGGATTATACCTTAAAATGTCATGGCAAAGTGGATGAACCGTGTGGGTAAAACCATATATATCATGGTGTGCCTGTCGGAGCTCAGGGCAGGTGGGGGGTGGTGCCCAATCTGCGTCTGCAAGCCAGAAAATTAGGGCTCTCAATGGAGCAGGTCAGATCCGAGATCCGATTCGCGCCGAATCCGTATAATGCAGATTTGGATATTAAAATAGGTCCGATTATTTAAATGGACCGGATTTGAATCTTAAAATAGGTCTGATTACTTAAATGGACCAGATTTGGATTCACAGAAAAATATCCGAGTTTGATCCGAATCTGATCCAAATCCGACTCATTGTCACCTTACTGTATATGTTATATTCAAGCTGGCCATTCGTTTTCCAGATTATTTTAGGCCATGTCTCAAAATTGAGACATGCCACTCTCAAGTCGACCATATTACAGTAAATAGTGGGATTTGCATCATTTTGCTACTAAATTAAATATATTATATTATATATTTTTTTAGATTTGTAATGAGGTGGATTCGGACCTAGATCTAACCCGAATTCGATGGTTACATGGATTTTGGATCGAAAATAGATCTAACTATTTATAAATGGATCGGATATGTATATTACCTTTTGGATCTAAATCTGATCCGAATCCGTCTATAGATATTTAGACATGGAGTCAAATCCAACTAAATCTGATCTAGATCCGACCCATTGAGAGCCCTCCAGAAAATGAGGTGGATCCAAGCCTCAAGTGGACCATACTATATGAAGCAATGATAGTAACGCCCACCATTGAAACCTTTCCAAGGCCCTTCCTAATGTTTTTTTTTTTTTGCTGGATGAAGGGAAAACACAAATATCAGCTTAATCTAAAGCTTCTACACCTCCTAAGAAATCTTTAATGGTGGGTGATCAATCCTCACATTGTGGTCTACTTGAGTCTGTTATTTGCTTCAATTTTGGGCTTATGCCCTAAAATGATATGGAAAAATGGTTGAATGACGTGAATAAAAACCAAATATCACAGTGAGTGACCCCTCAGAGTCCTTGCCTGTGCCAAGCTCGGAGCGGGCTAGGTTAGTACCCAATCCACATCAGCCTAGGAGCGGATTTGGCCAAGTTAGAGCAACACTGAGGGAAGCAGATTGCATGGTTTGTCTGAGGTGGTGTATTGATGTTAGGCCTAGCAACGAGTCATGTTGAACCTTGTTCGTGTCGTGTCAAAAATGCCCTCACCCAAACCGGATTCGTTAACTAACGGGTTAAAATCTTGAAACTCAAACCCATTCGTTAATTTAGCAGGAAATCCGCAACCTGACCCGTTTAACCCATTAAATAAATGGGTCGTGTTTTCGTGGGCAGAGAGATGGGAAAGGGGTTCGATTTGACAAAGATTTTGGACCATGGCCGTTTGGGGCCGTGGGCAAAAAGATGGAAAAAACTCTCGAGTGTGTGTGCGTGTGTGTGTGTGTGTGTGTGTGTGTGAGAGAGAGAGAGAGAGAGAGAGAGAGAGAGAGTCTTATTGGTTGTCTTAGCTTCTTAAGGATTTCTCACCATACTAAAAATAATTACCAAAATACCCTCACTAACGGGTTAAACGAGTTTCGCGGGTGAAACACAAACCCGACCCATTATCTCAACAGGTCTGATGGGCCAACCCGTTAGTGACCCGATACGATAAGGCCGGACCGGAACACTGATTTTTTTTGTGCGGGTTTCATGCGGTTTGGTGGGTCGTATGAAATTTCACTCGGCCTAGTTGATGTTACAAAGTCCTATGGTCCCATGATGTATGTATTATATCCACAACATCCATCCATTTTGCAAGATCATTTTAGGAAACGATACAAAAAAAAAAAAAATGAGGTAGATCCAAAGCTCAAGTGAACTACACCACAAAAGGCAATGGGGATTGATCACCACCATTGAAGATTTCTTGGGAGCTACAGAAGGTTTGGATTAAAGTGATATTTGTTTTTCCCTTGATCCAGGTTTATGTGACCTTATGAACTGGTTAGGTGGCAAAACATCATGGTAGGGCCTAGGAAGGTTTCAACAATTGTTATTATTGTCCCCACTGCTTTTTGTGGTGTAGTCTACTTGAGTCTTGGATTTGCCTCATTTTTTTAGATTCATTTTTTGGGCCCATGCCCTAAAATGATCTCAAAAAATGGATAGATGGTCTGGATACACACATACCATGGTGGGGCCCACATAACTCAGTGACTTCAACACACCAACAAGGTTGGCACTCCACGCAAACATATCGTGGTGTGTGGCACTCCAGGCAATCTGCTTCCGGCACTGAGTTTCATTAGACGATGACCATGGTGCCCACCTTGATGTATGTGTTGTATATCCACACCGTTCATTCATTTTACTAGCTCATTTTATGGCATGAGCAAAAAAAATGAAGTGGGCCCAAATCTCAGGTGGACTACACCATAGGAAATAATGGTAATTAAATGCCCATAGGCCCACTGTAATGTTTGTTTGCCTTCCAACATGTGAGAGAGGCCACGCAGACCGGGATGAAGGGAAAACACAGATATCAATTTGGTCAAAAAGTTTTGTGCTCATAAGAAGCATACAAGTTAGGTCCACTTGAGAGTTTCATCTACTTTATTTTGGCGCCCATGTCCTAAAATGAGCTGACAAAACAGATGGATATACAGTACTCACATCAAGGTGAGCCCCATCTTCAAAGCTTGACCGGAGTATTAGAGATGTGGTCTAGTCTAGTAGTTCTAGACCTAACAGCTTTCAAACATTCTTTGTATAGGCCCATCTCTAAAAGCGGCACATGAGACCTAATCAAATTATGCCATGTTGAGTCAAATATGTCCTATTGCAGGAGTCCATATTCATGGCTCAGTGATAGACTCACAAGAGGTTCATTGTGGGTGTGAAAAAAAAAAAATGTACTACATTTGAGTTGCATATTTGAGTTTTTACTATTAAATGTTTATGTTTTACTGTCACTTTAATGGCCACATATCAGACGAATAGGATTGGTTTCTTGGGTGTGATTTGTGTAGCCTAAGCCATCCAGCCCGGCAAATGGATGTAGCCAATTCCCACGTCACCCTGCCTTGCATGCTGCATACAGTTCTTCACATGAAGTATTCTCTTCCGAGCTATATGACATTTGGCCTTGTATTAGAAGAATGGAAAACAACAAACCTGCCCTCTTACCATCTATTAATCGATCACCCATTGAGAAGTTCAAGACTTCATTAAATTATTTGGCTCATGGACCATTAATGGGACCTCTTTGGACGCATCTCCTGCATAAGAGGGTTCTCCACAAAAGAGGGTTTCATTCAATTTTGTCGGTCAGACTGGGTGAAAATTCAATAATATAGACCGTCCATTCTTGAGAATTACACAAGGATCCAACAAACAAGTGGTCCTCATCATGTAGATAACATTGCTAAAAAATCGTGCTCATCCACTCATCGAATTGGCCAATGTATTAGAAGCTTTCATTTACACTCATTCATAAGGATAGTTTCTTATAATGGCCCCAGTAGAATATAGACAACAACATGGATGATTCTGATCATCAAAACACTTAGCATTTGGGCCACCAGTCCATATGCCACAACAGTGTGCCATCATGGCCCGCATATATAAGATCCAAATCATCCATTTAAGCAGATTACACTATAAAAATTCCTTGTCTCAAAATCAAGTCAACCACTTGTCAGGTCAACCAAAGCTAATGAAATAGATGAATGGATAGGTTTTCTTGTTTTTAATATTGTGGTCCAACTAAAGAGTGCATTGACCTGAATTTTTGGACCAAATGATCTACATGATCAAATCCATTTGATGAATGGCTTCAATCTCATTTCTATATCGTGCATTGGCACAGGTGGTGGGGCCACCAAACATGTACAAGAATTTCTTTGGAAATGGATCCAATAACAGAAAGTTTAGGTGTGTTATACAATAGTTGTAGGTATTATAGGAAATTGATGAGGGGATCACAGTGATACAAAAGTTCTAAAACAATGAGCTTTATTTGCTTTTACATGGTAACTAGAGTATGGACTAGTTGTAGGGCTGTCAATGGGTTTTAGAACTTGCAGGGTTTCTGGGCCTTGCTGGGTTCGGGCTTAAATTTTAAAAGTGGGCCAGGCTTGGACTTTATTTGTACCCAGCTACATGATGGAACTCCCATCGGCCAATTGTCACTCGCCAGCGTCATGGGAATAGGCTCATCGCCAAAGCTCGTGAGTTGATCCCTTTTCATAGAATGATTTGGGTTACCTTCTAAATTGAACAAGTTAATTTTAGGAAAAACATGGTTAGACCAATGAATGGATGGAGGGATTTGATCATAGACCAAAATAACATGATGGCAGGAGTATATCTTTGTACTCTTATACAATTAACAAACCTCTCAAAAGAAAGATCTTCAAATTTACTAATATTCTACTCAAGTTTGTAGAAGTAGAAATGATTGCAGGAAAAGCCCAAGTCTTGAGATAAAAAGCATAAATTAAAAAAAAATATATATATATATTTTTCTAAAATTAATTAATTAAGTGGCTAATGAAACATGCATAAAGCCTAAAATGTAAATTTCCTAATCACAATCACAAAATAAATAAATAAATAAAAATATTTTTCTAACAACACTGACAGGCCCTTGAAATTTTTAATTTCCAAATTGAGTTAAACATTACAAAGGGGTAGGCATACATTTTTGGATGATTCCAACCACCTATCTATTGTAGGCTATGATGGATGGGCCATGGTAAAGTCACACTGAGGGGAGAGGGGAATAGGTGCGGCTGGGCCTCACCTAACAGCCATGACCATGGGACCCACCTTGATGTATGTATTGTATATTCATGCCGTCCATCTGTTTTCATAGCTCACTTAACGAGATGAGCTCAAAAATGAAGCAGATCCAAATCTGAGGTGGACCACACCATACGAATCAGTAGTGATTGAACTTCCACCATTGAAAACTCTAGGGCCCACTTGCCATCCAACCTGTTGATGATGTCACACAGACCTAGATGAAGGGGGAAAACACAAATATCAGCTTGGTCCAAAACTTTGTGTCCCACAAAAAGTTTTTAATGGTAAATCACCACTATTTCCTGCAGTGTGGTCCACCTGAGATTTGGATCTGCTTCATTTTTGGGCTCAGGCCCTAAAATGATCTTGCAAAATAGATGGACGGCGTGGATATGCAATAAATAAATCAAGGTGGGTCCCACGGTCAGCGCCGACCTAATCCACTCCTCACCAAGTGGCTGATCCTAATCGTTAATTGGGAGAGCTCCACCATCCATTGGTCTCAATCATGCATTGAGCATGATTTTCGACCCACAGCCCATTCAAAGCCTCGGCTCATGTCCTTCACTTGGGCTGGGCTTGGGTCGTCCCAGATCAAGCCCTGCATGGCCCGGCCTGACTATAAGACCCAGGCCCGACCCCAAAAAAGTTTGGCTGTGCACAGCCCCACCTGGCCCACCCAAAAATTGATCAAATCTCTGTTTTTGGAAAAGGTAAATGTTGCTAATCCGTTGGTTATCATGTGGGCCTCACATACATGATCTGCAAGTACATGTGCAGCCCAGGTCTGGCCCACAGGTCAAGCTAATAGGTCTAAGCTCAGCCCAAAGCCAATGTGGGCTCCTTGGGCTGGACAGGCCGCTAACCTATTGCCACCCCTATCCTTAGTTGTTGCCTCTAGGAAAACACCTGATTACTGCAACTTATCCAAGGTTTGCATGTTACACATGCAAACAAATCTGGACCATCCAAAACCTGTGACCCATTGATTAGAGGGTCTTAACCACCAGATATCACTTGTTGGATGTAGACCGTTGATTTTTTTTTTTTTTTTTTTTCTTTTTTCTTTCTACCATCCATTATTGGATTATTAAGATAGCTCCGTCGGCATTACTTCACGATTTGAACGGTCTGATTTGGGTTTGGGTTGCCGGAATTCGAAGTTTCCCATTTCAGAAACAATCATGGAAACAGCCAGTTCTATCAAATAATCGAGATATCTTGTCCACTTGAATGCATGAGGGACCCACCTGTCGGCACTAAACTGAAGTAATGAGATTGAAGGGTATAGTTACAACTAACTTCCTTCCCACCAAACGACCGTTTCAGTTCATGAAACAACATCTCACCAACCCTAAGCTGTCCATACAATCTCTTGAGTTTCCCATTATTTGGAAGCACAGGTTGGCAGTGATAAGACTCTGTACCTGTTGGGACACCTCTCTATGGGAATGGGCCCCACATGCATCACCCCAACGTACAAAACTTTTCTTTCTGGACCATCTAAATTCCCAAAACATCTTTAGTGGGTCCTACTCATAGGCAAACGTACTGTTTGCTGACGCTCAGGATTCCATGCATGTGGCACATTTTCTTTATATGATGGACCCACCAAGGATGGAGGACACCCATTAAAAAAAATCCCGTTGGAATATTTCAACCTTTGATCATTGAATGGTTACATTCTTCCAATCCGGAAGATTTTAGTTGTATCTATCAACTGTTCGTCTCATCAAATGGACGGTTTAGATCACCAAATCATAGCCCCACATGGACCAGATCAAGAGGGTAAAAAAACAATCTATTCATTTGCTGCTGAGCAACATAAATAATTCCTCTCCAGTTTAATTGTAGACAGTGGACATGGCATACATGTATATCAATCCATACCATCCAAATCACGTGGCCCACCATAGGTGGAGCAAATCCGAAAATTTTCATTGGTTGAACCATTTTTAACCATATAATCGGGTCCTATTAAATGGACGGCAAAAACAAATATGAATATTAGGATCCCCAATTGAAGCTTCAGTTTTCAATTTTCAAAAGTGGGGCCCATGTTACAGTGATCTCGACCACTGGTCTGCAAGAACCCCATGCATGGACTGTGCTCTGAAAGATCTGCCCCATAAGACAATCCCTACCTTTTGACTTGAGCCAACAGCTGGAAAGAGAAATAAAGCACTGGCCAATGGCCATATTCAACTGGTCGAGGACTGGTGGCTGGAGTCTTTCAATCCGGGCGTCTTTCAGGACATAGTCTATCCACGCTGAAAACAAACAGACCAATGGTCTGGATCAATGGTCTATGGGGCTACTCATGTTTGAACATCTACATTGTGCAATGCCTGGGGTCCACATATCTCCAAATTAACTGTCCATTAAATGGATGGATAAGATCACAGGACCAATGTGACCATTTAGATATGCTTCATCCAAATTTAAATTCAAGCCCAAGTCCAGCCTATAATGGTGATAAATGGACCTAGAACTAGGCTAGGGCTAGGGTAAAAAAATAAAATAGACATCAAAATCTGAGACGTTGTTTGGGCCAAAATTTGGTGGGCCTATGGTTGGGCCCAGCCAGATGAAAGCACTTACTAAGATTTCACCAATTCAAAGAAAGCCCATTCATGTCACAAGAAGAGGAGAAAGATGGATCGCTCAAAAACTATGAGAACTGATCAGATACTGGCAAGGTACCTGAATGAGGTATACCATACCATCTTACCCGCTAACATGGCACATACGTAGGACATCAGTACCATGAAAACAGTAGGCCCCAACATTAAGATCACCTGGGATAGAAATCAGGCCCGTTCCACTCATCAGGTGGGGTACACCGTTGGAATTAATATTGGGACATGCAACGGTCTAAATCAACAGACAGGTGTGGCCTACGTATTGAGCAAACTAGCTTGATCTTTGAGAATAATGATCTTCATCCATTTTCATGGTAGTGATGTGCTCTACAAGTAGCATGTTCATGAGAATATAAGGTTATGCGATCAATTATCTCTAAATTTATCCTGACGCAAAATTTCTGCAACTAGTGTTGGAGGGAACCGTCGGAATGAAAATCTCTGAGTGTCCATATTAATGTGTGTTTTAAGTTTTAACATCTAATCTGTTTAAGAGTTGTACAGCTCATGCTAACATGTGATCCCAGTAATTAGACTAATCAAAAACTCAATTGAGCCACACCATAGGAAACAATGCAGATGGGGTGCCTCACCATTGAAACCTTGCGCTCAATATAAGCTCTCTATGATCAGTCAAGTAATCCACGTAATCTATCACAACATATCTCAATGTTGATGACAAAGAAGATATCGCTTGGATTTTTAATTTCAAAATTTTGAGAAATATTTTTATTTTATTTATGCAACATTTCAATGTCATTATTGGCCAATAAAATATCACCAAAATATAAGATCAATATTATGACTTTGCTCCCTCTAATTTTTGCATAATATATTCATTATTAGTGCTTTACAGAAAATCAATGAGAAAATTGCCTCCTAAAATTTTAAGTACTATTTCGTCATAACTATTTCAACTCATAAATAGACTTATAAAATTTGCACACAAAATATTATGAGCCATTGATTGCAAAATCTTCTAGTTACTTACACACACACACACACACACACATAAAAACACAGAGGAATGCTCCCTGGGCACTTCTCTCACGAGAAACTCGTGAGTACTTTTTCATGGCTCATTGCACATGATGTGAGCCCAAAATCTGAACCGTCCATGTGATGCAACACCCCAAAAAACTCCTAAGACCCACCTTTCAACCTGATCCAAAACTCTAGTGGGCCGTAGCAAAAAGCAAGAGGCAAATCAAGGGGGCAAACTATTTCCTTCTTTCATGGCCCACCAAAGTTCTGGAACAAGTTGAAGGATGGGCCTTGGGAGTTTTTTAGGGTGCTGCATCACGGGGACGGCTTAGATTTTGGGCTCACATCATGTGCAATGAGCCATGAAAAAGCACTCACGAGTTTCTCGGCCCCTTGACCTGTATAACCTTCTGGTTGCTTCATGTAAATATGTTCTTCTAATTCCTCATGCAAAAAATCAGTATTTACATCCATCTGTTTCAGCTTGAGGTCGTATTGGACAACCAGCACCAACACGAACCTGATAGATATCTGCTTAACAACTGATGCAAAGATCTCACTGAAGTCTACGCCTTCATGCTGAGCATATCCCTTCGCCACCAATCTGGCCTTGTACTTATCCCATTTCTTCTGAAAAATTCACTTACACCCATCGCTTTTTGACCCATAGGAAGCTTCACAAGCTCCCAAGTCTTATTCTTGTACAGAGAATACATTTTGTCTTGCGTTTCCGTCTTTCACTTTTCAGCATCTACATCCTGTAGTGTCTCATCAAAGTTAGACGGATCCCCTTCATCCGTAATGAGACCGAATGCAACGTTCGAGTCATCCCTATACCTTGCCGATAACATGCGATCTCTAGGTGAGTTTCTTCGCACAGGTGGCTGCTCAACCTGATCCTGTACCTCTGTTTGCATCTCAGTATCGACCTATGTCTCATCTCCGTCAACCTGTATTTCAACAACCTCTGATTTTTCTGGTTCCTTTGATGCATCCTTCTGGAACACCGAACCCTTATCAAACTTGACATCACGGCTCATGGTGATTTTTCGTGTGATAGGGTCATATAATTTATAACCCTTCACTCCATCACCATAGCCAACAAAAATACAATTTTTGACCCTTTGGTCTAGCTTATCTCTCTCAACGACGGTACATGAGAGCAAGCCTCACAACTAAACACACACAAATCTGAGTAGTCTAATGACCAACCACTCCACACTTTCTTTAGAATTTTATAATCTATAGCCGTAGAAGGGGACCTATTTATCAAGTAACAAGCCAAGTTAACGGCAACAGTTCATAGCTCTTTGCCCAACCCAACATTACTTAACATGCACCGGGTTCTTTCCAAAAGAGTCTGGTTCATCCGCTCAACCACACCATTTTGTTCCGGTGTGTGGCGCACTGTGTTGTGCCTCATGATCCCTTCCTCTTTACAATATCGATTAAACTCCCCAGAAATGAACTCCAATCGATGAACCAACACACCTTTTGGTGTTTTTCGGATCTCAGTTGAAGGGTCTTCGGTCAAATTTTCAACAACACCCTTTTGATATTTTTCGGAGTCCGGCCAGCTAAACCGTGTCAAGCCAGCAGAACTCTGTGTCGGCCAGCCTAAGACTCAATCAATTTCATATCCCGTGAAATATGCTAGTCGTTGTGGAAGGAGCGTTGAAACTTCGGCCAGCCAAAGTGATTCTTAGGCTGAGCAAAGTGAAATTAAGTTGGATCATCAAACACGACACCTTAAGCTATATGTGTAGAAGTGTGGCGGAGCTTAAAACTATAGCTAAGTTTTAGGGGGGGTGATTAGGACCGTTTTAAAATCCTTTAAAAAATTATTGCCTAATAAAACTAATCAGAAATTATGAACTAATTAAAGCTAAAACACTTAGCTCCCAAGCTTAAGTGGGTCCAATCACAAAGGCTAGCAAGGAGTAAGCTTTTAAGCAAACTAGCTTAAGCACATAGATTATAAATCATATAACTATCAAACAAATAATCTATATGTAATGTCTAGACTATAAAGGATACGACTACCTAAATACTAGTCTAGAGAGCTATGTAAACAATATGAAATTCATCATGCTAAGTATATGTCTATAAGCTCAGTGAACATACATCTTATATGTGATTGTGCATATGTAAAACATAGCATACATTCTAATTAAGCATTCATAATAAAGCAACCAAACATACAATGCATAAGTAAAAATGTGCTCAAATCAATCACAAACACAAGCATGCATGGTGGTTCGATTACTTGTCTACTCCACTCCCGGTTCACATACTCATCCTTTGAGCACACCGAATTCACTAAGGGAGTTTAAATCAGGTTCCTCCCAACTTAGGTATTTTAAATCGGTTTCACCCTAACGAGGAGTTTGATAAGGCTCCTCCCAATCTATGACGGAGATTTTACTGGTTCATCTTTCAATAGGATGTTTACGGGTTCCATCCTACGTAGGAGTTTGACAAGGTTCCTCCCAACCCTTAGGTTCTGATTCAAGAACCTATCGTACACTCCTGCCGGAGGCTCCCCTTGGAGACTTGGTCGAGTTTGATTTCAAACTCTTACACTCAATCCTCCACAAGGAGAGAGTGCAAATGGACTCTTACAATTGACAACTAACTTATCAGATTAAGCCTCTTTCTTAACGCCGCTTGGGTTGCTTGATCTCCACTCTCTAGTACTTCAATCAGCTCCCCGATGCTCCCCCAATCTTGTTGTTGATGCTTTGCCAAGGCCTCAGCTCCAACAATCAGCTACCTTGCATGTGATACTCCAAGAGATGTCCAAGGTGCTAAGAGGTGGTGGGAATTCTCTACAACTAGTAGGATTTGATTTGCTTAGATGAATTCCACCTAATTGGATCTCTAGAAAAGTTTAGACAAACGATCTACCTATGGTCAAAGTGCCTAAAACATCTTAAGATCAAGAAGAGCAAGTCTATCTTCAATTTAGCTTTAAATGCTTCATCTTGTGATCAAACACAAGGAAGATGACTTGAAATGGTTAGGATTAGAACCTAATGGTATGGGCAATGAGGGTGACTTTTAGGACACTAAATTCTCTCCGAAAACATAAAAAATCGAGCTGTAAGAATATAGAGCAAAACCTCTAATGGATAGAAAATGGGCAACAACGGCTAACTGTCGACCGGTCGACTAACCGGTCTGAGGGGTCATCGATCGGTCGGGCGTTGAGCTCAAACCAGTTTAAAAATGGCTTGAGACAGGTCCAATGTTGTTGTCCCAATTTAGCCTCTATAAACCGGTCGACCAACTGGTCAGATAGACCAGTCAACTGATCTAAAGTTGGCCAGGGACTTGGTTTTCTTGTTATCCCTCTGTGGCCTCTGTTGACCGGTCTACCAATCGATCTACAGGAACGGTAGACCTATCTACAACATAGTGAGTTCTGCTATTTTTTGACAGATTGTTTACAGCAGCTCACTAACCTCTAAGGCCTTATAAAGGGTTATCTTTTGGGTCTCTTAAGGGTATTCTATGATGACTAAAAGTTTACTTATGAGGTCATGCCATCTGGAGGTTTGGTTTTGGTTTAGGTTCAAGGGTTTTGCCTCACCAAGGCATCTCATTTATCTGTTTCTTCTTCCTTGATGCAGCAGTTCCGCTTGAGTCTTTGTTCTTCATCTTCTTTGGGCTCAACCAACACCTAGACTCAAGACCTACATAATTGACAAATATGGTGCACTAATATTTCATAGAAAAGTGCATTAACAATCTCTCCCTTTATCAATTACGCAACAAAAACCTAACCTAGCAAAATAAAGTACATGTACAAGATTACATTGATATTGAAATGAATTACAACTCTTGACATGTACAAACTAAGCATCTCATCTTCGATTTCTCCCCCATAATATGTCTATCCCTGTAACACAAAACATAACAAATTGTTTTGGTGGGACTTGATCTTTCTCTTCCTTTTAGTTAATAATTGACAAACAAATCTCTCCCCCTTAATAATACACCAATTAAGGATAAAGTATAAAGTGGATGAATATTAAAATATGGAGCATATATGGAACATGATCAATAAGAAAATTTATATATCTAAGCATAAGTGATCATGTTGAATTGGTAATAATAGATAAACATGAAAGCATAATGACCAAGGCATGGATTAGCATATAATTAAGCACATTTTAAGTAAGATTATGCTGAGCTAAGCAAGATGACAATTTAGCAAAAGAAAATATCAATTGAAAACATAGATTAAACTATCAAAGTGGGATAATGAGGCTTGAATCCTCTGATTTGCCCCTAAGCTCACAAATGAGGCTAAAATCCTCAGATTTACCTAGTATCCAGAATCTAGCTACCCTTATTAACTATTTCTAGTTTGATCATCATAAGAGTAACCTAATTTCCTTAACTCCCTCATGAATTTGCAAATGAGGAGGGTTTGGGAACTCCTTCTAGAAGAGAAAATGGTGGGGATCCTCTCTTAGATAAGGGGAAAGAGAGTTAGTGATGGAGGCCATGAGAATTCTCACTGGGTTTTGGTTCCCATCACTAGTGGAGTCACCAGATTCAGATTTTGATTCCTCCATATCATCTCATGTTGTTGTCATAACTTTCTGTCTTTTCTTTTAGGCTTAGTTGGGCATTCATTGGTAATAAGACCATATTCATCACAGTTGTAACATTGGACGGGATTGAATTTGGATGATTTTCTTTTAAATTTATCACCCTTATTGTCTTTATTGCCACAACTCTTCCCTCTATCAAATTTGAGGAATCTCTTAAATTTCTTATTCAATTCTTCTTCCTCATCATCACTATCTTCAGAAGACTCACTCTCAATTTATTTTTGCCTATGTGAGTGCTTCTGTGAAGGTCTTCAAGGCGATACTTTTCTTCTTAGAGGGGGCCTTAAAGTATAGTTCATGAGTTTGTAAGAAACTTAAAAGTTCTTCTACTTTCATATTATCTATGTCTCTGCACTTTTCTAAGGTAATGACTTTAGAGCTAAATCTCTTTAGAAGAGACATAGGAATTTTTCTATAAATTATCCCATCTGGAACCCGTTCTCCTAGGCCAAACACGGAATTGCAAATATGATTCAGATTAGCATAAAATTCCATGAAAGTTTCATCCTCACCCATTTTAATATTTTCAAATTGTGTAGTGCGGTGTTTCAATTTGAAACTTTTGACGGTAGACGTCCCTTCATGTGTCATCTCTAGGATCTCTTAAGCTAATTTGCTAATCTCACAATTACATATGCAATTAAATTCATTAGATGAGACAACAAAAAAGATTGCATTGAGACCCTTGGCATTGTAACCACAAAGAGACGTTTCTCGAGCACTCCAATTCTCCATTGATTTTAATTGGATGACCGCAATTCCATCTCGTTCCACCATTTTCATCGGTGCAGTCCAGCCTTGGATAACAGTGTGCTAAACAAGGGGGTCTAGGGACATTAAAAATATCTACATCTGGGCCTTCTAATAGGCATAGTTTGACCCTAAAAAATAGTGGATGAGAGATAAAACTACTCCCATCTTGGGTAGACATAGTGCTCAAGATCCGGTATTGGATCTTACTCTAAACAGTTAAGTCCTTGAAGAGCAACTCACTCTGATACTAAGTGAAATTGTGTTGGATCGTCTAACACAACACTATACGATATGCGTGTGGAAGCTTGGCGGAGCTTAGAACTTTGACTAAGTCCTGGGGGGGGGGGGGGGATTATTTTAAAATCCTTTAAAAACTTATTACCTAATAAAATTAATCAACAATTATGAACTCATTAAAGCAAGAACACTTAACTTCCAAGCTTAAGTGGGTCCAATCACAAAGACTAGCAAGAATTAAGCTTTTAAACAAACTAGCCTAAGCACATAGATTATAAATGATATGACTATCAAACAATTAATATATATGCAATGTCTAGACTACAAAGGATATGACTACCTAAACACTAGTTTAAAGAGCTATGTAGACAATATGAAATTCATCATGCTAAGTATATGTCTACAAGCCTAGTGAGCATACATCTTGTGTGTGATTGTGCCTGTCTAGAACATAGCATACATTCTAATTAAGCATTCATAATAAAGTAATTAAATATACAATACATAAGTGGAAATGTGCTTAAATCAATCCCAAACACAAGCATGTATAGTGGTTTGACCACTTGTCTACTTCACTCCTGATTCACGTACTCATCCCTTGAGCACACCGAAATTCACTAAGGGAGTTTAAATTAGGTTCCTTTCAACCTAGGTGTTTTAAATCGATTCTACCATACCGAAGAGTTTGACAAGGTTCCTCCCAACCTATGATGGGGATTTTACTAGTTCATTTCTCAACCAGGATGTTTACGAGTTTCATCCTACCTAGGAGTTTGACAAGATTCCTCTCAACCCTTTAGTTTTAATCCAAGAACCTAGTGTACACTCCCGTCAGAGGCTCCCCTTGGAGACTTGGTTGAGTTTGATTTCAAACTATCTCACTCAATCCTCCACAAGGAGAGAGTGCAACTGGACTCTTACAATTGACAACTTACTTATCGGATCGAGCCCCTTTCTCTAGCATCTCTTGGGTTGCTTGATCTCCGCTCTCTCATGCTTCAATCAGCTCCCCGATGCTCCCTCGATCTTGTTGTCGATGCTTTGCCAAGGCCTTAACTCCACCGATCAACTACCTTACATGTGATGATCCAAGAGATGCTCGATGTGCTAGGAGGTGGTGAAAATTCTCTACAATTAGTAGGATTTGGTCGCCTAGAGGAATTCCACCTAATTGGATATCTAAAGAAGTTTAGACAAATGATCTATTTATGGTCAAGGTGCCTAAAACATCTAGAGATCAAAAGAGAGCAAAGTCATCTTTAATTGAGTTTTGAATACTCCATCTTGTGAATAAACACAAGAAAGATGACTTGGAATGGTTAGGATTTGATCCTAATAGTATGGGTAATGAGGGTGACTTCTAATACATTAAATTCTCTCTGAAAATTCAAAAAAACTGAGCTGTAAAAATATAGAGCAAAAGCTCCAACGGATAGAAAACGGGCAGCAACGGCTAACTGTCGACTGGTTGACCGACTGGTTTGAGGGGTCATAGAATGGTCAGATGTTGAGCTTAGACCAGTCTGAAAATGGCATGGGACTGGTTCAATGTTGTTGTCCTAACTTGACCTCTGTCGACCGATCGACCAATAGGTTTGACAGACCAATCGACTGGTCGGGCAACCAATCTAAAATTGGCCAGGTACTTGGTTTTCTTGTTGTCCCTCTGTGGCCTCTGTCAACCAGTCTACAGACTGATCTACAGGAATTGTAGACCTGTCTACAACATAGTGAATTCTACTGTTTTTGTATAATTTGTTTACAACAGCTCATTAACCTTTAAGGCTTTATAAAGGGTGATCTTTTGAAACTACTAAGGCCATTCTATGATGACTAAAAGTTTACCTATTGGGTCATGCCATCTAGAGGTTTGGTTTTAGTTTAGGTTCAAGGGTTTTGGCTCACCAAGGCATCTCATTTACCTATTTCCTCTTCCTTGATGCAACAAGTCCGTTGAGTCTTCGGTCTTCATCTTCTTTAGGCTCAACCAACACCTAGACTCAAGACCTACGTAATTGACAAATAAGGTGCACTAGTATACCATAAAAAAGTGCATGAAGATGAAGCTTTGAACTTTCTACTACAAATAGAGATCATTTCTCATTATTTTTAGATACGAAAAATCTCTCTCTTGAGTAGTTCTTCTTATCATGCTATTAATGTTGTTTTTCTTATAAAAATTCATAGCTTATTCAATTCTCTTCTCAAGCACTATTAAATTCAAGATAGAGAGTTGTGGATACTCGTCTTGAGAATAGAGGATTGAATTTACAGCTTATTGAGATTTTTTGAAAAATCATCTATCCCTAGATCCTACTTAGTTGTGCAGACACTGAGTTATCATCATCAAAGAAAAGAATGGATTGTCGCACCTATTGAAGTTGATTCATCTTCGAAGGGTTCACCAAAATCTCTACATTAACTTACATCTTCAGGAATATACGTTCTTATTCGGTAAATTTATTTTACTTGGGTTGTAGTGAGATTGTCCGAAAAAATCTCACCAGGTCGAGGAGTGATAAGTTCATGAAAATCACAAGTGGTAAGTATTTGATTTCCTCCAAGTGTAGAGGTTCAATTGTAATATTCCTGTGAGTACAGGGTCGATCCCATGAAGATAGTCTACTGAGAAAGCTTCTTACAGATCAACTAAATAGGTAATGAAAATAGATATCAAAGGATCTATACCAAATAGATTAAGGATTTGGATTGATATGAAAAAATTAAACCAAAGCATCGAAGTTCCATACACGGATTTAACAAACCATCTATCATGACCGATAATGATAACTCAACTAGATCAAAGCACTATGATCTGTCTAGTTAGAATGTTTAACAATTAAAGCATGTAAAAAGGAGTAGAAAACTGTCAAAGATTAAAAATTTCGAGTTTCGCATAATTAAAACATACTTATGAGCTCTAGGGATTGTAAGGATTTAAGATCCATGAGGTCACAAATAAAAAAATGTGGAAGGTCAAAAGCCTTTCCCATCTAAGAAATCTGTATTAGCTAGATTTAAGCATCCATCATACGGTTCTCACATGGTAGATCAAAGATTTTCCTAATACATGATAACATGTATAAATCTTAAGATCCCATAATGAAATCATTAAGGAATCATCATGATGGATAATCTATTGAATCCATGTGCTTCCCTTCTAGCTCTGGCTAGAAGAGAATTAGAAGCACATGTTTAAAAATGAAAAGGGACAAAAAAAGAATAAAGAAAAGAAGAGAAGAATTGCAATAATAAAAAAGAACTTGAATTAATCTAAAGAAATCAACACCTTAATGAACTTACATGAATAAAGAATCAAGTAAAAAATCTCTCTCTCTTTGGAAACTCTTAGGAAATAAATCTAAAAGAAAAGGAAAAAATGGGAATATAATTTGTGGAATTCGGTTCCCCTTTTATAAACTTGCACTGTCTCGAAATTCATAATTTAACAACCCTAGGGCTATTTTTGCACTTTCTGCATATTACTTTTCCAGCCCTACAGTTATGGATTTGGACTTTTCAGGACATTTTTTTACACCATTCAAGCATCGTATCACTATCTCTTGGACTTTAAATCACCTTTTTAGTTCAAATTCATCATAATTCACACAATCACTATTAAACATGAAAACATATGTAATTAGATCACTTTAGCCACATAATTCATATAAATGCAAAATGAACATGGGGTTAAACATGCAAAATTTGTCACTAACACACCCCTTAACCAAAATTTTGCTAGTCCTCGAGCAAAATGTGTGAAATTTATATTAAAAAATAATTAAAAAAAATGTGTACCAAACCAATCAATCAAATACAGTAAAGTTCCAGAATAAGTTACACATAACCTAGGTAAAATAATGAAAATGTATTCCAATTCCTTAATTAATTCCAATAGATTGAGTTACCTAGATTCCTCAAAATTTAGAATAATTATGATTTAACACTCACTTATGCATGATGATACTAGAGTACCTAAAGTTAACGGTTGTGTAAGTTAGTCTATTCACTCACCTCCAATCATCCTTATGTTCACAGGGTCACCTCGAACACCAGCTCACCCGCCTAATCTTAACATCACGCATTTGATTTTTTTTTCATAGATATAACATTATTCTCTCACCCTACTTCATTGGACAACTAAAGAATCCAAAAGGCTTACTTCAGACTGACTAAAACACAGTAATAGTAACGACTCATGATCAAGTCCTAGCCCCAGAGTGCCTGTTCTCCTACGGCTAACTGATTTTTTCTCATAATGTTTTTTTTTTTTTTTTGCAATATTTTTAGGCTTACTAGCCTTAGTTTACCTATAAACTTAAGGCTGTGAAGTTTATGATTCAACTAACTACACTTCCATTAACTTAGGCATCAAGTATGTTATGTCAAAAATGAGTGTAAAGTTCTAATATATTCTAACTTATTGATTAACCTAGTTAACTTATCAATGAAAAATTTCAATCCTTGGAATCTAAATTTATTAAATTCCTTTGTTAGTTGTAAACTACATTCTGGAATCCATGTATCCTTTTAACAAGTTGTACTACACAATTTCTGAAAAAATATTTGAAACAAAAAAATTTCATACATTTTAGGTATGTATGATGAGTTAAACTCACAAAAGTGAAAATAAAATGACTCAAAGAAATCTAAAAATTGATTCAATTTGCAAATTCCTGGCATACTCCTCACCCCCCATCCTAAAATTTATAGTGTCCACAATGTAAATGATAAAGCATATAATGCAAAATAAAGGAACAAAGTAAAAACAAAGTGAAAGGGATGAGTATCACCTGAAAATGAAGAACCATCTGCAAAACACTAGCAAAACAAAAGTAAAAAAATAAAAATAAAAAATAAAACTAAAAATGCACCAGCGAAAAGAAACTAGCTCTAGTCCTAAACTAGCCTAAAATTATTCTTCTATGAAAGTGTTTGAGGTCAATCAGAATATTTTGGCTCATGAAGAGTGATGGACTCCTCTCTCAAATGAAAGTTTTCCACATACGGCTTTAATCTTTGGTCATTCACTTTGTATATCTTGCCATTACGTGGATTTTCAATTTCAATGGCCCCATGAGAATGAACATTTTTCACTATGAATGGGCTTGTCCATCTTGATCTCAACTTACCTGAAAAAAATTGGTGTCTAGAATTATAAAGTAGGACCTTTTGCAGAGGTTCAAAGGTCTTCTTCAGAATGTTTTTATCATGAAAGGCCTTAATCTTTTCCTCATAAATTCTAGAGTTTTCATAGGAGTGTCTTCTCAGCTCCTTTAACTCATTTAACTCTAATTTTCTTTACCCACTTGCTTGGTCCATGTCAAAGTTGAATTTCCTAATTGCCCAATATGCCTTATGCTCTAATTCGGCGGGCAAGTGACATGCCTTCCAATACACTAATCTGTACGGGGACATTCCAATCGGGGTCTTATAAGCAGTCTTATAAGCCCAAAGAGCATCAGATAGTCTAAGAGACCAATCATTCATATCCAGTCTTATAGTCTTTTCCAAAATTCGCTTAATCTCCCGATTCGAGACTTCGGCCTGTTCACTTGTTTGTGGATGGTATGGGGTACTCACTTTGTGCTTTATGCCATATTTCTTCATCAAAGTTTCAAATGACCTATTACAGAAGTAAGACCCACCATCACTAATAATGGCTTTTGGGGTTCCAAATCTAGAGAATATATTATCTTTAAGGAATCATATGACCATTTTGCTATCATTAGTCCTACATAAAACCGCCTTAATCCACTTGGAGACATAATCCACACTGACCAATATGTAATGAAATCCAAAAGAAGGTGGGAATGGTCCCATAAAATTAATGCCCCAACAATCAAATATTTTCAATGGTAATATTGGGGTCAATGGCATCATGTTACGCCGGGACACACTCCCCAATCTTTGACAATGGTCACAGGCAATACAGAAAGCATGGGTGTGTTTGAACATGGTGGGCCAATAGAAACCACACTGTAGAATTTTTGCAGTGGTTTTCTTAGAAGAAAAGTGCCTACCACATGCTTCTGTGTGGCAAAAGAAAATGACACTATGGACCTCATCTTCTGGAATACACCTGCGAATGATTTGATCAGCCCCGTACTTATATAAGTACGGGTCATCCCAAAAGAAATTCATTACCTCGATTTCAAACCTCTTTTTATCTTGTGCCTTCCAATGATGTGGCACTCTACTTGTCACAACATAATTTATTATATCTGCATACTAAGGGAGGTGGGAGACTACAAATAACTGCTCATCAAGGAATGTGTCATGGATATGTGTCTCTTCAATGGAATCATCTAGGACCAATCGGGAAAGATGATCGGCCACTACGTTCTCTACTCCTTTCTTATCTTTAATTTCTAAATCAAATTCCTGGAGTAGGAGGATCCATCTCAAAAGTTTTGGCTTTGCATCTTTTTTAGATAACAAATATTTCAAAGCCGAGTCGTCAGTGAACACGATCACTTTGGATCCTAACAAGTATGACCTAAACTTGTCCAAAGCGAATACTACTGCAAGTAACTCTTTTTCAGTTGTTGAGTAGTTCACTTGGGCCGAGTTTAAGGTTTTACTCCCGTAGTGAATAATATAGGGCCGTTTATCTTTCCTTTGGCCTAAAACAGCCCCTATTGCAAAATCACTTGCATCACACATCAATTCAAAAGGAAGTGTCCAATTTGGTAGTCGCATAATGGGTGTAGTGGTAAGAGATGTTTTTAATTTATCAAATGCACTTACACAATCATTCGTCCACTCAAATGGGACATCCTTTTAAAGGAGGTTACTTAAGGGTCAGCAATGGCGCTAAAATCCTTAATGAACTTCCTATAAAAGCCAGCGTGCCCAAGGAATGATTGCACGTCTCTAACTGATCTAGGGGTAGATAGATTGGCAATGAGGTCTACTTTTGAACAATCTACCTCAATTCCATTTTCTGAGATGACATGACCTAAGACAATTCCCTTTTGGACCATAAAATGACATTTCTCCCAATTTAACACAAGGTGCTTCTCTTCGCACCTAGACAAGACTAGAGACAAGTTATTCAAACATTCTTCAAAACCAAAACCAAATACAGAAAAATTGTCCATGAAAACCTCCAAAAATTGCCCAACCATATCAGAGAAAATGCTTATCATACATCGTTGGAACGTGGCTGGGGCGTTGCACAGTCCAAATGGCATTCGTTTGTATGCAAACGTACCAGATGGACATGTGAACGTGGTTTTCTCTTGATCTTCCCGGGCGATTTCTATCTGGTTGTACCCGGAATATCCATCTAGGAAGCAATAGAAGGAATGATTTGCTACCCTCTCTAAGATCTGATCAACAAATGGTAGAGGGAAGTAGTCCTTCTTAGTGACAAAATTAAGCTTCCTGTAGTCAATGCACACACGCCAACCTATGGTGACACGTGTTGGTATGAGTTCATTGTTGGAGTTTTGCACAATAGTTATTCCAAATTTCTTCGGAACCACTTGGGTTGGACTCACCCATTGGCTATCGGATATTGGGTAGATGATACCCACATCCAACAGCTTGATCACCTTATTCTTGACAACCTCCATTATATTTGGATTTAATCTTCTTTGAGGTTGTCTAATTGGTTTGGCATCCTCATCCAGGTGAATGCGGTGAGTGTATATAGAAGGGCTTATACCCTTTATATCAGATATAGTCCAACCTAGGGCCCCTTTATGATTCCTTAGAACATTTAACAACTTTATCTCTTGCTCCTTGTCTAGGAGAGAGGAGATCACCATTGGATATGTTTCATTTTGACCTAAATAAGCATACTTGAGCTCATTGGGCAATGGTTTTAGATCAAGTTTAAGAACATTAGTCAGTGACAGTAGAGGTCGCAAGTCCTCAGTGGTTTGGACTTCATAACGCGGCCTTCATCGGTATATACCAATGTCCTGAGTGGTGTTTCTATCAATGGTTTCACAAAATTCAGCAACAACATTTTCAAAATTAGATTTTTTCAATTTTCCAAAATCATTTAACTCCTCAGATAGGTTAGACTCATATTCCCCTTCATCTAGCAAGCAGTCCACAAAATTCAGCTTATGTATTTCATTTTCACCCAAGGGCTACTTGCATAGATTGAAAATATTCAATTCCAATATCATGTTGCCAAATGATAGTTTCATCATTCCATTCCTACAATTAATAATATCATTTGAGGTGGCTAGGAATAGAGGTGGGCAACGATCCAGGCCGAGTCAAGTTAGCCCTAGTTTGGTTTGGTTTGTTTTTTTACCACCGCAGTTTGTGGATTGGTTTGGTTTGGGTTTCGGGCCGACCCACGCGGCCCGAGTTTGGTTTGCTCCAGAAAAATCTGATTCGAGCCGGGATCGGTTTGGTCAAAAATTTCAAATCGGGCCAAGCCGAGTTCAAACAGACAGCGGCTCTTTTTTTCCTTGTTTATTTAATTAGAAAAGAATTTAAAATGTTAGAAAAAAAAAGTTCAACCGTATCTTACTATATGATGTTTAATATACTCCAAAGGAGTGCAACTTCAAAATAGACATGTAAGAGTATTTTACAAACAAAAGTACACAAGCATAATTTTACAAGTGCAAGGAAACAGCGTGCATTCATGTATATGTATTATATATTATCCATGTCATCATGTATATGTATTATCCATGTTGTCCATCTGTTTTACATATCATTTTAGGACATGATCCCAAAATGGAATCATATCCAAAGCTCAAGTGGATCACACCACAGAAACAGTGTGCTTATAATCTATGAGCCGAATCAAACCGAGCTGAATCAAATCGAGCTTCGAGCTTCGAGCCAAGTCGAGCCGGTCCTACCCTAGTTTGAACTTGGTTTGTTTTTTCAAACGAGCTTGACTCGGAGGCTTGGTTTGGTTTGAACTTCCATTCAAACCAATCCAAGCCGAGCTTTTTCGAACCAATTCGAGCCGAGCTTTTGAGCTGGCTTGGCTTGTGCCCACCTCTAGCTAGGAATGGCCAACCTAAAATAATGGGAACTTGAGTGATAAAATTCACACATGGCTCAGTGTCAAGCATAGTAAAGTCTAAGGGGAAAAAAAATTCAATTTGGACTAATACGTCCTCCACTATTCCCCTCGGTACCTTAATTGAGCGGTCGGCCAGTTGTAATGTGATTGTGGTTGGTTTTAACTCACCCAACCCTAATTATTGGTAGACCGAAAATGACACTAGATTGACACTTGTACCTAAATCTAGTACTACATGCTCAAACCCGAAAATTTTCAATTATGCAAGGAATAGTGGGACTTCCTGGATCCTTGTATTTGGGTACGAACTTGTGTTGAATTATTGCACTCACTTTCTCAGTGAGGAAGGCCTTCTTGTGCACATTTAATTTATGTTTCACAATGCACATGTCTTTCAAATACTTGGCATACGATAGAATTTGTTTGATTGCATCCAAAAGAGGAATGTTCACTGTTACCTTTTAGAGAACATTCAAAACATCTTGATACTTCATGGGGATGGTTGGGTTTCAAAGCCTAGATGGGAAGGGGACTAGAGGCTCATATGACTTAGTCTTTCCTCTTGTTGCGGCGCATGAACACTAGCCGGTTCACTATTATCTTGAGAAGCGGGCTCATCATCTGGTATTTCTACCGGTTGTGGAACATTATTTTCAATGATTTTGCCATTTCTCAAGGTGATAATGGACTTGACCTGTTCATGGTGGTGCTCAGATGAACTTGACTCTTCTACAAAGTGCACATTTCTAGGATTAGGCACTGGTTGAGAGGGAAGAGTGTCTTTCTCCCTAGCGTTGAGTTGAGTATCAATTCTAGCCATCGCCGACTAAAGTTCTTGGTTCACTTGGAACAAAGACTGATTCATTTGAGCCTATGTATTCATGAATGCGTTCAATGAATCCTCCATAGACGATCTTTTTTGTGGGGGCACATGTGGTGTATTGTTGTGTGCCCCAAAGAAATTATTTTGTGGAGGCCCTTGGGGTGCATTGGGTGCATTAATTTGTGGTCCATTTCGTCAGTTGAAGTTATGGTGATTCCTCCAGTTAGGGTAATATGAATTCCTTAGAGGTGGAGTAAGTGGCCTTTGGTAGTTATTGACTGCATTTGCTTGGTCAGTGACCACGTCTTGAAAAGCAGAAATTGTTGGACGTCCTTGTGGGTCATGGTCACTTCCTCCACAAATGCTGCAAAAGCTACTAGATGGCCCACTTGATTTAATCACATTCACTCTACCAATTTCCATAGCCTCGATCTTTCTTGACAAGCTAGCCACCCTGGCTTGCAAATCCTCTTCTTGGTTGATCAAATACATCCCCCATCTCTCTTTTTGGACAGGTTTGACAATTTCAACTTTTTGAAAAGTACCCCATGATTGGGTACTTTCTGCCAATTTATCTAGGAAGTCCCAAGCCTCTTCAGGCTCGGTGTCAAGAAAACGACCTCCACACATCATTTCTATGAACTGACGTGTGTCATAATTGACACCATTATAAAAAATAAAAAAAACTAAGCACTCGCCAGATCTCATAGACATGGTGTGGGCAGGTTATGAGTAATTCCTTGAATCTTTTCCAATACTAGAAAAATATTTCATTCTCTTTTTGGAAGAATGTCATAATGTTCCGTCTGGGTGTATTCGTTTTGTGCGTGGGAAAGAATTTCTTTAAGAATTCTTAGCTCATGGTCTGTCAAGAATCAATGGTCCTGGGCCTCAATGAATGAAGCCATGCCTTGGTCCGGTCATTGAGAGAGAACGAAAAAATTTTAAGGCGAATATGATCAAGATTAACATTATTAACTTGCAGTGTTGCCACCACCTCCTCAAATTCTTTGAGGTGGAGTTATGGGCTTTCATATTCAAGCCCATGAAACTTTGGTAGAAGTTGAATAATACCTTGCTTGAAATCTATATTTTGCAGCGTTAGCTGGAAGTACAATGCATGACGGTGTGGTTGTGCGAGCTGGTTGCAAATAGTCACGCAAGGTCCTATGGCCTGCTGGTCTATTTACAATGTCATTTTCATCCTCAAAAAGAGGATTCTCCCTGCCATTCAAATTGGCTGGATTTGGAATTGGATTTTCAATTAGATTATTCTCTCAATTTTCACCATCTGCCATGTTGTCCAAAATATTTTGTGTTCCTCTTCTAGATGAATGTGAAAGGCCTGTGACTAGTCCACCTGAAGTTGTAAGTCGATTGTGTTGGTCCCGAGTCCAATGGGACATAAACTAGCCACACTACTCAATCACTAAGATTAAACTACTACACAATGTTCAAGTATGCCCAATTCAACTCAAAATGAAAAATATCCAAAAACTACACTAATCAAATAATTTACACCACATGACTTGAGCCATTTTTTTAAGGTTGTAGGACAACCGTATCACTTAGATGCACCAAGCAGGGCAAATGTCACGATCTTCTGGGGTGTTTCAAAGATTGAAAAAGAAATAATAATAATAAACTAAATAATCAAACCAAATTTATAAGGCAAAGGCGGCTCAGCCTATCATTTAATGTCCACAACCAAATAATACCAAAAATAAAAGAAATACTCCACTGCAATGATTCTCAACCACTTAAGGGAAACCGGATCTCAGAGGCGGCTCAGCCTACCACGGAGAAATCTCTTGAATCACTTAATTGGAAGAGAAAACAATAAAGAAATGAAATCAAAGGAATATATAGAAGAGTTGAGGAAGAAAATTACCCGATTAGCTGAATCATACGAACTTTCAATACCATCTCCGGCAACGGCGCCAATTTTTTTTTTTTTAATTTCTTCCAAGTGCAGAGGTTCAATTGTAATATTCCTGTGAGTACAGGGTCGATCCCACGAAGACAGTCTACTGAGAAAGCTTCTTACAGATCAACTAAACAGGTAATGAAAATACATATCAAAGGATCTATCCCAAATAGATTAAGGATTTAGATTGATATGAAAAAATCAAACCAAAGCATCGAAGTTCAACAAACGAATTTAACAAACCATCTATCATGACTGATAATGATAACTCAATTAAATCAGAGTACTATGGTCTGTCTAGTCAGAATGTTTAACAATTAAAGCATGTAAAAAGGAGTAGAAAACTATCAAAGAATAGAAATCTCAAGTTCTACATCATTAAAATATACTTATGAACTCTAGGGATTGTAAGGATTTAAGATCCATAAGATCACAAATCAAACAATGTGGAAGGTCAAAAGCCTCTCCCATCTAAGAAATCTGTATTAGCTAAATCTAAGCATCCACCATACGGTTCTCACATGATGGATTAAAGATTTTCCTAATACATGATAAAAATATATCAATCTTAAGATCCCATCATGAAATCATTAAGGAATCATCATGATGGATAATCTATTGAATCCGTGTGCTTCCCTTCTAGCTCTGGCTAGAAGAAAATTAGAAGCACATATTTAAAAATGAAAAGGGACAAGAAAAGAATAAAGAAAAGAGGAGAAGAATTGTAATAATAAAAAAGAGCTTTGTTATAGACAAAATAATAGGAGATCAGCTCAGCTATTAAATATTGTACACGGGCGCCCATTCGACCCGCGAGATCATCTGATCGAGAGTCGCAGATCGGGAAAGTACGGAAGTACCCATCAGACTCTCGAGATCATCTGATCGAGAGTCGCTGATCGGGTAAGTGCAGGGTGCCCATTCGACTCTTGAGATCATAAGCTCGAGAGTCGTGGGATGGATAAATACGGAGCACCTATTCGCAAGGCGTCGAGCTCCCTTAGTCGATGGTCAGATAAAGCGAAGCAAAGATTCCCTTCCTGAATAGCGAGCAGACCTTCTCACAAGTCATTGAAAGGTGTCATGTCAAAATGAGCGAGCACTTGGACTCGCGACCAGGTTCCAAAATGCGAACAGCTTTTCTGCGGTTACACCTCTTAACCTTCAGTACCAGCACCTGATTCCCGTCGAGCAGCTTGTTCAATCCCTCTGCAATGCCAAGCAGAGCTACACCCAGCTCGGTGGTTTCCGTCTTGTCGGCGTCTCCTTCCTTTTCGCTGGCTATGACTCCAACTACGGTTTCCAGCTCTACATGAGCGATCGGCGCTATTACTATGCCTACCGGTAGCCCGTATAGGTCGGATTTTGGGCTTATCTTCTCTGGTGGTTCCGGGTCTCAAGGGATTGCCATCAAGGGATTTGATTGCCGAAATAAGTCTCCAAAGATGAGGATCTTATCCTACGAAGTCAGCAAGATCTCAGTATCGTACACGAGATCAGCGGGATCTCGATATCTTGCGTAACAGATTGAACCGCTTCAGATCTATATAAAGGGACGACTTCATTAAGGGAAAGACACACACACAATATTTGATCTCTGTCTCGTTTTGCCTGGCGGCTCTTCTTCCTGCTTTGGTCTGACTTAAGCATCGGAGGGTTAACGGCTGGACCCCAGCCACCCTTAGTTGCTGTCTGTCTTCTTTCAGGTTTGGCGGGGGAAATCTCTAGAGGAGAGAAGGTGAACGTTCGACAGATCCTGTTACAAAATCTGACATTAACAGTTTGGCGCCGTCTGTGGGAACGACTTGATCATCAAAATCAATCGTTCCACCGGTAAAGATCTTTCGGCGATGCCTCCTAAAAAGGCTGTCCATCCTTCAACTTCAAGGCAGGTACCACCTCCGCCTGATGAGACGGAATCCGTACCTGCCCTTCCACCTGCCTCGACGAACATCCCTCAAGGAGCCCCAACTATGCCATCACCAAACCCATTATTGGAAGCTTCTGGAAATCAAGACGATGTCCTACGTTTCCTCGGAAACACTCTCCTAACTCTAAACGCCGGAGTTCAGGCGCTGTCAAATCGGCTTGATCAGCATTTCCCCGAACCTCAGAGACAAGCCTCCGAAGGGTTACCACCGCAGCCCATACCAGTGGCATCTAGACATTATATGGATGAACCACAGGTCCCACCACTTGGCAGCCATCCCCCTGTACCGTCTCCACATTCTATACATTCTAGTTCGTCTCGACAACCTCAACCGCAGGGCTCCACCGCCGAAACATCAAACTATACCCTACCATGGGAAGGAGATCTTAAAAGAATCCATGATCGTTTTGATGTCATGGAACAGCGATACCAGGCAAATCGGCCATCTGCCGTCATGGCGGCGATACATTAATCCGAGTCCTCCTTCACCAGCGAGGTTATGGAAGCCCCGTTACCTAGAAAGTATCGAACGCCTGTTATCACCCCGTATACAGGTATTGGCGACCCTCTTGAACATCTGGAAACATACAGGTCCCTCATGGAGTTGGAGGGACATGGTTCAGAAATCATGTGTAGGGCTTTTCCCTTAACATTGAAGGAAGCAGCTCGTACGTGGTTTTGGGGGTTAAAGCCTCGTTCCATCAGTTCCTTTTCCCAGTTATCGGAGATATTCCTTTCTCAGTTCATGACAAGCATTCGCATTAAGAAGCCAGCTTCCCATCTGATGAATCTGAAACAGAAGCATGGGGAGACAATAAAGGAGTTCACAGTACGGTTCACTGCCGAAGCCATCCAAACTGAGGGTTACACTGAAGAAAAGGGTCTTACAGCCCTCATTGCTGGAATAACGAGTGAGAAATTCAGGTTTGCCTTAGATAAAAGCCCTCCGAAAACAATGGCGGAGTTCCAAGCCAAAGCTCAGAAATATATCAATGCAGAAGAAGTCGCATTGACACGCCATGGAGTACAGAGTAAGAAACGCAAGCCAGAAGGAGCCTCTTCTACAGATAAAAAATATCGTCGTGATCAGCGCGATCGTTCTCCCAAGAAGCCTTACTCTGGTAAATATCATAACTACACCCCTCTTAATCAATCTCATAAAAAAGTTCTAATGGAGATTAAACACAAGCCATATGTAAAGTGGCCCGCAAAGATCAAATCCGATCCTGAGAAGAGGGATAAGAGCAAGTTCTGTTACTTCCACAAAGATCACGGGCATAGGACCCAGGTCTGCATCTCTCTACGTGACCATATCGAAGCCCTTATTCGAAAAGGCCATCTTCAGGATTATGTTGCTCGTAAAAATCGATCACCAGAAAGGACGAAGACCTCATCTCGCCAAAAGGAACCGCCTCATCATCAAACTAACCAAGAGGACGCTGAGCCCACGGGAGAAATCCGCACCATCGTCGGAGGACCAGCTTGTGGGGGTGACTCTCAAGCTTCAAGAAAAGCATACGCTCGAAAGGCGTCCAAAGAACCCCAGCAGATCTATTGGCTGGAACAGTCGTCTAGCTCGTCAAAAGCTAGCCATCCTCCAATTTCCTTCACTCTCGAAGATGCAACGGGAATTCACTTCCCTCACGAAGATTCCATCGTAGTCACATTGAAGGTATCAAATTATCTGACACATCGAATTATGGTGGATACAGGTAGCTTGGCCGATATTCTATACTTGGAGGCTTTTAACAAAATGGCACTTGCCAGAGGCCTACTCAAGCCAGTTTCGACCCCCCTCGTCGGCTTCGGAGGTGAAGTAGTGATACCTGAAGGAAGCATTGATCTCCCGGTTACTTTTGGAGAAAGTCCTAGCGAAGACCACCATCTTCGTAAACTTCCTCGTGGTGGACCGAAATTCAACATATAACGCCATTTTGGGGCGGCCGTCTCTAACTAAGATTGGGGCAGCCTTGCACCCTTCATATCTGTGTGTTAAATTTCCTACCCCAAATGGTATCGGGGTCGTGCGAGGAAGTCAACAAGAGGCACGGTCTTGCTACTAGATAGCCCTCCAAGATCGAAAGAAGGCTCAAGCGACACCCGTCATGGAGATAGCTCAAGGTTCACCCGATGTCCCCTCCAGCACCTCGTTGGATCCGAGAGAAAATGCTCTGAAGTCAGGAACTCCGGGGGAGGAAACAGTGGCGATTCACCTGACCGAAGGCGACCCGCCTAAGATCATGTACATTGGATCCTCTTTAACCAGTGCCCACCGCGGAGATCTGATCCGTTTCCTCACTGAATACCAGGACGTGTTTGCTTGGTCTCATAAAGATATGCCAGGCATTGACCCCAACGTCATCGTACATCGTCTCAATATCGATCCAAAGCATAAACCCGTACACCAGCATCGACGAGCCTTCACTGCCGAAAGGCAAATGGCGATCCAGGCTGAAGTTGAAAAGCTACTCACGGTCAATTTCATAAAAGAAATTGACTATCCAGAGTGGGTCGCGAATGTAGTTCTCGTCCGGAAAGCTAATGGCAAATGGAGAATGTGCGTCGACTATTCAGACTTGAACAAAGCATGTCCCAAAGATAGCTTCCCGACACCGCGGATCGACCATTTAGTCGATTCAACAGCTGGACACGCTCTGCTTAGCTTTATGGATGCTTATTCTGGTTACAACCAGATCATGATGCATCCACCTGATAGCCAGCATACCGCCTTCATCACAGATCGAGGATTATATTGCTACCAGGTAATGCCGTTCGGTCTCAAGAATGCGGGGGCCACTTATCAACGTCTCGTCAACAAAATATTTGCTGCTCAAATCGGTAGGAATATGGAAGTCTATGTTGATAACATGCTCGTGAAAAGCACTATAGAAGCTGATCATATTTCTGATCTTCAAGAAGTCTTCGACTTAATGAGGAGGTACCAAATGAAATTAAACCCAGAGAAATGTGCGTTCGGCTTGTCTGCAGGAAAATTTCTCGGGTTCATGGTTGGCCAACGCGGAATTGAGGCAAATCCTGAGAAAATAAAAGCATTGATAGAGATGAAATCTCCCACCACTCTAAAGGACGTCCAGCGTCTGGCTGGTCGCATCGCATCGTTAAACAGGTTCATCTCGCGAGCATCAGACAAGTGTTTACCTTTCTTCAAACTCCTTCGTACAACGGCCAAGTCTGATTGGAAATGGACGCCACAATGTGAGGAAGCCTTTCAACAATTGAAGCTATACATGAGCACACCCCCCATTTTATCTAAACCTGTAGCACATGAGCAACTCATTCTTTATCTCTCTGTGTCCGCTACGGCCGTTAGCGCCGCTTTAATAAGAGAAGATTCTGGGGTGCAGAGGCCCGTTTATTATATCAGTCGAGCAATGGTTGATGCAGAAACTAGGTATTCTGATATGGAGAAACTAGCCCTAGCTTTAGTCACGGTAGCTCAAAAACTGCGACCATATTTTCAAGCCCACGCTATTTTAGTACCGACGAATCACCCGCTACGACAAGTCCTTCAAAAACCTGAGGCTTCTGGACGATTAACTAAATGGGTGGTCGAGATCAGTGAGCACGATATTTCATTCTGTCCTAGGACCGCAATAAAAGGCCAGGCCGTGGCTGACTTCATCGCCGAATTCACATACTCCTCCGAAGATAATACTATGACCAGCGACCAGCCTCCTTGGTCACTCTTCGTGGACGGGTCGTCGCGGGCCACTGGTAGCGGAGCGGGCCTGATTTTAGTGGCTCCCGACGGGTCACATTTTCAATATGCTCTGCGTTTCGAATCTCGCGTCTCAAATAATGAAGCAGAATATGAGGCCCTGATCGTTGGCCTTGAACTGGCCATTGTCCTTGCAGTTCAGAATCTGTTAATCCATAGCGACTCCCAGCTCATTGTCAAACAAGTTCTTAGTGAATTTGAAGCCAAAGAAGAAAGGATGGCCTTATACAAGTCTCGTGTACTCATCCTGCTCGCGAAACTGAAGACCTATGAAATAATCCACATTCCTCGCGAGCAGAACCAACTTGCCGACTCATTGGCTAAGCTCGCTTCCGCACCAGAATCTGAGCTAGCACATTCGATCCCCATCGAGCATCGTCAGAACCTAAGTATCAAAAATTCGGCTCTTGAGCAGGTAATATCGATACAATCGTCTCCATGTTGGATGGATCCCATCATCCTGTATCTCAGAGACGGATACCTATCAGACAATAAGAAAACTGCAAGACAAATTCGGCTTCGAGCTTCCAGGTACACCTTGCAAGACGGAATATTATTGCGAAAAAGTTTCTCCTTGCCTTATTTAAGGTGTCTTCATCCAGAAGAAGCACTTCATATTCTTGACGAAGTACACCAGGGGGCATGTGGTAATCACCCCAGGGGGCGATCCCTAGCATATAAGGCGATGCGGCAAGTATATTATTGGCCCACTATGAAAGCAGATGCAATTGAACTTTCTAAAAAATGCGACAAGTGCCAGCGATACTCACCTATACCCCATGTACCTTCCGAACGGATGACTCCGGTTGATAGCCCTTGGCCTTTTGCTCAGTGGGGGGTCGATATCATCGGGCCCTTACCCATGGGAAAGGGACAGAATAGGTTCGCGATCGTGGCGGTGGATTATTTCACCAAATGGGCCGAGGCAGAACCATTAGCCAAGATTACTGAGAAACAAACTACTAAGTTTATATAGAGAAATATCATATGCCGTTTCGGACTTCCTCATACTATAATTACTGATAACAGAACGCAGTTCGACAACGCAGACTTTGATGAATTTTGCGAAAAATGGAAGATACGTAATCTCCGCACTTCTCCATATCATCCTCAGGTGAATGGGCAGGTCGAGGCAGTGAATAAGATCATAAAGCATCATTTAAAGACCAAGCTAGGTGAATGTAAAGGGGTGTGGCCAGAACTTCTGCCAGAGGTATTATGGGCCTATAGAACCACGGCTTGTACATCAACAGGTGAAACTCCTTTCTCCTTAGCATTTGGTGTTGACGCAGTGGTACCAGTGGAAATTCAAGTGCCCTCGTATCGGATCGAGCAGTATGACCCTGCAAGTAATCAGGAAAACCTCCGACTTCATCTCGATCTCTTGGAAGAGCGAAGAAATGCTTCCCAAGTACGAGTGGCAACATATCAACAACGTATTGCTCGTTATCGAAATGCGAAGGTTCGGCCTAGATCCTTCCAGCTCGGAGATTTGGTCCTAAGGCAAAATCTTGGAATTCCCGCTCGTTCACTGGATCCAAATTGGGAGGGCCCATATCGGGTTATTAGGATTGTGCGACCCGGTACGTACTATCTTGAAGACATGCAAGGAAAGCCTGTACGTCGCCCTTGGCACGTGGAGCATTTGCTACGATACTACCCCTAGATTCGATGTAGTTCATTACAACATTTTATGAATAAAGTGAAAGATATCTTTTGGTCGCTACTCCATTTACATGGACCTGAATAGCCCTGAAGAGAATGCATACCATCTCTTGGCCAATTGCCTACCCTTGGTAGGACTGAAATCGTTAACTAGTTGGTTGCTTCTCCATTCTATGGATTAAAGATAGCCCCGAAGAGAGCATACATGCTCTCTTGACCAACCTTCTACCCTTGGTAGAAACCTTCTGCCCTTGGTAGAAACCTTCTGCCCTTGGTAGAATCAATCTCAATCGATAGATCAGTCTATCTCCACGAGGGCATGGTCGCTACGACCCCCCGGATTGAGCACATTCTTGCAATCCGGGTTGAGCATAACTCATTGCAACAAGGCATTCAGTACATGAAAAGAAAGTAAACAAAAACGAGAAGGCATTCATTGCGTGAAAGGGAAAGAGTAAACAAGGACAATACTTCCAAAAATATTTTTTTCATTGATGATAAATGTTTACAATATCTACTCACGAATACAAGAGAGGAAAACAAAGAAAATCAATCCCTTGGAGGAGGAGCTGTGCTCTCGACTTCAGGGCCCATTTCTGGAGCCCCTTCGGCCTGAGTGGCTTCAGTTACCTCGTTCTCAGCAGCAGCTTGCTCTTCGGCAGCTATGATGGTCGCGACTCGACCAAACTCCCCCATATCAAAGGATGGGATCATTCGTTGCACTACTCTTAGCGCAAAGTCGCGACCAGCATCATTCGACTCGTACCTTTCGTCGTCATATAGCTGCGAAGTCCAGAACTCGGAAACAGCCCAAGGACCTTCCTCCGAGAGCATTTTTACAAGGGTGACTCTCTCCTCGTCCCAGTGGATCGAGTCGTCCTTAAGCTGTGCAAGAGCGGTGCGCTCCTTGGTCAGGTTGTGGTAGGCCTCCTTGAGCTGCGACCTGGCCTCCGCGAACTGCTCCTCCAACGAGATCTTGTCTTGGCGGAAGATCTCCCTCTCTCTCTCAGCCTTCTCCTTCAAACCCGTGAGCTTCACGAAGTCTGAGTCCAAGGCCTGATACCTGTCGGTCAGGACTTGGATTTTCTCGATGAGGATCTTTTTCTCCTCATCTCTCTTCGCGATCACCGCCTCACGGGCCTTGAGAAGCTGATCTCTTCCTTGAACTGCCTTCTCCAAGGCAGTCCTCTTCCCCTCAGTTTCATCTATCGTGCGACGGACGGCAATGATATCACGCCTCGTTCGCAGGATAAGATCTAGGCCCTGCAAAAGTGATGAAAAATGTGAGAAAGAATTCTGGAGCGTAGTAACAGATTAAAGCAGGTCTTGACAAGGTCTTACCTGAACCATCCTCACCCCCGCTTCGAGGAAAAGGTTCTCAGGGCTTGGCTCGGGAAGAGAACCGAAGGCATGAGGAGGGACGTTCTCAAATAAAAATTTACATACTGGATGGAGGTGGCGGGGAATAGAGTACGTCCCGCTCCCTGACGGTTGGGCAACGACCAACCCGGCCTGCTCGCGAGGTGGAGGCATTGACTCGCGAGCAGGTCCCTGCTCGGCAGCAGGGACCAGTTCGCGAGTAGGAGTCGGCTCTTGAGGCTCTACCTGCTCTCGAGCCTCTTCAGCTGGGGGGCAGCCGGACCCCACCCCATCCGGGGAGTTGTCAGCAATGTTAATCACTGGCGGTCCAGGTGCGACCACCAGTGAGGGAATAGTGGGCCCAGCCGGGGCCCCCGCCATACTCGCAGGAGGGGCAGGCTGATCGCTACCCGTGCAGATGGATGATTGAGATGGTTCGGCAGGTATTCTCTTCTACCTCTTGGAGCCTGTGCCCTTCAGTCGGGGCAACAGACCCCTCTTCTCTCCAGCCTTCGTCATCTCAACCTCTCTTCTGGAAATTAAGCCCGCTGCAGCAAGTCGCGAGGGAGACAGGCAAGCCTCGATATGCCTGTCACCAACGGGCACCTTGTACACCTTTACAATTTTCTCGTTGATTCCTCCCTTCAAATTTGGTTTTCTCAAGGGCGGGATACCTGCGAGCACTAACAGGGGTCAGAATAAGCAAGAACCCTAAAAACCTAACTGGAGAAACTGCACAATGCGGGATTGTGCCTACCTTCACAGAAAAATCGGGTCACTCCTGGACCCCTGGAGGCAGACTCCCAGTTCCCGGAAGCATAGAACCACCGCTTCCTCCAGCCGGGATAGTTCGAGGAGGGCTTCCCCAACACGAAGTTATCCCGGTGCCAATAATACAAATAATACCAGCCTTCGCTGGAGGGAGCTTTCTTCAGACGGAACATATGGAGGAACTCCTCCGCCGTGAGTTCCCCGTTGCCGGCCTGGGCCCAGAGGGCAAAGGAGCCCAGAACTACCCTCCACCCGTTCACGATGAGTTGCCCGGGGGCAATCTTGTAACAACGTAGAACATCGCGGATAAAGGGATGGAGGGGGAGGCGTACCCCCAGGATAAGCTGATACTCATAAAAAGCTACGCATCCTGGGGGGGGAGTCTGGTGTTTCTCCACCTCCGGGCAAGCGGAGAGTGACTGAGTCGGGGATCAGGTATCTCTCCCGTAACTCAGCCAGCCGGTCCTCTGATAAAATGGAAGGATATCCGGCTGCTGTGTATCTCCCTGCCGGAACCCTCGCACTGCTGGAGGCAGAGGATTCCGGAGTGGCATCACCAAGAGGGACGGTGGTCTCGTCAGAATTCCCAGCCATGAGAAAATAAAAGAAGGAGAAGAAAAAAGGAAGTATACCAAAAACAGAAAGGAAAGGAGCACCGGAGGAAGAAGAATGGAAAGAAAAGACTGCAAGTTCTTTTCAAAAAAGCTTCTGTAGAAAATCAAAGAAATGGCGGAGTCCGTATATTTATAGGCAATCATTCCGCCGTATCTGATGGCACGTGGCAGTCCCTCCTTTGGCGCAGCGCTCGAGCAGGCACGCCCATTAACTCCTCAAACACGTGGCGAGCGCCCCTTCATTTTCCATCTGCGGAAAGCTGGCGCTCATTAACTCCAGCCCATCATGTGAGGTTCCGTTCTCGATGAAAGCAGCGGGCGGTTACGTGTGATAATGAGCTAAGTCCTTCCCTTAAAAAAAAAATTTCTTGGCGGCAAGGACTTGGGGGGCATCTGTTATAGACAAAATAATAGGAGATCAGCTCAGCTATTAAAGATTGTACACGGGCGCCCATTCGACCCGCGAGATCATCTAATCGAGAGTCGCAGATCGGGAAAGTACGGAAGTACCCATCAGACTCTCGAGATCATCTGATCGAGAGTCGCTGATCGGGTAAGTGCAGGGTGCCCATTCGACTCTTGAGATCATAAGCTCGAGAGTCGTGGGATGGATAAATACGGAGCACCTATTCGCAAGGCGTCGAGCTCCCTTAGTCGATGGTCAGATAAAGCGAAGCAAAGATTCCCTTCCTGAATAGCGAGCAGACCTTCTCACAAGTCGTTGAAAGGTGTCATGTCAAAATGAGCGAGCACTTAGACTAGCGACCAGGTTCCAAAATGCGAACAGCTTTTCTGCGGTTATACCTCTTAACCTTCAGTACCAGCACCTGATTCCCGTTGAGCAGCTTGTTCAATCCCTCTGCGATGCCAGGCAGAGCTACACCCAGCTCAGTGGTTTCCGTCTTGTCGGCGTCTCCTTCCTTTTCGCTGGCTATGACTCCAACTACAGTTTTCAGCTCTACATGAGCGATCGGCGCTATTACTATGCCTACCGGTAGCCCGTATAGGTCGGATTTTGGGCTTATCTTCTCTGGTGGTTCCGGGTCTCAAGGGATTGCCATCAAGGGATTTGATTGCCGAAATAAGTCTCCAAAGATGAGGATCTTATCCCACGAAGTCAGCAAGATCTCAGTATCGTACACGAGATCAGCGGGATCTCGATATCTTGCATAACAGATTGAACCGCTTCAGATCTATATAAAGGGACGACTTCATTAAGGGAAAGACACACACACAATATTTGATCTCTGTCCCGTTTTGCCTGGCGGCTCTTCTTCCTGCTTTTGTCTGACTTAAGCATCGGAGGGTTAACGGCTGGACCCCAGCCACCCTTAGTTGCTGTCTGTCTTCTTTTAGGTTTGGCGGGGGAAATCTCTAGAGGAGAGAAGGTGAACGTTCGACAGATCCTGTTACAAAATCTGACATTAACAAGCTTGAATTAATCTAAAGAAATTAACACCTTAATGAACTTATATGAATAAAGAATCAAGTATATATATATATATATATATATATATATATATATATATATATATATATATATATATATATATATATATATATATATCTGGAAACTCTTAGGAAAGAAATCTAAAAGAAAAGGAAAAAATGGGAATACATCTCTTGGACTTTAAATCACCTTTTTAGCTCAAATTCATCATAATTCACACAATCACTATTAAACATGAAAACACATGTAAATATATCACTTTAGCCACATAATTCATGTAAATGTAAGATGAACGTGGGGTTAAACATGTAAAATTTGTCACTCAACAATAAGATGTTATTAAGGTTAGCCTGCGAAAACCTTGGTTATAGTGGAAGCCAAAATCACGTGCAGAAGTAATTTTGGGAGTAGAGTGTGTGTGTGTTAACACTAAACCACTATAACTCATTTGTCTTGTGGTGATTGCTTATTTGATGCTCTTGTGAATTTGTGCTTAAGATTTATTCTTTGTTCTGATCATTTAATGAATTATTAAGCATTGTTTTAATTTGTAATCAAGGATTATAAAAAAATTGGTTAAGTCCTACCCCCCTCGACATGAATAGCTCACTTTCAGGAGCAATCAAGATTTGTCCATTACATACACTGGTTCCTTCACATTACATCTAATTCTAGTTTTCAACTGCGTAATTAAGATTTTGTATTGCCTTACAGCATCTACTAACCTTCTTTTCGTTCAAAAGTTCTCTAAAGATGATAATGGTATCTTTTGCTTTAATGTTAATATTTTTCATTGTAAAAAATAAAGCGTCGAGGAAGACTGTTTTCCACAGGAAAAATCACAATGGATTGTATCATTTCCATCTCTCTACCAACCACATCAATAATACCGGACCTTCTACTCTTCTCGGTGCTCATGTTCCATCCTCCATATGGCATTTCAGACTCGAACATCCTTCATCATCAATTTTATAGGTTGTTCTCTCTAAATCAGTCATTCCATAAACTAAATCATCCAAAATTTTCTTCATTTGTCATTCTCGTCAAGTTGAGAAAAGTAAGAAGTTACATCTTATTTATTAGTTTCAAATTTTATATCATCTTTATTTATAATTATTCTCACTTTAAATGATTGAAAATTTGATTGCAATAATTATATGTTATCCTTTTATTGGCTATTACACCCCCTCAAGCTAATTGACTGCTTGTGGATGGATAACTTATCTTGAAGAAACTTGAACTGGAAAATGAGAACCCTTAGGTGAAGACATTTGCAATACATGTTGATAAATACAAAATGGAGAGAGTTCTCTTCTCATGTTGAGATTGAGAGAGATATTTCGTTTGTGCTTAATTTGTTTTACATACGTCTCCACGCTTAAAGAATCCACGTCCATCTAAAATTGCTTGCATACATAGGAAAAACACTCCCTTCCCTTACGTTTCTAAACCGATCATAAATTATATGGGGCCCATCAATATGCCCAAACCAAATAATATGGTGATTAAAATAGGTTAATCAATTTAAACTAGAGCTGAACACGAGTCGAGCTGGCTCGGTTATCTCGCTCGACTCGGCTCAAAATAGCTCGATTTGGCTCAATTTAAAGGCTGGGTCCAAATTGAGTCAAGCCATTTTTCCATTCTCGAAAGGATTTTCAAGCCAAGATCAAGCTGGGCCTAGCTCAATTTGGCTGGCTCGTCTCGGCTCAGTTATATATATTTATAATATAATATAATATTATATAATATAACTTATATGACTTGAAAATAAAAACCTAAAAAAAAACAAAAACCTTAATCCCCCTGCCCGAGTTCCCCCCACCCCCAACCCCCTAACCCTACCCAATTGGCCCCCTACCCCTCTGGCCAGCCAGTAGTCTCGATCGGTGAGCTTATTCAACTAACCCTAGCTCTCTCTCTCTCTCTCTCTCTCTCTCTCTCTCTCTCTCTCTCTCGTCCGTTTGGCCAGCCAGCCGTCCCGATCGGTGAACATAAGTTTGTAATATTTTTCAATTTTCATTTTAAACGGTACATGTTTTTTTCCAAGCTAGACCCTCAGCTCAAAAAACTTGAGATTGAACTCAGCTCAAACTTGGCTCGAAAGCTTCGACCGAACCAAGCCAAGCCGACCAGTCCAGCTCAAAGGCCAAGCTCGAGCCAGGGTTGCCTGCTGGCCAAGTCGAGCCAAGCTAGGCTAGCTAAACTCGATTTGGCTTAGTTTACATATCTAATCTAAACCATCAATCATGTGGGGCCACCTAATAGAAGTCTTACATACCAAACAACAAGTGTTATGGGAAATTGGCATCTAGTATATCTTTAAGATGCTATATCTGATCCCTGCTATCTGTTGTCTTGTGAGCGAGAGAAGCTAATGAGTTAAAGAGAAAGGAAGAAAACACGTTTCAGGGTGTTTCTTGTAAAGTAAAACCCTAGATGAGGGGATTTTTGGTAAATATTCTTGCAAGTTGTGGTGCTTTTAGCAAATAACATGAAGAACGGAGATTTTGATCCGAAATGCTGCGTACGGAGGACTCCATAAAAAGCTCATTTGGACCTCATGAGCCCCACTTGAAGTTGAGAGTTGAGAGGAGCCTGACCCACAGGAATAAAGGATGATTAATATCTGCAGCCCCACCCTAAGTACACTTCCCTATTAACTTTTGTGTCCCTCATTTCTCACACATGCCAATGGATGGAAATATGCTAGATCCAAGCCACTCATCAGGAGGATCCAACCTCTTAGCTTCTCCACGCCTAAAATCAAATTGGTCAGCTCATCAGATGGGTGACACATGGAAAAGGAAACAGAAAATGTCCATATCTATCTTATCTCAGTACCCACAATAAGATCAAACCAACAAGACTTCAAATACAGGACATGGATATAGAAAAGGCGGTACATCCAATGAACGGTTTGGATCTTGTGTAACTATGCCATTTTAGCTCATTGGCAGGGAAGATGCAGTGGCAGCTACCAAAGAAGAAGAGACGAAAAGAAAGAAGGGAAATTCGTGAGAAGGGCTCATGAAATCGGAAATGCTCGTGAGTTGGGAGACAAACAAACGTAATGCAATTAACCATATCTTGTACGGTCAAATCGAACCAAGAGATTTGATATTAATATCTTATATTGTGGTCCCGTTTCTATCCTTTGGTACCTTTATCTTTCTCCTTCTTTCTTTTTTTTTTTTTTTTTTCCTTTTTTCTTTTTATTTATTTATTTGTTTTGCACCTACTCATGTGTGCGTTTGTCATCAAGTACAATGATAATCTGTGGCCACTCATCCCTTGTCTTGGTGGCACTCAAGCGCTAGTTTAGACTACAAGGTGGTCCAGGGATTGTTATCTGAAAATCGTACTGGATGGATGATCCTGGCCACCCATCTTATTGAAGATTCGAAGGACATAGTAGACAATGGTCAATTTCAACGGGTACAAACAGTTTGATTCCAGCTTGTGTGAACCCTAGGCCTCAAGAAATGTATGGTCCGCCCATGCACACGAATCCGTCTGGGGGCTGATATGGTGATCCTGACTGTTCATCCAACGAGGTCCACAGTCGATGAATCGCTTAGTTGGAAGTAGGTAATGCGTTATGTTCACAAACATCTCAATGGACCTCAAGGTCACCCGTCCATTGACTTCATACAGAGAAGACATCCAAGCCACAGAAAAGGTAGGCCCACCAATTTTGTTTAAATACACTGACACGTGATGAACTTGATTGGCCCCATTTTTTTCAGGGCGCGAAATAGGTGTTACCCTTACCGTATGGCCCGCATGGATGATATTTTGTATATCCACACCGTCCATCCGTTTCCCAGACCATTTTAAAATAGGGTTTCAAAAATTATGAAGATCCAAACCTCAAGTGGACCATACCAATGGAAATAGTTTAATTGAGTGCCCCCCATTAAAAATTTCAAAGAGCCCATCGCAGTGTTTTGATAATGTTTATTTGCAATCCAAGATATTCATAAAAGTCTTGATGAAGGTAAAATGTAATAGCTCACAGAAAGCTTTTAATTTCATCACTGTTTCTAGTGCTAGAGTCCACCTGAGATTTGGATCTCCTTATGGTTTTTTTTATCACATTCTAAAATGATATGAAAAAACAAATGAACATAGTGGATATATATATACACACACATTAAGATGGGCCCCACACGGTTAGGGTAACACCCACTAAGATGCTTCCCGGGTAAGAGCTAACCCACATGGTGGGGCCCACCTTGCGATCAGTTCTGATGTTAGTACAAATGGGCAAGTTTGAGCTACGCGCTGAATGAGGATACACCTGTGGTCCATTGAGATGAGGTGAAGAGTCCTGTGCTAGGGGTATCAAACGTCAGTTTACGGCTAAGAACATGGACGGTTTGGATTGAACCTCAGGGACACAAAATACAGGCTGTTGCTTTGGAATAAGGACACTAATAATTCGTCACGCAAAACCAACTCATGCTTTAAAAGCTGGAGGAGCGGCCGTACACGTAAAGTGGACGTTTTGGTGAAAACTCAAAATATCGTTCCAACCACCAATTCCATCTGATTGGGGCCGTGATGTCATTACTACGTCAGATATGATCTAATCTTTACTGTCCTTACTATGATGTGCGTCGTAGATTTCTAGCCCATTATCGGACACGCGAATGCTAGGGCAACCAATCCTCATCGTACATCTAGTGGGTCCTGCCATAGATGGCCCGGATTGAAATTCACATCAAAGATGGAGAAGATCTCAGTCGTCAGTGCCTCCTCCTGAATGTTGACCGTCAACCATTTCGCTTTGATCTTCCATTCTCGACGGTCCGGCACGGGTGACCACACGGGGCCCCCACAAAAAGTTTTACAAGTCATTCCCCACCGTTTCCTATGGTGTGGTCCACCTTAGATTTGTATCTGGTATGTTTTTGGGCTCATGTCATCCAACAAAGTTGGCAAAATTGATGGACCATGTAGACATACAATCCATAAATCAAGGTGGGCCTGATGCCTGGGGCGCACCTTGATGTACCTGTTTTATATCCATGCTGTCTATCCTTTTTGCCAGCTCATTTTATATGAGCCAAAAATGAAGTAGATCCAAAGCTCAAGTATACCATACCACACTCATCGTTGACATCTTTCTAATACCTGTGGTAATGTTATTTTCCATCTTAAACTTAGTAGAAAAAGTAACTTATTTAATGGAATCCAAACCCACCCTTAGATTAATTAAAAAGAAAACATTTATATCAACTTGATCCAAAACTCACGTGGCACCCAGAATGTCTTTAATGATGGGTGTTCAATCACCACTTTTTCATATGGTGTGGTTCACTTGAGCTTTTGATTTGCTTTTAATATGCTTCATTTTATATGGCAGGCAAAATGGATGGACAATGTGGGAAAAAAAACACAAACATCAGTGGAGACCCCAAAGCACCCAACACCACCTAGTTGGGTGGTGTTGGAGTCACCACCCAATCCACTTCCCACAAAGGAGTGGAAGGAACCGCCACAAAGCGAAGGCTAATCCACTCATCGACGCAGCTCACCATCATCCTCATCATTGACCTGGGCAAGTGACAGCCATTCATTAGAGTGGCCAGGATCAACGATCACATTGGCCAACGAGTGTCACCCACATGGTGAAGCTAAACCATGTGGTCAAATTTCGTTAGAAATCTATACCTAAGTTTGGGTGTTTACTCTTTTTTGAGTGAGGCACTCCATCTTGGGATTTATCTTCCACCGTCTCTCTCTCAAAGTGTCATGATTCAATGAGAGACCTTTCATGTGAGAAGGCAGTTTACCTGTAAGATATTTGCCAAAGTGGCTTATCAAGTTGTTTAAGCATTAGGATCAAACGACCTTTAAAGTGTTATCATAGCCATGTGAGAAACTCATTTTTTTCTTCTTCTTTTGATGAGACCGATTTGATTGATTTTGACGTTACATTGATGTAAATCATGTTGTCAATGGAATTATTGGACCATTTTGTCCATGGAATTATTGGACCCGTCTCTCGCCTACTAGCCTAGCTGGTAGACACCTATGCATTTCAACTGCAGGTCTCATGTACAAGTGCTAAGGAGACACACCAGCCCCACTAGTGGGTGGGTGCATGGGGTGACTAACCAAATGGGTGTGTTGCCCAGCTAATAAGGTGGGTAAGTTGCATGACTAACTTAAAAAAATAAAAAAATAAAATAAAATAAAATAAAAAATTTATTGGAAGTCATTTTCTAAGGTTTTATGGTATTAAATTTGGACCACTGGATCACCAAGAAAAATGTTTTGATCTTAGGAATTATGGGATTTGATGAAGGATGGCTATAATGATGTGGTCGACACATGCATTTGAAGCCCTTTCACAATCAAGAAAAGAGGCACTTCGAAACACTGGAAAAAATTACTAACAAACATTATTTCATCTTTCAAACAGTAAATTCTATAGAATTCAATAGAATCTCAAAAGCTTCACCTACCAAAGAGGCAGGATAACTTTTGGAGAAAAGTTACAAATGTGTAAATTGAGTGAAAATTGTATAAATCAAAACACTCAAATGTGAATTTGAAGCATTAAAAATGACAACGTATACTACATAGTCGATTATTTCAGTAATCTGATTTCTGCTGCAAATCAATTACGTGCAAATGGAAAATCAGATGATGATGTAGAATTTATTCTGACAATATTATGATCACTCGTACAAAAATCTCTTCACATGGCGTGTGCTATTGAAGAAGTGAAAGATGTTTCTTTCATGTCTGTCGAAGAATCGTTGGAAGGCCATAAACACGAATGAATGGGAGAGCTTCTTCATCACTAGAGCATGTAGTCAAAACTCAATTGTTAATGTCTAACAATTCTAATTGTGGAAAGAGAAAAGGCAGATATGGTTGTGGTCGTTGTCATAGTCATAGTCATGATCGTGGCTGAGGATCACCTAACAATGAAGCAGATGGAAATCAAATTTCTAACTCATCATAAGATAATAAGATAAAGGAAGATGTAATGCATAAATCAACAATCAAATGTATGACAAATCTAATATTCAATGGTCTAGTTGTGATAGATATGGTCATTACCAACCTAACTGCATAGATGAAAAAGTTGAAAACACTAATTTTATGGAAAAAGATTAAGATTTTGATGATAGTTTTTGTTGTTAGTGTACAATATTGCCCAATAAGGTAAAAGTTGGGTTTGTTACTTGAATGCTGGATACAATAATCATATTTGTGAAAAAAATATGAAGTGACCGTTGAAATGATCCGGTGCGTGCATGTGTACCATCTACCATACATGCACAATACCTTCATATATAAAAACAAACCACCCTACCAGTAATTTATCTGTACACGTCCGAATGATGAAGAACAACCATCTAATCCCAATGTTTAAAAAAAGAATAAAAAATAAAAAAAAAATCCGACCCCCTCATCAGTCAATATCACCGAGGAGGAATATCCTCGAACCAGGTGCGTCTCTATTATAGCATGTATGTGAATCCACACAAATACCAAATGGTGTAGTGAGGGTTTGTCTGTATGGAGTATTGTATTAGCTTCTGCATTAGTCCTTTAGGTAGCACTGTAGAGATGGAAAATAGTGCGGTATTAAACAATAACTGAAAGAAAGATAGATCATTTTTTTTTTTTTTTTTTTTTATAAATCTACATAATGGCAGGGGGTTAGGAAAACAGATTAGATTGGTGGCAGTGACCCCTCTCCCTTTCAAGAGTATATATGGTGTAAGGAGGAAAACACACTGTGATATTTACCAATCCATATAGGCCCTTAATTGCTATTGCTTATGAAGAAAAATTGAATATTTTTCGCAATGATCCAAATGATAGTGTGTCGCATCTTAAAATAATTGTACATTATAATTCATGCCTATAGCATCTTTATTTTAGTAACTTGAGTTTTAGTGGTTTGAAAACCTGGCTAGTAGGAACATGGTGACATGTCTACATTTCATAAATTGCCCAAATTAGATTTGTCAGGGTTGCATTTGTAGAAAGCAACACGGAAATTTGTTCCTAGTTGGAAAATCATATAGAGCCACATTGCTACTTCAGCTTGTGCATCCAAATATGTGTGAGATAAGTTGTTATTCGAATAATACCAATTAGTATTTAACAACTTTCTTTAATGATTTTAGTGATAAGACATGAATTATTTTTTTTTTAAAGAAATCTGAACTTCTAAACATTATTTAAGAGCTCAAATCGATTGTCGTGGTGAATACAACTCAAAAAAGCTATTAAAAACTTTTGCAAGGAAAATAGAATTGAATATTAAACCATTATGAGTATACACCTCAACATAATGGGGTGGTAAAAAGAAAAACTAAAACAAAATTGTTTTAAAGATGATGACAAGTATGCTGAGGATGTGCCTAATACTTTTCTAGCACAAGCCATAGCCAGTAGAGTGTACATGTTGAATAGGTACCGTACGAAATGTCTTAATCATAAGACATGAGAATAAATAGAGAATAAAAGAAAGTCAAATATTTATCGATCCCATGTGTTTGGTTCCATTGCCTAAGTAAATGCCCCATTATAAGGGAGATGTCTTAATTGGTTATTGTAAAAAGGCATACAAACTTTACAATCTGATTCTAAGGTAATTAATAAAGGCAACTTAGGATTTATGTTGATTTCGAAGATGATGTGCTTGGTCAGGATGATTAATTAGATGCTCTTCCAAGTCTATCTCCACCACATACTTCCTAAACATCAGCATCATCATCTAGATCATCTTCACATAAAGTACTTCTCTCCACTAGTTTCATTCACAAAAATCCTTCCTGTACATCTAAACAATATGTAAATATAAGAGATTTTGAAATTTTCTAGTGATAATGATATTAATGATAATGGTGATTTGATTAAATATGTATTATTTCCATATTATGATCCTCTTAAGTATGAAAAAACCGTCAAAGAAGAGAATGAGTAAAGTCATGGACAAATAAATCGAAGTGATTTAGAAAAAATGACACGTGTGAGTTAACTTCATGAGGGGCACAAGTAATTAATGTGAAGTCTAAGACCCAGTACAAGGCAAATGGATCGATTAATTGGGCTAGTAGTTAAAGGCTACAAGCAGAACTCACTCAATGTTAACTATCATAAGGTATATGCTCTTGTCTCTTGAATTGAATCAATTATATTATTGATTGGTTTAGCAACACCGATTGGTGAAAAATCTATCAGATGAATATGAAATTAACTTTCTTAAACGATGTCCTTAAAAAATAAGTTTATATTAGGCAACCTGTTGATTACATAAAGAAGCGGTAACATCACTTGGTGTACCGACTCAAGAAGGCGCTTTACCGCCACAAGCAAGCTCCAAGAGCATGGTACACTCGCATGGATCACCACGGTTGGTTTCACAAAATTCCCAATGTTATTTATGTCAAGTGCAATGGCCATAGTCATGTATTGTTGATATCCTTGTGTGTTGACAATATAATGTTCACAGGTAAGAACATTTTTATGCTTGATGACCTTTAGAGGAAAGCAATGGTTCATAAATTTGATATGACATTCATGTGGCTCATTGTATAATTTCAGGATCAAAGTAATTAGGCAAACGATTGAATTTTCATATGTAAAAAAGAAGTATGCTTGTAAAATGACAAAAAGGTTCAAGATGGAGACTTCTAAGTCAGTGTGCATGTTCATGAGAAATTGATTTTATATTCAGTAAGGACAGAAAAAATGCGATCTAGTAGATCCCACACACTTCAAGACGGTTGATCCTAAGTCTTGGAGTGTTGACCACAACAAAGGTAGATATCATGAAATCTTTTATTTATGTGCTAAGAACTTAGCTTTTTTGGGTTTACCAGTAGTGATCAGGTATGTGATATGAATGATAAAAAGAGCATGTCGGTCTACATGTTCTATTTTGGAAGCAATGCATTCAAATGGTCATCAAGTAAGATTCAGTTGCACTCTCAACTGCTGAAGCCAAGTATATTACAAGGATATTTTGTGCGAGCCAAGTCATTTGGTTAAGACAGAACAATTAAAGAGATACATCATCCTTAAGATGGTCACACGAAGATCTATTATGAAATAGTTTGGCAATCTCTCTTACAAGGAGTTTGATGTTTCAAGGATGAAGCAAACATATCCATATTCACTATCACTTCATTCTAGAATGCTTTAAGAACAAGGAATATGATGTTTCATGGATGAAGCAAACATCAATATTCACTGCCACTTTATTCGAGAACTGGTGGAGAGCAATAACATCAAATTTGAGCATTGCAAATCTAATGGTAAGTTACCATCACCCCTCTGCCTATTCTGTTTGTCTCTTACAGGACCAAAGACCTCAGGGGCGTCACCAGCTTAATCAGCCTGACCTTATTTGTTGTCCAATTTCCGGCGAGGACCCATGCATTCGTAAAGTTGAAGTAGGACATGATCAATTTATTGAAAAGGTCCAACTTAGAAGATTAAAAGAGGCTGTAAGGAAACATCTGTAATTTGAACTTTTCGAAGTCTATGCCATGTACAGGCCATAGTATACATGGACAGAATCTGTTTGTCTTTTGGTCTTCCGCTTCCAAGACATTGGAGTAATAGTTTAATTGGATAAGGAGTATATGTTGGATAGATACAGTTCACATGAAGACGTGAGCTTATTCAATCTTGCAATCCATCATCTCTATTTGTAATTTGCCAAAGTGGGCCACCAAGTACAAGCATCAGATCCAAAGGTCCATCGTTCCCCAAATAAGCCACGCTGTAAACATTCATCAAGTGGGCCATATGTATGTACATTGGACGACGTTAACACCATGCATGCTCAGTGTGTTAATGACTGATGAACGGCACAGATATTGCACACGTGAAAAGCTCATTAAAAAAAATTAAAAAAAAGGGAGACAGAGATGCGTTGAAGTGCTAAACAAATCCCCAATCAGTACTTAAACAGATAATTAGCATCCTTTCACGAGGCATGTTTAAAAGCGATTGAAAGGGAGTTTTTTTTTTGTTTATTTATTTGAAAAAGCTTCCCACTTCTTTCTGTCTCATCACACATCAACAACCAAAAAAAAAAGGTACGGTCAACATGTGTAGTCTCATCGTCACCGTCCAATCAGTGACCCAAACGTTTAGATGATTGTCATCTACGTTATTTTTGGGCCAATGATGGCTCGAATGGCATACATGCAAGCCATGTGTACGGGGCATTTTGATGTAGAACGGGCACGGGGCATTTTGATGCAGAACGCGTTGGCACAGATGGACCAAAAAAAGAAGACGAGTGGGAGTTGAAAATGATCCGTACACTATAAACCAATTGTATCTCGTAAGCCGAAATGAGTTTCTAAACCTATAATATATTATTTTGGAGTAGATGAAGCTACTTTAGCCACCAAACCCTGCTATGCCGGATTGATCATGCTGAAATCATAAAATTCGACCATATCCAATGTAATTAGGCTAGTTTATTTTCAATTTTACTATTTATAGTAAGTTTTAATCCAATCCTAACTTTGAATAAGTAGAGCTTTAGAATTAGTGCCTGAAAACTACGGAGGATTGAACAACTTCTATAAATGGTAAGTTACGTTTGCTAGGCGTTTTGAGTTTAAGGTGGAATATGGTACTTTGTTTAAGGTGGAATATGGTACTTTACTTGGGGTTTAGGAATTAATTTTATCTTTTATTCTTTTATTTCTCCTCATGTATTCGAGAAGGGGAGACGGTGATTGACTACCACTTCATCCTGTGTCACATTTGGAGGTAGCAACCTAGAGAGGTTTACACTCCTGCGATTCAGACCACCCTCAAGCATTGCATGTGTTTGATAAAATGTGCAAAACAGGAGAAAGAGAAAAAAGCTTAATTTGCATTCCATGTGGCTTGTTCTCCATTCAAGGAAGATGTTTAAACGTAGAAAATTCAAGAGAAAACAACAAGCAGAACCAGAGAGAGAGAGAGAGAGAGCTGTGACTTGAAGTGGGATTGAGTTCTGTTCTTCTCAAGAAGAAGCCATTTTGCTCTGGCTTAGCCACTGAAGAGCTAAATCTGACTTGGTCGCCGCAAACGTGGGACTGCTGCTACTGCTACTGTCCGAAAGCGAAGCGAAGGTTTTTTGGAGGACTCCAGTTGGAGATGAATCCGGCCTCATTGGTCTTTCATGAGGGCTTGCTGCCTCGCCCCAACCGTCAGTCATCAGATTTAGACCGCCACAGGAGCTCTTGCTGCTGCTGCAGCCATGGGGAGAAGAAGATGCTGCTGTGCTAGACTGCAGGACCTCACCCAATGGCCCGCCGAGCGACGGTGGCGATAGCCAAGGAACAGAGTTCATCCAGCTCAGTGGCTGGGATTTGACACAGCCATGGTCACGTTCCGACTCGCTGATGCTGAGACCCATCTGGATTTGATCCATGTCTTCCGCAGCGGCACCGTTGCCACCGGACATTGACAATGTAAGAGAAGAAATCGAGAGCTTTCCACCGGAAGACACAGGGAGATTTCTCATTGTTGTTGTTGCCGAGGTCTTCCCCCGCTGTGACGGACCAAGCATCGATGAACCGCCTCGAAAGTGGTTTTCGGTCCGGACCCGTATCTTCCAATGATGAAAGATCGGTGTTGAGATAGAGACAGCACTGATCATTTTGCTGCACCTCCGATCCCCCACTGCTGAAATCAGTGAAATTCAAGTTCAGATGGTCATCAAAGGGCTGCAAAACAGCGCTGTTGGTGCTACCATTGCAGTCTGTCCTCACTCCCGCCTTTGCGTGCATCAGCTGCCATTGCTGGTTGGAATCCATTTGATCAAGGAACCTAAAAGAGGGAAAATAAAATAAAAAACCAAGATGACAAATGCTCCCAGAAGCAGAAAAAGATGGGTTTTTTTAACAGAGGAGAGATGGGGTGAAAATCCTCACCTGGGTACTTTATCTGCTGCTGTAGCGGAAACCATGGTCTGGAAAGGGAGCTTGATTTCAGGTTTAGGAAAGAACCCAGATGGCTGATGATAAACTTTAGGTCCAAGATGAGAAGATGCTGCTGGTGCAGTCGTCGTTTCTGTAGTCAGATTAGAAGAGAGAGGTGTTGCAGCACTCACTGCTGTATGCGTAGTAGAGGCAGTGGCGGAGGGGCGAGTGTTGTTCTGGGTTTGTACTTCCACAGGCTTTCTTGAACGAGGGCGGCCTCTGTGCATGTGACGCTCGCAGTACTTCTGATCTGGCGCAACGTCTCTCGAGCACCGCCATTTCTTCCCATCGGTCCTTCGGCACCGGCCTGGCTCCGGATCCGTGCTGTTCGAGAACCGTAGATTGAAACAAGAAGAACCCCTTCCAACCACTAATCATTTAAAAAAAAAAAAAAAAAAAACCCATCTCAATCATCTCATTAAAAAACATCTCTTAACAAGAAAAGAAAAAAGGCATACAAAGAGAAGAGAAGAGACTATTACAGCTTGGGTGGGAAGCGGCATCAGAGAAGCTGGTTCTGCAGTTAATATTGAAGAGAAGGTCAGGAGGAACAGGCACCGAAGCCATCATGTACTTGTAGATCAAAGCCTGCCGCTCCAGTTCCTGCCACTGCGCCCATGTAAAAGGAAATCGCAGAGATGTAGCCATCCCTCCTACACCTGCGTTTTTTTTTCACATTACTATCTTTTCTTGCCCAAGAGCATTTGATTCTCCTGCTACTTCCGGAGAGAGAACGCATACAGAAAAAAAAGAGAGAAAGGAAAGACAGACAGAGAGAGAGAGAGAGAGAGAAAGAGAGAGCCCAAGCATCTCTCTAAATATTTACTACTACTACCTGGGGATTGCAAGGAAAAAGGCTGCAGACTCCTTGCCGCTCCTGCAGAAGCAGCCGCACTCCCACCAACATCGAATAAATCGCTCAACCTGGCATCGCTGCCGTTATAAAAGGTGGGTCCGATGCTGTTGGACTGGTATGGATGCGTGACCCGAAACGGGAACGTTTCGGTACGTGCCAGCTTCTGTGGTACCACAAGACCCAAACCCAAACCTTCTTCTCCTTCTCTCCTTCTCACCCCACCGCTCTCATCTGCAGCAGCTGTTCCTGTCATATCCATCATCAGTTGTCGAAGCAAGGTTGCTTTTTCTTCCTTTTCCGCTTTTCCTGAACAAGAAAACTGAAAACAGAAGGAGAGAGAAAGGCTGCAGCAACAACAAAGGCCCAGCTGACGGATCTCTCTCACTCAACGGCTGCTGCTGCTCCTGCTGCTTCCGTGCCGCCATTCCCGGCCATGGCTTGTTGTTGAGGCCGCAGTTGCTTCCCATGCTTCCAACATTCGCACCATTGCGGACAAATTAGTAAAGCTACTACTCCTCACACTGTCATTATTGCCCCCATCTATCGTTTTCTGCATGCACCTAAACCGTACCAAAAACAAAATACCCCTCCTTTCTCTCCACACTCCGTCTTCCGTTTTTTTTAAACTAAAGACCTTCTCACCGCCTCCTTAGAAAAGCTAATGACTCTCTCTCTCCACATACATTCGGTTCTTGTGACTGACTTGGCCGTTTACACGGCGTCTCTTTCCGTCCCGCCAATCTAGACGACGTTACTCTTTGCTTTTTCTCGTCATCTTGGGAGGCCCACCCGGCTCGACGAGGCTGAATAAAAATTTAAGCTTGACGTGATGGACTAACTAATTGTCTCCTGCTTACTTCGCACGTGCTTATCGCTAACACGTGTTTAATATCGGCGCCGCTCGTCTGGCAATGTCCGTTCGTTTTCGAGTCGTATGGCCCAGACGTGTGAAGCGAGCGCCAAATTATTTGCCACCCTGGTAGAGTGTGATGGATGATACACGGGCAGTTGGAAATTATTGAGAAATTGCATTAATGGCTAATTCACACTTCACCGTCTAAATTATCGGTAAAGAGTTTAGATGTACGATGGACCAACGCTTATTCTTCTTTGATTATTTTGATTACTATACGCCCAATGAACGGTTACAAAAAATAAGGTTCACGTTCCTATAATTAAGTTTCAACCAGTCTGATTTTCGGACCAATGAGTTCCACATTTATACGGTCTAATTTGAGTTAGTTTTGCTACGTTTGTCATTTCTAAGCGCCTGCGTATCAAGCATCAAATGCAGCAAGAGTAACTAATAACTGGGTTGTAAGGGAGAGGTCTGTGGGGTCCACCGTGATGTATGGATTTTATCCACTTTGTTCATCCATTTTTTCGTATTGTTTTGGGATATGAATAAAAAATGAGGTTGATTGAACATCCACCATTAAAAACTATATGCAAGCAGTAGAGCTGTACACTAGCTAAGCTAGCTCGGCTAGCTCACTCGACTCAGCTCGATTCAAAGGTTGGGTTAGAATTAAGCTGAGCCATTTTTTCAAGCTCAACATGATTTTCAAGCTGAGCTCGAGCTAACCCAAGTTTGATTCTACACGGCTCGAAGTTCAGCTCAATCAAAGGTTGATTCAGCACGATTGGGCTGACTCAATTAGAAAAATATATTTTTTAGTCCCACATTGAAAGTGGGCAAGGAAATGAGAGTTGAAACTCATGTAAGTAGGGGATATAAATGAGCTTTGGACTGCCTTAGGGCTTGATTTTTACCTTTGGGCCTGATTTTAATAATTTTAGGCCGAGCTTTGAGCTAGGCATATTTAAAATTTTATTTTTTCATACTCAAATTCAAATTGGATTTCTCAAACATGTCAGTCACGTTCAAAGGCCAATTGAACACCAGCTAGGTGGTCATTGAACAAGCAGGGTAGAGCTCGACCCAACTCGGCTCACGTACAACTCTAAGATGTAACATATGTTTTGGATCAAGCTGGTATTTGTGATTTCCATTCATCCACGTCCATATAACCTTATGAACAAGTTGGATGGCAAATAGAAATCACCATGGCCACTAGGAAGGTTTCAACTGTGGAAGTCACTATCACCACTGCTTCATGTGGTGTGGTCCACATGAGCTTTGGATCAGCCTCATTTTTTGGCCCATACTACTATTATCTGTAAAAAATGGATGGCCGGCGTGGATAGTAACCTTACATCACGGTGGGCCCCAAAGAGCCACTGCATGAACGGATTATAGTGAAGGCGGGGACAGGACGCAATCCCCTTCCAGGGCAACGAGGTCTACGTCAAAGTAATAAGATGTTGATGGGAAACCTAATGAGTTTTAAAAGCCTAAGATGGTTGTTAGGATATGGATAACAAGCATGTTTTGTAAAGGTCGGTCAGCCGTTATGGTTTTTCCCTTTGTTTATTATATAATATATTTTTTTAATGATTAAGATCGCGACCATAAAAAGGATGTGGTTTTGCCTGATGCTCTGGCTGTGCATGACACTTGATACGCAGGCACTTGAAAATGGTACACCTGGCATTTACTAACTCAAGTTACAAAACCATCCGATTTATGTAACCTACAGCTGCCAGGTTACAGTCCAAATATCAGATGGCACTTTTTTCCTAAAATAGGACTACCGGATATTTCTCGTTTTTAGCCGTTGAATGAGGGTCCAGCCTTTTGAATGTCGGATAATCAAATAAACTTAACCGTTTTGTTTAAAAATACACCAAAACCGGTACACACATATAATTTGGAAGCTTTAAGTTGCATTATGATACACGGTTATATAAGTGCCTGCGTATCATCTATAATAGTCCGCCAGAGTATCAAAGTTTTTGCCCTAAAAAGAAAGAATGATTAACAGGGTATAATAATCTGCGGGACCGTTTAAGTTTCTTAGTCCACGTCTATAACTATATCTATAAACCAAGGACCCATCGGGTTCCAGCTGGACAAGGATTAGACATGTGGAGGTGGGCGCTTTTGGTCGGTTCCTCCTTGAAGTAAACCGGAGGGGATTTGGTACTAACCCCACCCAGACCTAGCTAAAGACGGACGGTACTGTCAAGGTCTTTGTGGGCCCCACCGTGATACATGTGTTTTATCCATGCCGTCCATCCATTTTGAAAGATCATTTTAGGGCAGTGAGTTAAAAGAAAAAAGAAAAAAAAAAAAAGGAAAAAGAAAGAGGAAGACTGGAGGTTCGACCGGACCACACAATAAGAAGCTGTGTCCAAAATGACCCACCATTGAAATCTTCCTAAGGCCCACCGTGATGTTTATTTTCCATCCCAACTGTTTATAATGTCACGTAGACCTTGATGAAGGGAAAACATAAATAAATATCAGGTAGGCATTCAACCCCCACTGTTTCCTGTGGTGTGGTCCACTCGAGCCTTCAATCTACCTCCTTTTTAGGAGCATGTGCTAAAATGATCTTTTAAAATGGATGGACGTCTTGGATAAAATAAATATATCAAAGTGGGCCCCACAGATCCCCTGGCTAAGGACCGTCCGTCTGTAGCTAGGTACTGTTGGGTAGTACCAAATCCCCGCCCGAATGAAACAACATAGTCCACCGTACCAAGGGATTTTAGGAAGGAGAGCTGAAAAAGCACCCTACTAATCCTAGTTACAGGAATAGACTTGATTACCGATGGGTGTTATTTAATGCCCTGGCATGGAATTAGCCTTTTGACGCGCAGTCACTCAGAAGCTATGGACGTAAACTGAAGTTTAAAAATTGAATTATAGCCGTTGGATGTTTGCATCTTTAACCGTTGAATAAATGTCCAACTTTCTACGTGTTAGTCATGTCAACTGAGACAATCATATAAATAGTGCAATAATTAAAACATGTGCCACGTATGCGATTTCCAAGCAACTTGATAACGCCAGAGTATCAGGTATGAAGCAACGCCGGATTAACAAAGATTTTATATATGAGAAATAAAGAAGTGAGGGTTAAACCATTTCCCAAGAAAGGTGACGTGAGGGCAGTGGGTGGTGCATTGATGAGGCCTGCGTTGGGCAGGCAGGCAGCCAGCTGTCACCAAGGGCCGTCGCGATCAGACCTTGAAACCTGGTTCATGGAACCGTGACTTGTACTCCACTTCTCTCTCTCTCCCCTCTCTCTCTCTCTCTACCCTAATCCCGCCGCTCCCTACCAAGTACGTCTTCTATCCCACCCATTCCCTTGTGGGGCCCATTCCTTCCCTTCCATATCTTCCTACACCTCTAACGGACCTTTACCTATGCGTTTCTCACCCTTTCTACTCATCCCACTACCGATCGATCACGGGCCATTCAGTCGCTCCATCACTGATCTTTATCTGTGGTAGAGGATTCCGGTCCTTATTTTTCTTTATAACCGTCTATCTCACTACTGAGGGTGGTGTGGGCTTGATCTGCCTAATCCGCGTCCGTTTATTCAAAGGAAGCTCTGGATTTGGACGCCAAGGATTGATTATATGAGAAGAGTCACCACCATTTAATAGAACGCGGCAGAACGCACGAAAAGGTGGCTAATTCTGGACCACAACGCGCCAATTAACCCGCTGTCTGACATTTCACCTGGCCCCACCACCTTCTACCTCGATCGTCTCGCATGCTTCTGTCCGTCGAGCATGACGATTAACAGTCGATCCGCTGCATGCTGGCCCACAGTCAGAGGCAACTCGTAATGAAATGTGAGGTGCACAGAAAAGAAGAAAAAAAAAAGAACAAGATCAATCGCACGTGGATCGAGATCAGTCGACTACAACCACTTTACAAGATGGACGTTGACGATGTCTTTACATGTGGAAGGAGATAGACCGGATGGATGATTCCCATCCATGTTAGATAGATAGAAACAGGACATGAGAAAGGACTAACTCTAGTTAAGAGGTATGGTAAGAAAGTAAGTGCGTGGAGTTACGAAGAGGTCCTCGTTATTAACCCAAGAGGTTGGGTACAGAGGACGAGATTCGGCACGCGACAGTAGTCAATGGACGATAGAGAGAGAGGGGCGTGTCTCCGAGTCAGACAACAAAGGAATAACAACAGCTTCATACGAACGCTCTACCACCGCCAAGGAAACAGCTCCCCATAACAATTATTTCATACTCGACCGAGTACATACTATTCAATGTTTTACTCGACAGTGCCCCTAAAAGTGTCCTCGCTGGGTCATTTTTGACCGTTCAAATGGTGCCAGGTGAATCCACCGTTAAATAACTAATACAGCAATGGTCCACATTCACTTCGAAAAACCCAAATATTGACGGCTGCGTTTCTTTCAGTCCACGAGTGCTTTTCGGAAGAGCTCCATAATCCAACGGCCTGGATAGCTAAACCCTGGGCAGTTCTTTGATACTCTGGCGGATTAGGAAGTTTGATACTTAGTTACTAGGAAATAGTACATATGGAGTAATATAAATTCAAATTAAACCCACTGTACTATAATACCCAGAAATCAGATTGGTTGAACCATAAGGGCCTGTTTGATTTTTTGGCTCAACTGTAATGACCATTTACCTTTTGGCAGTGCAGACAGTGACCACTTACTTTGTTAGCGCTAACATTATTAAAATTGGGAAATAAATATAGAGCCCACCGTTATGTATGAGACTTATCCACCCCACCTATTCATTATATCAGCTGAATCTAGGGCATGAGCCAAAAAATGAGACAGATCCAAAGCTCAAGTGGACTACACCACAATAAACAATGAGAATCAGACACCTATAGTTAAAAACAGCTTAAGGCTCCTAAAAGTTTTGTATCAAGTTGATGTTTGTGTTTACTCTTTATCTATGTTTGTGTGATCCTATAAATCCGCTAGATGACAAATAAACCTCAATGTGGGCCCAACAAAGGAAACAACTTTCAACAATGGATGAATTAAGGGCACTGTTGCTTTTCATGTGGGCCATTTGAGCGATGGATCTACCTCATTTTTCATCTCATGCCCCAAAATGTTTTAATAAAACATATAGATGGTGCATATATATCATATATAGTACAATGGAGCGTAGATTTAAGTCAACACTTTTAGAGTGGTTTTCGAGGTGGAATTACTCACCCATTTTCAAGTAAGGTGAAAAAAGTAATAATTACTTAATTACAGGATTTACATATATCATAGACAATCAAACAAGCCCTAAATGCTGATTTCTGGACATTAATTTTACCAAATATGACCCTCAATGCTTCCAATTTTAACCACTCAATGAATGTCTAAAAATAGATTAGTTAGATGACAAACAAAAGTAATGGTCTACGGTGCATGTAATAGTGGTACCATGATGTTGGACAGTCTAGTTTGAATTATTAGTGTGCTACCTATTCACTTCCTCAATAATTTTGAAGTACTTGCATATCATCCATAACACTCTTTCGTGGTATCAAATATGTATTTCTCTTTCATATTTTGTATAAGGATATGGCCCCCACTGTAACGGCAAAATCTCATGGCTTCATTTCACTTAAAAATGTATATTGTTGTTGCATCTCATATTAATTGTATTTTAGAGGAAGATTTTGTTGCAAAAAAAATATCTAATTGAAGAGCAACCCGCTCTGATACCAATTAAAATTACGTAGGTAGTCTAACATGACACTGACACGCTACGCACGAAAGCTTAGCGGAGCTACTAGAACTATAGCTAAATCCTAAAGGGGAAAGGGGGAAGATTAGAACCTTTTAAAAACTCTTGCCTTATTTAAACTAATTTAACGATTAAACTAATTCAGCAAGTAACACTTAAGGGTCGTTTGACATCTCTACTCTAATTTAATAAGAGCTTTTCAAATAAGAGCTACTTTAATAAGCTCTTTTTGCTCTAGCTCTTGTTTTAAATAAGCTCATTTGGTAAATCACATTTTTAAAATCATAAAAATCTCTTATTTTAAATAAGTATGTTTGGTAAAACGTTCAAATAAGAGCTTTTTATAAGGGTAGTTGATGTCACTTTTTAAATACTATAACAACTTTACTATAAGAGCAATCCACATGATTGTTTGGGTTGACCTTTATGTGGATTTCATTATATGGAGCCCACCTTGATGTAGGTCATCCATCATGTGGGGCCCACCATCAATGCTTATTATCCTTTATGTGGGGCCCCTCAATGTCCACTACTCGTGATGTGGAATCCATGTTTAATGTTTCCATCATATGAGCCCCACCTTTGAAGTGAGTTGTCCATCATGTGGGTCCCACTTTTGATGTCCATCATCCATTGTGTGGTGCACATCTTCTATTTGGATCATCCATCATGTTCAATCGCTTTGGATATGGGCCCTCCATCATGCAAGACCTTGGATGTGGACCGTCAATTGGTGGGGCCCACTTTATGTGTATAGTCCATTAGGAGGGGCTACACTTTGATGTAGGTCATCCATCATGTGAGGCCCACTTTGAACATTATGTGCACCTTGATGTGGACCATTCATCATGTGGGGCCCCACCTTCAATACAAGTCGTTCATCATGTGGGCCCACTTTTGATGTCCATCATCCATCAATCCCAACTTTAATGTGGACTGTCCATCAAGTGCGCTCCACTTAACGTGGATGGTCCATTATGTTGGGCCACACTTTGATGTGGGCCATCCATCATGTGGGGCCCACCTTTGATGTGAACCATGCATTATGTGGGCCCACCTTGATGTGGACCATTCATCAAGTGGGGGCACCTTTAATATGGGTCGTTCATCATGCAAGCTCACCTTTGATGTCCACCATCCATCATGTGGGTACCACCTTTGCTATGAACTGTCCATCATAAGGGGCCCACTTGATGTGGATAGTTCATCCATTATGCAAGGCCACATTTTAATGTGGGTCATCCATCATGTGAGACCCACTTTTGGAGTTCACCATCCATCATGTGGGTCCCACCTTTGTTGTGGACCATCATCATGTGGGGCCCAACCTTCAATATGGGTTGTTCATCATGTGGGCCTACCTTTGATGTCAACCTTCCATCATGTGGTCCCACCTTTAATGTCCACCATCCATCATGTAGGTCTCACCTTTGATGTGGGTTGTCCATCATGTAGGGCCCACCTTTGATGTGGACCATTCATCATGTGGAGGCCCACCCTCAACATGGGTTGTTTATCATGTGGGCCCACTTTAGAGCGATTCTAAAGAGGAAAAGAGGGAAAGATGGGAATTACTCAAAAAATTTAAGGACAAACTTATCCAAAAATTAACTAAAAATTTCTATCAGCTTAAGCCAAATAAGCTCTTAAAGAAAAAGTGACCTCCCCATCACTAATTATTTAAGAGCTTTTTTGTTAGTTTATAAAAAAATAAACTCTAAAATTAGAGCTTTACCAAACAATTTATTTCTAGAATGAGAGCTTATTTTTTTTTAGAACAAGCAAATAAGCTCTTATTAGTAGAGATGTCAAACACCCCGTAGCTTTCAAGCTTAAGTTTGTCCAATCACATACACTCACAAATGATATAGCAATTAAACAATTAGTCTAAAGAGTGATAATACATCTTGTGTGTGAATCTACCTATCTAGTGCATAACATACAATTCATCTAAGCATTAATATAATTCATCAATTAAAAGACAATGCAAGAATGGAAATGTGCTCAAATGACAATTGCAAACACAAGCATATATAGTGGTTCAACCACTTGTCTACTCCACTATTGGTTACTGTTCCCAACCCATGAGAACACCTGATTTCACTATAACGGAGGTTTTACACACCTCTTAACCTGAATGGAGGTTTTTCAGGTTCATCTCTCAACCTAGGTGTTCCACTCGGATCCACCAAACCGAGGTATTTAATGGGTTCCAACTAACCCACGAGTTTACAGGTTCCTCCTACCCCTTCGATTCCAATCCAGAAACCTACAATGGTTTCTCAAGCTAACCAATAACCGACACGTACGCACCCGTGTCGGTGGCTCCCCTTGGAGACTTAGTCGAGTTTGTAATCAAACTCTTATGCTCAATCCTCCACGAGGAAAGAGTATGCCCCAGACTCTTACAATTGACACTTACTTGTCGGATTGAGCCCGTTATGATGCGCCTTCTTGGGTTGCTTCTCTCGCTTTCCCATGCTTGAATCAGCTCCCCTTGTGCTCCCTCGATCACTGATGCCGATGCTGAAATTGCAATTTTACCACTAGTAGAGAGACTTGGAGATATACTTAATGTCCTCGAAGGAGAGTGAATAGGACTTTTAAAATTTCAGCATAACTTAAAACAATTTGAATATTCAAAATAACAAGTTGATATAGATGAGAAATCAAAGATATGCTAATGTATTACAAGGATCGAGTATTCATAGTGAAAGCATCATTGGCATTCCATCAAATAGTTAACATTCATGATAATCTAAGCAAGAATCATTCGCAAGTTTATCACTAGTATAGACAATTATTCAAACCATGATGCACAACGATGTATAGTGGTTCGACGATGAGTATACTCCACTCTCGGTTGTCGCACTTCTCACTAAGTACACTGGATTTCACTATACTCGTGGTTTTAAATTAGGTTCACCATCAACCTTTATATCCTATACTCTAGGACTGCATTTACCATCTATTGATGGCCCTATCCAGAGACTTGTTAAGTTTGGGTCTCAAACTCTCACCAATCCTAATCCAATGACGACCACGTACGCTCTCTCCGAAGGTTCCAATCTAGGGACGAACTCTCGAGATTGGGTCATAATCTTTGAACCCTAATCTCACAAAGAGGAGGATCAAATGGACTCCAAAAGACTAGACTTACCTAGTTGTAGATGAGCCATAATTCAACGCCAAGGAGTAGCTTCAGCCGCTACATGCTTTAGCTCCTCTTCAAGCTCCCAAGATCAATTATCAATGCAAGATGAGATACTAATCTAATGCCGGGTAGTTGGGAGAGGTATTTGTGTTCCTTTTGCCTATTCAATGCAATGATAAATGTTGGAACAACCAAAACTAAGTATTCAATGACTATTGATGACCAAAAGATTCAGCTAATATAGTTAAGTCAGCCATGAATACTTTGCTTGAGTTCATTGTTCAAATCGAGCTTTGATACTCAATGAAGTGCCTTAAACACTTAGTTTGAATGATGAACTCAAGACATTAATGAGTAAGGGAGGCTTGGGATTGAAGTTAGAAGACCCTCACAATGCTCTCCTAGGGTGTGTTCGATGTCCCATTAAAGCCCTCAAAGAATGCTCTTATAGTTGTAGAAAAACAGGAAGAAAATAGTTATAAAACGACTATCTAAAGACCTGTCGCAGGGCCCTGGAAATCGGTCACAGAGGGATCAGTGACTTGTCATAGGTGTCCTGCGACTGGTCTCAAAATAGGCCAGCATAAGGAATTTATGAAGAAAGCTTGCTGACCAAAAAATGCCTCAAACGACCAGTCGCAAGGGGTCTTGTGACTAGTCGCAAATGACATGCGATTGGTCTCTTTAGACCTGCGACCAATCTCTTTTTCAAAGGTCACTTGTTGACCTAATTTGGGCTTGGGTGACCGGTCACCCAGTCTGTGCGATTGGTCTCTTGGCCCTATTTTCTTGATCTTCAAGGCTTCAACTTAGCTTATCTTTAGAGCTAAGAACTTATTCATTTTTCTATGATTATCATGGGTCTTAACATTTGATCAAGAGTGATCAGAGCTTGATCAACTCAACTATAAAAACCATGGATAAATGGCTAAGGATTTTCAAGGTTAGTAAGCCATTTAAATCATTGTTTTGGGATCTTATGGACTGTCTATATGTAAACTTACCTTAGGAACTTGATGTAGCTTGGAACCTTCATACGAAAAGTAACCTTCGGCTTCAAGTCTTGAATCTTCATTCTTCATTCGAGGCTCACAAGACTTGACACTTACAGACTTCACGACAATTGACAAAATACAATGCACTTACAATCTCCATCTTTGTCAATTGCGAGACAAAACATCCAGATTAGGCAGGTCATGATCTCCATATAATGATAATCTCAAAGCATAAAAGAATTTACACCCATACAACATGTCTATATAGATATACAATTAATCTTTATAAAATGACATGTACAAGACTCAAACTTGTTTTAATTTCTCCCCCTCAAAACCTACACTTAAGAAGACTTGCAAAAAAATATAAAGGCTTCTTGGCGGGATATGTCTCCCTCTTTTTATCAGTAATTGACAAAGGATAACATGCTAGAATAGATATACCTAGAAGCTCAGCAATGCTAATCTGTGAATAATAGACATTAAGCGTAGAAAATATGTTAATCACTATAAACGATTATGAGATATTTAATTAAGAACCTGGAGATTTTGAAGCATATTTACAATGGCCAAACATGATATACAATTAATCAATAAGCATAAATGGTACACGGCCCAATCAACTAACCTCCCCACAATTCATGTATATCAAGACCAATACATGTATATGAAACATATATAAGTTATATCGAATCAACTTATGACTCTGAGGGTTTATAGCCCAGGCCATCCAACCTCCTATATTCAAGATTTTCAATGATACGCACAAAGACTCATATCAAATATCATCAAGAAGATATATCACTTCAATTTCAAACCATAACACATACTAAGCAAATATTGAAATGGGTAAGCAGGCCAACTATAGATAGATATATCAATAAGCTCAAACCATACACTGTCAATCATCCAAAATGGGCAAGTAGCCTAACCCATAAAAAAAGTATATAACCATCACAGACAAACTACGACCAAATAGATGTGAACATCAATCCCCAAACGTTATCAATTGACCAAGACGGACAAACATACGACTCGACTCAAAACACAAAGAACTGTCTTTGATCTCTATCACTCCTAACCAGATGATGTGTGAAATCAGAGCTCGATCTGTAGAGCTATGTCCTAAATCTGGAGGTGGCTGGTCACCACGAGCTAAGCGCTCCCATCTCTCCATACACTCCTCGTAGTGAGTCATATGTGTCATCAAAGTTTATTGCCCGATGAGTAGGTGTGCCTGTCCTTGTAGCAATTGCTTCTGAGTATGACGTATCTGCTCCTGAGTCTGATAAGAAACTGCTCCTAGGTCTGACGAATCATGGTGATGTATGTAGGAGGAGCTGTTGCAGGAGAAGGATGATCTGAGGGAGTGGATGAGTGACGCCTCGAAAAAGTATACACCGGAGTGGAAAACCTCCCTGGATGATGTCATGGGTCAATCTCCGCCTTCTGAGATGGAACGAATGAAGGCTCTGAAGCTAGAGCTTCCTGAGAGGGTCCTAGTGCAGCTGGAGCATCCCGAGGAGGCTATGCATGTTGATGTGGATCCCGTTGCTTCAGTCATCACTGTAGCTGCTCCTTGGTATCCTTCATCCTGGTGATTGATGTCTTGTTAATGAGGTTAAAACGCATAGTTTTTTGGATAGATCAATAAGCCCAATTTACTTGGCCAATTTGCATATGAGATGACCAAATGGAAGACCTGACATGTAACCGTTAGTACACAGGATAATAGTCTGAAGATCATCATGATCCTCATGGGAAAACAATTCCTCTGGCCCTGGCTGATTTAATATAGGGTGGTAACCATAAACTCGGTGAGATCAGCTTTGTTACTCTTTCTTGGATAGACATTGGCAAAGAAAAGTATGTGCAAGATCCGATATTCTTAAGCCATGTGGGAGGCTCAGAGTGCATTCCCCCTGAACCATTCAGGGTTCTCACCATTGCACAGAGTTTGGGAAATGATGTCTCGAGGTGAGAAACCTAGGTCTTCTATTGGTGGGAGAATGACATTGGACTTAGGGATACATATGGCCTCAGATATGTCTTCCAAACTGAACGTCCAAACCTTGTTATTGAAATGACTTGGAACCTAGGAGGATCATCGGTTGGCTCGCGACAACATGTGTAGAATTTTCATACAATGTTGATTTGTACCAGGGCCCCCATGTGGAGCATGGGTTCCCAATTAATAGTCGATAATAGTTCAACAACTTGGTATTGGGTCAAATTCAGAACAACCACCGACCATTCAAGAAGAACGTCACGTCTTTGAAATTCTCCAAATTTGCAATGTGTGAGGAATCAGACATTTGCCGACGACTGGCAAGTGATCAGGAAGGAGATTAAGAGGCGGATTTTGAAATTTCATCGAATCGTCTAACACAACACCCTACGCTATACGTCAAAGCTTGGTGAAGCTACTAGAATAGTGGCTAAGTCCTATAGGAGGGGGGGGATTAGGACCTTTTGAAATTCTTTTTGCCTACATAACTTAATCTAACAATTTATACTAAGGGAGCAAACATACTTCGGATTCCAAACTTTAGTGGGTCCAATCACATAAACTAGTAGATGATTAAGTAATTAAGCAACCTAGTCTAAACGCGTAGATTAACATGATTTAACTAATGAAGCACTTAATCTATACAACTAATGTAGACTATATAAGATGCAATCATAAGCTCAAGTCTACACAATTAGTGAAAATACATCTTGCTTGTGAATGTTCCTATCTAGTGCCTATCATACATTCCTACCAAACATTCATAATTAAGTAATTAAACATGCAATGCTAGAATAATAATGTGCTCAAATACACTATAAACATAAGCATGTATAGTGGTTCGACTATTTGTTTACTCCACTCTTAGTTGCCTGTACTCACCCCTTGCTATTGAGCTCTTAATTGTGCATATTCTAACCCCAATTCATCACTTATTATGCATGGTTTTCATGATTTAAAGGCTAATCTAATGCATAGTTTTGTGGTTGTAGGAATGAAAGAGAGACTTCATCATTCGGATGCTTTGAGACCCTTCTTACATACATTGACGATCAAAGGAAAGGAATAACAAAAGAGGGAAGAAGAAAGGAAAGAAGAGAAAGAAGAAAGGAAAGAAAAAGGAGCCCCACAAGGTGGTCCGACTGGTCTTGACCGGTCTGCCAATAGATCTCCCTTCTTTTAACGCTGCTGGAGCAAGGCCAGCCTTGTCTGACGGGTCTTGACCGGTAGGCCATGCAATTTCAGGGTTTCAGATTGCAGACAGCAGGCCATTCCCGTTTCTTGTTTTTAGGACCCATTTTTGGGCCCATATTAATGATATTTGGAAATACAACACATCTATGTCGAAGAGGACCTCGACGCCGAACTAACGCAACTGGTTTCGTGTCGATCGGAGTTACGGACTGATCGTGGTGGCCAAAACAATACGAACTGTCCAGAAAGTTTCAGATTCTGCCTACTCCACTTTGGGCTGGTCCAGGTGGCCCATCATTGATGATATGAAGAATCTACTTTGACCATCTTTTAGACCACATCCATATATGAATAACCACAAAGTTTCAGATCAAAATGGTGTGTGGTTTGATCGTACCGGTTGAAGAAAGATGGACCATCCAGAAATATTCAACTGCGTAGAGTTTATAAAAGCCCTACGTGTTCTAATTTTCGGACCACATTCTGGAATTTTTTTGGACAATCTAATCCATCTATCATTTAGAGGAGGAAGTTTTCTACCAATTTTCAAATTTGGGATCAATCCGACATCTGTACACTCCGGAGCGTTGAAAGCAAGATGACTGGTTTTGAAGGTACCCAAAGTGCGCGATTTTGAGAGGCGGTCGCTGATCTGATTGGTGGGCCCATTTAGAAGATAATCTTGGAAATCTAAATCATCTATGAGGAAGATCATATTACAAGGAAGCTACAAATCAAATTTGAAGGCAATCTGACCATTGGTTAAGCCGTACGAAGCGAAACAAAATCTGTTACGTTGCGGTACTCTTACTGTATTATAAAAGGAGGTGCTCTCTTCTATTCCAGGGCAAGCAAGGACTGTGGGGAGCAAGGAGTTCAAGTCATAGGAGGCTTCCTAGCCTCCTCCAGCTAGTTTTTCTTCATTTTCTTAGTTCTAGTTTTGTTTTTAATATGCTTTTCATTAGCTAATCTCTTAGCTAGAGCTAAGAGGTGAACCTTATAGTTTTCTTAAATTGTTTAATTCATTTTATTGGTTTCAAGTTGGATTTCATGTTTAAGAACAATGGTTTGAAGTTTAATTCAAGTACTAAGTAGTTTTTCTTAGTCTTATGATGACTCATGGATGTTTGGAAGAATTGCTTGAGTTCTTAATTGTTGTGAACTAGTCTAGACTTGTATGATCCGAGGAATTGGAGTACGCGCTAGTACTACGATCTTCATGTGGGAACTTTTTACCAAAAGTCTACTTTTATGGAATTTCTGAAGTATGCGAGATTGTATATGTGATTTGAATAAGTTCAAATCATGATCTAGTTTTGTCTTGTGACAGGATTTAATGATGGTTATGATTATGATCTTAGCCTATTGGAATTGGGACTGACCTATGCAATTGAGTATGCTCGTCCTAGCTTACATTGAGTGAATCATATATATGGATCTTACATAAGGCAGATTGATTGTTTTAACTGCTCTATCATCCGACTAGATAGATCTTACTTTTGATTCTAGTTGAGAAAGTGAGAAACCATAGCGAACTATGCATCTAAGGAGAGCTATAAGTAGATCCTTGATGCTCTAGTTATCTTTTCATTATCAGATTTTCTATTTTATGTTCAAAACCAATTTCACAAACCTCTTTAGATTCTAGTTATTAGGATAATTTGCATTGTTTACTTCCTTCCCTGTGGATCGACCTCGGTCTTACCAAGATTATTACTACATCGCAACCCTACACTTGGGGAAGCGAACAAGTTTTTGACGCCGTTGCCGGAGATTTCTATACGGTATTTTTAGAATTTGCTGAGATAGCTTTTAGTTGAGATTGTGTTAAGATAGGTTTAGGATTTGTTTTGCTTTCTAGGCTAAGTTTTCTTTTAATTTCAGGATACTAACTTAGTTTGTTTTGATTTTGCAGGCTTCTAACATAGATCTACTTCAGGGATTTTTAGGAAGTTGAAGAAGAAGTAGGAATCTCAAGTGCTAAATCAGGTTCTATCTTTCTAACCTTACTCTTCTTCTTCTCCTACTCATTCCTAGCATATTCATCTCTTGTAGAGTAGGGTGGAGACTCCTCTTGGATCTCTGATAGGTTGGCCTTGTGCCACCTTGATTCCTATTGGTCGGCACTGCCGTCTTGGATCACCTTGTGCTCAAAGATTTCTCTTCTCAAACCTATTCCTCTTTCTTCTTTTTCTGCACTTTTCTCAAAAGACTCAAAGAGTGGGTGGGGAGTTCTCTGAACCCCTATTGATCTGGAGAAATCGGTCTCTATCCTTGCTTCTGGCTTAGCCATTGCAAGACACCTTATGCTTCGGTCTTAGAGAAGAGTAAAAAAAGGAAGGAAGAATTCTTTTTCCTTTTTGTTTCATTCTTTTTGGATTTGCATGCCATATTGGGCTCGGTATTCTAATAACCGACTCAATCGTGACGGAGTAGTTGTTGAAGGGATTGATAGAGAGCCTCGTGCTAGAAAACGTCAAAATTTTTCTGAAATTGCTAGAGAGATGGCTGAAAATCAACCAAATCAAGGGGCTAATCAACATCAAAATCAAGCCCAAAACCTTACTGAATTGGATGAGAATGAAGTGGGGGATGTATCTCAACCTAGAACTTTACGTGACTATTTACAACCAGCTAGGACGAGTACTCCCTCTTGCATAATTTTCCCTCACAATGTGGGAAATATTGATTTTAAACCAGGGTTGATCCAACTTCTTCCTAGATTCCATGGACTCGACTCTGAAAGCGCTTATTTACATATTAAGGAATTTGAAGAGGTTATTGCCACAATAAACTATGACAATGTAATCAAGGATACTATAAAACTCAAATTATTCCCTTTTTCCTTGAAAGAGAAGGCCAAATCGTGGCTACATTCCTTAAGGCCAAGGTCTATTGGGACATGGGCTGAGATGACTCGGGAGTTTCTTAAAAAATTCTTCCCTACGCATCGAACCAATGCACTAAGAAGGGCCATAATGAACTTCGCCCAAAAAGAAGAAGAAACATTTTTCCAATGTTGGGAAATGTATAATGAGCTATTAAACGCATGCTAACATCATGGCTATGAACGGTGGAGGTTGATTAGTTTCTTCTATGATGGATTAAACTCAACCATGCGCCAATTTGTGGAGATGATGTGCAATGGGGAGTTCATGAACAAGGAAACAAAGGAAGCTTGGGATTATTTTGACATGTTGGCTGAAAATACACAAGCATGGGATACATCTAAGCCAACAATTTCAAAACAACCCCAAGCCAAGGGAAAGGGAGAAATTTATGTTTTAAATGAGAGAGATGATCTAGGTTTTAGAGTGGCTAATCTCACACGAAAGGTCGAGGAGATGGAACTAAAGAAAGTGGACACAACCCAACAAAGTGGGACTGTTGAAACTATTTGTGGTATTTGTGCTTCCAATGTACATCAAACGCCGGATTGTCCAGCAATTTATGCGTTTCGAGAACTTTTATATGAACAATCGAATGCTTTGAATAGTTATTAACGACCTTTTAGTGCTCCAAATCCAAACACGAACAATTCTAGTTGGAGAAATAACCCTAACTTCAATTGGGCGAATGGAAACATGGCTAACCAAAGTAATTCTCAAAGGGGGCCCCCAATGCAAATTCATATGGCCCCACCTCAAATGCCTATAGAGAATACATTGAAAGCATTCATGGAAGGTCAAGCTCAAATAAATCAATTCAACCATACGATAATGCTTGAGCTTAAAAATTCGATGGAGGAAATCAAGGCTCGCTTAAACGTAAGGGAAGGGATTCTTCCAGCCCAACCCATACCAAATCTGAAACCTCAATGCGAAATAAGCGTGCCTAGTTCCTTTAACCAACACATGGAACATGCTAAGGCCATCACCACTCTTAGAAGTGGTAAAATTATTGAAAAATCTGACCCAGTGAAGGCCTCAACGCCTAATGATCCGGTATCTTCTAAAGAGGATGATGGACCTAGCACTGCCATGAATGAAAAAGAGCCATTGAAAGAATATAGGCCTGTTGCTCCATTCCCCCAACGCTTGATTTCAGCCAAACCTCAAGATAAATATCAGGAATATTTGGAGGTTTTCAAGCAAGTCAAAATCAACATCCCATTGTTGGATGCAATTAAACAAATACCGTCATATGCTAAATTTTTAAAAGACATTTGCACGGTTAAAAGAAAAATACATGTGCAAAAGAAGGCATTTTTGACAAAGAATGTAAGTGCCATTATCAACCACGGGATGCCCAAGAAATGCAAAGATCCCGGTTGTCTGACAATATCATGTGTAATTGGAGATTACCGGGTAAAACATGCTTTACTTGATCTAGGGGCAAGTGTGAACTTAATTCCCTTTTCGGTCTATGAACAATTAGGGTTTAGGTGAATTAAAACCCACCAAAATCACATTACAACTTGCTGACCGATCGATTCATATTCCGAGAGGGGTGATTGAGGACATCCTTGTCCAAGTTGACAAAGTCTACTACCCGGTGGTGGACTTTATTGTCTTGGACACACAACCCATGGTTAATATTGGCCCTCAAATTCCTGTCATACTTGGCCGTCCATTCCTAGCTACATCAAACGCTATCATCAATTGTAGGAGCGGAGTCATACAAATGTCTTTTGGCAATATGACGATTGAGTTGAATGCTTTCAATATTGACAACCAATAAGAGGATGAAGATGAGGAGGTCCATGAAATAAACATGATCAATTCTATTGTGGAAGATGAATCCCTCTCACCTTTTTACTCCGGTCACTTAGACGAAGATATGACTTACTCCCTTGATAAGAACGATGATATGATAAGGGATATGGTCACACTTTTAGAGTCGGTATCGGCATATGATGTTAGCCGAGAGAAGGATGTGGAAACAATACCTTGTTGCACTGAGAAATCAATTCATATTTCCACACCTTTGTGGATCATGCACATTGAACTCCACCAACCCTAGGATGATCCTTACTTGCAATATCAATGCCCAGGAAAATCTTAATGGAGACATATTTTTTCTGATAAATATGATGATGTCTCCTCTTATACATGTGGTGAAAACATTAAGGAACCCGCTGAAATTCCTTTTTGAGATTTTGAGTGGCTTATCTCGATCACTCACACACATGTACATTGTAAAGCAGGATATTGGATGACCTTACTGCGAAACCTTTTGATCAATCTAATGATTCTGCTTGACTTTATGCTTTTGGATGAGTTGTTGGGATTAACCTCCTAGTCTGACGGAGAATGATTTTAAATATTTTTTCTAGAATGATATCCCATTAGGATTTGCTTTGGTCAGTTGATTTAGTTGTGACGTATTCCATCTCCAAAAGCTAATCTTGCCATGAAATATATGCCTCAGGTGATATCTCTATTTCTCACTCCCTTTTATTTTGTCATTGCTCTCATGTGTTGCATTCATTGTATATTTTCTTACATTGAGGACAATGTAAAGTTTTGGTTGGAGGGTGAGAGATTCCTTAGATGAATCTACTAGCTTTTGTGACATTTTGAGCAATGATGTAGAAATTTTTTGATTTTTCTAAAATTCAAAACTCTTTTGGAAAACTTTAGTTCTATGCATTCGAGATGATATGAGTATAAGACGAGGAGACACGAAGTGAGTGAGGCTGCAAGCTTTGAACTTCCCTTAATATAATGGTTTTATATTTGAATTCCCCTATTTATATGATTGATAGAAAATTTGAATACTTTTACACCTAGTTCACATTACACGATTTTCATGATTTGAAAGGATTATGTGATTTGTGGATTAACTAGACTTTGATTTGAGGTGTTGAGAAACCAAGCCGGGGTACTTTGTCCATCCTTGTCCATGGGAAAATAACGAAAGATATGGATTTCTAAAAATCCTATCTAATGTAAAAGAAAAAGGAAAAGGAAGGATGAAATTGGGAATGATGGAAAAATGGTGGAAATTCCGATTAGGGCTACCTACTACTAACCGGGGGATGGTCTACCCGTAACCAAAGCCGGAAATGGGACTTAGTGTGAAAGCCGTCGGAAGGACGGTAAGATAAATTCCTGTCATAGGCGTGTTGTTGCTCTATACACCTTGAGATCTATAGTTTAGTTGATTTATGAAGAAGATAATCCTGGAAACTCATGAGATGAACTTTCACTATGCACACTAGGTTGAATTTGTTCAAGTTCTTCTATTTATCAATCAATCAGCGGGAATTTCATATAAACACTTATTATGTTCTGAGAGTTTAAGGTTTCAACCTTTATCACCTAATTTCTCTGATTTTTACGTTTGTGTGTCTTGGAATGTATAGAAGAATGGTTTCTAAAAGAAAGTTGGATTTTGGAGAATGGAATTGGTTTCACGCATGTTTTGCTCGGGACTAGCAAAATGCTGGTTGGGGGGTGTGTTGAGCTCTTAATTATGCATATTCTAACCCCAATTCATCACTCATTATGCATGGTTTACATGTTTAAAGGATTAATTCAATGCATGTTTTGTGATTGTAGGGATAAGAGTGGACTTCACCCAATAGGAAACTAAAAGGATCTATTTCGGAGCCTTGGATGAAGATCCAAAGTGGACCAAAGAGAGAAGAAAGCAAGGAGAGAAAAGAAAAGAAAGAAGAAAGCATAGCGGTGAAAGAAAGAAAGAAATGAAGAAGAAAAAGGGCCTAGACCGGTCGTGCGACCGGTCGGCCAAGGAAGCCCAACCGGTCAAGACCGGTCGGCCACATCATTGGAAGCCACTGGAGGAGGAACTACACGGTCCGACCGGTCATGACCGGTGAGCCAAACCAGTCCGACCGGTTAAGACCGGTCGGCCAAGCCACTCAGACCGGTCGTGCGACCGGTCGGACATGCAAATCGGACAGTTTCTATTTTTAGGCGTCGAAATTCTCTGCGCAAGTGCGTATTCTTACACGCAATCTAGAAGTTTCTTACGCAATGGACACCTCCAAGCTATACAAGGACTTCTTCTCTTCATACCAGACATGCTAGGACGTGGGGATTGCTTGGGAGACATATTCTAGTTCAAGTTTTCTTAGTTTTCTTCCTGTTTTAGTAGTTTTTATGTTTTTGAGGCTTCTAGTTCAATGATGTTAGAGATGAACTAAAACCTCTTAGCTAGGGCTAAGAGGTGAAGCTTTTGATTTGTTCTTAATGGATTGATGCAACCTAGGTTTCCTTTTATGTTTTAATTGAAGAATTTTAGTTCAATATGAGTTTGAATCAAGTACTAGTTTGGTTTTACTTTGATCTCTTGATGACTCCGGGCTCATGTGATTCTTAGTGATTCTAAGCTTGGTAGCTTACCTTCTGAGTATTGTTTATGCTTGTGTAGTTCATTGATCTATCATTGACTCCAAGCATGGTAGACCCTTTGATTGCCTTGTGTACAATGGCCTGATTTTCATGTGAGAACTCATTCAACTAAAGTTCGTACTTTTTGTTATAATCTGGAATAGCTGTTTGTTGATTGATTTTGATTTAATTAGAGTTCTAATCATTAGTTGTAATCAAGTCTAGTGATAGAATTTGATGAAAGTTATGGTTGTGAATCTCAACTAGATTGGAAAGAGGCTTGGCCTACACAATTGAGTATGCCCAAGGCCTGAGCATTGATGTGGGAATTGAATCAATGAATAAGCAACTGTTTTGGATAATTGTTTATTTAACCGCTCTATATTCTGATCAGATAGATATATGAATTCGATTCCGATTGAGTTATGTGAGATCTAGTTGTGTTGATGCATTGAAACTTATCAAAAGTGGATCCTTGGCGCTCTAGTGCCTTTTTAGATTGATATTACCTTACACATTCACTATTTAAACCCAAATCATTATTTTCCAACTTTAGTTCTTAATATGATCTTAATTACTAGTTATTTTAGACAAATTCTGAGAATACCCATTCATAAATCTTTGTGGGAACGATACTCGGTCTTTCCGAATTATTACTACTCGCAACCCTACACTTGGGGAGTGAACACTTGCCTATTCAATACAATGGTAAATGTTGGAACGACCAAATCTAAGTATTCAATAGCTATTGATGACCGACAAATTTAGCTAATATAGTTAGGTCAGTCATGAATTCTTTACTTGAGTTCATTGTTCAAACCGAGCTTTGAATACTCAATGAAGTGCTATAAACACTTGGTTTGAATGATGAACTCATGACATTAATGAGCAAAGAGGCTTAGGATTGAAGATAGAAGACTCACAATGCTCTCTTAAGGCGTATTCGATGTCCCATTAAAGCCCTCAAAGAATGCTCTTATAATTGTAGAAAAACAGGCAGAAAATGACTATAAAATGGCTCTTTGGAGACCTGTCGCATGACCCTGGATACCGATCACAGGTGGCCTGTGACTTGTCTCAAAATAGGCCAGCAGAAGGAATTTTTTAAGAAAGCTTGTTGACCAAAAAATGCCTTAAGTGATCAGTCGCAAGGCTCCTATGATCGGTCGCAAATGACCTGTGACTGGTCTCTTTAGACCTACAACTATTCACTTTTTCAAAGGTCACTTGCTGACCTGATTTGGGCTTGGGCGACTGGTCTCCTGGCCCTATTATCTTGATCCTCAAGGCTTCAACTTAGCTTATCTTTAGAGCTAAGAACTTATCCATTTTTCTATGATTATCATGGGTCTTAACACTTGATCAAGAGCGGTTAGAGCCTGATCAACTCGAACATAAAGCCATGGATCAAATGGCTAAGGATTTTCAAGGTTATTAAGCCATTTAAATAATTATTTTGGGATCCAATGAACTGTCTATTTACAAGCTTACCTTAAGAACTTGATATAGCTTCGAACCTTCATATGTAAAGCAGCTCTGGCTTCAAGTCTTGAATCTTCATTCTTTATTCGGGGCTCACTAGACTTGACACTTTTAGACTTCATGACAAATGACAAAATATAATGCACTTATAGATGCTTTGCCGAGGCTTCAGCTCATTGATCAATCACATTGCATTTGATCTTCTTGAAGATGACCAAGGTGATAGGAGATAGGTTAAATCTTCTACAACTGGTTGTGTGTTGTAAGCCTAAAAGGATTCACCTAATTGGATATTTAGAGAGGTTCAAACAAAGGTTTTACCTATGGTGAAGGTGCTTAAACATCTAGAGATCAAGAGGGAACAAGTTCATGTTCATTTGAGCTTTTAATGCTCCTCCATGTGATTAATCACAACGAAGATGACTTGATTGTGTTAGGATTAAAGCCTAATGGTAGTTGCAATATGGGTGACTTCTAATGCACCAAAATCCTTCTCTCTAGCCCAAAAATCGAGTCCCGCTCTTATATAGATAAAGCTCTAACAGTTGAAAAACGGGCAGCAACGACTATCTGTCGGTCAGCCGACAGAGGACCATTGGTTGGCCTATTTTGGGTGTTGGTCGGCCTATTTTCCTTCTATGGTTGTTGTCTAAAAATGTGCCATTTCGGTCGGCTGACAGGGCTTGTCGGTCGGCCTACATCACCTGTCGTGATTGGTCGACCTACAACACCTATAGGTCGGCCTATAGCACTTGTCGACCTGCTGATCTGCACAGTTTGTTTACAACAGCACACAAACCTCTTGGGCCTTACAAAGGGTGGTCTTTTGGATTCCTAAGGCCATTCTATGATGACTAAAAGTATACCTATTGGGCCCAAGCCATCTAAAGGTTAAGGTTGTTTTGGTTTTATGGGTTTGGGTCACCAAGGCATCTCTGATTTACAAGTTTATTCTTCCTTGATGCTTCTTATCCACTTAAATCTTCGGTCGTTAGCTTGTCAAGGATCAACCGACATTATAACACATGGATGCACGTGATCGACAAATAAGGTGCACTAGTATACCACTGAAAAGTGCACTAACATACACATGTGGTGGCTTTGTCTTGAAGGGTGGTGCATTGCCGTTTGCACTTTTCTCTTCGATTGGGCCTTAAATTTTGGCCTAATTTTAAGCCCGGTTCAGTGTTTGGCTAGCTTAAGTAGGTGGGTTGATTAGGTTGATGGATTAGGTAGGCTGACCCGGTGAGTCGACTTAGTGGGTTGACTCGGTGATTTGACTAGTTTGACTATGTTTTTTTTCCCCTAGGGTTAGGCTTTAGATTGGGGGTTTGGGGTTAGGGGTTCGGGTTCGGGTTCGGGTTTGGGTTTGGGTTTAGGTTTCAAGCTGGGGTTTAGATTAGGGTTTAACCATTCACCTAAACATTTCAATTTTGATTAGCTTATCAACTTGAGGTGGGGTGTCTACCGTCCGACAAGGTTACTTGATCGGATTAGGGCACAACTCCTAGAAACCCGATTACTTTACCAATCGAGACTTTCAATTGGTTATAGCTGTGGTTGTTTTTCTCTTCAGCCAACCTTATGGCTCATTTTGGCTGGCCCTATTTGATAGCTCAATGAGCTGTTCAACCTCATGTCCACTGGGATGGAGAATGAGAGAACGTCTTTCAAGCGCTTTGAGTCTCCAGAGATGACTCTCGAAATTTCTCTCACTTATTTTTGCACGTGACTCAACATCCCTAACGATCTATTGCATATATACTTCGTGATTTGCTCAAGAAATGTAGTAAGGTCACATGGGGTGTGCTAGGAGGATGTTCTTACATCATCATCGACCATATACTCATGATGCTGAGTCGGGTCTTGTTGTTCGTCTACATCATCGGCCATGAAACTAGACTTTTTCGATTTTGGTGGCATCTCGTCTCGATTGAGAAATACACACGCCATTGGGTCCCACTAAGCGTGCAAAAAAGGAGGCGCTGCTCTCAATTCAGGTAGTCAAGGCCACTCGTGTGACTAAGGGCCTAGATTAGAAGTACATGCACTTGTATGATTACGTGGGCATGCCAAAGTCTGCTCGATTCAAGGATATTGACTGAATTGGTTGGTACCCCTGCATTGAGATGGACAGATTCGAGACTGGATTTGGACCTAGAGTCCTCTCGATGACGGACTGATTGATGAATGCAGTCCGTACTTAAGCTATTTGAGTGAAAAGGGTTAACCCTCATGAATGAGTTCTTTTTGTCGTGTACTAGTGAATATGAAATTGGTTGGTTTAAGGACTTTCTATTTCACTAGTGTTAATGTGGTATTCCTCAATCAGAGTAGAAGATTTACACATAATAGAATAAATGCCAACATAAACATGATCGATCTTATTAATCTATTGGCCATGTTATAATCGTCATGCTTTACATTCTTATTAAAGCGAGAAGTAAGATAAATACTTGATGCGCCTATTAGAACAGACAACAGAGGAAGGTGATCAGCAGGATATGATCGGGATATGAACAATTGAATTGGAACTCAGATGGGCATGAGATCTGGCAACTTAAGGTTGCAAATATTCAATCTACTCATAAGATAAACGTAATGCAGTGGTAGTTGTTGGGTAATACTGAATTAGGCTAGGAAAAATAAAAGAATCATGAAAGTAAAGTAGATATGTAAAAAGATGTGTTAAGCGTGGGGCATTGAACTTTTCTTCGGGTATTTCTTTTATAGCTTTCTTGAGGTGGTGAAAGCCCCTCACTGGGCTTCTGTGTCCTTCTGAATTATTCGTGCGGGCTTTTCAGATACGCAACATTTTTCGTAGTAGATTTAGAAGCTCTTAACCAGGAAGATCTTTGAAACGTTAATAGCGGCTGATTCTTAGATTTTCATTCCTATATGTAGATGCTCTCCCATAAGACCCTTTCGATTAAGAGGGTATCTTTCACTTAATTACAATTGTTTACTATGGTGATCTGACGTAGATCACCTAGTTCCCGACAGGAGTGAGATTTAAAACTAGATACCAATCGAAGATGAGTTGGGTTACATCAAACTCTCTCATTCTTTTGATTCTGAATGGGTCATGGTTGCAGACCCAACTCAAATGATGTGGCTATTTCTCCAAATCATGGCCCAATCCAAGGCTCGGTTTGTTTGAAGACTGGTTCAATATGCGGATCTTCAAAATTTTTTGGATTGCAGCTAGTTCTCTAAATGTCTCTGAGGAAAATTTTCATTTTGGAAGGACTATAGGAGATGGCTGTAACGCCCTTGATTTTTTATATTATCTAATTAATGATTTAATTATTTATTCAGTAGTTTATTTAATTTTTAAACTTGATTAATTCATATTAAATCATCTGTAGGAAATCAGAAGGGGGTTCTTTTATAAATGTTTTTTGGAATAATCCCTAAAACAGCATAGGACCATTAGATTTCACTAAACTCATTGTTTTACGTTAAATACGAAAATACTACTAATTAAACCCCACGATTTAAGTAAAGTAGTTTCCAGAATTCAGTTTAACCTAAAACTTTAGATGAAGCCTATCTGGCCCTAAATAACCATACATGTCAAATTTCAGCTCCTCGATCATAGTACAAGTGGCCCAATCAGAAATCAGTCAATAGATGGCCCATTTCAACTTGGATCCGTCCCATCTTTCATGTTAGTGGCTAGATCCATGTTGCCAACCCGTTGGACAGAGCTGATGGCTTCGATCCACTATAGTGCACCCCACCCGTTGAGCCCGTGGGTAACACGCGGGTTCCGTACTACATTAAAAAAAAAGAGAAGTTTTCTTTTCTTCTTCACCAATCAACCTGGATCTTGTAACAGCGTCCGCCTACGTTCGACCTGAGTGATTATCACCGTTCACCAGCTTGATCCCACAAACCCAATCCAACCCATCCATCAGGGTCACGTCCCACTTGAGACCTGTCCGTCCAAAGCTTGTAGTTGATAGACATTTGCATGGCCCACTCCAAACCGCTGTTCGAAATCAGAAAAGCCAAGATCTTCTATCATCAACACCCCTGCTTTGCATGGACGATCGAGATTCTTTTAAAGGCATCGTATGGACCTCACCAATCATCCTAATATTTTCCAAATGCAATCTATCCTAATAAGAAGGTTCGTGTCTCTCTCCAACTCGAAACCCCACCCGAACTACCTTCCACACCAATACCACTGCTCAACCAACCGTGAAAGATGATAAAACCTTGTCCGTTCGTACCATTCCTTTCCAGAACTCTAAGAGAATGAGAAAGGTCATGTAGGGGAAAGAGGTTACGCCAGTTGTTGTTGTGAGCCCTATTCAATAGAGGAAGGAAAGAGAAAGAAAGAAGAAGATGAAAGAGAAAGAGAAGAAGCAGAAGAAAGAGGAAGAAATGAGGAAGGAAAGAGAGAGAAGGAGAAGGATCAAGTTGAGCCGAGTCGACCTGGACGAGTTATGTGTTGAGCCGGCGTTGAGAGAGGTAAGACCCATCCGAGCATGCTTTTATCTCCTAAATCTATACTAAACCCTAACCCTAGGTGCAGATCCAACCCTAGATGATTGTTATGTCGAGAATCGTGTTGATTTACACTCTAATTTCGTATTTTTTGTTCAATATCGTAGGTGTCGGATCTAAGCAAGATTACATGTCCTTAGCAACGTCTCAATTCATCTAACCTCAAGAGGTGAGGATTTCCTTTAAGCCTAGTTACAATAATATAAAATTATATGTCGATTCTATGCTTGGAATAGTAGGGTTTTGTGGTATGATTGTTTGAAACACATATTTGTTAAAATCTTTCTTATAAGAATGAGTTTGTATGAAAATTATTAATGTGTTTACACTGAACTTTTGGTTTGTAAGGACCATGAACTTTGTTAAGGGCTTGGGAAAGAAAACATGCTTGTATATATGTTGATGTGAAAACCATGTGAAATCTACGTTTAGTTTATGACTCTTATATGATCATGATGCATATGATGAATAAAGTGTGATGTGTCACGGGATTATGTATGTGGATGTTACATCAATGGAAGCCCTTTGCCCCTTGAAAGATATAGTCTTATGTTAGGAAGGATTGGCCCATAAGGGTTCTATTGTATCATATGTTTTGGTGGCAAGACCATGTGTGCATTATTTTGAGAATTGCCAAGGATCCAAGTTTAATTATGTACCTGTGGAGGATCAATGAGAAATTAAGGTTGTTTATGTGCCATGTGTCATGACTTAGATGTGTACGTCTCTTCATAGTGGGCCCGTTGGAGGGAAACGACCATTCTAGCTTATGATGGATCATGGGATGGGGTAAAAAGAAACCTTTGTTTGTGGACATCATTAAATTAGTTGGATTCTAAATTTACTTAACTAAATGTGAAACTAATCATGCATTCATTTACCCCTTGGGATAGTGAAAGTGTGCATGAGGCTGTTTCTATCGCTATCTAGTGAAAGTGGGCATGAGGTTCGTTTCCCTAGTTAGGTTTTGGTGTATGGAAATAGTGGAGTAATTCCTGTCCTAACTAGAACTTCTGGTGATTAGTGGCTGGTGAAAAGAGTTGGAATAAGTCTTGTGACATTTAGTCAGGATGCCTTAGCTAGAGCATGCATATCATGCATCGCATTAAATAAGATTTTCTCATGTATGTTTTGTTTGAGTATGATTATTACGCTTGTATATTATTGTACTGATCTTAGGAGGTAACCCTCACTGAGTTGATTGCGAGCAACTCACTCCCTCCTAGGATGGTGTTTTAAAACACCAACTCAAATATTGCAGGTAACGAATCATTAGACGAACTTAACTTACAGGGTGAAGAGTGTGGTAGTTCGTGGCAGTAAATGGCGGACGACGAAGCCGTAATTACTTGAAGATGAATTATGTTTATGATTTTCATTTCTATAGAGCAAAATTATTTAATGTTACTTGAATTAAGTCTTTTATAGAGACTAGAAAGTGGAATATTATGTTTAGTTTGATTGTAAACCACTATATTTGAGAACTTGGAATATAAACTTTGAATTTTCATCATTATGCTACGAATGTCATGAATATGTGAAATAAAAATGAATGTGGAAATACATCCCTAGCATATTCAGGTTAACACCCTGATGAGCACCTAATTTTGTATAATTAACCCTGATTATTTATAATGTTATCATTAATTATCCAGTTAATTATCCCTCATTAGGCGAATTTTCAATGTTCAGGTGATCAGGAGAGGTTGGACTGAAATTGCGTCGGGTAGTCTAACACGACACCCTATGCATACACGTGCGGAAGCTTAAAGAGCAACTAGAATTATGGCTAAACCTATAGGAGGGGGTGATTAAGACCTTTTTTAATTCTTTTCGCCTACTTACCAGATTTAACAAATTAAGCTACGTAAGCGATAAACACTTCGGCTTCCAAGCCTAAGTGGGTCCAGTTAATAGACTAGCAAAAGATAAAGCAATTAACAACCTAGTCTAATAAACTCATGTGGACTAGAGAGGATGGATCAAGAAATGCTCAAGTCAACATGAGGTAGTGAAAGTACATCTTGTGAGTGTGGATGTGCCTATCAAGCGCCTGGCATACATTCTTAACTAAGCATTCATAATTAATCAATTAAACATAATGCATAAAGAGAAATGTGCTCAAGAACAATCACAAACATAACGATGTATAGTGGTTCGACTACTTGTCTACTCCACTCCCGGTTCAAGTACTCAACCCCTTTGAGCACACCGGCATTCACTGGGGAGTTTAAATCTGGTTCCTCCCAACCAAGGTGTTTTAAATCGGATCCACCCAACCGGGGAGTTTACAGGTTCCTCCCAACCTACACGTTTGCACCCGTGTTAGTGGCTCCCCCTTGGAGACTTTGTTTTAGGCCCGACTAACGTGCCAAGGAACGGCTGACGTCCCTAGATTTTAGGCCCAACTAATAGGCCAAGGATCGGCTAACGACCCTAGGTCGAGTTTGTCAAACAAACTCTACACTCAACTCCCACAGGGAATTGAGTGGATGGACTCCTAACAAGACAACCTTACTTGTCGGATTGAGCCCCTTGTAGCGCCGCTTTGGGTTGCTTCTTCTCGCTCAACCGTGCTTGAATCAGCTCCCCTTGTGCTCCCCCGATCTTTGACGCCGCCGCTTTGTCAAGGCTTCAGCTCCAAGATTAGCTACCTTGCATGTGATGCTCCATTGGAGATGCCCAAGGTGCTAGGGAAGGTAGGTTTGAGATCTCTACAACTTATGGGAAAGGGTTACCTAGAGAGTCTCACCTACAACGATCTCATCATAGAGTATTGGATAAGAATATGACTATCAAGATCAATCCAATCTCTAGAGATCAAAAGAGGGACAAGTGCATCTTCTTCTTGAGCTTTGAATGCTCTATACTTGTGATGAATCACAAGGAAGATCACTTGTTTGGGTTAGAAATAGGGCTCTTAATGATCTTCAACAATGGTGGCTCCTATCTCCTCAAAATTCCCTCTCCTAGCTCAAAAATGAATCCCCCATCTTAAATAGATTTTCTTCCATCGGTCAAAAAACGGGCAGATTCGCGCATCTCCGATTGATCGGAAGAAGGTTCGATTGATTGGAAACCTGTTCGATTGATCGGAGACAAGTCCGATTGATCGGAAATCTATCCAGTGAAGTCTCTGGAAGATATTCCGATTGATCGGAACACTGTCCGATTGATCGGACGGACCCTTTTCGATGGATCGGAAGACTGTCCGATTGATCGGAAATATGTCCAGTGGATTTTCAAGGTTGCTGGAAAAATTTTCAATTGATCGGAGCTTCTGTCCGATTGATCGGAGTCCTATCAGAGCCAACGTTCGATTGATCGGAGATCAATCGGAAACTGCTGTTTTGAGCTGTTTTGTTTACAGTAGCTTCCACCTCTTTAATTAGTCTAATTTATCATGTTTTTCATGGACTTCTAAGACTAATGATGATGACTAAAGGTATACCTAGTTGGTCCAAGTCATCTAAGAGGTTATGGGTTAGGTTATGGTCAAGGCAAGGCACACCAAGGCATCACATTTGCATGTTTCTCCTTTCTTGATGCAGCCGGTCCATCTTGAGTCTTTGGTCTTCGTCTTCATTAAGCTCAACCGACACTAGACTCACTGACCTAAGTAATTGACAAACAAGGTGCACTAGTATGCCACAAAAAAGTGCACTAACATGGACAAGATCCGAGCCAATCAGGGCATTTTAGGACCTAAAATGTGATCAAGATCAAGTGTGTGGCAAACTTAATGGAAACTGAACCGAAAAGGTCAAAGGATGAATTTCATGCTACAGTGGACCGCATCTCAGCCGCTCATTTTGGAGATCCAAGTTGTGCAAGTTTGGACGATCAAGATTGTATGTCTACATGTGGGACCAAACGCGCATCTAGTGACAAGTGGAGGACGTCTCAACCATCCGATCAGCTGGTTAGCATGATGGAAATCCAACTCCACCAGCCGCCCCAAACTTCGATCCACTCCCATCTAGTTCAAGGTGGTTGGGCCCCTCAAGATCCACCGTCCAGCCTTGGACGTCCCAAATCCAGCTGCCATCACAGTGGCCAGCGCTGTGGACCCCACATGCCATACACGTCTATCATCCAGCATGAGTGGATCATCATCTCCACCGTCCAGTTACAACAGATGGTGGACCACATCTTCACCGCCCATCCATCCATCTGTCCACTCCAACGGGCAGCAGGTCCACCTTCCTCAGCTCCCCCACGTGCTGGCCCAGAAACCATGTCCACCGTCCAGCTCAATGGACACCAACAATCAGCCGTCCTTCCAGCACAAGTGTCCCCACCTTCACATGTGCAGCCTGATGTCCAACCATCCATTCCAAGCAGCAGTGGACGTTCACCACCGCCAATCATCATCCAATCTCAGCCGTCCACCCTCACCATCAGCTCAGCACATGTGCTGGTCATGGACTGTCCACTCCCTCCAACAATCAAGCCGTCCAGTAGTTGGAGATCTCCAGCATCCTTCAGCCACCGTCCGAGTCCAGCTAGTGCACGTCATTGACTCCATCAGGTCCTCCAGCAATCAATCATGCCATCATCCAGCCCATCTATAGCTGGAAATCCAGCCGTTCATCATGCAGATTCAGCTGTGGTAGATGACTCATCACCAAAAGCAGTTGCAGCTGTCCATCCAGCTGATCTCCAAGCTCAGCCGTCCATCCATCTGCAGCAACTTCATCCCAGCCGTCCATCAAAGCTCCAAGTCCAGCAACTGTTTCCAGCATCAACTGTCCATCAGATGGACCACCTTCAATAGATGGACGTTCTCCATCTGATCAGTCAATGTGCAGAAATCCCATCATCCAGTGGACGTCTGTCCAGCACTGTGGACCCCACTACTCCTTCACACGAGCAGCTCATCCACACCATCCATACAACTCTGGCCCAGATCATCTCCACCGTGTGGAGATTCCACATCAATTCCACTCGTGCTGACCTTGCAACGTCCATCTGCACAAGGAGCAGCAGTAGCTCATCAACTGTCCAAGCAACAACAATTGCTTCTCTGCAAACTGACATTGCAAGCTATCCATCCAGTAGGGCCGTCTTCAACGTTCAATGGACCACATCATCACACCGTCTCACCTTGCACGTGCAACTACACCCAGCCGTCCAAGTAGCGGCAGCAGTGGAAATCATCTCCATTGTCCATCTATCCATGGACGGTTCTTCAGCTCCACACGTGTGTTGTCATCCACACGTGCATCAGCACCCAGCAGAGGCAGCGTCCATCAATGTGGAGCCCACACCCATGCACAACGTCCAGTAGATCCACCACCATTCAAACCATCATCCAGCAAGGTGGGCTGCACCATCAAGTCCAGCAAGTGAAGGACCATCATCTCCACCCAGCTAGCAAGAGAGGAGATCTCTCAATCTCTCTCTCTCTCTCTCTCTCTCTCTCTCTTGCTCTCTTCCCAACACATGTCTCTCCCTCTCTCTCCCTCTCTCTTCCCAACACATGGAGTGCCACCTAGGCTTGGGAGGAGGCTTGGGAGCCTCTCAAGAGTCTATAAGAGGAGGCAATCCCTTCTCATTCTCATCATCCCATCCCTCAAATCCAATCCCATTCTCTACAACTCCTCTCTTCTCTTCTTTAGTTTTCTTTCTTTCTTTTGTAGTATAGAGTAGTTTTTTTCTTTGTAGAGAATTTAGTCTTCCATTGTAGCATGGTTGGCTAAACCTCTAGCTAAGGCTAGGGGTGAAGCCTTTGAAGAAATTTGCAAGCTTTGGTTCTTTTGGTTCAACAATGGTGCGTGAATGTTGGAGTTTTCTTTAGTTGATTGGTTTGGTTATCCACATTGGCAGACATTATTGTTGTGCAAGCCCCTTGATCCATCGTCGACTCGGGGCACGTTGGATGCTTGGGATCCCTTGCACACCAATTAGCTAGTTCATGATTGATAAAGTCCCTTGATCCATCGTCGACTCCGGGCACGTTGGATGCTTTGGATTCCCTACGGTCATCGAGCTAGTGCAGGTAAAGTCATCGATCTGTAAAATCCCTTGATCCATTATAGACTCCGGGCACATTGGATGCTTTGGATTCCCTGCGATCGATGGACGAGATCTTAATGGTTGGATCGGTCAATCAAAGCCTCCTATCTTGTAAGTATGCATTTGATCGTATGAATTGTGATCTTATCGGTTGACTTGTTGGCAAAGTTGTTGATCTGTACAATTCCTTGATCCATTGTCGACTCCGGGCATAGTGGATGCTTGAAATTCCCTGCGATCAACTAATGAGTGCTTCATGGTCAAATCAATCGATTTAGATCACCATCTTTTATGAAATATGTAAGTGGTTTAACCGTTTTATCTTCCGATTGGAACGGATCTTTATTCGATTCCAGTTGAGTTATAGTTGGACCAAAGAATTAAACCTTGTGGATAAATCAAAGGTAGATCCCTAATGCCTTAGCCCCTTTTTTATTTTTGTCTTTCACCACACACAACTTGCTCCACTCTCGTGGATAAACTAAATTTAATCTCACTCACCTAAACCAATTCCTCTAAGTGTTCTTAACCCCAATCCCTGTAGATCGACCTCGGTCTTACCGAGTATTTTACTACTTCGCTACCTGCACTTGGGTGTGTAATCTTCGGATTGTAGCAAGTTTTTGGCGCCGCTGCCGGGGATTGGCATCAGTTTAAGAGTATTTTTGGAATTGGTTTATGTATATATATTGTCAATAGTTTACTAACTTGTTTGTTTTATTTTTAAGGATTATCCATAGCTGTATATTCTTCTTCTCGGGTAATATCCTTCCTTCTTTTCCTCTTTTACTATTCTTTGTAGATTTTCTTTTATTTTCATTAGAGTGTTATCATGCCCATATATGATGAGTGGACACAGAAATACGCTAAAATTCTTCTAGAAGATGAAAGGCAATCAAAGCACAATGTTAAGGAACGCTCCATGCGTGATTATCAACATGAGAACAATACACGTAAAGTTTCATCCGGTAAAACGCCTCGTGATTATTGGAATAAGAACAACATATATTATGCTCCACCGGTTAGGACGATGCGTGATTGTTTGTATGGCTATGCTTATCAACAACCATATAGTGCGCCATCATACAATGTGAACGAACCTAATTGGCGGAACTATCAAAATTCCAATTGGAGAGACGGACCAACAATGAATGTTAAGTATCCCCAAGGGCCCCCTATTTATGTGTCTCCACCAAAAAAGACCCTCGAGGATACATTGCAACTGGAAAGTACCTCGCAAATCATCAATAAGACAGAAACATTGACTGAGCACATGGAATCACACCTCACTGAGACGGAGGAAGAAACTTCCCTAGTCCAACCTCCGTCTAACCTAATTGAACAACTCGAGGTGATTGATTTCAGTTCTTCCGATATACTTGTTGAGCGTGACGGAGATACTATTACCTTTAGATATAATGAAGAGATTCTAATGAAAGTTGACGAACCTGAGGAATCTGAAAAATCTGAGGGTGATAATATGATTGGTGATGTTCAACAAGATGAAGAGTCGGAGTGTGCTTATGAGCCCGTGGTCTCGTTTCCCTAGAGGTTAATCTCTTCTGAGCCTCTAGTTAATAATCATGCCATGGAAATTCCCCAATAAAGTGATTTTGATACAATCCACCAAACTGACATGCCTAATTTCATTATTGATGAAGAGTTTTCTTGTATTGAGTGTCCTAATTCTTTGGAAGATTGCTTAGCTCACTTTGAAAATTCGAATGATCCCATAATTCAAGAAACAGTGAACGCCTTGCAAGACCTGGTGCATAAAAAGATGTTTCCCACTGATTCTCACTTAATACCATCTATTGTGGAAGCACTGGGAGATTCTGATTGTATGGAGAAGACACCACCATTTGAAGAATCATTTGAAGACTCTCCATCACTTTGGTCTTTTCAGACTGAAGTGGACCATTACTGGGAAGATCCATTCTTGATAAACCATTGCCCAGTTAATGCATTAAGGAGATATTTTTTTGATAATGTCTCCTTTTTTCGTACATGTGGTGAGAATTTCTATTGGCCCATAATGATTAAGAACACCCATGTACATTGTCGAGCAGGACTATGGATGGTCCTAATGCGAAATTTATTGAAATACATGATGATCCTGCTCCAGTCTATTCCCTTGATTGATCTCCTAGTCTGATGGAGATCCATTTCCCTGCTTTCTTAGGATAGATTAGTTTAGATTAGGATTTCTTATCTTTGCTTATGATTAGGTATGAATAAACTCGCTCTTTGATAATTCTCTCAGGTACTCTCTTACTCACTCCTCTTTCTGTTGTTGCTCTCATATTATGTTACATTGCATATTTTCCAACATTGAGGACAATGTCAAATTTAGGTTGGGGGGTGGGAATTCCTGCGGAATTTTATTGAGAATGTTGTTAAAATTTTCTAGTTTTATGCTATTTAAAAAAAAAATCCTATGAATTTATGTGATTTTGAAATAATTTGAATAGTAGAATGAAAAGGCATCCAGTAATGAGAATATTAAAGCCTAGAGTTTTAGTTGCTTCAATATATTTTAAAATTGAGTTCTTTCCATTAATTTTTATTAAAAAATGATAAACATTGATTGAGTCATGAATTTTCACAGTTCACATCCAGTTTGCACTGTCAGGATTTGAGTTTGATACTATAATGTTGACTTGATGATTGTTGAGAATGCTAGGAACTAAGCCTAGAGATCCTTGTCGACTTTGTTTCAAAAAAAAAAAAGGAGAGAATATTCATCGTAATTTGGGGCAAGGATTTTCATCCATTGTCATTACCATTACAAAACACTACCATAGTACGAAGTGAGCCTTTTGGAGTCTTCGGCTATCGGTTATCGAATAATAATAAAATAAAAAATAAAAAAAAGAGATCAAAAGTTGAAAAAATATTGAAAAAAAACAGTAGCAAGGTTTGGAATCAGTGACTTGGTTGATCTGACCATTCTCTACAATCATCAGTGTTAACATGAAAGTAGAAGACTGAACCCCTAGTTGTGTCAAGGCTAGACTTCACCGTGCACCATGGAACTCAATGTTTAGAATGATTCTATTGAATGATTAATGCTTTGAACTCAGTAGCTAGAATCTAGGTTTATATATTCTTAAAACTATATGCCTTGAAAACTCTACTGTTTAGATAATTTGAAGGATCACATAAAATCTTTTCTTTCTTTATCTTTGTTTTATTAGGAAATAAGAGAAGTCTCGAAATAGTTTCGATTGGTGAAACTTGTCGAGGATAAGATTTTGAGTGCAGTATTTTGAAAAATTCTTGGATTATTTTCGCATGTTTTGCTCAGGACTAGCAAAATGCCGGTTGGGGGGTGTGATGAGCACCTAATTTTGTATAATTAACCCTGATTATTTATAATGTTATCATTAATTTTCTGGTTAATTATCCATCATTAGGCGAATTTTCAATGTTCAAGTGATCAGGAGAGGTTGGACAAGATTCGAGCCAATCAGGGTATTTTAGGACCTAAAATGTGATCAAGATCAAGTGTGTGGCAAACTTAATGGAAACTGAACCAAAAAGGTCAAAGGATGAATTTCATGCTACAGTGGACCGCATCTCAGCCGCTCATTTTGGAGATCCAAGTTGTGCAAGTTTGGACGATCAAGATTGTATGTCTACATGTGGGACAAAACGCGCATCTAGTGACAAGTGGAGGACGTCTCAACCATCCGATCAGCTGGTCAGCATGATGGAAATCCAACTCCACCATCCGCCCCAAACTTCGATCCACTCCCATCTAGTTCAAGGTGGTTAGGCCCCTCTAGATCCACCGTCCAGCCTTGGACGTCTCAAATCCTAGCTGCCATCACAGTGGCCAGCGCCGTGGACCCCAAATGCCATCCACGTCTATCATCCAGCATGAGTGGATCATCATCTCCACCGTCCAGTTACAACAAATGGTGGACCACATCTTCACTGCCCATCCATCCATCTGTCCACTCCAACAGGCAGCAGGTCCACCTTCCTCAGCTCCCACACATGCTGGCCCAGAAACCATGTCCACCGTCCAACTCAATGGACACTAACAATCAGCCGTCCGTCCAGCACAAGTGTCCCCACCTTCACACGTGCAGCCTGATCTCCAACCATCCATTCCAAGAAGCAGTGGACATTCACCATCGCCAATCATCATCCAATCTCAGCCGTCCACCCTCACCATCAGCTCAGCACACGTGCTGATCATGGACCGTCCACTCCCTCCAACAATCAAGCCGTCCAGTAGCTGGAGATCTCCAGCATCCTTCAGCCACCGTCCAAGTCCAGCTGGTGCACGTCATCAACTCCATCAGGTCCTCCAACAATCACATCATGCCATCATCCAGCCCATCTATAGCTGGAAATCCAGCTGTTCATCATGCAGATTCAGCTGTGGTAGATGACTCATCACCAAAAGCAGTTGCAGTTGTCCATCCAGCTGATCTCCAAGCTCAGCCGTCCATCCATCTGCAGCAACTTCATCCCAGCCGTCCATCAAAGCTCCAAGTCCAGCAACTGTTTCCAGCATCAACCGTCCATCAGATGGACCACCTTCAACAGATGGACGTTCTCCATCTGATCAGTCAATGTGCAGAAATCCCATCATCCAGTGGACGTCTGTCCAGCACTATGGACCCCACTACTCCTTCACACGAGCAGCTCATCCACACCATCCATACAACTCTGGCCCAGATCATCTTCACCGTGTGGAGATTCCACATCAATTCCACTCGTGCTGACCTTGCAACGTCCATCTGCACAAGGAGCAGTAGTAGCTCATCAACTGTCCAAGCAACAACAACTGCTTCTCTGCAAACTGACATTGCAAGCTATCCATCCAGTAGGGCCGTCTTCAACATTCAGTGGACCACATCATCACATCGTCTCACCTTGCACGTGCAACTACACCCAGCCGTCCAAGTAGCGGCAGCAGTGTAAATCATCTCCATTGTCCATCTATCCATGGACGGTTCTTCAGCTCCACACGTGTGTTGTCATCCACACGTGCATCAGCACCCAGCAGAGGCAGCGTCCATCAATGTGGAGCCCATGCCCATGCACAACGTCCAGCAGATCCACCACTGTTCAAACCATCATCCAGCAAGGTGGGCTGCACCATCAAGTCCAGCAAATGAAGGACCATCATCTCCACCCAGCTAGTAAGAGAGGAGATCTCTCTCTCTCTCTCTCTCTCTCTCTCTCTCTCTTGCTCTCTTCCCAACACATCTCTCTCTCTCTCTCTTGCTCTCTTCCCAACACATCTCTCTCTCTCTGTCTCTCTCTTGCTCTCTTCCCAACACATGTCTCTCCCTCTCTCTCCCTCTCTCTTCCCAACACATGGAGTGCCACCTAGGCTTGGGAGCCTCTCAAGAGTCTATAAGAGGAGTCAATCCCTTCTCATTCTCATCATCCCATCCCTCAAATCCAATCCCATTCTCTACAACTCCTCTCTTCTCTTCTTTAGTTTTCTTTCTTTCTTTTGTAGTATAGAGTAGTTTTTTTTCCTTTGTAGAGAATTTAGTCTTCCATTGTAGCATGGTTGGCTAAACCTCTAGCTAAGGCTAGGGGTGAAGCCTTTGAAGAAATTTGCAAGCTTTGATTCTTTTGGTTCAACAATGGTGCGTGAATGTTGGAGTTTTCTTTGGTTGATTGGTTTGGTTATCCACATTGGCGGACGCTATTGTTGTGCAAGCCCCTTGATCCATCGTCGACTCCAGGCACGTTGGATGCTTGGGATCCCTTGCACACCAATTAGCTAGTTCATAATTGATAAAGTCCCTTGATTCATCGTCGACTCCGGGCACGTTGGATGCTTTGGATTCCCTACGGTCATCGAGCTAGTGCAGGTAAAGTCATCGATCTGTAAAATCCCTTGATCCATTGTAGACTCCGGGCACATTGGATGCTTTGGATTCCTTGCGATCGATGGACGAGATCTTAACGGTTGGATCGGTCAATCAAAGCCTCCTATCTTGTAAGTATGTATTTGATCGTATGAATTGTGATATTATCGGTTGACTTGTTGGCAAAGTTGTTGATCTGTAGAATTCCTTGATCCATTGTCGACTCCGGGCACAGTGGATGCTTGGAATTCCCTGCGATCAACTAATGAGTGCTTCATAGTCAAATCAATCGGTTTAGATCACCATCTTTTATGAAATATGCAAGTGGTTTAACCGTTTTATCTTCCGATTAGAATGGATCTTTATTCGATTCCAGTCGAGTTATAGTTGGACCAAAGAATTAAACCTTGTAGATGAATCAAAGGAATCAAAGGTAAATCCCTAATGCCTTAGCCCATTTTCTATTTTTGTCTTTCACCACACACAATTTGCTCCACTCTCGTGGATAAACCAAATTTCATCTCACTCACCTAAACCAATTCCTCTAAGTGTTCTTAACCCCAATCCCTGTGGATCGACCTCGGTCTTACCGAGTATTTTACTACTTCGCTACCTACACTTGGGTGTGTAATCTTCGGATTGTAGCACACCCAGAAACTCGGCCCATCGTGTTGTCTATAAGAATCGAAATTTCGGGGCGTTGTAATGGCCTCACAAATGAGATCACATCTAGTTATGAGATAAGATATGCTCACTCGTTGAGTCCTTTATAGTCGTGCCAAGCACGTCTATCATTTAATGGGCACGTTAATCGTGGCCACAAGGCATGCAACAGTTCGTCCCCTTAGAGGACCTGATAAGAGTCTGTACGATCACAATAATAATAGAATGCGTAACGCCAAAAAAGATCAAATACGCATCTTTTTTTTAGTACGATTACAATTCTGAGTGTGCCAAATACATAGTATCTCTACTTGGCATCTTCCTATTGATCCACATCAGGGTGCCAAAATGAGTATGGACACTACCTCTACTCCTTATATGGATAATATCAAGAGAGAAAGCTTTGCCACAAACTAAACGCCGTTAGTTTTCACCATACATAGGCAGCTTTCATCATACATAGGCAAGTAGAGACAAGTCTGTCCCCACCACCACAGTAGATTTGGAAGGATGTTATGATTGAACTTGGACCTAATCTACCATGATAGATTTGGAGGGATGTTAGATTGAACATGGACCTACTTGATTGGCCCCGTCTAACACCGGCCTACTGTCTAATCAAATCCTCAATCAATAGTAACCAATTGGCCTATGTTATTATCCTAGGTAGAATATTTTTGGGCCTGATCTATACCAATGGTTTGGATCTCTTAACGACTGCCCCACCTGTATGAACTGGAAATTGGAGTCTCCTTGGCATGACCTCTTTCCTCGATCTTACGTTCCTTTCAATTCCATTCATTTGTTTGCTCGTTCATTCACGTCGATCAGCTTTCTCGTGTGAGGAAAATTAATACGCTGAAATTAATGTAGTGTACAGAGAAGGACGGCACATCATACTCATCGACCAACGTAGACTTAATCCAAACGGTACAAATAGTGGTCCCCACTGGAGCTAGCGCCCTACGCAGAAAAGGTAGTTGATTGCCTGGAGATAATATCCCTGGTGACCTGACTCTGTGGGGCCCACCGTAACATATATGTTTTATCCACGCAGTACATCTATTTTTCCATCTCATTTCAGTGTACGAGCTAAAAAACGAGCAGATTAATAGCTCAAAAGCACCACATCACAGGAAACCGAGGGGATTGAATGCTTACCATTGAAAACTTCCTTGAAGCCACAAGTTTTGGATCAAAGCTGATATTTGTGTTTTCATCTAGGACTTTGTGACTGACGAACAGGTACGATGGCAAATAAACATCATGGCAAGCCCTATGATGGTTTCAAGGGTGGGTGACATTGTCCCCACTTAAGTAGTGGAAATTCACCAATAAAACGTTTAATAATCAGAAAGTTAGGCTGTCCAACAAAAGTGATCTTTACCATAATTGCCCCATTCAAATAGGGGACTGATTAATTTGGACGGCCTGGATTGAGATACAAGCTTGCCAAGTGTACAGCTGGATGCGCATGCATGTGTATAACATGGGGTGGAAATGCGATGGGTTGGCAAATGAGGAGAACAGAGACAAATGGGTTACTTTCTTTATGGTCGCAGGTCACATCTCTCTTGGCTCTAGTCTTTCCATATTTTCAGACCACCCACATGTGACCCTAACCTTTTGGGTCTATTGGGTCTCCATTTCAGAGTGTGTGATTTGGACCCTTTCGTCTCTACCCGTCCATTTTGGCCCATGAAAGCGACGTGTTTTTCGGTCTGGTGGAGCTGTTTGTTTTTTCGAATCGTTTCTCTCAATTTGCTGTAATCTCCCCGAGATTTAGAGGCCGTTTTTTTTTTTTTTTTTTTGGTGTTGTATGAACATCACCATCACCTCAATGCAATAATGCAACCCATTGCTTCCAAGAAACATGTTGCTATATCATATCCTCTCTATTATGAGGCCACAGAACACCGAACTTGGATTGCGTAGTGTAGAACACAGCACTGAGGTTGGTACTGTGTTGACATGGCAAAGTTCTGTGGACTATCCATCCATTTTTCCAGTTCATTTTAGGAAATGGACAAAACGCTCAAGTAGACCACACAACAGAAAGCACAGGGGACAATGATGCTTACTGTTGAAACCTTTCTAGGGCCAACCATGACCTTATTTTCCATCCTACCTATTCACGAGGTCACACATACCTGCATGAAGGGAAACACAAATATAACTTCTTAAGCACCAAGTAAGTTTTCTAGGGTAGCCGTTCAATCCCCACTGTTTTCCGATGGTGTGATCCACTTGAGCTTTGGATCTGCCTCGTTTTTGGGTCCTTTCCTAAAATGATCTGAAAATATAGATGAACAGTGTGGATATAACACATACATCATCGTGGGGCCCACATACTTGCCACGTCAACACATTACCGACCTCGGTTGACGTGTCTTACACTACGCAATCCGAGTACCACAACAGCACCCTTGAATGTCGACGAGTTTCAGTGTCATGGACAGCCATACCCCCTACAACACGTGTTAGTCGCTGTTTGGGTCCCTCTGTCTTTAGCGGGTAACATCCACTCCGTCCATCATGTCTTGCCTCGTTGTGTTTAGCATACAGGTAAAAAATCAGATCCATCTAAACCTCAGGTGGGCTGCACCACGGGGAGCAATTAAAATCTGATATAATATATCTAACTTCACACGGCGTGGCCCAGCTGAGTTTTGAGCTTCAGGTTCATTATTGGGATATCCCTTCATAGGTTCACCTGATTAGTGGATTGGATGGAATACACACACCCTAGTGGACCCTGCACATAGACCTATGGTCGGCTTACCACCTCCATTGTTCCATGAGATTTGGCCTATGCGTAGCCCAAAAGCCCAGTCTAAAATTGTTTATAAGATCTAGGCCTAAAGGCAGCCCAAAGCCCATTAACACTTCCACTTGCTTTTATAGAGAGTTTCACCACATTTCTTTGCTCTCTTTTGATGTGGGAGTAAAAAACATACATTTTCAGCTAGTCAAGTCGAGTTGAGTCAAGCTAAGTCGATCCGAATCGAGTTGTGATTGAGCCAAACTGAATTGAGCTAGGCTTGAAACTCATTTCGAGCATGGAAAAAAGGCTCAGTTTGGCTCGGAGCCAGCATTCAAATCAAGCCGAATTGAGCTGTTCCGAGCTGAGTCGCTTGACTCATGTACAGCTCTAGCTACCAAGCATGCTTGGTGACCACAATTAGGTGGCATGCATGTGATAAGTAAAGGCCAGCAGGAAGATGCTAGGCGTTTCAATAGCAGGTCTTAGGTTCGAGTCTTAAGGAGACACACTAACCCCACTGGTGGGGGGTGCATCGTGCGACTAATCAAGTGGGTGTGTTGCCCAGCTAACAAGGTGGACGGGCTGCATGACTAGCTTAAAAAGAAAAAGGAAGAAGAAAACGACATTAATTAGGTGGCACGTGTTGTATGAACAAGAAGAAAGAAGTAAACGACATTAATTAGGTGGCACGTGCTGTGTGAACATGCTGAATGCCAAAATTCATGGGAAAAGACGGGCTCTCAACCGATTTAGTTCAAAATTAAGTTACAAGACTCGGCCTTCCGGCTAGTCAACTTGGCCTTAGACTCATGTGGAGTCACTCCATTGCATGGCTTGTTGGAGTTGTGCATTAGAAAACCAGTAGGCCTTAATCCATTGGCCTTGTGGACGGTCGATTTCACTAGTTGGTCTTAATGACCATAAGTCCTTTAGAACAAAGTGATATGCTGAAATACCATTTGCCTTCATTTACTCTCAATTCTCTTCATTGTTAGAACTAGAAAAATGCTCAAATGCAGCATTTTTCTGGTGTTTTATTGTTCTGGGGTTTTGGATAAAGAGATTCATTGACAATCACAAATATTCACAAAAGTATACAAGAGAAGAGATATCGCAAGGCGAATTTTATTCCAGAGATTCTGAGATCTTGTACATTCTAGGCCGTGATCTGCCATGAGCCCTTAATTATATCGAATGATCGATGACCTTTGATTAAAAGGCGGAAGAGTAGTCAGCGGAGACTATGGTCTTAGAGTTTGTGATCGTAGAGACCTGTATTTTGTGGTCGAAGAGACCTGTTTTTGTATGGTCGAGGAGACCTGTATTTGTGTGGTCGAAGAGACCTATATTTGTTTTGTTTTGTTAAGGACTGATCCATCTTTGTACGAGTTAGATGTCTATGTCCCATGTTTTGACTGGAGATACGAATTGAGACTGTCAGGGTTTTTAACAGAGGGGTGCAACTCTGAGCCTGCGCTCAGTCATTTGTGATGGGTGACGGCGGGAAGACTGATCTACAGTTGTATGTACCTGAGCAGCTCAACTAGTGGATGCCGTTTGAATGGGTAGGGCATCTGTTAGTGCACTTTTCTGTGGCATACTAGTGCACCTTGTTTGTCAATCACTTAGGTCAGTGAGTCTAGTGTCGGTTGAGCATAATGAAGACGAAGACCAAAGACTCAAGATGGACCGGCTGCATCAAGAAAGAAGAAACAGGTAAAAATGATGCCTTGGTGTGCCTTGCCTTGACCAAAACCTAACCCATAACCTCTTAGATGACTTGGACCAACTAGGTATACCTTTAGTCATCTTCATTAGTCTTAGAACTCCATGAAAAATATGATAAGTTAGACTAATTAAAGAGGTGGAAGCTGCTGTAACCAAAACAGCTCAAACAGCAGTTTCCGATAGGACTTCGATCAATCGGACCAGTGTTCCGATAGGACTCCGATCAATCAGACAGATGATCCGATCAATCGAAATTTGTTCCAGCAAAATTGAAAATCCTCTGGACAAATTTCCAATCAATCGGACATTCTTCCGATCCATCGGAAGGGGTCCGTCCGATCAATCGGACAGTGTTCCGATCAATCGAAATATCTTCCAGAGACTTCACTGGATAGATTTCTGATCAATCGGACGTGTCTCCGATCAATCGGACAGGTCTCCGATTAATCAGACCTTTTTCCGATCAATCGGAGATATGCTAATCTACCCGTTTTTTTGACCGTTGGAAGAAAATCTATTTAAAGATGAGGGTTCGTTTTTTGAGCCAAGAGAGGGGATTTTGAGGAGATAGAAGCCACCATTGCTAGAGATCATTAGAGGCTCTATTCCAAACCCAAAGCAAGTCATTCTCCTTGTGTTTTCATAACAAGCTTGGGCCATTTAATGGCATCTTGAGAATGGACTTGTTCCCTCTTGATTCCTAAGGTTTAGACACCTTGATGATAGTTAAATCCCTTGTCTAAACACTACCTAGGAGTCCAAATAGGTGTATTCCTCTAGGAAACCCATTTCCTACCATTTGTAGAGGATTCACCATTCCCTAGCACCTTGGGCATCTCCAATTGAGCATCACATACAAGGTAGCTGATCTTGGAGCTGAAGCCTTGGCAAAGCAGCGGCGTCAAAGATTGGGGGAGCACAAGGGGAGCTGATTCAAGCACGGGAGAGCGAGAAGAAGCAACCCAAAGCGGCGCTACAAAGGGGCTCAATCCGACAAGTAAGGTTATCTTGTTAGGAGTCTATCCACTCAATTCCCTGTGTGAGTTAAGTGTAGAGTTTGTTTGACAAAATCGAACTAGGGGTCGTTAGCTGATCCTTGGCCTATTAGTTGGGCCTAAAATCTAGGGACGTTAGCCGTTCCTTGGCATGTTTGTCGGGCCTAAACAAAGTCTCCAAAGGGGGAGCCACCAACACGGGTGCAAACGTGTAGGTTGGGAGGAACCTGTAAACTCCTCGGTTGGGTGGATCCGAGTTAAAACACCTTGGTTGGGAGGAACCAGATTTAAACTCCCCAGTGAATGCCGGTGTGCTCAAAGGGGTTGGGTACTTGAACCGGGAGTGGAGTAGACAAGTATTCGAACCACTATACATCATTGTGTTTGTGATTGTTCATGAGCACATTTCTCTTTATGCATTGTGTTTAATTGGTTAATTATGAATGCTTAGTTAGGAATGCATGCTAGGCACTTGATAGGCATATCCACACTCACAAGATATACTTTCACTACCTCATGTTGACTTGAGCATTTCTTGATCCATCCTCTATAGTCCACATGAGTTGTTTAGACTAGGTTGCTGATTGCACTTATCGTTTGCTAGTCTCTTGATCGGACCCACTTAGGCTTGGAAGTCGAAGTGTTAATCGCTTACGTAGTTTAATTTGTTGAATTGTTTAAGTAGGCGAAAAGAGTTTTAAAAAGGTCCTAATCACCCCCTCCTATAGGTTTAGCCATAATTCTAGTTGCTCTTTAAGCTTCCGCATATGTTTGCATAGGGTGTTGTGTTAGACCACCCGACGCAATTTCAGCATCGACTGTTCTTAAAGTGTTAGTCTTTAAGAAATTTCATGTAATAGTTTAGAACTCTCTTGATATGGTTTATTGTGTTAACCATAGTCTCATTTGCTTAGTTCGGACCTAAATCCGGGTCATATTATGATAGTACATGCGAGAATGTTAAATTGGTATGATTCTAGGCACCGGCGGCCTCTTTCCGAGAAATTACTTCGTTCATTGTATTGGATCTGATCAGACTCCAAAGCTTGCATGCTGCTCATTGGGTGGCCCGAATTAGTTATTTGACTGCTCCATTCCGTTTAGAACGCTCGAAATACCCAAAAATAGCCTAAACGGACCCTGAAAATATCACAAAATGAAGATTTGGGAATGCTGAAATTGACGTTTAGAGTGCTGATTTTTCTGATCCACTGGCCTGATTTTACCGATGCACTGGGGTCAACGTGTCCAAAAATGACTTTATTAATATGTTTGATTTTCATGATGCACCATGCTATTTTTCTGATGCGCTGGGGCCAGTGCATCGAAAAATGACTTGTTTTGGAAATGATCGATTTTCATGATGTGCTAGACTATTTTTCGAATGCGCTGAGGCCAGTGTGTCGAAAAATAACTTGTTTTGAAGATGATTGATTTTTGTGGTGTGCTGCTATACTTGCGCACTTTTAGATTATTTCATTCGCTGGATCTGTTGTGGTCAGGAATGGAATTTCCAGTGAAGGGTTCTGTTGGTTGGAAAGGAATTTTGGTAATCGAAAAAGGGATTTCGACGGTCTCTCAAATACCTAACGGACAAAGTTCTCTCTCTAGATCTGTCCAAATGAATAGTACGGAGGGGTATTTATACCCGAAAATACCGGAAGTCGGCCAATAGGAAGTTGCCACATGTAGCGCGTCGAAAAAATAGGTCGGCGCGTCTTAAAATGACTTTGTTAAAATGCTGATTTTTAGGACGCACTGAAATTAACTGAAGATGCCTGATTTATTGGATGCGCTGAGGGTCAATGCGTCCTGAAATTCCTGAATTTTTAGATGCGCTGGACGTCAGTGCTCCTGAAATTCATTTATGAAAACTGTCTGAATTTCTTAATGCGCTGGATGAATTTTTTTGATACGCTGAAGGTCAATGCGTCCTGAAATTCACTTTTAAAATAACCGAATTTCACGACGCGTTGACTATGAATTTAGTGATGCGCTGACGTACTTATTTGTGATTATTTTACTAAAATAATAGTTTGTGGGGCCTGCTTCGCGATGGATGTTGATGCACTGGCTGTGTTTGTTCGTTATTGAACTTACCCTATCATATTTGGAGGGTTTTGATCATAAATGATGGTAGGGCCCATCACTGGGCCTACTTTCCATTTTTGGTAAAGTCTGATGTGCATTGCAATTTTTGTTGAGATTCCTGATGCACTGGCCCTAAATCTAGTAATGTGATGGTTTGTACACTTGTAACTCCTGTTTTGAAGATCCTTATTTTTGGGACCTCAAGAGATGCCCCTCTAATGTGTTGGGATGGACACGCGATCGTCCATTGCGGCACATCGAATTTTTTGGGTCCCGCTATAAATAGAAGAGTCTGGGTGATTTTCGTCATTTCTTATTCATTTCTACACGAGAGAGCTCTTGTCAGCACGTCCATTTATTCTCCAGCGCGTCGATTTATTTTCGCCTAGCGCGTTAATTAATTGGCGTGCGCGTCTGAAAATTTGAGGTTGGTGATTTATCCTACGCGCTACCCTTAGCGCATCCTTGAATTTGGACTTGGTAAGTTTGCCTATTTTGTCAAACGCGCTAGAGCCAGCGTGTACACTATTTCGAACTCTGGTGGATTATTGAACGCGCTGGGTCTAGCGCTTACTCGCGTAGGACTTGATACATTTTTTAACACTTTTATGGATGCGCCATTCCCAGCGCGTCGTCAACTTTTTTGGACTGACAGAATTGTCATATTTTATGCATGCGCTAGGGCCAATGCGCACTCGCGTGTTTTTTGGAAAAACCCATCTATTAACATGCCAAGGGTAGCGCGTACCAATTTTTGAACTTGGTGGAAATATAATTTAATGGACGTGTTTGGATCAGCACGTGATGGAATTGGACATAAACTTTGGCTGATTTTTAGTACGCGCTAACCATAGCGCATCATGTTTCTCAAACTTATAAATTCTCGAGTACTTCTTATACGCGCTGGGGTCAGGGCGCACTCGCGGTGGACTTAACAAAATTTCAATATTTAATCGAGGCGCTGGGCTTAATGCATCCAAAATTCATCCAATTTTGGGTGCGCTGAGCCCAGCGCGCACCCATTTCTAGACTCATGATTTCACTCAATTTTTAGTGCTCTACTTAAGCACGCTTATTGTTGACCAACATGCATATATTCTGGTTCAATGGATCATTTCCCCTGGTATTAAGGGTTTGTTATTCCAAAGCGTACGGGGTTCGACACTTTTTTTTCCGATTCAGACATGATGTTTATAGTTTTGAGGAACTGTTGGATCTTGTACGCCTGAAACTCTTAGATCATGTTAAACTAAACGTGATGTTTCTATTTAACTTAAGTTATTTAGAGTTTGTGCATACTTGAATGTATCTTTTTTTGGTACTTGTACTTTATTTGAACTCTCGTCTCGCTTGTGCAAATATTCATGGCTAGTGGTTCTTCCGACGCTGGTCCTTCGAAGGCTGGTCCCTCAGTTTCCAAGGCAACTACGCGTAAGCACAAAAGAGCTTCACCCAAGAAGGTGGTATGACCATCCGATCAGAATCCCCAATGGTTTCACCCACCTAAGAAATTCAACTTCTATGAAAGTATACTGTCGTTATCAAAGGAGATTCAACAGAAGATCCTGTGAGATAAAGTTTTGCTAACCCCTCCGGATGAGGGTATGCAGGAGGAATGGGACGCTTGGTATGCTCCCATACGAGGTTTTCGTATGGACACAGTCATGGGGTCCGAAGAAGGAGAGGCAAGTCCTGTTGATCCGATGCAGTCTGTCAAGCGCGGTGCCCGAAGACGACCGGTAAGAGTGTCAAACAAGTATACTTAGAGAAGCAGGCCAAATCAAAGGTTGATAAGATGAAGGTCCTCTGGTCTTCTGTCAAGTTGGCGATATCGTCTATTATAATCCGCAATCCCTACATGAAGCAATATATTTGATTCCCGAAGAGTTTCCAACAGTATCGCTCTCTTCTAAGCATCGAGCCTTCCGATGTGTGTCGTGCCAACTCTTTTCACAGCATCACCTCTTGGACTTCCATCCCTGATACTTTTCTCAACTGTGCGGTATCCAAGAATGACACACTTCATTCTGTCCTTAGTGAGAAGGATATGATATTTCTTGAGCCGAACCACGACTCACATCAACCGTTTCCAACTCGCTACTTCGAAACTTTACATCAGAGATTTCGTCCTCTAACTGACATAGAGATTTGGCCAGCTGGTGGATTTCGGACCCGAGGACATTTAAGTCCTCACCCTGGCTATGAGGTTTGGGCCAACCGAATCATTGAGCAGCACGAAGATACTCTGAAACAAGTGGGTCTCATCAGGGCTATCCAAGCGACATCAAGTTATTTTTATCGGGAGCCATGGGTCTACAAGGGATTTCTGAATCATTGGAGCTCCATCACAAACTCCTTCCATTTGCCATATGGAGAGATAAGTATATCACTCTAGGATCTGTATCGGATTGTAGGTCTCCCCATTCGCGGCAGAATTTATGATGAGTGGATTCTCAGCGATAGTGAGTTGTTGAAGAAAAAGAAGGGTGTCGATGAAGGTTTCTATTCTAAAGCCTGTTATGAGCTACCGCAATTTCTGGGTTCCAAAGATAAGGTGCCCTTCGAAGATTGGCTGATTTACTTCAGTCACGGTCTGAAGTGAGTTTCTCGACTTGAGTCGCGCACCTTCATTTCATTTTGTCTTTTCTCTTTTACTGATGGTTCTCTTTCTCTTCTCGTCTTGGGTTACGCGCCCTATGACGAAGGTCGCAAAGATAAGCTGATCTTGGAGGCTAAGATGAAGGCAAAGTTTTCGAGGCTGAATAAATTATTTCCTACATGTGAGCTAGCTGGATTCTTGGTGTATTGGCTATGCTGTGTAGCCTTACCGAGCTCTAAGCAAGCGAACAGTGTAAGGGTTTCTTGCTTTGCTGTGGCGGGGAGTTTGGCCGATGGGCATCGTTATGCACTGACTCCGGCAGTTTTATGCTCTATCGTACCGAGCCTTCGGCGGTGTTATCAGTAACAAAGGTTCTGCTTCCTTCGGAATAATCTCATCCTTCTGCGGATGGCATTATCTTTCGAGTTGGCTCGGAGTTTACTTCCCATGGGTTTATGGCATGGAACTCAAGGATTTTATTCAGAGAGGGTCGGTTCCGCTGTATGCCTTTCAAAAGCGGAAGATGAACAGTGGGAATCTGGCGACTATCGAGGCAAAGATTGCTTATCATGATGACGTTGACTTCTTCCTTTTCTCTAGGACTAACAATGAGGATCCGGTGTTGCTCGATGACGATGAGAGCCTCGGTTCCTATCAACGTTCATTTTTTATATCAATCCGCCTGAGTTCACTACCTTCGAGGGAGGGTGCTGAGTTCTGGAGAGAGCTGTACTATCCGAACAGATTTGCTCACCAATTTGGTTATGACCAAGGGGTGCTGGAAACTCTTGAACCAGTGACGCGAGAGCAGTGAGCCTATGGCACATGACCGATTCATTGGAAGTGGATATGGCGGCAACTCTTGCTCACCAGGTCAGGCTGTTCTTTCATTGTTCCGAGCACAAAGTATACTCCCGGCGCTACGTATGGTTGGATGAGGTGGTGGGCTCACCAATACTCCTTAATCTGAAACAATCGGCACGTAGTTGATCCTATCTTCGTCTCTCCTCCGATCATCGATCCTACTCTTGCTGACGGCCTGGGCTATGTATCGGAGAAGCTTCATCAATTGGCTACTCCGGGTGTGAAGAAATTTTTGACTTCTCTGAATGTAATAATCGATTATGAAAAGCCTGAGCATACACTGGAAGGATGGGTTGCTTATGGGCAGAGGATCACACTGCGAGAGGATCAAGATTCCCCACTTGTTGGTCCCATGATAGAGGGACAGAGAGAGGGTTATGATGTTGGTGATGATGATGAAGATGGCGGTGGTGAGGGTGATGATGAGGATGATGATGTTGGCGGTGATGGTGATAATGATGAAGATGTAGGTGATGGCAGTGACGGAGGAGGTGGCGGCGATGTTGAGGGTGGTGAAGGTGGTGATAATATTGAGGGTGGTGGAGAAGGTGATGGTGAGGGTGGTGTTGTAGCATGGACCCTGTCGATTGGTGGTCGGGGAGGCTATGATTAGAGTCTAGCAAGTCGGACGAGTTTATCCAGACGCTCTGTCCCAGGGGATAGTGATTCTTAACCGTTTCCTGAGCGGTTTGGGCCTCAAGTGAAGACCGCCCATCGCGTTCCCGTCGTCGATGGAGGAAAGAAGATCAAAGACACGTGGAAGCTGTATAGGGCTGAAAAAGTACGGAGTCGGCTCTCCAAAGTCGCCCGCAACATTCCGACTGATGATGCTAGTAGGGCAAGGGAGGAAGGGGAGATGAGCTCTCAAGTAGATCTGGGTGGAAACCACCCTATAGAGGGGGGTGAAGATAACGAGCCGATATATGATAGATCTATTCTCGAAGCAGATACAAAACCCATCCCTATGGATCTTGATAGTGGGGTACAAGCTGAAGATCCTCCCCTTGCCGACCCTGCTAACACTGAGGCTGCAGCCAATCCTAGCCCTACTCCTGAGGCATGGCCTGCTACTGTTGTAGAAGCAGTACCTCCCTCGACACTTCCACATAATGAAGATATTAGGTTAAGGAGGCCAGTCCTTCTTGTCGGGAGGCTGCAGTTTCTGATGTTGCTAGTGTGCCCGAACTTATCACGGAAGCACCTCTTGCTGCTGAATCAAGTCAAGCTACCACTGCCCCTGAGATCGTCATACTTTCCTCTCCTAAATTGCCTGAGCTAGCAAAGGAGACTGTAATTGAATGTGTCCCATCATCATCAACGCCCATTGCTTCAACTAGCGCACCGGTCGACGATGTTCCTGAAGCTGCTGGTATACTACATGTCTTTATTATTTTGTCTGCTTTCTTTCTTCTGTGGTTTTTATATATTAATGTTTATCATTTTTCTTTACCAGCGGCTACTCCTGCCAGCGTCCCGGTACCGGTGGTTTTGCCTGAGGTATTCATTTCATCTCTCCGAGGCTTGTCAAGGACCAAAGTGAACCTTCTCAAGAGCCTTCTGTCTAATATTGCCCACTCATTAAAGAATAGTGATGAATGGTCTATCTTGGATGAATCACTGCAGGAACTAGAACTCAATGTTACATGGCTCGGGATTGACGTCCCTTTGATAGTCAGTCACGTGGCTCAGTTTAAGGAAGGGATGGCTCGAGTAAATGAGGCGAGGTACCCCAGGGTTGACCCTTCTGTTGAGGAAAAACACGGTCATTTGCGGTCCCTTTTCCCGAAGCTTGAATTACACGAGGCAGACGTGGCTACAGTAAGGAAGGATTGGCAAGCTGCTGACACTGGATGTCAAGAGGCTACTGAACGTCTTGCGGAGATTGATAATGAGATGGCACGGCTGCAAACTGAATGTTCAGTCGTCCATCTCAAAATTTTGAAGTTTAGTGGTCAAAAGGCTCATCTGCAATCATCCATCGATCAACACGAAGCGAAGTGTAATGCCGTGAGGGCCCAGGTTATAGAGCTGAAGCAGTCTCTCCGAGACATTCCCGACCCTGCCGAAGTTTTGGCTGAGGTTGAAAACAGTGCAGAAGGTGATTGAAGAATCTGCAGTTAACTTGTTAGAACAATGTTTGAAAACTTTAGATGGTTGAACTGTAACAATCTTCATTTGTAATTTGGAACATGTTGTAATGGATATTGTAACAAATATGTATACTATTGTAGTTTTGGATCTATATTGTGTCTTTAGCCTATTTGTCATTTTATTTGATTTTGAATGCAAACAGATTGGGCCATTTGGAAAGGAACGTCCCCCTGTTAAGACTCAAACCTATGCTCATATGAACAAAGATGTGACCGAGTCTTAATTTAGGACTTATCCCAATTCTCGTTGGTCTTGAAGAGGGCAAGGTGTCATACTTGACATGTCCTGAGTCTTAACGACTCTTCTGATACCTGTGCAAGCATAAAATAGATGATTAGTATTTAGATTTAATCATTGTGTGGTATGATTTCTTTTGGTATCTATTTTATTACACTTTCCCTCTAATGAGGTGTTTACAAATCACAACGATAAGCTTATGTCAAGTATAATATCTTTTAAAAAACTGGCCATTCACCAGTGAACTGATGCCCTGTCCTTTGCAATTTATCACTTGATAGGCTCCATTGGAATAACTTTATCGATGATGCAGAAGGGATCCCATTTCAGGTCAAATTTACTTTTCGGTCCTTGGGTCGGTGTCGAACGCTTCATCATTAGCACGAGATCACCATTCTTGAATGATCTGCCCCTGACACGTTTATTGTACGTGGCTGAAATTTGCTTCTGATACATTTCAAGCCTTTGTTGGGTAGCGAGTCTTTTTTCATCTAAATCATCGAGTTCGGCCATTCTGATCTTGGCATTGTGCTCGGTTGTCAGGGAGTGTTGGAGTGCAACCCGTAGTGACTCAACCTGTATTTCCATCAGGATAACAGCTTTCGTATCGTACACCAGTGAGTAGGGCGTAGCTCGAGTGGTTGTGCGGTGTGTGGTTCGATATGCCCATAGTGCTTCGAGCAATCGTCTGTCCTAGTCTTTTTTATTCTCTGCCATTTTCTTTTTCAGAATCTTCACGATAATCTTATTGAATGCCATAGCGCCAGCCCATTCGCAGGAGGATAATAAGGCAACAAATAGCAATGCTTGATCTTGAACTTCACGCATAGCTTATCGATAGTAGCATTTTTTAAGAGCGTTCTGTTGTCCGAAGTAATTCTATCAGGGATACCATGTCAGTATAGGATGGTGTGATGAATGAAACCTTTGACATGTCTGGCCTTCACATTTATCAGGGCAACTGCTTCAGCCCATTTGGAGAAATAATCAATTGCGGCAAGGATGTACTAATGCCCCTGGGAGGATGGTGGACTAATCGGTCCGATCATGTCCATACCCCAGGCTGTGAAAGGCCATGACATTATAACTGATGCAATTCTTTTGGTGGTGAATGTATGATATCCGTGTGGATTTGACACTGGTGACATTTCTTAACGTATTCTATCGCATCTTTCGTCATTACGGGCTAGTAGTAACCCATGTGTCATACATGGTGATGTAAATTCTTCCCTCCTTGGTGAGCACTACATTCTCTTTAGCGAGCTTCTTTCAATGTAGCATGCGCTTCGTCTCAGCTCAAACATCGCAACAACACTCCTTCGTATGATCGTTTGTAAAGTACGTCATTCTGGAGTATAGATGAATTGACGTGTCTTCTAACTTGTGTGCGCATTTTGGGGTCTTCTGGCAAAAATTCGTACTTCAAATAATCGATGAATGACCTTCTTCAATCGTCTTCTTCTGTAATCTCGAAGCAACAAATGGGATTGGAACTCAATTTTCCACTGCGTAGCGCGGTTGTCGGCAAAATTCTCCTTTCTTCAATTGTTACTTGAAACGGGTTGCCCATAGGGTTAGCCAGAGCAACGGCTAAACTAGTGAGTCCATCTGCTTGTACATTCTCCTGTCTCGGTATATGTGAGATACTGTTGTTCTGAAATTGATCAAACATTGACTGCACTCAATGGAAATAGGGCGATAACTCGAGCTTGCGGACCTCGTATTCTATTGTCAGTTGTCCGATAACAAGCTTAGAGTCTCCATAGATACATATTTCCTTAATCTTCATTTCCAAGGCCAACTATAACCTGATAATAAGAGCTTGGTACTCTGCTTTATTGTTGGTGCATGCTGGGACTATCGTGAATGAGTAGGGTAACAAGTCCCCTTGCAGATTGATGAATATAACTCCTGCCCCTGCCCCTATCACTCTGGCTGCACCGTCGAAATACATCTCCTAATGACGTGCTTCATTAATTGTCATAACCTGATCGTTTGGGAGGTTATACTTTATTTCTTCGCCACTTGGTATCAGATGTGCAGCAAGGAAGTCTGCAATTGCCTGTCCATTGATAGCCCGAGCTGGCATGTATGTCACGTCGAATTCAGACAAGAGAAGAGCCCACTTGGCCAAACGCCCAGACAACATGGGTCTGTTCATGAGAAACTTGATGGGATCCGCTTTGGATATCAAGGATATCTGCTGAGAGAGACAGTAATGTCTGAGTTTCTTGACAGGAAAGATTAATGCCAGACAGATTTTTTCGATCGCTGAGTAGTTAAACTCAGCTTCCACTAGTGTGCGGCTCAAGTAATAGAGTGCGCTTTCCTTTCCTTCTTCGTTCTTTTGGGCTAAGAGGGCTCCTAGTGAATTTTCGCCAACGGTGATATAGAGGATTAGTGGCTCTCCTTTGATCGGTACTGTAAGGATTGGAGATTTTTCGAGCAGGTCTTTTAGAGAGTCGAATGCTTTCTGACAAGCATCGTCCCACTCAAACTTAACTCCTTTCTTGTTTAGGAGTGAAAATGGCTGACAACGGCCACATAAGTTCGAGATGAACCTTCTTAAGTACGCGACCTGGCCTTAGAAGCTTTTCAGCTCTTTGAGATTCTTCGGAGGTGGCATCTCCCTGATTGCTTTAATGTTCGTCGGGTCGATTTCTATGCCTCGGTGCCTGATGACAAACCCCAAGAACTTGTTAGAGGAAACCCCGAACGCGCATTTCAATGGGTTCATACGAAGGTTTTTCTTTCTAAATCCTTGAAATACTTGCCGCATATGTTCTCTATGCTGTTCATGCTCGGTCGACCTCACTACTAGATCGTCTACGTAGCATTCGACGTGCTTATGCATCATGTCCTAGAAGATTAATTGCATCGCGCGCTGATATGTTGCCCCTGCATTCTTCAACCAAACGACATCACATGGTAACAGTATATGCCCAATGTTGTACGAAAGGCTGTCGATTCTTCATCTTCTAGGGCCATACGGATCTAATTGTACCCCGAGTAACCATCCATGAAGGACATCACTGCATATCCTGTCGTGCTGTCTATCAGTAGTTCTGAGATAGGCGGTGGGAAATCATCTTTAGGGCACACTTCGTTGAGGTTCTGAAAGTCTACGCAGACTCGGATCTGACCGATCTTTTTCTTGACCGGCACAATATTTGAAATCCATTGTGGGTATTTGACTTCTCGGATGAACCCAGCTTGGATTAACTTCTCAACCTCTTCTTTAATCTTAGGCACTATATCTGAATGGAATCATCACTGAGGTTGCTTGACCGCCTTTTTCCCTTTCATAATGCCCAGCTTGTGCATTGCAATTGTTGGACTGAGCCCTGGTATTTCTGAGTATGTCCAGGCGAATATATCTTTGTTCTCTTTGAACAGTTGAATATATTTCTCCCTTTCTTCTTCTGGGACATTCCTACTTAGGTACGTATTTCTAGGTTCTTCCGGGGTTTCCAGATTTACTTCCTCAAGCTTATCTATCGTGGGCTGTTACCCATCCTCTATCTGTGCGGGCACAGCACTAGGTTGAATAATATCAACTACCTCTTGCGGCTGTATTTCTTCTACGGGACTGATTGTTACCATGTTCACATGTCTAATCTTCATCTTTGCCCCTAGCCCTTCTCTGCCTTGGTAAGCTTCGGTATTTTCTTTGAATGGGGCTAACATTCTTATATTCGGAGCTGATTCTGAATAATAGAAGCCCATGTTCTTCATGATATTGCGGCTGGTTTCACTGTATCTTTCTTCTTCTATCGTTTAAGGTAAACGGGATGATTTCTCAGCCTCGTCCTTAGACTGCACAGGTTTATTTGGTATTGAATAAAATTTGATTTCTTTCTTCGCATTGGCGCTCGGTGGTACCAAAAACTGGCTAGGAGCCCTTGGGAAAGGCTTAACTCTTCCTATTTTCGGCACTGGCACGTTAAAGCTAGATTTGAGCACACTCATGTGCTGATTCGATATCATCCCTAGGACTGATTGCCCTGGCTGTCGCAAGTGTTTAGGAACTATATAAAATTTCTTAGTAGTCTCTTGAGGTTCTTCTTCTGAATGACTTGCGGTTTCTTTCTGAGTAATAAATCAAGGCTTGCTTTTCTGTTCGAACTTGTCGACTTGAGGTTTTGCTCCTTGTCCTTTCTGCGTTACATCTGGCTTCTTCATGACCTCTCCTTCGTCGACCAAGTCATAGTACCGGGCATCGGCCAAGAATGACTCAGCAATCATATACGGCTTTGGGTCCACTGCCACTCTGTACTGAATTCCCTCTCTGTTGTATTTGAAACGCTGATAATAGCTTGAGGGAATGACGCGGTTCTAATGGAGCCATGGCCTCCCTATCAGAAGATTATACGTTGTCACCGCATCGATTACTTGGCACGTTACTTTCGTCTAGTTCTTCAATTTCTAGCATCACGGTGATCGACCCCAGAGTGTGCTGGCTATCTTGATTAAACCCTTGAATAACCATGGTGCTGGGACGCAGCGCTAACGGTCTATAACCCAACCTCTGCAGTTTTTTCAATGACATGATGTTCACTGCGGATCCATCGTCAAGCATACATCGCTTAACTTCTGTGTCTCTAATCGTCCCTGTAACAATCAACTGACGATTGTGGTCTGTCGCTTCAATCATGCGGTCTTCTTCGAAGAATGTGATTACAGAGGGGTGATTATCTGCATCGCTTGCTGAATAGATGCATTTCCTTCGCAGAACTTATCTGGATCGTTCATTTCTGTTTCAATCTCTGTCATCATCACTTTTCTGACTTCATTGTCCAGTAATGCATTGATCAACATCTCCCTATATACTTTTGAGAAACATAAGGCATCGTATATGCTCAAGCGGGTTGGGACCTTTCGCATGTGTGACACTACATCATATGCCATCGGCGTTGCCCCTTGTCTTGGCTCCGGCTGACTAGACGTGGCTTCAACAACTTTTTCCTTCAACTCCTGCCCCTGGGGCCTTGTCGACGGTCTATCTGGATTTTTGCATCGGGTTAACTATTTCTGGCAGAACGCGTTCTGCCATTTGTTTTCCGGATCGGAGGGTGACGGCATTGACTTCCTCTTCACCTACCCGTGATGTCTCTCCTGCTGACGGTTGTTCTGTGAATGATACCATCGCGCAATGTACTTGAGCCTCGATAAGTCGACTCTTCCCTCTACTGTTCTCTTTTCTCATCCCTTTCTTCTTGCGGTTGAGGAGTCTTCGTCTATTCTCGAGCCTCCTCCTGTTGCTGACTAAAGTCCAGGGTTATTCAGGTTCAGGGAATGGGGTGTGCAAACGAATGTTTTCTTCTAAGGGGAACGCTGAAATTACCCCAGATGTTTCATTATAAGTTGTTTCTGGTGACTTCATACTGATCATCCCTTGGTTGATCAACCTTTGTATTCTTCCCTTTACATTAAAACAGTCTTCTGTCTTGAATTTTAGACATCAATGGTATTTACAATACTGGGGATCATTCACCCTCCCAACTTCGTGTGGACAAATTGGTTCTGGTAAACGGATTACATTCTCTTCCACTAGTTGTTCCATGATAGGGACCAGATCGGTCATGTCGAACGTGTATGGGCCATTGGCTCTTTCTCTCTCGGCTATCGTTATTCCTCGAGAAATATAAGGCCTCTTGCCTTTATCTTGAGTAGGTGCTGCTTTCATGTCCGTCTTGGATGCTACAACAGGCCGCTTCCGATCTCTTACGTCTTTGCCCTTGTTTACATTGTGCGTTTCTGTAATCCTTCCTCCTTCTCTTCTTTGCCTTTCGGTCCTGAAGTTCACCCGTATTGCAGCTTCTTCCACCAAGTGTGCTTTGGTGACTAGTTCTCGAAAAGAGTGAAAACTGTTCCCCAATAACCCGTATGATATCATTGGGTCTAGGGCTCGTATACACATCTTCATCTGTTCTTTTTCACTGGGCAGCTCTTGACATTGAGTGGCTATCATCCCCCATTGGTCCATGAACTTTTCTACAGGTTCGTCCTATCTCTGCTTGATCAAGGCCAGATCTGTTACTAACGTTTCTCTTTCCGTAGAGAAGAATTTTGAGATACAACTGTCTTGCATCTGTTCCCACGATCTCACGGATCCGGCTGGTAGCGGCATGTACCATTGGAAAGCCTTCCCTGTCAGCGTTGACCCAAATAGCCGCACACAGTACTGTGGGACGGCTGACCAATTCCCCAATGCTGTAAGAAAATGAGTAACATGCTCCTCTGGTGATCCTCTACCGTCAAATTTTTTGAAGTCCGGACATCTGAAGTTGACTGGAAACGGTATTTCTTCTCTCTAGCAGATATGAAACTTGATATTTATACCCAGTTCCTCTTTCCTTCTCTTTCTCTTGCCGCATGAGACTCGTGATTGTTTGTGACAATTCCTCTCTTGACATCTGTGTAATCGGGATTGGCATTCGCTCTGCTGAAACTCTCCTGGCCTGGGTAAGTAGTTCGGAGTCGGTTGGTCCTTCCGCTGCCCCTTGAGACTCTTCGGCTGACTGACGCGTAGGTGGTACGGGACTTCTGGTAGCGTTCTGAGTTATCAACGTGGTCAACGCTTCCTGGATGATCCTCATTCGTTCATTCGTCTCACGATTAGCCTGAACCAATCTGTCGATCTGATCTTGGACTGTAGGCAATTCTTCTGCTTCATACGGTCCCTCTTCTTCCTTTACTATTTGAACCATTGCGATCAGCACCGGTCGTGCCTTCTGAACCTGCCCCTGTCTTGGTTTGAGAACTGTCGTGGGCTTGGAGCTCTTCACATGTGCGGTCTCGGTCAACTTATGTGTGACGTAGGTGGCCCTGGACAATGGTGGAAACTGTTCGATTGTCATTACAAGCACTGAGGACCTGATTAATATGACCTGACTGCTTATAGAGATCTTCTGCCCCTGCTTTGGCTGCCATTGTCTCCTGATTATGGGGCGAGGTCTTGTAACATTCGCATTCTTTGCTCTTTCTTCTGTTGGTGTGTTTCAACCAATTGTCATCCTGAGTTGGAAATAGTTGTCATGGTTGGGGTGAAGTGGGGGAAGCTAAAGCTTCCCGTGGCAAGGAAGCTCAATGAATTGGTCATTGAGCATCCCATTTCTTCTGTCTATTCTAGTATCTAGCTAATTCTACTATGTCATAAAAATCATTAGAACAATTCATAAATGCGGTCGGGAGTATGAACCCATAGATCGTGGTGCATAAATTGATGAAAAATAACTAAGAAGGAGACAAATACGTGTAGTCGTGGAAGTTTGTGGGTTCGAAAACCTTTTAAATGTCTATTGCCTTAGAGATGAAGGGAAAAACGTTCCCGTTGAGAGTTGCCAGTTTGGCGCCCGAGGGGCCTCGAAACATTACTCCTCACGGTAACTTTCTTATGCATAGATTCGTGTTTTGTAAGTAATTTATTTTAGAGGGTTTCTATATTAAGATATAACTAGAGATTCAGGGTTCGATCCCCAGTAGAGTCGCCAGTTTGTTAGAACTAGAAAAATGCTCAAATGCAGTTTTCTGGTGTTTTATTGTTTTGGGGTTCTGAATATAGAGACATTCATTGGCAATCACAAACAATTACAAAAGTACACAAGAGAAGAAATATCACAAGGCGAATTTTATTCCAAAGATTCTGAGATCTTATACATTCCAGGCCGTGATCTAGCTCGAGCCCTTAATTACATCCAATGATCGATGACCCTTGATTAAAAGGTGGAAGACTAGTTAGCGGGGACTATGGTCTTAGAGTTCGTGGTCGTAGAGACCTATATTTTATGGTCGGAGAGACCTGTATTTGTATGGTTGAGGAGACTTTTGAGGAGACCTGTATTTGTTGTGTTTTGTTATGGACTGATCCATCTTTGTACGAGTCAGATGTCTTGTCCCATGTTTTGATCGGAGATCTGGGCTGAGACTGTCAGGATTTTTAACCGAGAGGTGCAACTCTGGGCATGAATTTGTGATGGGTGACCGCGGGAAGACTGATTTGCAGTTGTATATACCTGAGCAACTCAACCATCGGATGCCGTTTAAATGGGTAGGGCATCGACTGTTCTTGAAGTGTCAGTCTTTAACAAATTCCGTGTAATAGTTTAGAACTCTCTTGATATGGTTTATTGTGTTAACCATAGTCCCATTTACTTAGTCCGGACCTGAATCCGGGTCATATTATGATAGTACATGTGAGAATGTTAAATTGGTATGATTCTAGGCACCGACGACCTCTTTCCGAGAAATTACTTCGTTCATCGTATTGAATCTAATCAGACTTCGAAAGCTTACATGCTGCTCATTGGGTGGCCCGGATGAGTTATTTGACTGCTCCATTCCGTTCGGAACGCTCGAAATACCCAAAAATGGCCCAAACGGACCCTGAAAACATGACAAAATGAAGATTTGGGGATGCTGAAATTGACGTTTAGAGTGATGATTTTTCTGATCCGCTGGCCTGATTTTACTGATGCACTGGGGCCAACGTGTCCAAAAATGACTTTAGTAATATGTTTGATTTTCATGATGCGCCGGGCTATTTTTCTGATGCGCTGGGGCCAGTGCATCGAAAAATGACTTGTTTTTTAAATGATCGATTTTCATGATGCTCTATACTATTTTTCGAATGCGCTGAGGCCAGTGCGTTGAAAAATAACTTGTTTTGAAAATGATTGATTTTTGTAGTGCACTGCTATACTTGCACATTTTTAGATTATTTCTTTGCCGGACCTGCTGTGGTCGGGAATGGGATTTCCGATGAAGGGTTACATTGCTCGAAAAGGAATTTCGGTGATCATAAAAGGTTTCTGGTGGTCAAAAAAGGGATTTCGACGGTCTCTCAAATACCTAATAGACAAAGCTCTCTCTCTAGATCCGTCCAAATGAACAGTAACATAGGAGTAATTATACCCGAAAATACAGAAAGTCGGCCAATAGGAGGCTGCCACATGTAGCGTGTCGAGAAAATGGTCGGCGCGTTGAGAAAATAGGTCGGCGCGTCTTAAAATGACTTTGCTAAAATGTTGATTTTTGGTACACACTGGCTGTCAGTGCGTCCTGAAATTAACTGAAAATGCCTGATTTATTGGAGGTGCTGAGGGTTAGTGCGTCCTGAAATTCCTGAATTTTTGGATGCGCTGGACGTAAGTGCGTCGTGAAATTCATTTCTGAAAATTTCTCGATGCTCTGGATGAATTTTTCTGATGCGCTGAGGGTCAATGCGTCCTAAAATTCACTTCTAAAATGACTGAATTTCATGACACGCTGGCTATGAATTTAATGATGCACCGACGTACTTGTTTGTGATTATCTTGAGAAAATAATGGATTGTGGGGCTCGCTTCGTGATGGATGTTGATGCACTGTCTTTGTTTGTTCGTTATTGAACTTACCTTCCCATATTTGGAGGGTTTTGATCATAAATGATGGTGGGGCCCACCACTAGGTCCACTTTCCATTTTTGGTAAATTCTGATGTGCATTACGATTTTTGTTGAGATTCCTGATGCGCTGGCCCTAAATCCAGTAATGTGATGGTTTGTATACTTGTAACTCCTGTTTTGAAGATCCTTACTTTTGGGACCCCAACACTCATTTAACTCTATCTACTCCCATCCAAACGACCCCTAAGTAATGCCTAATGTCACTTAAAGCTATCATTAATACGAGTTATTTAAGGAGTGATTCCTCAGTAGTTCTTAAAAACTTGAGATTGGACACAATGTTCATTGACTGTGAGAGTTGTTGTCCATGGATCTCAGTACCTTAATGTGTCACGACTATCACAGATACTTAGACATATCCGTGGACATCGTACTATGAGATATGTAATCAACATATGTGACGGGACTGACTTAGATCAAGATTAATAATCTTCACCATGAAGAGCCCACTTGGTGTTAGTTATACCTTCATCCTCTTCCTACATGAGAGCGTAAGTGTGCTTTGGAGATACGATCTCGGTATTGGACATTTGGACACTTGCATTGGAGAATCATGTTCAAGTCAATAGTCTAGAGCCTTATTATGATAAATTATGATATGTATGATTAAGGTCTTGATATTCATGAAGAATGATCAATCCTTAAACCCAGAGGACAAGGGTCATAATTTTGATTAAGTGGCTTTAGTTCACTATATAAAAATGTTTAAAAGCCACTAAAAGTGGATAATGTTGGATATATCCATATGGGTTTATTTGATTTTTGCATGGACCAATATGGGATCTACTAGATTTTACTTAGAAACTTGTCTGTGTTTAGATCTGATTAGATTATAGATTCATCAAATGGTTCTATCATCGGACCCAACACTTAAAAGGTTTTAATCAGCCTCATAATAATTTTCGACTGCTAAAATTTTATTTTAACCATTAAAACTATTTTGATCGCACTTGGTGATGGCCTTATGACTAAGATTTGATCGCCTAAAATTTAATAAATATGATATCTAGATTTATAATGAAGAGCATTAGTAGTAAAATGATTAGATCAAGAGCATGAATAAGGTAGTTTAATAGACTTACCTTATAGTTGGGTACAAAGAAGTTGGTAGGATTGTGGTGTACCATATTGTGTATATCGTAAAACCTAAACCACTCCTCATACATTAGATCCCATCTCAAAGAAGTGGAACCGGCCTAGAGAAAGCCTTGTGCGTTCCCTCCCCTCCCCTCCCCTCCCCTCCCCCAACATTACTTAGAGTAATGTAAAATGTCATGGTAAAATGGGCTCGCAATCCAAACGAGCCCCTAGCATAGATGATTTGTATTGGCAATTTCAGCGTGGAAAAACTGTCTAACAATCTAATCACTAAGCTAAGATCTAAATAATTCCCTTTTAATTTTTTATCATACTAATATGAGATTATTTCAATAGGTTCTTAGACAAATAACATTTGTGAATTAGATCTTTAGAAAATACCAAAGTTTCATTTCTTTCGGACCTAAGGATCCAGTGTAACTTGTGTGAGTGGAAATACACCAATTGTAGTGTATAATGTCCGAAGGGATATATGTTGAGGTGTTGAGCCAATGACACCAGGAGGTGGTCGGGCGCCCAACGGTCAGTGGACTAAGCGCCCGGTGACTAGGGCGGGCGCTCGACCAAGTCTGGTCGGACGCCCGAAATTCGGGCTTCTCTTTGTTGCTCGCTGGACAGTTTTAGTATTGGGCAAGCGCCCGACCGGACGCGAAGTGTTTCTCGGGGTTTCCTATTTTGGGTTCTATTTTCGGATTATGCTATATAAAGGGGTGTAATTCGGGATTAGTGTAAGTAATTATGGTTTACATACGTCCAAGGTGAGAAAGGGGGAAGATGTTAGCAAAAAGGGCCATCTTTGTGCATGGGAGCATCGGAGAAGGTGAGTATATTGCTTGTAACTTTGTCTTCTTCATAGTAGAGCTTTGCACTGTGGTTTTTTACTCTTGTTGGGATTTTTCCAAGTAAATTATGTCTTGTGTTTTGTTGGTTTGTTAGTTTGTTTGAATTCCACTTCTAGTCATTATTTCTTCCTGTTTATCGTTTGTGGGTGAGACCAGAGATTGGATCTTGGTTCACCGGCGTTGTTGGTGTGCTGCGCAACAACTGGTATCAGAGCTATTGGTTTAGTTCAAGTGGGAGCGATGACGGAAGAAGGGAAGACACGAATTGAGAAGTTTGATGGTTCAAACTTTACCTTCTGAAAGATGCAGATGGAGGATTATCTGTATCAGAAGGACCTCTGTATTCCTCTAGAAGGAAAAGAGAAGAAACCAGAGAAGATAACAGCTGATGAATGGGCTTTAGTGGATCGGAAGGCTTTAGGAACGATCTGACTCTCTTTGTCTAAGAGTGTCACCTTCATTATATCCAAGGTAAAGACCACAAAATAATTAATGTAAGTTCTAGCTATGATGTATGAGAAACCCTCAGTGTCCAACAAGGTTCATCTCATGAAACGACTATTCACAATGAAGATTTCAGATGGTGGTAGCATGGCTGAACATTTAAACGAGCTCAATACAGTCACGAGCCAATTAGAATCCATTGGCATCACTTTTGATGACGAGGTCAGGGCGTTATTGATCTTGTCCAGTTTTCCAGACAGTTGGGATGGTTTGGTGATTGCCATGAGCAATTCTTCAGGGTCGACAAAGCTGAAATTCGATGATGTGGCTGATCTAATTCTCAGTGAAGAATATAGAAGGAAGGCATTGGAAGTTTCAGGGGATTCAGGGAATTCTCTAAACATTGAAGGAAGAGGAAGATTGTTGGACAAAGGTGGCAATAAACACGGGTGTTCTAAGTCAAGGAAGAAGTCCAAGGGACCGAAAGACAAGGACGGGTGTTGGCATTGCGGAAAGAAGGGGCACATGAAGAGTGATTGCAAGGCGCTTAAGAAACAAGAAGGAAACTCTCAAGGTGGGAAGGATTCAGTGAATCTATTTAACGAGAGTGACACAGAGGCGTTGATCTTGTCTCTTAATGCATAGAATGAGTTTTGGGTTATAAACTTGGGTACTTCGTTTCATGCCATCTCGTCTAAGGAAGTTCTTCATGATTATGTGTTAGGTGACTTCGGGAGAGTGTACCTGGATGATGATGAGTCGTGCAGTATTGTCGGCAAGGAAGATGTTCACATAAGTCAGAAAGATGAATCGATTTTGAAATTGAAGGATGTTAGACATGTACCGAGTTTGAGACAGAACTTGATCTTAGTCGGGCAGTTGGCCGATATCGGATATGTGATGACATTCACAAGTGACCCCTGGAAGGTCACAAAAGGTGCTTTGGTGATATCTCGAAATAAGAAGGAAGGTACTTTGTACGTGACTTTAGAATCGTATAATACACTCGCAGTCGTATCAACTAGAGTGAATAGGCAGTTATGGCATCAAAGGTTGAGACACATGAGTGAAAAAGGGATGAAAGTTCTATTGTCAAAGGGGAAGCTACCAGGGTTGAAGTCTATCGACCTGGAATTCTGCAAGGATTGCGTATATGACAAGCAGAAGAGGGTAAGTTTAAAAAAAACAGGGCGCGCTCCAAAGACGCACCTGTTGGAGCTTGTACACACTAATGTGTGAGGACCGGCACAGGTATCATCTCTTGGTAGTTCATGTTACTTTGTTTCTTTTATTGATGATGCTAATAGAAAACTGTGGGTCTATTTCTTAAAGCACAAATCTGATGTATTCGATGTATTTAAAAAGTGGAAAGTAATGGTAGAAAACGAGACAGGTAAAATAGTAAAATATCTTAGATCAGATAATGGGTGAAAGTACTGTGATAAGATGTTTGAGGAGTATTGTGCAGCAAATGGGATTAAACATCAGAAAATGATTCTAAGGACACCACAACAGAATGGTGTGGCTGAGCGCATTAACATGACTATTCTTGAGCACGCTAGGAACATGAGGTTACATGCAAGGTTGCCCAAGACGTTTTGGGCAGATGCTATGAATACTGCCATATATCTCATCAATAGAAGTCCCTCAGCACCATTGGATTATGGGTTACCAGAAAAAGTGTGGACTGAAAAAGAAGTGAACCTTACACATCTCAAAGTATTCGGTTGCATTTCATATGTTCACATTGATGTAGAGCATAGAAATAAGCTGCGAAGTTCAGGAGGTGCACGTTTATATAGGCTACGGGCAGCATGACTTTGGCTACCGGTTTTGGGATACAGAGAACCGAAAAATCATTAGAAGCAAGGACGTAGTCTTTAATGACAAAGTGATGCATAAGGACATTTTGCAGCAAAAGCGGAATAAGACCGATGAGAAAGAATTTGTAGAGTTGGAAGAGTTACCAGACACGGGTGTTACAATGCCACAGAATGAGCATGCACAGGAGCATGATGAGGCAGAGCAGCAGACACCGGTTGTGAGAAGGTCTACTCGGGAGAGGAGACCCAAGGTCCGATACTCACCCTCCTCACATTATTTACTGCTGACAGATAACGGTGAACCAGAGTGTTTTGAAGAGGCATTACAGTTAGATACACGGGTTAAGTGGGAGCAGGCCATGGATGATGAGATGGACTCTCTTGAGTTCAATCGTACGTGGGAACTCGTCACTCTACCTAATGGTAAGAAAACTCTTTATAACAAGTGGATTTATAGACTGAAGGAGGAGCATGATGGTTCGAAGTGATACAAAGCCAGAATGGTTGTGAAAGGTTTCCAACAAAAGATAGGTATTGACTTCACTGAAATATTTTTACCAGTGGTGAAGATGTCTACGATTTGCAAGGTCTTGAGTATTGTGGCTACAGAGAATCTACATCTAGAGTAGCTAGATGTTAAGACAGCCTTTCTTCATGGAGACCTTGAAGAAGAGATATACATGCATCAGCTAATAAGATACGTGGCACCAGGAAAGGAGAATAAGGTGTGTAGACTAAAAAAGAGTCTATATGGCCTGAAGCAGGCCCTGAGGCAGTGGTACAAGAAGTTCGACAGTTTCATGTCGGAAAATGGGTTCAAGAGAAGTCATGTAGACCACTGTTGCTACTTGAAGAAGTTTGATACGTTGTACATTATCATTCTTTTGTACGTTGATGATATGCTTGTAGCCGGATCAAGCATGAAGGACATCTCAGATATCAAAAGACAACTGTCTAGAGAGTTTGTCATGAAGGATTTAGGATCTACAAAACAAATCTTAGGCATGATGGTAAAGCATGAGAGGGAAAGCAAGAAACTAGTTTTGTCACAGGCAGAGTACATAGCCAAAGTACTTGATCGATTCAGTAGCGGTTAGCACTCCATTAGCCAATCACTTCAAGCTTTCTAAGGAGTAAGGTGTGAAGACGCAGGGGGAACGAGACTAGATGGCTAAAGCCCCACATGCGTTAGCTATAGGGAGCGTCATGTATGCTATGGTTAGTACGAGGCCAAATTTTGCTCAAGTAGTGGGAGTTGTTAGCAGGTTTATGAACAACTCTGGGAAGGAACGTCGAGAAGCTGTGAAGTGGATCCTCAGACACCTGGTAGGTACTGTGGATGTACGGCTGTGTTATGGAGGATCGAAAATTGAGCTACAAGGATGCGTCGATTGAGATTTAACAGGGGATATTGATAACAGAAGGAGCACTGCAGGATATGTCTTTACTTTGGGTAGTGTTGCAGTCAGTTGGGTCTCTCAGTTACAAAAGATAGTGTCCATCAGTATAATGGAAGCAGAGTATGTTGCAACTATAGAAGCATGCAAGGAGATGGTGTGGATGTAAGGTTTTATGAAAGAGTTGGGGAAGAAGCAAGCAGATTGCAAGCTGTAGAGTGACAGTCAAAGTGCAATACACTTGGCTAAGAATTCGGCCTTTCATTCAAGGACCAAGCATATTGACATCAGATATCACTTCATACGTTCGTTATTGGAAGATTAATTGATTGCTCCGGAGAAAATCCATATAAGTGAGAACCCTGAAGATATGTTGACAAAGGCGGTCACACGGGAGAAGCTGAAGCTCTATTCAGCTTTGATTGGTCTTTAGGCTTGAAGATGGAGCGGTGGTGCACTCCGAATGTAGAAGACGAAGGGCTATGGTGATGTGTCTCCAAGTGGGAGATTGTTGAGGTGTGGAGTCAATCACACTAGGAGGTGGTCGGGCGCCCAACGATCAGTGGACTGGGCGCCCGATGACCAAGGCGGGCAGCCGACCAAGTCTAGTCGGACACCCGAAATTTAGGCTTTTCTCTCTGTTGCTCGCTGGACAATTTTGGTAGTAGGCGGGCACCCGACTAAGCCTAACCGAGCACCCGACCGGACGCGAAATGTTTCACAAGGTTTCCTATTTTGGTTTCTATTTTCGAATTATGCTATATAAATGGGTGTAATTCGGGGTTAGTGAAAGTAATTATGGTTTACATATGTCCAAGGTGAGAAAGAGGAAAGATGTTAGCAAAAAGAGCCATCTCTGTGCATGAGAGCATCGGAGAAGGTGAGTATATTGCTTGTAAATTTGTCTTATTCATAGTGGAGCTTTGCACCATGGTTTTTTACCCTTGTTGGGGTTTTTCCACGTAAATTATGTCTTGTAGTTTGTTGGTTTGTTTGAATTCCGCTTGTAGTTATTATTTCTTTCTGTTTATCGTTTGTGGGTGAAACCGAAGATTAGATCTTAGTTCATCGGCATTGTTGGCATGCTGCACAACAATATAGCCACCAAAGCTTATTTTAGGAATAGGAGATGAAAGGTTAGTGACGGTGCTTTAATCCTTAAAATAATGGGAGAGACACTCAAGGACTATTCTAGTAAATTCGAAAAAAACCTTAGACAAGGTTATTTTAAAACACAACTATACTATTCGAATTTATTTAAATTTCTTTTAAATAATTAGAAAATCCAGGAGTAATTCCTTAAAATTACTCGTGAATAATTAACTGAATGAAGAACTAGTTAGGAATTAATTCTTGAAAAGTCCACAAATTATTTAAAATGATTTCAGAGTGGCAAATAATTTTTATAAGATTTGTTGGGTGCTACTTGCTTTTGAACCCTGCCTAGACTGTTAACTTTAGATTAAAAAGGCCCAAATTCAGAGGCACAATAGGAACATTCTTTACAATGGACGGACGAAATTTAATTCGTTTCAATCAATCCACCCACCTCCCACAGGTCTATTCATCTTCTGATACAGAATCTCAGTAAAAAAAAAAAAAAACCAAAGATAGTCAGATGCAATTCGAGTTATGATGAATTAAAATCAGTACAGATGGTAGATTCCATTAAAAAAAAAAAAAAAAAAAAAAAAAAAAAAAAAAAAAAGAGGAGACAGTACTGCATTTTAAGCAGCAAGGAAGGCCAGTTGATGAATGCATTTTTATAGATAACACGGCATAACATGAACTCATGTTGTCACCACAGAAATAGGAAACACTGGCAAAAAAGTGGCATTGAATCTTTCATTTAAAACATCCAATTAGTGAGTTCCACCAAGTTACACCAAAGTCTAATATAGATTTATAGTCTTCTCATTCAACATTTTCTCATGAATTACAAACACTGCAAGGGCTCGCGCATTTACCAGTAGGTAACCATGCAGCGGATTTTCTAACAAAAAAGGATTTTGATAGCAATGAGGTTTATTGGTGCTTTGTTTTTCGTTAGCACTCAAAACATGATTACACATACAATTGAAATCTCTTTGTTTAAACTAGAACGCATTTTCTAGTTTTAACACTCTTCTACCCTGATAATTTCTCTAGGGCTTCTGATCAAGGTTTAAAGCATCATCCCATATCGTAGCGTGTTGCATAATACGAACTAGTGCTGACCCAATGCAGGCCGGAAACTGATTTTCAAACGTTGCTTTTGCAATTTACAAAACTCATATCAATTTTATAAAGAAAATCGGTATGAGATATTCCACACCACGGGAAAATGGGTTGAGTGGACCCCTTCTAGTATGCTTTGTATATTCGATTTTTAAAACCTTCAGGGCCATGGTATTCTCACACCCCACTTGCTGCTAGGACTTGTCTATTTTTCAACTTTTCCGAATCTTTCCCACTCACGTTACGTGTGCATTTAAAATAAGAAAAAAAAAAAAAAAAGAAAGTGTTGGTGGATATCAGTACCTCGTAGTTTAATATAGAGGAAAACTTTGATACACTGATGGCGTGCGACTGATGATATACAGGCACTTAGAAACTAATTAGCTATTGCATATGATGAATGCAATAAATTCTAATTAAACTGTCCAAAATATGGGTCCTAGCTAATTTATGTATCATGAACTAAAAGGTCTGCTTATTTGATTATCTAAATATTGAACTGGTGGATATTTTATTGGACAGTTAAAAATGAAAATTATCCAATGGTCCTATTTTAACGAACAAGTACCCACTAATCAGAGGATCAAGTTGTCCAACATCTCTTATTTTGAGATCCACGACTTTGGGACAATAGATTCCACAATTTAGTCGGTTTAATTTGATTTAATGCATGCTATATATTCAGTTTCTTAGTGCCTCCGTTTCAAGTGTCATACTCTGTCAGAGCATTATATAAGTCCCCTTTTATATTCAATGCATAGTTTCTATCTCTTTTTCTCTCGAATTCAATGGATCGAAGTGTCACATCCCATGTTTATCCAACTCCATACACTAGCCATGACCCAATGCAATGCACAGTATGGAGCAAGGATGGCGTGAAATGAATATGGAGCATTTAGATGCATGGCTGAAAAAGTTATACATCATCGGATTGGACATGTGCACCGGAGACAGCATCTCAACAAAGACGTGATGGGGACATCGGCCACGATGAGTTGGGCAACAAGAGCCATGTCTCAAGAGAGCTGGTCCACCTTGGTCATGCAAACGTCAGAAGGTATGATCACAATCTTTTGATTAACATAACAACAATACATGGGAAATTTATAAAATTGGTATATAGTAGTTATAGTGTATTTGTATTTTCTGTCCATTTTTTTAATTTTGTATCATTTTTTTCTCTAATTGTATATTGTATTTTCTGTCCTTTTTTTTTTTTTTTTTTTCAATTTGTGTCCTTTTTTTTCTCTCATTTATTCATCCAAGGAATGCTTACCTTGTTGATTGAATTTGTATTGTGTTGTCTTTTGGGATGGCTGATGCTTTCTCTACATATATTTTAATCTTTAATTAAACTTCTGAATATGGTAGAGTGTGGTTTTTGGTCAGGGTCATAAAAAGGTCTTATATAATGCTGGGCCCACGATTATGCATCCTTGGCCACGGTTCAGTGTTCGAAGGTGTTGATTTCCTGGGCCCCTCAAATGCTCGATGAAACAAAAAATGTTTGGCATTTTTCGTTGAAACGCATTGTTGCAGTATTTTCTTTTTGGGCGTGGATCTATTGGTTCGGAAGTCCATGTCATTGCTGCATTGGTGCCACATGTGGATGGGATCAAGACCATTTGTTTTGTATTTCCAATAATTAGTGGGACATGGTCTTTTGACGAACATAACCTAGGATTCTTCGTTGGGTGGTCCATAGATCACCAATCTTAATTAAACTTGGATCAGATTAGACATTAGATCTTAGTGTTTGAGCATGTTAATGAGGTCCACTTCATTGTGACTGCATAACATGAGTAGAGTCAGTACACTTTCACATGTCATGCAGTGCAATCCTAGCAAGTGTAGAACTCTTTAATTATTAGAAAGTAAATTATTGTGGAACCGTAAGATGAGAGATTTTGTTCTTGTCTCGCCTGCTAGCCCAGCTGGAAGATGCCTAGGCGTTTCAACAGGAGGTCTTAGGTTTGAGTGCTAAGGAGACACTAACCTCACTAGTGGGTGGGTACATTGTGTGACTAATCAAGTGGGTGCGCTGCCCAGATAATAGTGTGTGCGCGTTGCATGACTAACTTGAAGAAAAAAGAAAAAAAAAAAAACAGAGAGAGATTTTGTTGTCTGCTGAGATTCCTGCACTCTCTCTTATAAGAAATAAGTGTTGAACCCCATGCCTCTCACATTTGCATATCTTCCTCCCTTGAGAGTGTTCCAAGAGATAGAGAGAGTAACCTAAAAGAAAGCTGGCTCTAGCTTTAAGTACACTTTATTTAGCAAAATAACCACGATTTGATGCATCAAAAGCCATTGGAATTCATAAATATATTCAATTACACCTAACCATCTGATTGACTGCACGGAAATAAACAATAGCATCTGTGGCTCCACAGTCAAGTTGGTTAGCATGCGTCTATTGGAATTTTCGAAATGCAGCAAAAACAAAAGGTTTTGAATTTTTTTTTTAGATTTTAGAACTCAAATCCTAGGATTTGTGTCGTAATATTAACAAATTCCAAAACCTATGGAAAATCATCACATGCATACTTTGATTTGTTTGAATTCTCTAATCAGTAGACTACCAATGTTGATTTTCCGAAATCAAGAAGTCTTTCCTTGATTTATCTTCGAAAAGTAGTGGAGGATCGAAACCTTATTTGCACTTGGGGTAGCGCCGAGCATACACATACCATGTAACCCCTTTTGGGGCGTCATATATGTGGACGTGTGGTGATGGAAGGAGGATTGAGAGATTGATTTATCTCTCTTCTGTCTTTTCTTCTCTCTTTTCTCTTTTCCTCTCTAACTCGAACATTTAGAGCGGATAGTGTCCATGGGTTCTCTCTCACCCCTCTAAGATAGGATTGTTAAAACATGAATTTTAATACTCAGGAACTGTTGGCTTTACAAAGCCTTGGGAGAAATTCTAAAACAAGTAGGAAGAAAAAAAAAAAACAAAGTACTCTATTGCTCTATTGCTGAATTTTTTATTGAGTTATTCAAATGACTACACATTTCACCTATTTATAGACTCTTAGATAGATATAACTCATGGGCTGTTACAAGACTCTTCATTCTCCTAAAGGTCACATGTTACAATTCTTTAAATGAGGCCCCTGAGAATATCAAAGGTTGCTGAAAACTGCTGGGCCATTGCTTGCTGTAATTTGTTGAAACTGATGGGAAATTGATGATGCAACTGTTGAGAAACCAAAGGTTTCTGTAACAGCTGCCTTTTGGTTTGCTACTTCCAGCACTCCCCTTCGAACCAAAACTGACTTCATTCCAAGCATTGATCTTAGTTGTCTGAATGCATCAGTTGGCAATGCCTTGGTGAATATGTCTACGACCTGTTCAGTAGTGTGACAGTATTCCAATTTTACCACTTTCTGCTTCACTTGATCTATAAGAAAATAGTATCGAGTATCAATGTGCTTGCTCCTTCCATGTTATACCGGATTTTTGGAGAGCTCGATTGCTGACTTGTTATCCACATATATGACTGTGGATCCTTCTTGCGGATGCTTCAGTTCCTTTAGTAGATTTCTCAACCAAATCGCTTCACATACTATAGATGATGCTGCCACGTACTCTGCTTCACATGTGGACAAAGCGACCACACTTTGCTTCTTTGAGTTCCATGTGAAGGCAGTCATTCCGAGATAGAATACATACCCAGTGGTGCTCTTTCTTTCATCTTGGTCACTCCCCAATCAATGTCTGAATATCCATACAGCATCGCTTCATCATCGTATGGATAGAAAAGACCGAATTCCATTGTTCTTTTGACGTACCTGAGGATTCTTTTTGCGGCTAGCTAGTGTGATTCTTTTGGCGCTTCCATGTACCTGCTTAGAAGCCCAACACTATAGACGATATCTGGCCTTATGATTGTGAGATACCTTAGGCTTCCAATCAGGCTCTTGAACAAAGTCGAGTCCACACTTCTTCCTTCTCCTTCTTTTGTCAGCTTCAGGCCCGTTGCTACAGGTGTGTTCACGGCATTGCAATCGGCCATCTTGAACTTTTCAAGTAATTCCTTGGCATACTTTTTCTGAGATATATAGATACCACCATGTTGTTGCTTCACTTCGATGCCTAGAAAGAAAGACATCAGACCTCCATCGGTCATCTCGAACTCCTTAAACATGGACATTTTTGAATTCATCAAACATCGGCTGGCTGTTCCCTGTAAACAGCAAATCATCAACATACAGGCATGCTATAAGTATCTCGCCTCGGCCATTTTTCTTGATGTAGACTGCATGCTCATATGGACATTGGGCGAAGCCGTTCTCTTGAAGATAGTTGTCAATACGTGCATTCCAAACACGTGGAGCTTGCTTCAACCCGTAAAGGGCTTTCTTCAACCAATTACACATTGTATTCCTCCCCTTGCATAACAAACCCTTCAGGTTGGTCAACATAAACCTCTTCTTCTAGAATTCCATTCAGGAATGCAGATTTCACATCAAGTTGATAGATCATCCAATTGTGATGTGCTGCAAGTGAGATAATCATCCTCACAGTGTCAAGGCGAGCAATAGGAGCGAAGACTTCTTCATAGTCTACCCCGTACTTCTGTTTGTATCCCTTTACTACGAGCCTTGCCTTGTAGCGATCGATCTCACCATCAGCATTTCGCTTGATCTTGTACACCCATTTGACGCCGATAGCTTTCTAGCCATTAGGAAGCATAGTCAGCTCCCATGTATCATTATTTTCAATGGCATGAATTTCTTCTTTCATAGCTATTCTCCAACATTCTTCTTTTATGGTCTCCTGAAACGTCTGAAACGTCTTGTACACCCATTTGACGCCGATAGCTTTCTAGCCATTAGGAAGCATAGTCAGCTCCCATGTATCATTCTTTTCAATGGCATGAATTTCTTCTTTCATAGCTATTCTCCAACATTCTTCTTTTATGGTCTCCTGAAACGTTTGAGGCTCATAATCTGCATACAGGCAGAAAAGGTTAACTTCTTCAGTTTTCTCATAGATGTCGCTTAAGCTTCTCATTTTGATGGGTGCCATGGGTGAGGACGAGCTGGCCGAATTTTGATTTGATGGAGAAATTTCAGGGCTTCTGTGAACTAATGATGTAACCAAAGAAGGTGTTGTGGGCGTTTGCTCTTAACGGTCATGCCTTTCTTCCTGTTCTTCTGTTTCGACTTGAATATCTTTGATCGATTCTTCATCGTTCCATTTCCAAGCTTCTTCCTCACTGAACACCACATCTCTACTTACCACTAATTTATAGGTTAGTGGATTGTAGAGCTTGTAGGCTTTAGATTCTTCACTATAGCCGATGAAGATGCACTTCTCACCACGATCATCAAGCTTTCTTCTTCTTGCCTCTAGGAACTTGAGTGTAGGCGACACACCCAAAGATCCTTAGGAGTGCCACTCTCGGTTTGTAGCCACTCCATGCCTCCTGTGGTGTCATGTTTCTGACGCTCTTGGTTAGACACCGATTGAGCAAGTAGGCAGTACATGCAACTGCCTCTGCCCAGAAGCTCTTTGGTAGGCCTTTCTCTTTTAGCATCGTTCTCGTCATGTCGAGGATGGTGCGGTTCTTTCGTTCCGCAACGCCATTCTGCTGTGGCGTGTAGGCTGCAGTGTGCTACTACTTGATGCCTTGTTCCTTGCAATAATTTCGAAATGCATTTGAGGTATACTCTCCACTTTTGTCAGATCTGAGTACTTTAGTTTTGTAACCACTTTCAACTTCAACACGAGTCTTGAAGATTTTAAAGATAGTAAAAACAGAAGATTTTTCTTTGATGCAATACACCCAAATTCTTCTGCTGAAATCATCAATGAAGGTAATAAAGTATTTATTACCTCCAAGAGAGGGTGTTTCAAGTGGTCCACAAATATCAGTATGAACCAATTGAAGTGGTTCCTTTGCTCTTTTGGACACTCCACTTAGGAAGGAGTTCCTTTGTTGCTTGCCGAGTGTGCACGCCTCACACACATGTTCTGGAGCTTCAATAGCGGGCAAGCCTTGTACCATGCTTGATGAAGACAATAGCTTTAAGCCGCTTAAATGAAGATGCTCAAAGCGAAGATCCCATCTCCATGAATCATTTTTCACGTTTCCATAGAGACGGACTCTCGATTTTTGTGTTGATTTGGAGCGGAAACATGCGATTCTTCGCCATTTGGACTTGAGCCACAAGTATCCCCGTGTGCATCTCTTATAGAGAGAGAATAGTTTTCCATGTGTATGACATACCCCTTCTCAAGGAGTTGGCCGATACTGAGGATATTATTTTTCATGTTTGGTACATAATATACATTGGAGATAAATTTTGGCATACTATTCTTCTGGTAGATTTTAACTTTCCCTTTACCTTTCATGGGAACTTTTGATGAGTCTCCTAGACTCACGTTGCCACGAGCATTGTCTGCCAGTTCCACGAACAGCTCCTTCTTTCCACACATGTGGTTACTCACACCAGAGTCGAGATACCACATATCATGTTGATCACATGCTTCTTCTTATGCAAGAAGAAGTATGAAGTCTTCCTTTTCATGATTTGATGCTTCTGCATAATTAGAATGCTCATCTTGATCTACTGGTTTGCTCCAGCAGTCTGAAGCATAATGGCCAAACTTATTGCAGTTGTAACATTGAATATTTTTTGTATTTCCATGGCCACACATGGATCGACCTCTACCATTTCCTCTTCTACGAAAATTGGTAAACTTTTGTTGATTTTTTTGATGGTTTGGATGATATCCACGCCCTTTGCCTCTTTTCGATTGCTAGTGCCACGGCCCCCTCTTTGTGTATGGCTATTCTTTTGTTCATTTAGAGTCAACTTGGACCAACATCCAACATTTTTTTGCATTCGTTGCTCATGCACTTGCAACGATCCCATCAGTTCTTCAATGGACAGTTTTTCCAAGTCCTTTGATTCTTTTATGGCCACAATCACATGCTTAAATTTGGGTGTAAGGGATCGCAGTATTTTTTCGACCACTCTCACATCCTCAATCTTTTCGCCATTTCTTTTCAAGTTGTTAACAATGACAAGCAACTTTGAAAAATAATCCGAAATGGACTCACCTTCCTTTATGTAAGAGGTCTCGAACTCGACCCTAAAGGTTTGGAGACGAACTCTTCACACGATCAACTCCTTTGAAGATGGTGCTAAGAATCTCCCATGCTTGCTTGCATGTCGTAGCTTCAGCGATCCGTTCAAAGGTGGACTCATCCAACCCTTGATAGACAAGAAACAAAGCCTTCTTGTCCTTCTTTCTTTGATCTTTGAGGACCGCCCTTTGATCAGCAGTGTAGACGGCTTCTTGCTCCATAGTGGGCTCTACATACCCATTGGTAATGATCTCCCATAGACCTTGTGACCTGAACAGTGCCTTCATCTGAATGCACCAATTTTCATAGTTGTCTTTTGACAACATCGGAATTTGGGGCTGAATAGTGGTGGCCATCTTCACTAGACTATGGAATTGGCACCTAGGACCGGTGGCTCTGATACCACTTTGTTGGCTTTACAAAGCCTTGGGAGAAATTCTAAAACAAGTAGGAAGAAAAAAAACAAAGTACTCTATAGCTCTATTGCTGAATTTTTATTGAGTTATTCAAATGACTACACATTTCACCTATTTATAGACTCTTAGATAGACATAACTCATGGGCTGTTACAAGACTCTTCATTCTCCTAAAGGTCACATGTTACAATTCTTTCAATGAGACCCTTGAGAATATCAAAGGTTGCTGAAAACTGTTGGGCCATTGCTTGCTGTAATTTACTGAAATTGATGGGAAATTGATGATGCAACTGTTGAGAAACCAAAGGTTTCTGTAACAGCTGCCTTTTGGTTTGCTACTTCCAACAGGAACCGCAACATATCAATGACATCATTGGACCACATAAATTCGGCGCCAACACTCTGAGCCCAATGATGTCTTCATGTTGTGATGAAGAAGTAGAAAATCAACGAAAGTTAGGCTATGCAACCTGCACAAAGACCTCTGCAGTGCAAACTGTCAATGCAAGTGCATACTTCCATGCCTCTAGGATCCCAAAAAAATTGTGCCCTCCAAACACTTGTTTCGGGAGAGATACAAAAAGAGGAGATAAATGCATGTAAGAGAGAGAAGAAGAAGCATAAGAAAAGGACTAAACAAGACTTCTACTTTGGAACTTTAGGCGTAAACTACTCTTAAGGTAAGCCTCACTTGCTTGAACCTTCCACCCCCTTCATTAGGAGGACCTGCGCTATGCGCTAGGAGCCCCAGTGAAGGGAGAGGCCTTACACCACACACTTGGGCTTGACGAATGGAAGCTTTCGATGCAAAGCGTCATGCACCATGGGATCAAGCTTTGTGCCCAGGTGCAAACCCATATCAACAATATCTGCGTATATGCACAACATTCTCCTTCAGCCTACCAAAGGGCTATGGTTGCAAGTAGTTTATGATGGACTTCTCACATAGCTATGCCCTAAATCAGGCATATGCACCTTCTTTATGGTTGGCTCAAAGCATAGAGGGTCTCATCACACCGTGATGAGAGCTAGAGAATCGTCTTCACCTTGTCTCTAGAACGTAAGCACCCAAGCACGGTCAAGACAACCATTGGTATACACCACGACCATCATAAGCCTCTTGATTTTAGATACTATGAAGATGAAGAATCAATGATCAAAACACATTTTTTGCCACGCAATAGGACACATGCTCTAGTTTTAACTTTAAATTAAGAGTTTTCTCCATGAATGTAGTTAAGGGCCTGTGCCAGACTACATCCTGGAATGTAACAACCCAAAATATTAATGAAAGCCACTCAACCTGACTTTTTTTGGATGTATGATGCATAGGGTTGAATGAAGGAAAGATTGCAAACAAGAAGAATAATAATGATGAATCTTGAAAGAAAAGGAACGAGATTGATCATGAAATCCATCTATCAAACATGATCTGGAAAAATGAACAGATGGGGTGGATTTCTCACAAGCATCACAGTGGGCCTCACCTAGCTTCCCATTGTAGGTAGTTCTGCGAAAGGCTTCAAAAGCAATCCGTGTCCAGACTAGAAACCAGGTCTTAGACGGTTGATAGTATCCTGAATTTCAAAAGGCTATAAATTTTAAGCTCTAAAATCCAATTGAAAATGGTTACTACGACTTTACTAGATAGGAGGGATCATCCATGAAAAACAATTCCTTCCTAGAATCAATGAGTTTTTCAACACCCGAAGGTAGTCACAAATGACATTATGTGTTAGTTCCTTCATTATTTAGCAGAAGTCCCTACAGTTCGAGCCAGTTTTACGCCTTCAGATTCTTCAAATATGTCCTTCAACTCATTTTAGACTAGAGTAAAATCTAAATTGGAGAAGAATATAGTCCTTGGGTTTCCTTTATTGGAACTATGTTCTTCTCATTGCAAGCCATTCACTCATTGCATTGTTTGCTCACCTTCTCCCTCTACGTTTTGGATGACGGGGGTAGTGAGCTATGTGATAATGGAACCAACCAGCAAAGGCATTAACACTGCAAAAACTAAGACACCAATTGTGGTATAATAGAGTTATAATTCACTAGTTATTCTGGATGTCTCTTCCTTTGATAGATGATTGAGGTCTAAACTCAAGTTGGGCCTATAGCTGGAAGCGCCTAGATCGGCAACTGTGTTAAAAACCCTTCCTCCAAGCAACCTAGCGCGGTAAGAAGGTTGTAGCTGTAATTATTAAACGAGAAGCTGCAAACAAATAGGGTTTACAATACTCAACAACTCCCTAATTACAACAATGATTCCTCAATGAAATTAAGGAACTCAAAACCTTCTCACAACGAATTATCCTTTTCTCATGCCTCGCTGGCTAATAAGCTATCTGACGCCACTACTTCTCATGGTCAAACCCACGCATGAACCATGTCTATATGAAACATTGCATTGTAACATAAGCTTTTTACGAGTTTCGCTGGCAAGACCCGACTGTAACCAATATAGATGGATAAATATATCATTTTACCCTCACTTATATAGTAGGAAGCATTATTTTGTAAAGATGAAATTTCAAGGCATTTTATCGTAAAATTAATATTAATGAGGAATTTTTTTTATAAAACTCCCATTATTTTATAACTACTCTACTCATATATATGGGCTCACGCTGAGTGTAGCCGAAGTTCAAACTGAAATTCAATAAACTTTTATACTTTAAGCCTAAGCTCGTCCCATAGACTGCCCAAACTCAGCCCAACCACTTGTACAGTTGAAAAGCCCATGGGCTGGGCTGGCCCACAAACAATCCTAAGCAATAGATAGGGTAGTAAATGGGTTCTCTAACTGATAGCTACCCAATGGACCTGACTCAATTTTAAGATATCTGGGTCTCGTTTATTAGACCTATTAAGAAATTGGGTTGGCACCTTTTGGACTCGGTCAAAAATCAGGTCAGCTCGGGTTTACGACGGGTCCTTGTGATAGACTAGTTAAAGTCAGGTCTGGTTGGGCCTAGTTTGGTCTAGGCCTAGGTCCAGGTCCAGGTTGGGTCCCATTAGTTTTAATAGTAAAATTATGTATTTATTATATATTAATTGTTCTAGCAAACGAAAGAGATGACTAATACAAGTATCAGAACCTGTTTACACGATATGAACGTCTTAAAGAGGCATATGTATGTGAGATCTAATCCATCAATCGATTAGGCCCAACCATCTAAATAATTTTTAATTATTTTGTAGTGAAGTCTAAACCTTAATCCAAAGACCTGATAGGCAATAATGACTACCCAAACCGATCGGAGCCACGTCTCAATCTTTCATGAGACTTGACCCCTTTGAGGACCTGGACTGGCAAGACGTAAACAGGCGTAGTTTTAGAGTTGCACACCAAGCCAAACTGAGTCAAGCTATGCCTAGCTCAGCTCGGCTTGACCAACACACAACCTTGGCTCAAGCTTGGCTTGGTTCGGTTGAGCTTTTGAGCCGAGTTCGCCAGTTCTAAAACAATTCAAATTGAAGACAACCCCAAGCTCATCGATACTACCACCGATTGCTATTCTACTTGTTTTTATAGACAATTTTTCTTCTTATTCATTTGTTTTCTTAAACAACCTTCCTTTTCAACTAGTTAAGTCAAGTCAAATTCAAACGGAGTCAATACGAAGTAAGCTTCGAATCAAGCCAAATTGAGCTAGATAGGGTCAGCTTGAGCTTGGCTCGAAAATCTTTAAGCTGAAAAAAAATTGGCTCAACTCAGTTTGAACCCAGCTTCCGAACCAAACCAAATCGAACTAGTTCAAACTGAGTCGAGTGAGCCAACCGAGCTAACTTGACTCGTGTTACAGCTATAGGTAGTCTAGGTTGGGGTACTCTAGGATCCGACCGGTTGACAGCCATAGCAACAGGCCTGTTTTTGCTCCGTGTCTTTTTATTCACATGTTCCCACCACATTCACATCTGGTCCACATGCCAAGCGTGTGCACGATGCAAGCCATTCATCACAGTAGGCCCGTTCATGTATGTCGTCAGGCCCAAAAATCAGGTCTTCCCATTCATGAGGTAGGCCACTGATTATGGACGGTTAGCTTTCTCTCGCACAGCATGGCTTATGCGGGACAGTAGATTGGGTACTATTCTCACCAGGACGTAGCTAGAGACGGACGGTCCAGTCCAAGGGTTCTGTGGGGCGGCTGTCGTGTATGGGTTTTATTCACTCTGTCTATCCATTTTTATTTATCATTTTAGGGCATGAGATAAAAATTGATGGTAGGCTCAAGTGAAGCACCCCACACGAAGTTGTGGGGATAGAAAGCCTAGCGTTGAAAACTTATTAGGGACCATAGAAGTTTTGGATCAAGGATGATATTTATATATGTTTTCCCTTCATCATCTACCTGACCTTATAAGCATGTTGGATGAAAAATAAAATCATGGAAGACCCTAGGAAGTTTTCCACGGTAAGTGTTCAATCCCCACTGCTTCATGTGGTGGGTCTGCTTGAGCCTTCAATCTGCCTTCTTTTTGTGATTATGCCTTAGAATGATCTTCTAAATTGGGCCGAGGGCGTGGGTAAAACATAGACACCAAGATAGGGCTCACAGAGCTCCTGACAGGGCCATCGGTCTCTAGCTACGTATGGTCCATCCATTTTCCAGCTCATTTTGGGGTATAAGGCAAATCCAAAGCTCAAGTGGACCAAACCTCAGGAAAAACTGGTGATTGAACGCCCACCGTTGAAAACACAAGGTTTTGGATCAAGCTAATAGTTGTGTTTTCAGTGTATGCAGCATTTTATGGCTTTATAAATAAGGTTGGATGGCAAATAAACATTGCGGTAGGCCTTCTAGAAGTTCTCAACGGTAGGGATTCAATCCCCACTGTTTACTGTGGTGTGGTCCACTTGAGCTTTGGATCGCGTCATGTTTGGGATAAAATAGCTGGAAAATTGGATGGACGGTGTGATAAAACACATACATCATGGTGCGGTCGACAGAGCTTTTCCACCACCGACTTGGGCAGTGGAGGGGCCACTACCCAAAGAGGACGATCTGATCAGGGATCTCTTGCTCCCAGATTATGGATCTGGAATGGATTATCTTTTTGGCCTTTGGAGAAGCCGTCCCAAGGTTTAAAAAATTGCACTAATTGGACAATCTGGACCGTCTGATGTGGACCTTCAAGCACATGCTTAAAGCCGAAATGAAGTCAATGAGGTCCATGATTCCCGATCCGGTCCCTATTAGCGATGGGCCCAAAATGTGTGGAGCATGCCTGGGCTGTAAATATGGCCCCACATCCTTCGGGCTTGGGCTTCATTTTAGGCCTTTTAAACGATTGGTCAGGACCCTGATCTTCAAGGCCCATTTTTAACAGTTATCGATCAGGACTGGGCCGGAATTCTAGGTCAATATAGATGCTCTTGAAAATTATTATGCTCAACTAGGCCTAGCAACGGGTCGTGTGTTGAGCAATGTTTGCGTCGTGTTGTGTCGTGTCGTGTTCATGTCATGTTAAAAATTTGCTCACCCAAACTTCGTCCGTTAATCGAAATCTAGAAACCCAAACATATTCATTAATTTAACGGGTGGTTCGCAACCCGGCTCGTTTAACCTGTTAAATAAACAGGCCGCTTCGGTTGAGTATGGGTTGACCCTCTACCCTATCAACTTGCTTGATCCGTCATATTAAGAAATGCATCAACCTAAACAAGCAGCAAACTTACCATTAACATCTTTTTACTTTCCTTTATAGAACTTTTTTGAAATTCTATTGAAATTAACAATTTTAGCGTACTTAACACTCTTAGCTTAGCCTAGGGTTTTCTTACCGTACTAAGGGTAATTACCAAAATACCCTCACTAACGGGTTAAATGGGTTTCGTGGGTGAAATACTGAAATGACCCGTTATATTAACAGGTCTTAACGGGCCAACCTATTATTAACTCGAAACGCTAAGGCTGGATCCAAACACTAATTTTTTCATGCAGGTTGATGGCTCGTGTGGAATTTTGCGGGGCCTAATGCTCAACAAACAAACAGCCTGAGCCTAAGCTTATTGAGGGCCAGCCCAAATATTGCCATTCAACTGCCCTACCCATAGCTTTCAATGGTGAAATTTCGGATTTTCAGCGGGTACACATGAAAACGGGAATTCAAAAAATCTCATCCACAAGCGTGTGTCGGGATTCCCACCAACCGTTTTTGGATAGTTGGTGATACGTGTGCATCAACTCCAGATGCAGCTGTGTGTACGTAATCCTTTATCTCTTAATTCACGATGATTTTGATGATTTTGTTACAAGGATAGCAACTGTGAGTCTGTGACGAGAAGAAAAGAAAAAGACACCTCTCTCTCTCTCTCTCAACTTCCCTTCAAAGGCTGGTGAAATCAAATCAAATGATTAAGATTCAGAACCCATCGCAGATGAAGGGGGCGCGGATTTCCTGCGCAAGGAAATTTCCTGCGCTGGGAACCAAGGTGGGCCCACAGTGATGTTTTTTTTTTTTTATAAATCCACACCGTCCATCCGTTTTGTGAGCTCATTTTAGGATATGAGAATAAAAATGAACCGGATCCAAGAGTCAAGTGAGTCGAAAACGTTAGATTTGAACGTCCACAGTTGAAATATTTGTGGAGCCACAGGAGTTTCGAATCAGGATAATATTTGTTTTTCCAGTTCATCGCAGTAGTAGTGAATTTATGAACGGTATGGATGTCATATAAACATCACTGCGGACCCAGGGAGGTTTCAACGGTAGTAATTTACCTACCCACCTTTTCCTTTAGTGAGGCCCACTTGAGTCTTGGACCCGGTTCATTTTTGTTTTCGTGTCCTAAAATGAGCTTCCAAAACCGATGGACGGGGTGGATTTATAAAAAAAAAACATCACTGTGGGCCCCACCGTGGTTCCCAGCGCAAGAAATTCCAGCGCAAGGCTTTCGGAGGAAATCTGCTCCCGAAATTACTTACATTGGATGGAAATATTTAAAACCAAATCGTCCAAGTTATTGGTAACCTTTTAGTTCCATTATAAACCAAAAAGTGCGCTTATTTTATGATCTTACAATCACATTAGTGGACATTCATTGGACGGACAAAAATGGAAAATATCCAATGGTCTAATTCAATAAACAAGTGCCTACCAATCAGGAATTGTTCAACCAATTTGATTTTTGTACTGTAACTTAGAGACAGTGGGTTCAACAACTTAAACTGTTTAGATAATATACTCCAGGTGTGGCATTTCTTAGTGCCTGTGTATCAAGAGTCATACACAGCCAGAGTATCAAAGTACCATTCCTTTCATTAACAAATCCTAAGAAAGATTTCATGCGAAGCTTTCGCAGGAAGTTCCTGCGCTGAGAACCAAGGTGGGCCCAAGGTGATGTTTTTTGATAAATCCACCCTGTCCATCCGTTTTGAGAACTCATTTTAGAACATGAGAACAAACATGAACCGGATCCAAGATTCAAGTGGGCCAAAAACGTGAGGATTGAACGTCCACCGTTGAAATATTTGTGGAGCCAAAAGAGTTTTGAATCAGGATAATATTTGTGTTTCCAGTTCATCCCAGTAGTAGTGACGTTATGAACGGTATGGATGTCATATAAACATCACTGTGGACCCCAGGGAGGTTTCAACGGTAGTAATTTACCTACCCACCTTTTCCTTTAGTGAGGCTTACTTGAGTCTTGGATCCAGATCGTTTTTGTTCTCATGTCCTAAAATAAGCTCCCAAAACGGATGGACAGGATGGATTTATCAAAAAGCATCACTGTGGGCCCAACTTGGTGCCAAGCCCAGGAACTTCCTGCGACTAGGCTTTCGCAAGAAATCCGCAGCCAGAAATCTTCCCTTTTAAGAGCCCTAATTGGGTAGGCGCGGATTAGGTGAGACGTGGATAACAGCTTAGCGGGTGAGTTCCTGACCGTGGGGGCCACCTCGATGTATGTGGGCGCGGATTTCCTACGAAAGCCTTGAGCAGGAAGTTCCTGCACTGGGAACCAAGTTTGGGCCCACAGTGATGTTTTTTGATGAATCCACTCTGTCCATACGTTTTGGGAGCTCATTTTAGGACATGCGAACAAAAATGAACCGGGTCCAAGACTCAAGTGGGCCGAAAACGTGAGGATTAAACATCCACAGTTGAAATATTTGTGGAGTCACATGAGTTTCGAATCAGGATAATATTTGTCTTTCCAGTTCATCCCAGTAGTAGTGACGTTATTAACGGTATGGATGTCATATAAACATCACTGTGGACCCAGGGACGTTTCAACAGTAGTAGTTTACCTACCGACCTTTTCCTTTAGTGAGGCCCATTTGAGTCTTGGATCCGGTTCATTTTTGTTCTAGCGTCCTAAAATGATCTCCCAAAACGGATGAATCGGGGTGGATTCATGAAAAAAAAAATCACTGTGGGCCCTACCTTGGTTCCCAGCGCAGGAACTTCCCGCACACTTTCGCAGGAAATCAGCGTTATATATCCACACGGTCCGGTCCATCCGTTTTTCCAGCTCATTTTATGGCATGATGTAAAAAATGAGGCAAATCCAAATCCCAGGAGGACCACACCACAGGAAAACAGTGGTGATTGGATCTGCCTCATTTTTTGCACCATGCCCTAAAGTCAGCGAGGAAAACGGATGGACGGCGTGGATATACAACACCTACATCGAGGTGGCCCCACAGTCATAGCCTCACCCACCAAGCTGTTACCACCGCCTCACCTAATCCGCTCCCTATATATGGGCATTCTTGTCTGACGGCTGCCATCCTGGTCTAATAAATTGTATGAAACTCCACCCGAGTGCATGCACAATATACTCATCTTTTCAGTCTTTATGAGTGGGACCCCTGTCTCTGTGATCTAGGCCATTTTATCAAGTATCTCTCAGATTGGAAGATCCCACCCAAAAATCTTGAAGCTGAACATGGAGCATCAGTTAATATCTCTTCTTGGCCGTCTATTTGCAGGCTGTAAATTGAAAGGTTAGGATTGACCCACGAACTATTTTTTTTCATTGCACGGTCCAGCCACAGTGGGGTCCAACATACCTATGTTTTGGTCAGAGAACCATCTGTCCCACTCTTACAAACTGAAAAAAAGAGTATACTTGTCATATATTCTCAGGTTGAGGATAATGTAATTTCTCCCTGTAAGAGGATTCTTGCTTGTAGCCATGGCTACGCTACACAGTATCAATATGTATTTGCAATCTACAATGTCAGATAACAACCTAGCTTGTACCCATGTCTACGCCACACTCAAGCTATATGTACGTACAAAGCAAACCACCACAACAACACCATTCTCTCTCTGTCTCTCCATGATGCCCGATTCAAGAACGATACAAATTCTCATATGTTGGCATATCCTTTCTCAATTGCTCTATATGGTGGTATGCAGTCCACCTGAAGATCCAGTGCAATGCGTGTCGAAAACGTTCAATTGCACCATAACCAATTCATATGGGGCGTTCCCCGACCGGAGCGTTTGCCGTGCAGGCAATGTGGTGTACCCCACCAATGAAGAAGAGCTCGTGGCAGTGGTAGCAGAAGCGTCGATGAACAAGCGAAAAATGAAGGCGGCGACCCGCTACTCACACAGCATTCCTAAGCTAGTTTGTCCAGGAGGAGAGAATGGGCTACTCATAAGCACTCGATATCTCAACCGCACATTGAACGTCGATGCGTCCGCAATGCTAATGACGGTTGAGGGCGGTGCGACACTTAGGGAGGTTATTGATGTGGCTGCAAAGTCAGGGCTAGCGCTGCCTCATACACCATACTGGTGGGGCTTGACCATAGGTGGGCTACTTGCAACCGGTGCGCATGGGAGCGGTTTGCGTGACAAGGGCAGCTCTGTTCATGACTATGTTGTTGGGCTTCGAATTGTCACACCCGCCTCAGCGAGCGAGGGCTATGCTAAGGTCCGGTCGCTTGGTAGCAATCACCCCGACATGAATGCTGTTAAGGTTTCTCTCGGGGTCCTTGGAGTTATTTCTCAGGTAATGTAGCCCAATCCAACATGCTTGATTTGGAAGGGGTGTTTGTGGCCCATGCAGGATTCGATGTTGGCCGGGTGTTTGATCATGACCATACATCTAGTGGGCTGTATCAATTGATGAACATGGTTGAAAAGAACACAAACCTGGCAATTATTAACCTTGTCCAACTTCAGTGTTCATTTTAAGATCACAGTTCTAATTGCTAGAATAATCCACCTTTGGTGAAACTTTCAAATTTCAAACCTACTATCAGCTAATAAGGCCTGCTAATGCCCCGCCAACTAGTGTCCGCTACTGGGCCACTCACTAATGCCCTCTTGTAGATATTGGCTGCCGGAGGCAAAAACTTCTACTTTCCATGTCTTATTTTCTCTTCTCAGTGAAGTCTGAAAACGAAGAAATGTTATGTGTAACATTGAAGAAGATTGAGAAAAGGAGAAGCTTGTAAGCAAAGAGATATTGGAAGTTTGTTTTATGGTTCTTCTGTTTTTAGGTAACTCTAAGATTGCAGCCAATTTTCAAACGGTCCATTACCGATATGGTGAGTAATGACTCAGATTTGGGAGACAAAGCAGTCACCTTCGGCAATCAGCACGAGTTTGGGGACATAACGTGGTATCCCAGCCAACGTAAGGCCGTCTATCGGATTGACGATCGGATCTCCTCCAATGCATCTGGGAACGGCCACAATGACTTCATAGGATTTCGTTCTACGTCGACATTAACATTGGCACTAATACGATCAACTGGTAGGTATGCATATCCTTAAGAGTCACGTCTGGAAGTACCCCAAACTGAATTTTGGTTCAAGCTACTTGAGAGGTTGGGGTGGTGCAAAAAAAGAAACCCAATTGTATTTTTTAAGCTATTCTGCCTTCAAAATGGGATTTTGTGAAATCCAAGAGATACCCCAAACAAAACAAATATTATTTCAACGTAGAACGGTCCAGCCAATTCAATTCCTGGGTACTCCAAACGCACCGTTATCTGCACTCTGTGATACAACCATTTTCTCTTTATGTGACACTTTCTTGGTGTGGACATAAAAGAGGAGGGTCAAGAAGCCACAAGCAATGCCAATGGGAAGTGCACCAATTCGAAGTTAACGACATCGACGCTTATGACCGGTGGTTACGGATTGATGAACAATGGTCTATTCTTCACAGGCTATCCAGTGGTTGGATACCATAACCGTCTACAAGCATCTGGGACATGTCTAGATAGCATAGAAGATGCCCGCCTTTCGGCATGTCCTTGGGACCCTAGGGTCAAGGGACAGTTCTTTCATCAGACGACGATCACTGTTGGATTGTCCAAAGTGAAGAATTTCATTCAAGATGTGCAGAAGCTTAGGGACTTAGCGCCAAAGGCAATGTGTGGCCTAGAGCTCTATAACGGGATCCTGCTACGATATGTAAAGGCGTCAAGCGCCTTCTTGGGAAAACAGGAAGATGGTCTGGATTTCGACATCACTTACTACAGAAGCCATGATCCAATGACCCCAAGACTGTATGAAGACATCATAGAAGAAGTGGAACAGCTTGCACTGTTCAAGTATGGAGGGGCTCCACACTGGGGAAAGAATCGTAACCTTGCATTTGATGGGGCGATCAAGAAGTATGACAAGAGAGGAGCTTTCTTGAAGGTGAAACAAGCGTACGATCCGTCTGGGTTGTTTTCCAACGAATGGACGGATCAGATCCTTGGGATCAAGGGTGGGCCAAGCATAATCAAGGAGGGATGTGCACTGGAGGGATTGTGTATATGCTCAGAGGACCTCCATTGTGCACCAAAGAAAGGTTACTATTGTAGGCCTGGTAAGGTGTATATAGATGCTAGGGTGTGTACACGTTTAGACAGCTCTCATTAAGATCAATGGTCTGATTATGATAAACAAAGGGAAGATGGCATGGCCCACTTTCCTAATGTAATTATTAATAAGTCATGAAGACCATCATTGTGCTTTTCTTCTTATATTCTAAGCGTCCATTATCACTACATAGATTGACTCAAACGAAGAAAAATGATCATGATACTCTGGCATGGTGAATCATAATCATTCGGTTCATGCATCCTTCTCATAGGAGGGGCCCTCTGCAGATGGAAGTATATGATAGAATGCTCAAGCCGAGAGATTATACATTATGGAATGGGGTTCTCTGTTTTTTCAAGTGGAGCCCATCATTCATTAGGAAATCCTAACCATCAACGCTACGGGCCTCATTGTGAATGGTCCGCGCACCAAAATTCTCCCAATGAAAAATCCTAAATCAACGAAGAAACAGTTAGAGAATGAAAATAAGGCATCACTTACTACTCAACTAATTAAGGTCAGATATTTAATGGCTAGGATGTTTCGATCGAGCAAATTTACGGCCATCACAGTAAGTCCAATCATATCATACTGGAAAAAAACTAAAATACAAGAAAAAATCTTAGACAAAGTTGAAAAGAAAATGGGAAATGGAAGAAACTCAAGAAAACAGGAAGTCCTACTCAGTCGCTTTCTTTGAGATAGTAATTACACCTTGTACAGCAACAAGCTACAGCAACCTGATCTCCAGGGTCAAAGCCTGATGCTGAAGCTTCAATATACAAAGCATCCGTGTTCGGATTGATGATGTCCAGCAGATGTTTGGGAGGAATACATCGTGTACCATAGTTTCAAAGCTCGAAAACCCCACTTGATTTGAAAGTCCAGTGTTGATAAACTTAAATTTCTTCCAAGTTTTATGATAATATTAAATATTTAAAATATAAAAATACATAAATTTTGTCTGAGTATTGGTGAGTTGGGTTGAGTTTCAGTGAGTTTTTTATGAGTTTTCATGAGTCAGCTTTTCCAATTTTTGTTTGAATCAAATCAAGCTTTTCCAGTCTTTTGACAGAGTTGTGAGAGGATCACGTTTTTCAGAGTCATGATAAAAATCCATTCAAGTTGAGTCGACTTGGAAACTCAATTCTGAGTTTTCAAACTATGGTCTGTAAAAGTGCCTGAAGAAAGGTGCCTCACCGGCGAACAAACCTCTTTTCCCATGAAGAGACATCCGAGTAGTGCATTAGGTTTGCCCCCATTGGAAAGATCTTATACAAAATCAGACCAATCTGCTCATCAGGTGAGCCACATGTTTACATTGAATGTGGACCATCTGCTCATCAGGTGAGCCACATGTTTACATTGAATCTGGACCATCTACTTATCAGGTGAGCCACATGTTTACATTGAATATGGAATGTGGACCATCTAGTACTCATCAGGTGGGCCACATGTTTACATTGAATGTGGACCATCGGCAAGTTTTTAGACCACCCATTATTTTCAGGGTGGTGGCCCACCTGAGGAGTGACTACTCAAATGATCATCTTCATAACAGGGGCTGTCTTATGCAAGGTACATGTGCAGCATTAAAGGTGCATCTGAACAGGGCATGTGGACTTGCAAACCCCAATGAAGAATCACATTTCCATCATGAAATTCAAGTCTATTTCCTGAAAAGTCCAGCGAAAGCAATTCCAGGATTTCAAAAAGATAAGCTTTTGATTATTTTAGAAACTGTATAAATAAAGACGGTCCACATTCATGAATTACAATAACCATATAAACAAATTACAAGCCATTTTCCTCCCCTTTTCACAAAAACTTTCAGCCAACTTAAACATATAGGATTTATACAATCCTCGACCCGATGACACTGATGTTTAATCAGGTTCTCAATTTGTAAAAATATCATACATGGTTCATAATCCAAACCATTAATCTGTCGACCCCACCGCATTAGACCATGCCGTAACGATATCCGCGGATTTACGGTCTTCTTCTACCTGTAGAGATAAAGAGAGTGGGACCCACAAAGATCACAGAGACCATTAACCAGGTAATATTCAGCCTTAGGTGTAAAATATTTTAGATATGGTATGTAATTAGCTAGAGATCATGTAGCCTTTAATGATGATCCGAACTATTATTTTGAATGGTGGATAGAACAAATAAACGCTCCGGATTTTTCCAAATTATAATTTAGTTCCGGTTGCCTTGAATATGGACGGTCGCTGTAATCCATGTATAATCCAAGGTTGAAATATTCTATACGAATTTTTTTAGCATCCCCCATCCAAAGGGGGTCCCTATCTCATAAACGATTTGGGTCGTTGAAAAAGAAAAACCAAATCCAACGGCTAAAGTCTCTACATGTAATTGCAATTGTCTACATGTAACCTAGCAAACCTTCTTACCCTTGTTGGGCTCATAAATATTTTACACCTAAGACTCTTTGTGGGGCTCACTCTGTTTATCTCATTTGGGCCTGTATCTCAATTCTTTTAACGTCTATCCACAGGCAACAAATTGAACGGTTATGATTGTCGATGGACAGTGTGGCTAGCAGATCAAAGGTCTGGATCACTGATCATAGTTCCAGCTTGTACATATCCTCGGGTCGAGGATCCTATAATGCCCAAGAAAAAGAAAATGAAAAATAAAATAAAAAAATAATGAAAAAGAGAAAATGTACCGAAAACCCTCGCAACCCCAAAATCATCATCCCAAAACGAGCCGGACATTATCCGGTCCAGCAACCCCTAACCCAACCGGGTTCTTCTGCCTCAAGAAAAGCCGGAGCTGAGCCTTCTGACACTCTAACTTCGAACCCAGTTGCCTCCCTCTCGAACCCACGGCTCGAACCACCTTTGGAAACTCCACGAACCCTTTGATCCCTCTCTTTATGTGTGGATTCTCCGCTTCAGGTGACCCCTTCCGTTGACCTGTTGACCGAGTCGAATTCCCACAAATACCCCCGCCCAAATCGTTAATCCCTAAAATGCCCTCCTCCCTTTTCTCCTCGACCTCTCCCTCCTCCTCCGCCTTCCCTTTCGACAGCTCCTGCATTTTCTCCTCCATGAAAATCCTCGCTTCGGAGAGCTTCATCTGCACTCTCTCTTCCCTCCAGACCTCAGCAATCCTCAGCATCTTTCTCTCTTCTTCCATCTCTCTCTTCATTTCGTTGATCTCCTCCTTCATACAGGCAATCTCCTTCGCGAGCTCCTCGCAGGCGCGCTCCATTGCTTCCCGCTTCCTCCTCTCCTCCAGAACCTCTCTCGCCAGTCGCTTGTTCATCGACTCCGCTTGCTTCCGCAGCCTCCGCTCGAATTCGATCTCGGCCGTCAATTCTGCCATGTGGGACCGAGTGTTATCGAGGTCTGAGCGCATGGAAGGAGGGAAGGGGCTCATGGGGTGGTGGAAGAAGGCGAGCTGATGGCGGAAGGAAGCAGCGAGCTGGCGTGCTGAGAGAGGGAGGTGGATGTAAGAACGATGGTTTTGTTGCTGGTAATGGTGATGGCGATGGTGGTAGGGGGAATGAAAGCATGGGTTTTGGTAGAATTTCCAGCAGGAGCTTGATAAAGGAGGGCCGTTGATGGTGGTGGGGCTGATGACGCTTTCATGGCCTTCCATCATCATCTCCTCCATTTTCAGTTGAGCTAGCTTTTACTGCTTTTTTCTTTTTTTCTCTCTTTTTTTTTTTGGGTGGTGGTCTGGACCATTATATGTGATTACGTGTGGCCCGTGTCTTTCCACAGTATACACGTGTTTTGATTTATGACAATTGGGGACCTCGATTCAGTAATCAAGACCGTTCGTCTATTAATGACCACTTTGGATAGATCATTTTCTAAAACTGAATCCGAAAGATAGATCCAATCAGGAAATATCGTCTCTTTTCAATTGAATTTTAACCGTTCCTTTTGACCATCTATCTATAGGGCAGATATCGAAAGTCTAAGATCGTATTTTAGAATATAATTTTAAGATATAGTAAATCTACAGTGGGGCACAACAGACCAATGGTCTGGATTATCGAACCATGGGACAGACGTCTTGGAGATAGAAACTCGTGTATGGTACTCCAAGATGCGGGCCACGTTTCATATAATTCCTCGGATGAGTGATTGGGTGGGCTTGTAAAGGGGAGGATGAGGTTGGGGTGGGAAGTGATGAGGAGTTCCTTTTGCGTGCATCGCGATTTAGCATTACTTTCATTCGTCGCTAGACTGAGCCTACACGCAGAGTTGGTTTCCCGATCAGATCTGTCCTTCATCTTGGAGATTAAACGGATTAATCACAGTTCAAAATCCTTGGTGAATGGATTACTTTATATATTGTTATAAATAATTGAATAAGATCTTCAAAATGAAAATTTCAATGGTGTAGATTTAACTTATCAAGTCAACGGTCAACATAGCATTGTCAGTATGATTACTGGATCCTTACCATCCTCGTGAGTTCCATATAATGGATGGTTCTGATCATCTGAGCATATCTGTATGTAGGCCCCATGAGGCGATGCATCCTGATAAGCTTTTTGTGACGGACCATGCAAAATGCCTCGAATGGCTAAACAGCAAGCGAGTACACTTCCTTTTCCAATTGCGTCTCACACTAGGGAACATGTCACACGTATAGAAAGATCCAAGCCGCTCGTCAGGCAGGCATCACCGTGTAGATGCCCTGCGTAGAATGTAAGGCCCATTCATATGTGTAATATCCGTATTCATTTCTTTTGTGGACGTGCAGTCCATCTGATAATCAAGTCGGCCTGTTTTACTGGAAGAGTGTCCATCTGATAGTTAGGTTGGTCTCTTTCTCTGGAAGAACCATCTATAGAGTTAGGATCGTTCTATGTACGGTGTAGATTTTCAACACGTGTGCAATGGGAACAGCAAATAAAGTGAAACACCTTGAGTGTACTCGCGTGTCGAGTGGGGCCACAATGTCTCGTGATCATATCACCATCCTCTGAGGCACTGATAGCTGAACGTGGTTGTTGGAGTCGTTTTATTATTAATCTTTAATTCTACCAGTTTTTTATTTATTTTTGGCACCCGATCTTTACACTTTTGGAATCCTGAAATACTTGCGTGAGATCTGAGCCATTCAAAAGGATTGGACCCACCGTGTAGACGCCTCATGTCGAATGTAGGCCAGTCTAATGATCACTTGGGACACAATTATATTGAATAAATGAACGGTGAAGTGAAGTTGATCAACGTTCACATTCAATGTGCTTGTCTTGCTGTTTGTTTGACTCATCGAATCTTCTCTACCGGCCAGCGTTAATGAGAAGCTTTTGCTGCACCCACTGCATGCCTCCGCTGCACACGCGCGAATCCCAGCCGTGGGTTACGTCCGAATCTCAAGGGGACTTAGAATGCAGAGATAGCGAGTCTCTCGTCTCCCCTTTCTTTCTTCCAAGAGTCTCTGTAGACGGGCAGAGATCGAAAGCCGATTTCATGTGAAAGCCTTTTGATGCTGGAAACCTGATGTTGGACAAGAATCTTATGATGAAGAGTGTAGATCAAGCACATTACTATTGCGCATGGAAGTTGGGTTGAGGATTTATGAAGGCCTTGTGGACTCAAGATATTTATCCAATTAGACAGATAGTGATCGGCCTAGTCATGCCCTCCCTATGTCAGTGGTATCAAAGCGAGAAGTACCCTCGAGCCGATGTTTCTTTACAAAGGTAAGGATAAAATCCCCGCTAACGGTGATAAAAAAATTCATTATCTTTTGGAGAGAATGTAAGCTCTCCACCGAGAGAATCAGTTAGTCATGTAAGGTATACATGCACCCCTCAATCATTTTGGGGATGCGCTAATTCCGCCCCGTTCTCATGGTGATGTTCAGCCTCCCGTTGTGGTTGAATTGCACAATCAAGTTGCTCGTAGGGTTCTCCCAGTGATGAGTCGCAGGGTTACCCCTGATCAATCACGCTCTACAGATTGATCCTACATGAGGCCGATAGCTCTCCCCAACTTCAATGGCCAGGATCGCACCAATGAATGACTTTTTGAAGTCAAGTACCACTTTGACTACATGCAGATTCTTAAAGATAGAAAAGTTCCAATCGGGGCATATCATTTGAAGGTGACGATTTGGTTTGGTGGGAATACATTCAACACTATCGAAAGCAAGAGATGAAAGCATTGATACATTCATTAGCGCAAATGAAACGGCGGATACTGAGATGATTTCAATTCATATACGATAATGATTATGATCAGGTATTATCTAAATAATCTCACAACTTGTGGCAAGAATCATGTTATTTTGAGCCAGAGTCACGACAAGAGGCCGGATTCCATGGTGGCGTGTGAGTGGCCCTTGTAGAAACGGAAAGCTTACCTGAAACTTTTAAAGTGGAGGGGCAATCTTCTGTGACCGTCTAGGATTTCGCTAAGAAAATTGATGATGATGTGTTGGTTCTATATGAGGGTTAATACAAGTTTAGATGGGGTCTTTGGAATACTTTCCACCGCTATCTCAGAGGTTGTTCACAATTCTAAGGAGGTGGAGGAGGTCAATACTTCAGTCATAGAGGAAAACGAACATGTGGCTAATCAGATTTCTACTGTTAATTTGGTGCTGCCACAAATCGATGAGAGGGCCGTTAATTTAAATGATGATCCAACTTCAAATATCCCCACTACCGAAATTTCTATACCACTAGAAATTGAGGGTGAAGAAATCAATACTGTAATGATCGAAGCCTTAGTCGAGCAAGCAACGAATGTGGATCTCCTGTATATCGCCAAAGATGTAGTGTCAGGATTGTCAAAGTTCAAGATCATTGTATTTGATCATGTGATGACATCAACGATACTATCTTCAACATACATTGAAGAGGTGAGTAAGCGAAGGTGTCTGAAGTTGAGTGTGCGTCATGGCCTGTTATCAATGCGTAACTCGAGGACAAGTTATTTTGAACTGGAAAGGTCTAATGTAGGACAAGAACCCATTGATGAAGGGTGTGGATCAAGTACATTCATATCGCACATGAAAGTCCGGTTGAGGATTCCCGAAGGCCTTGTGGACTGAAAGTATTTATCCGATTAAGTAGACGATGATCAACCTAATCATGCCATCCCTGTGTCAAAACCTAAGTGGGGCCCACAACTGATGTTTGTGAGAAATCCACCTTGTCCATCCATTTTGTGAGCTCATTTTAAGAAGTGAGGTAAAAATGAGCCGCATCTAAGAATCAAGTGGGCGCACTAAAGGTAAAGGTGGGTAGGGAAACTTCTATCGTTGAAACATCTCCAGGTCCACAGTGATGTTTAAATGTCATCCCTACTGTTTATAATATTGTCATTCATACTGGGATGAGCTGAAAACACAAATACTAGCCTGATTCAAAACTTTCATCGCCCCATGAATATTTCAATTGTAGACGTTCAATCCTCACGTTTTCGTCCAACTTGAGTCTTAGATTTGGCTCATTTTTGGTCGCACGTTCTAAAATGAGCTCATAAAACGAATAGGCGGGGTGGATTTTTGACAAATATCACGGTGAGCCCCATCTAAGCTCCCATCGCAATTCACATTTTCAGTTTGTTCAAATGGAGCCATTGTTCAGTGATCCAAACCATTGATGAAAAGGGCCTCACAGTGGATGACCACACATAAAAAAAATACCCTGAATGGATTGGAATATCACACAATAGAATATTTGGGCTTTATAGGTTGAATATGAATCGTTGTCTATTTTCTTTCTTAACTATCTATATTGATTTTCAGCAATATTTGCTGGACAGTTGAGCTAAAAAATTGAAGCATATTGGAAGTTCAAGTAGACACTACAAGAAAACGGATTTTTACCGACGAAAGTATTATCGACGAAATAATTTTCGTTGGGAAAAACCATTTTTCCCGACGAAATGAAAAAATCGTCGGTAAAAAGCTCCCGCCACCACCAAATTCATTCCCGCCATACACTTTTACCGACAAAATAAAAATTTCGTCGGTAAAAAGCTTATTGCCGACGAAGTAACCCGTCACTAAAAAAGATAACAGAAAACTTCACTTTTACCGACGAAATATTTCATCGGTAAAAGTCTTCACTTTTACCGACGAACAATTTCGTCGGTAAGAGTCTTATTTCCTGATTCCCGCCAAGAGTGAGAAGGACTTTTACCGACGAAATTACTTACTTTTACTGATGAAAAATTTCATCGGTAAAAGTCTTTTAAGTTATTACCCAGCGTGACCGTCCCTCATTTCTTCCTCTCTCTCTCTCTCTCTCTCTCTCTCTCTCTCTCTCTCTCACTCTCTCGCTCGCTCTCTCTCTCTCTCGAACGACCCTCACCGTCCGCGGCCGTCTCTCTCATCGCCGACCACCGGCGTCCGGCGTTCGGTCACCGGCATCGTACCATCTCTGCCGACCACTCATCTCAGCCGACCATCTCTTACCGGCGTCCCACCGCCGCTTGCCAAGAACCTCCGCCGGCCTCCGTACGCCGCCGCCACCTCCGGTAACCCTCTCCCCCTTCCTTCTTCCTCCATTTTCCCTCTCTCCCTCTCTCCTCGTTGTTCATTGTGGGGCCCACTTCCAAAATCCAATGCATGTGGGTCCCACCGTCGCTGTCCAATGCATGTGGCCGGGTGGGTCCCACCGTCGCTTTCCATCGTCCATTGCATGTGGGTCCCACCGTCGATTTCCATCGTCCATTGCATGTGGGGTCCGCCTTAGCTGTCCATTATTTGGTGGGGCCCACTGATTTAGTAAATCCCTAATTAGGGATTTCGAAATTAAAATCTCCTAATTAGGGATTTCAAAATTAAAATCCCTAATTAGGGATTTTAAATTTTAAAATCCAAATTGTGATTTACAAATTAAAGAAAAAATGAAATTGTGGGGCCCACCGTCGCTGTCCACTGCCTGTGGGGCCCACGTCGATGTCCACTGGCTGTGGGGCCCACCGTCGCTGTCCACTGGCTGTGGGGCGCACCGTCTCTATCCACTGGCTGTGGGGCCCACGTCGCTGTCCACTGGCTGTGGGGCCCACCATCGTTGTCCACTGTTTTAGATGAAGCATATATTTGTGTGGAGTAAACTATGTGGGGCCCACAGTGATTTACGTATTCTATCCACTCCATCCATCCATCTTAGTAGGTAATTTTAGGTATGGTGCCCAAAAATGAAGCATATCAAAACCTAAAGTGGACCACACTACAAGTGTGAACTGAATGTCTATCATTGAAAAATTCTAGGACGACACAGAAGTTTTGGATCAAGTTGATATTTGTGTTTTCCCTTCATCCATATCCATGTGATCTTATGGATAGGTTGGATGACAAATAAAGATCATAGGGGAGCCTGGGAATGGTGGAAATCATTATTCCCACTGTTTACCATGGCATGGTCCACTTGAGATTTGGATATGCTTAAATTTTGGGCTCAACCACTAAAATGAGCTGAAAAAACATAAGGATGGAATAGATAAATCACATACATTCTAAGTGGGCCCAACTGAGTTTACTCTACATGATAAGAGATAAGAGCTAGCGTGTAGAGTTACTCCGCACGCAATCCGATTCCCATGGTGGGCCCCATACATACTTATTTGTTCAGAAAATAGCAGTCATTAGGTATTTGATTAGACTTGATTCATGGTGTTGATGATTCTGTCATTTTCATGTGCTTGTGTATCTAGAATTGATGGAACAAACCCGGATGTGCGTCGGAGCTACCCGTGGTTGATTTATGTGGATGTATGTTGTGGATGTATTTGGCTTATTATTAATAGTTATTTTTTGTCCACAAATGGTAGTATAATAGAATCAGTTAGCCCATTTGGAGATTTCTATATTGCCGAGCATAGATAAAGTGTGTTTTGGAGGTATAGAAATCTGTCAAATTGTCCTGTTGGACAGTCCAAGGTTGGATAGATTGGAATGTCATCGTTATTTGTCATTTACATGCTCTGTCATTAGTTTCGTGCGGTAACTCTCCTATTCTCTCTGAATATGTTTCTTATGTTTAATTCCATTGTCAATTTAATCCACACAATGTATGGATAGTTGACGTGGAAATAAAATGTAAGATAAATATATCTGGAGAGATAGGGGGAGATGCTGTCGAAATTTAGGCTTGGACATTTAAATGGAAATAATGATCGCATTTCAATCTATCCATCCTTGGATGGGCGACTGATTTTATTATATTATCATTTAGTGGCAAATTAGATGACGAACATGATACTTGTGATTAAGAGTAGTTGATTGATGTTGATGTTGAGCGGGGGTCCCTGGAAGGTGGGAACCGCGGTTTAGACCATGATGATGAAACTGTCCTGTTCCTATGGACAGCAATATGGGTGGCCTGGCCATCTGGACAGGCCCGTGTTTATGTATTAGCTCGAAATTAATGGAGCAGACTCGGATGTGCGTCGGAGCTATCCGGGTGTTGAGCGGGGGTCCCTGGAAGGTGGGAACCGCTGTTATGACTATGATGATGAAGCTGTCCTGTTCCTATAGACAGCAATATGGGTGGCCTGGCCATTTGGAAAGACCCGTGTTTATGTATTAGCTCGAAATTAATGGAGCAGACCCGGATGTGCGTCGGAGCTATTCGGGTGTTGAGCGGGGGTCCCTAGAAGGTGGGAACCGCTGTTATGACCATGATGATGAAGCTGTCCATTTCCTATGGACAGCAATATGGGTGGCCTGGCCATTTGGACAGGCCCGTGTTTATGTATTAGCTCGAAATTAATGGAGCAGACCCGGATGTGCGTCGGAGCTATCCGGGTGTTGAGTGGGGGTCCCTGGAAGGTGGGAACCGCTGTTATAACCATGATGAAGCTGTCCATTTCCTATGGACAACAATATGGGTGGCTTGGCCATTTGGACAGGCCCGTGTTTATGTATTAGCTCGAAATTAATGGAGCAGACCCGGATGTGCGTCGGAGCTATCCGGGTGTTGAGCGGGGGTCCCTGGAAGGTGGGAACCACTGTTATGACCATGATGAAGCTGTCCATTTCCTATGGACAACAATATGGGTGGCCTGGCCATTTGGACAGGCCCGCTTTGTGTGGAGCAGACTTGGATGTGCGTCGGAGCTATCTTTGAGTTGCTTGAGTCTCCAAGACCTACACCCTAAACCCGAAACCATAAACCTAAAACTAAAACCTATAAGCTATGGCTAAACCGAAACCTAAACTCAATTCATCTAACTCTAAACCTAGACCCAAACTCGAAAACCTAACCCTAAACCCGATCCTGAACCCGAAACTATAAACCAATGCGTAAACCTAATCCTAATCTCAAATCACCTAACCTAAACCTACACCAATTCCTAAATACATTCACCTAACCTAAACCTTGACCCAAACATGAAAACCTAACCCGAAACCCGATCCCGAACCCGAAAATCTCAACCTATGCCTAAACCTAATCCTAATCTCAAATCACCTAAACTAAACCTACACCTATTCCTAAATACATTCACCTTACCTAAACCTTGACCCAAACACGAAAACCAAACCCGAAACCCGATCCCGAACCCGCAAATCTCAACCAATGCCGAAACCTAATCCTAATCTCAAGTCACCTAAACTAAACCTACACCTATTCCTAAATACATTCACCTAACCTAAACCTTAACCCAAACACGAAAACCAAACCCGAAACCCGATCCCGAACCCGCAAATCTCAACCTATGCCGAAACCTAATCCTAATCTCAAATCACCTAAACTAAACCTATACCTATTCCTAAATACATTCACCTAACCTAAACCTTGACCCAAAGACGAGAACCAAACCCAAAACCCGATCCCGAACCCACAAATCCAAACCTATGCCCTAAACCTAATCCTAAACTCATGTCACCTAACCTAAACCTACACCTATTCTTAAATCCATTCACCTAACCTAAACCTTTACCCAAACACGAAAATGCGACCCTAAACCCGATCCCGAACCCGTAAATCTCAACCTATGCCCTAAACCTAATCCTAAACTCATGTCACCTAAACTAAACCTACACCTACTCCTAAATACATTCACCTTACCTAAACCTTGACCTAAAAACGAAAACCAAACCCGAAACCCGATCCCGAACCCGCAAATCCAAACCTATGCCCTAAACCTAATCCTAATCTCATGTCACCTAACCTAAACCTACACCTATTCCTAAATCCATTCACCTAACCTAAACCTAGACCCAAACACGAAAACCAAACCCGAAACCCGATCCCAAACCCGCAAATCCAAACCTATGCCCTAAACCTAATCCTAAACTCATGTCACCTAAACTAAACCTACACCTGTTCCTAAATCCATTCACCTAACCTAAACCTAGACCCAAACTCGAAAACCAAACCCGAAACCCGATCCCGAACCCGCAAATCCAAACATATGCCCTAAACCTAATCCTAATCTCATGTCACCTAACCTAAACCTACACCTATTCCTAAATCCATTCACCTAACCTAAACCTAGACCCAAACACGAAAACCAAACTCGAAACCCGATCCCGAACCCGCAAATCCAAACCTATGCCCTAAACCTAATCCTAAACTCATGTCACCTAAACTAAACCTACACCTATTCATAAATCCATTCACCTAGCCTAAACTTAGACCCAAACTCGGCAACCTAACCCTAAACCCGATCCTGAACCCGAAAATCTCAACCTATGACTAAACCTAATCCTAAACTCAAATCACCTAAACCAAACCTGACTCTAATCTTTGCATTGTAGATATGGATAAGAGTTGGATGCAAGCTAAGAATCGGTTTGGCCCAGAGTATAAAGAAGGTGTTAAGGAGTTCATGGAATTTGCGAGATATCGGGCAGATTCAGGTAATAGAATTAGGTGTCCATGCCGAAAATGCAAGAACATGATTCATAAGATATTGGACAAAGTAGAAGATGATTTGTTCATAGTTGGGATTGACCAGGGTTACACTTGGTGGATTCATCATGGTGAAGACTTCCACCAAAGAGTTGAGGCCACTGAAGTCCTTGCTGACCCAATTGTGCCTAATGACGAGGATGAAGATGTTGACGATATGCAAGATATCATTGGGGATGTGTTAAGGGGAACAATTGCGGATACTGATTTTGCAGCGACAAGTACTAGCCAGGATATTCCTCCTATGGGTGATGTCGAATCAGAAAAGTTTAATAGGTTGTTGAGGGATGCGCAACGTCCACTCTATCCGGGGTGTCGGAACTTCTCCAAGTTGAATTTCCTTACAAGGTTACTTCATTTAAAGACAATAAATCTTTGGAGTAACAAATCGTTCGACATGTTACTTCGCTTGTTGAAAGAAGTATTACGTGAAGGTGAGACATTGCCTAAGTCTCATTACGAGGCAAAATCCTTAATGCGAGACTTGGGCCTTGGTTACATCCTCATACATGCATGTATAAATGATTGTGTATTGTATTGGAAAGAACATGAAAATGTTGAGGAGTGTCCACAATGTGGAGAGTCTAGGTGGAAATATGACGAAGCTAAGCGTAAGAAAATTTCACAAAAGGTGTTAAGGTACTTTCCATTGAAACCCAGATTACAAAGATTGTTTACGTCGAGCAAGACAGCTGAAGATATGAGGTGGCATAAGGAGAAACGCGTTCATGATGATAATACATTGAGGCATCCCGCTGACTCTGAAGCTTGGCAACATTTTGATAAGCAATATGACTGGTTTGCAGAGGATTCTCGCAATGCTCGGCTAGGTCTTGCAAGTGATGGTTTTAATCCATTTGGTAATATGAGTAGCTCGTACAGTATGTGGCCAGTGATACTTATGCCCTACAATTTACCTCCTTGGTTGTGTATGAAGGAATCATTTTTTATGATGTCGTTGCTTATTCCTGGACCCAAGTCACCGGGGATTGACATTGATGTGTATCTCCGACCGTTAGTAGATGAGTTAAACGAGTTGTGGAGTCAAGGTGTCCAGACGTATGACACTTTTGCAGAACAGACGTTTCGATTATATGCAGCGGTCTTGTGGACAATAAATGACTTCCCTGCATATGGGAATTTGTCTGGGTGGAGCACGAAGGGAAAGTTGGCTTGTCCTACATGTAGTACTGAGACTCGTTCATTGTCATTGAAGCATGGTAAAAAAACGTGTTATATGGGCCATTGTCGCTTCCTTCCGAGGGATCATAGTTGGCGCAGGAAGACGGTAATCTTTGATGGCAAACAAGATCATAGGCCACCATCGAAAGAACTATCTGCAGAAGATGTGTTACAACAACTGAGTAACATTGAAGAAGTTAGATTTGGTAAGGCACCGCACTTGAAGAAGAGAAAACGTACAGTATTGGAGTACAACTGGAGGAAGAAGAGCATTTTTTTTAGTTGCCTTATTGGAGTCATCTGAAATTATGACACAACTTGGATGTCATGCATATTAACAAGAATATATGTGACAATGTCTTTGGAACATTGATGAACATAGAGAAGAAAACAAAAGACAGTTTTAAGGCTCGATTGGATCTCAGAAGTGGTTTAAAGATGACCCATTTATCATAGCCGGCCAAGCCGAACAAGTATTCTACCTCGCTGACACCAAGTTAGGCAGCTCTTGGCACGTGGTGCAGAAAATAAAGCCCAGGAACATATTTGACGTTCCCGAAGTAGACGTTGAAGATAACGATGAAGGGAGTAATAGAACGTCGTCAGTTGAACAAGCATATCAAGAAGACATGCCATCTTGGGATAGAGGGAATGATCCAAATGTTGATATTGATGTGGTGCAATTGAATAGAGATGATGTGCCACCTGATCATGTTGATGCCTCAATCATAAATGACATTGTTAGAGATGATAGCGCTTTCATCGATGACAACGTTGCAGACGATGAAGAGGAAATTCTTATCAGCGATAGTGATGGTGAAGAAGAAAGAGTCCTAAGCGATAATGATTCAGACGACGATTATTAAATGTATACAAGATTTACATGTCATTTTCAATTCGATTAATTTGATTATTACATGTATATATGTTTTACAAGTCATGATTTTTTTTCCTGAATTGACTTGTTTATAATCTACATTTACTGTTAAGTCACTTTCTGATCATGTCCTCCACAAACTGGAGCGTAGCGGAAGCACGCAGCATACTTCATCAGCTGTTGCGGATGGACTTTCCGGCCCTATATTCTTCTGGTAGGGCCAGAGAGATACCCGGTCTGGTCGAGAAATGTAGGGAGGAAGACGATGACTCAGATTAAAGATTATACAATCTCAAAAAAATTTCAGACCTGATTGAGGAATATAACCGCGGAAAACTTCATATGGAAGATGCGACACTATCACTTGCACATCTGAATGGAGTCCCGAGAGATTAGATTTCTCCTATTGTGACTGGCATGTTGGCTGTAACAATGTCGAATGCTTCATACAGCTTGACATATACATCTGCAGCGTACGATAACTTACGCAGGGAGTATTTCGGATAGTTGATCCGAAGTTGATTTGTATTACAATGAAATATATGTATTTAATATAGAATGACAATGTGTAATGGATTTTTCAACTTTTATATTCTGTTTACGGTTTTATTATATTCTACTTAAATTATAGTGTAATGGTCTAATCATATTTTTATCATCTCTCTAAGCATAAGCACAAATTCACTCTACAATGATGTTCATAAACTTGCATTGACATTGTTTAAATTTATAAGTTTGTATTTCAGATATATTTAGTCATGGCACCAGGTGGGAGATCAGGTCGTTCGCGCACTGGATCTACCCCTTCCACCCGTGATGCGACGCAGACAGCATCGACGTCGCACGGTGCATCACAGTCATCTGATCCTTCAGTTCAGCATACACCGTGCACTGCATGTAAGTCTAGACATTTATTTAGTGAATTTTTGTTTATATTGTTACTTACATATATCTTTTCGCAACAGCACCTTCTACCAGCGGACGAGGACGTGGACCCACGCGTGGGTTAGTTTTAGAGCGACTTACGCGTGAGGGTAGGGTGGCGGTAGAGTTCCCACAGGACTGCCTTAGACCTGTTGGGGACAGTGCCAGACTGTTTACGTCTGAGGTCGGTGTCCTATGCCTATCTCTGATCCCCGCCACCACCCCCCGTTGGACTGACGTGACAGATGATGTGCGACAGCTCATCCGTCAGCGCCTTCAAGTAAAGTTTAGTAAATTGAAATTTTCTTTTGTGAAAGTTCATTTACGGTTAACTCTTATTGTTAATAAGTTTATTCCCTTAATTTATTATTTACAAAACTGCAGGATAAATTTGACTTCGATTTGAATGTTCCCTACATTTCTCATGCCGTCGACGACATGATTAGAGAGCGGTTCAAGGAGTACCGCGGAGAGTTGCACCAGCGGTACAAACGGTGCAGGACACACGATGAGGCCGTACTGTCCGCACCGCCACACGTTACTACAGACGACTGGCGGATACTCTGCGAGAGATTTTCGTCGGAGGCTTTTCAGGTAATATTTACATGTACGATATCTTAAGGTAACAATTAAATTCGCAATTAAATTCGCAATTAATAGAAATGTATTTTGTATAATGTGTTCAGAAGAGGAGTAGAATAAATTCTGCGAACAGGGAAAAGTTACAAGTGAACCACGTAGCTGGTTCAAAGTCATTTGTACGACATCGTTACGACATGGTAAGAAATTATTGATGATTATTAAGTTAATATATTATTTTGATTGGCATTTATTATAAGTCTTTTTTCCTTTCGATTGCGCAGCGAGATTCCGTTACCGGCAAGGAGCCTGGACCAGTAGACCTCTACAGAGGGACTCACTGTCGGCAGGCGACGGGATCTTGGGTTCATCCTAGAGCCAGTGAGCATTGGGTAAAAATCTTTACTTTATAAAATTTAATTGCGCATTGATTGATAATAATGTCATTCATGTTATTTTTTATGAAATTTCATATCTTTTCATTACAGGCGACGATGAACACCATACGCAGTCAGCCCACTCCCGATGGTAGTCAGCGAAGTGAGCCAAAAATCCTGAGCGAGGTGCTTGGCACCCGTTCTAGATATGTGCGTGGGCTTGACCATGGTGCCAAGCTCATGGCACAAACTAGAGCTGGCTCCAGCCGATCCATAGCTGGTGAGAGCGCTCAACGCCGAGCTGATATCGCAGAGAGAGAGGTTCAGCAGCTACGGGTCGTTGTCGATGAGATTCGAGAGCAGCTGGAGAGGCAGAGAGAGGAGCAGAGGCGTAGGAAGGAGGAGGAGCAGAGGCGTAGGGAGGAGGAGGAGAGGTGATGAGAGGAGGAGAAGAGGCGACGGGAAGAGCACGAGAGGAGGATCGAGGAGTTGTGGCAGGAGCGGCAGGAGCATGAGCGACGGATGCAGGAGATGTTTCAGGCTCTCGCTGCACGCCTTGGCGCCGATGCCCCGCCACCTCTGCCTTCATCTTCCTGATTATTTTTTTTAATATACGACTTTTAACTTGTATGTATTTGTGTGTGGATGAATATTGTTTGTTTGTGGATGTGGAATGGATTATTTGTGTATGGATGGTGTAGTTTCTGTTTATTCGTATGTATGTGGATGTGAATAGGAGAAAAATGTATAGGGTCTTTACATGTGTATATCAGGAATTTTCCTGAATTTTGAAAACAAATGAAACCGGGACAGGAAAAACTTTTACCGACGAAATTATTCGTAGGTAAAAACATGTAAAAAAATTTTACCGACGAATTTTTTCGTCGGTAATAAAAACTGGAAAACTTTTACCGACGAAATATTTCGTCGGTAAAAATATCCCAGATTTTATTACCGACGAAAAAATTCGTCGGAAAAAGTTTTTTCACCGACGTATCATTTTTATTTCCGACAAAAATTCATATGTTTTCTCGACGAATGTTTTCGTCGGTAATGGTTTTATTATTACCTACGAAAAATTATTTCGTTTACCAACGGCCTTTCTGCGACGATGTTAGCCGCGAAAAATTTCGTCGGGAAAAAGATTTCCCGACGAAATTTTACTGATTACCGATGAAATCATTTGTCGGTAAAAATGGAATTTCTTGTAGTGAGATCATAACATAGGAAACCACGAGAATAATGATTTCCACCGTTGAAACTTTCTTAGGGCCCACAGTGATGTTTATTTCTTATCACCATATTCATAATATCACACAGCTATGGATGAAAGTAGTTAAAAAAAAAAAAAATCACTTCTTTCACCCTCAGGAATTTTTCGAAGGTAAATGTTCAATTCACCCTATTTCTGTGGTGTGGTCACTTGAGCTTTACATATGATTCATTTCTTATATCATCCAACCTGTTCATAATACCACGGAGGTAAAAAAACAAATATCAACTTGATCCAAAGCTTCCGTGGCGCCCAAGAATTTTTTAACAGTAAATGTTCAATTCACAATGTTTCTTATGGTGTGATACACTTCAACTTCGGATATGCTTCATTTTTTTTTGTATCAAGCCCGAAAATCATCTAGTAAAATGGATGGGCAAAGTGGATAATCTATATAAATCACAATGGGCCCCACAGAGTTTACACAGTACGCTAGTGTACTGACTAGCTCGCTACACAATACACTTCCTTCCTTGCCTACCTTTTCCTTTAGCGCAGCCCACTTGATTATTGGAAGTAGCTCATTTTTTGTCGCACGTCTTAAAATGAGCTCACAAAACAGATAGAAGGGGTGGATTTCTCACACACATCAGCCGTGCCACCACTTACGCTCCCAGCTAGCGTTGAAAGGCTTTGACATTCTAGAGAGATTTTGGCCATTCTGATCCATTCTGATCCCTCGCCAGGCTGGAGAGATTCTCGGAAGAGAGGAGAGAAACTCGCTTTCTTCGCGTTCTATACCCCCACCTACGGCTGGAAGTGGCGCTAATCAAGCGTACGTGTAGCAAAATTCTTCTCAGCGTTAATATAGGCCCGAAATTGATTGCCATAATGTGGACTGTCTTGATTGTTATAGGCCACTGATCGGGCGGTTCGGATTGTCTGGTCTGTGACCAATGGCCTGTTGGAGATGAGCCCGGTCCTTTCGTTGGTCTGTCCTGTGCACGAATTCAGGTCAAGTCTGTTTTTTTTTTTTTTTTTTTGGTGTGTGGAAAGGCAGCTGGCCCATTTCTTGGCCAGCCACTTGCATATATAAGATCATGGTTTTAAGACCGACGAGCTCGATGTAACAATTCAATTGGAGCTGGACGATTGAAAATAACATCCAATGGTCCACATTCAATTCCAAATACCAAAGGACAAGACCAAATCCTTTTCAGGAGCCGATTAGCCGTGTTAACCGGGTAACTTAGTGGGTGTTACCAGATCCCACCTTGATGTATTTGTTTATATCCACGCCGTCCATATGTTTTTCCATCTCATTTTAGGATGAAATCCCAACCCTTAATAAGATCCAAATCTCAGGCGGACATTCCATTAGAAACAGTGATGAATGACCATTGCAAACTTTTTGTGGGCCACAAAAGTTTTTGATCAAGCTGATCTTTGTATTTTCCGTTCATCCGGTCATTCTTGACATTATCAACAGGAATTGGATGGCAAACAAACATTACAAAAACCTTAGGACGGGCCCTTTGGAGTTTTTAATGGTGAGGTGCTCAATTACCAATGTTTCCTGTGGTGTGGTCCACCTGAGATTTGGATCCGTGTAATTTTTGAGACCCGTCCTAAAGTGGTCTGGAGAAACGGATGGACGGCATTGATATGTAATACATCCTCAAGGTGGGCCCACGGCAAGGGTGACACCCACTAAGGTGTTACCCGGGTAACACCTAATCCGCACCCTTCATTTTCAACACAGATATTGTACGTGGTTCGATCAACAGTAGGAAAACGCTTGCCCACTTCGCTTGATACCCACCGGTGTTAGGACACGGGCATAAAAGACAAATGTGCATGAAATTCACACCGTCCATTAGGTAGACTGCCCCATTTTTTTGTCTTGTCTAAAAAATAAGCAGATTCAACATGTTGCTTCTCGGTTTTAACTTTGGCCACATGTGTCGTATGCAAGCATCTCAGAACTAACTGGTGGCTCAATTCCATCCGAACAACTTTAACCCCAAGCACCAAGATAGACTGATATGTCGAAATCGACCATATATGATCGAGATTTGAGGAAATTGGCCTCCTTTTTAGTCACTTGCAAGATGTTGTTTAAGATGATCAGATGATCATGAGGGTAGGATTTGTCCTTGGTAAATGGGTCTCACCTTGCCTTCCAAATGAAATGATTTTTTCAAATATAATGGCAAACTAAAAGAAAATACTTCCATTTGCAAAACGCCTATCCAAAAGAAGAATTACTTGTACTGAAATAGAACTTCTTATGGTTTATGAGCGTAGACTTGGATTACCGTTACTGGATTACTGCTATTCTTAATGTAAGATTAGAATACTGATTATGCTAAGGAATATAAAAGACTGGTTATGCAAAGAAATATAAAGAATAATTGAGTTAGATAATTGGTTTGTTTGATTTGATTAGATATAAGACCTTTTGCTCTATTGAAGTCATTCGTTGTTTATAGACTATTCAGAAAGAATTATCTAGATGCACCCCATGTTTAGCAATTACAACAACCGTTCAACACGATCCTAATCTTTCAAACTTTCCTTCTCTTTGCTTGGCCACGACCCACCTCCAAATGATGTGTATCACTCGATTAGTGTCAGTTGTTAGCACTACAAATTAAGTATAAATGCACACGTATCTTAATTAGCAAATCACATGCGTGTTGTACACTTCTCATGTAATGACATGTGTTCTCTTCTGATTGGCTCTTCAAGGAACGACAAAAAATAAGGTACAACACAACACCCAGGTGTGCCACCCTAAAAATTATATATATCTCAAAACCTAAAGTTCACTTGGTTTGTCGCACTTGAGTCTTGGAATACTGTGCCTTCTGTGTAATTCTTTTATGGTAATGAGAAACACAAGATGAATGGATTTCATGGCACATAAACACCACGATAGGCCTTACACCAAACCAATGGTGGGCATTACATCCCATTTGTTTCCTATGTTGCGCCTACCTGGGTTTTGGATCATAGTAATTATTAAATTCACTGGGTAAAATTAGGTTGTGGAGCTGATGGGCGGGGTGCATCTCAGTAAAGTTCTACGCATGGCCCTCTCAGTTTGGAAATCAGCCTGGACAGGCACCCAACCTGAGGTGCATCAGCTTACTTCATAAAAAAATGAAAGTGCAAATGGATCAGTTGGATCTAACTTAATATTAAATAGGTCTGGGTCCATATGTTTCACTGACATTACCACTCTTTGGATTGCCAATTACAGCAGCAATTGTGAACAAACCCACTACGATGCTATTACTTTCATTAACTTAATTTTTTTTTTTTTTTTTTTAACGTTGTGTGGCATATTTGTTTTATTTTCCTTTTTTCTATTTTTTTGTTACATGCACTCACACACTACACACCACACACACTTATGCACTCACACCACAGTGGGATTTCACCACAATGGGCATTCAAACCCACTCCTCATGTTGAAACTCTCATGAATCTAGCACGAAAGCTTGAGTAAGGAAGGGAGTTCTCATTGGCAAAATGAAGCTCAAAATATACAGTCCACTAGAATCTTAAGAATTTCTTTTGGATATGGAGAATCACAAAATTATCTACTCAAGTAACGCCCATGGTTTAATTTACAACTGTAGATGTCGAGTAAAGGCCTTATAACAAAAAAGGAGTTAGGCATCCTTTTTCTCTCGCATAGGGTACAATATTTACTTTACAGAATTTTTCAATTTTCAAGGATTCGGTAGAATTTAGATACTACTACTTCTTGTTGTACTCCCTGTAATCAACAGGGGATGGGTAAACAAGTAGCAAAAAAGAAAAAGGAACTATCTGTTTTACTTCACAGAGTGAAGTAGCTCAAGGTGGGTGGAAGAAAAATAAAAATGCAAAAATAAAGATGAATGCAATTATAATTGTACTCCACAGTGTGGGGGGATAAAATAAAATGGTTGTTACTGGAATGTAATCTAAGTTTATTGCAATGTGGAAGGACCCCCCCCCCAATAGACCACAAAGGCCTTCCATGCAAGAGTCAGCATTGAGTTTTTTAGTACTTCCATAAATAACATTGAGGTTTTTTTAGTACTTCCATAAAAACTTTTGGAGTTGGTGTCTGGTATTGGTTTCTAGATGGTTTTAGCAACTCAAAAATGGTCTTCCGAATACCGACCCTTGCACGAGAGTTATTCCATTCAACATTTTCTATAATTCCAAGGAGTGCAGATAAGTGGCCATGCTTTGCTCTTTACTGGCTTGGGTTCTGCTCGATCAAGTTCGATGATCTTTTTCAAGGGAACATCAAGGATCTTTTCTTACACCCAGATCTATGGCTCAAGTGGTAGACCGAATGAAGATAGCCTCATTTCAACACTAAGGTCATGATATCAATTCCCAAAGTGGGGGTGGCTAACATTGCAGTGTGACTAACAAGGGTGAGTGTGTACACTAATTAACAGTGGGATGTGTGTACTAACCCAAAAAAAAGATCTTTTCTTACTTGACTCGTATTGTTTGTCGATGCTTATCAGGTTGACTATGAGCAATTTTTATCCAAGTGGTGCATGATCGGAATTCTTGGATACCTTGGGTGCTAGCTAATTTCCAATCAGCTAGCTTTTTTTACTCATCAATCCGCCTTGAAAAGTATATCCAAGACATGCCAAAGAATCTATTTGTGTGGTCATTCAGACTCTCAATGTTCCACCAGGTTGACTGGTCATGGTTCTTTTAGATAAACGTATTATCCGGTGTTTTGAAAATTTGGATAATTGGCCAGATTTCGATCCACTAGGCTTTACATCTACCAATCCAGTTTGGTGGCCGTTTTCGAGGTGCACTGTAGTACTTACCTAGTTGTCCCTTTAGATTTTTTGATTTTTTATAATACTTCAAGTCGACCAAGTACATTTTAGCGAAAAATTGTGTCAACCGGGGTTTTCGTGGAGTTGGGATAATTGGCTAGGATTTAATTTATCAAATTTTGAATCTACCTATATGCTCTGTTAGTCATTCCAAGACATGTCGAGGATGCTTTGAACAGAGTTAAACACGAGTCGAGTTTGAGTTGAGCCAGGCCAAGCTCGGCTCAGCTCAACCCATCATGACCCAAGCTCGAGCTCAGCTCGACTCGGTCTTCCAGCTCACCCACCAAGCTTGCATTGGCTCACTCGTTCAAGCCGAGTTGAGCTGGGATAAAGTCGGGTCGAGCGAGATGTTCGAGTTGAGTCGAGTCGAGTTTGAGTTATATGATTTTTTTTTTAAATGTTTTAAAAATTGTAATAAAATTATTAAAATGATAAAATCAAGATTGTTCATTGTTGAGTAAAAAGAAGGTAAAATCAAAATGTTATATGCTCGCCACTCGTTGCCACTCGGATAGGATTTTAACTTTTAGGTTTTAAGCTTAAAATTTTTATTTTATAATATAATATAAAATATATATTAATTCAAGCAAGCCGAGTTCGAGCTTGGAATCGAGTCGAGCCAATTCCAGCTTGATCCAACTCGAACTCAACTCGTTTGCACAAGCATATAACATTTTGATGCTTGTTATATGCTTGTGCAAAAGGTTGAAACCTCTTCGGTTCCACAGTGATGTTTATATGCTATGCATACCGTTCATAATGTCATTCCTACTGAGATGAACTGAAAACACAAATATTATCCTGATTCGAAACTTCTGTGGCCCCATGAATATTTCAACTGTGGAAGTTCAATCATCCTGTTTTCGGCCCACTTAAGTCTTGGATCCAGTTCAATTTCGATCGCAACGCCTAAAATGATCTCACAAAAAGGTTGGACGACGTATATTTCTCACAAACCTCACGGTGGGCCCCACCCAGATTCCTTGCGCAGGAGATGCCTGCGAAAGGCTTTCGCAGGCAATCCGCGCCCCTGTATGTACGCCCCATGAGGCGATGCATCCCGATAAGCTTTTTGTGACGGACCTTGCAAAATGCCTCGAATGGCTAAACAGCAAGCGAGTACACTTCCTTTTCCAATTGCGTCTCACACTAGGGAACATGTCACACGTATAGAAAGATCCAAGCCGCTCGTCAGGCAGGCATCACCGTGTAGATGCCCTGCGTAGAATGTAAGGCCCATTCATATGTGTAATATCCGTATTCATTTCTTTTGTGGACGTGCAGTCCATCTGATAATCAAGTCGGCCTGTTTTACTGGAAGAGTGTCCATCTGATAGTTAGGTTGGTCTCTTTCTCTGGAAGAACCATCTATAGAGTTAGGATCGTTCTATGTACGGTGTAGATTTTCAACACGTGTGCAATGGGAACAGCAAATAAAGTGAAACACCTTGAGTGTACTCGCGTGTGGAGTGGGGCCACAATGTCTCGTGATCATATCACCCTCTGAGGCACTGATAGCTGAACGTGGTCGTTGGAGTCGTTTTATTATTAATCTTTAATTCTACCAGTTTTTTATTTATTTATTTATTTTTGGCACCCGATCTTTACGCTTTTGGAATCCTGGAATACTTGCGTGAGATCTGAGCCTCTCAAAAGGATTGGACCCACCGTGTAGATGCCTCATGTCGAATGTAGGCCAGTCTAATGATCATTTGGGACACAATTATATTGAATAAATGAACGGTGAAGTGGAAGTTGATCAACGTTCACATTCAATGTGCTTGTCTTGCTGTTTGCTTGACTCATCGAATCTTCTCTACCGGCCAGCGTTAATGAGAAGAATTTTGCTGCACCCACTGCATGCGTCCGCTGCACACGCGCGAATCCCAGCCGTTGGTTACGTCCGAATCTCAAGGTGACCAGAATGCAGAGATAGCGAGTCTCTCTTGTCTCCCCCTTTCTTTCTTCCAAGAATCTCTCTCGACGGGGAGAGATCAAAAGCCGAATTCATGTGAACGCCTTTGGATGCTGGGAACATGATGTAATACAAGAACCCATTGATAAAGAGCATGTATCAAGCACATTACTATCGTACATGGAAGTCTGGTTGAGGATTCATGGAAGCCTTATGGACTCAAGGTATTTATCCAGTTAGGCAGATAGTGATCGGCGTAGTCACGCCCTCCCTAAGTTAGTGGTATCAAAGTAAGGAGTACCCTCGAGTCTATGTTTCTTTACAAAGGTAAGGGCAAAATCTCCGCTGACGGTAATCAAGAGATTCATTATCATTCGGAGAGAATGTAAGCTCTCCACCGGGAGAGGCGATTAGTCATGCAAGGTATACATGCACCCCTCAATCGTTTTGCGGATGCACTAATTCCGCCACATTCTCATGGTGATGTTCAGCCTCCCATTGTGGCTGAATTACACAATCAAGTTGCTTGTAGAGTTCTCCCGGCGATGAGTCGCAAAGTTACCCCCGATCAATCACGCTCTACAGATTGATCCTACATGAGGCCGATAGCTCTCCCCAACTTCAATGGCTAGGATCGCACCGACGAATGACTTTCTGAAGTCGAATACCACTTCGACTACATACAGATTCTTAAAGACAGAAAAGTTCCAATCGGGGCATACCATTTGAAGGGTGACGATTTGGCTTGGTGGGAATACATTCAACATTGTCGAAAGTAAGAGATGAAAGCATTGATATTGTGGACGCTCGCCTCTCCGCGCTCCCGGATTCTCCCTTCCTTTCGGAAAAGAGGGTGCGTGCGCGCGAATCGCCATTTGTGCCACTGGCTTACCTCGTTCTCGAGAGCTTTTTATCAATTGTCGTGTTGAATTGGATATGTTGGATGAGTTTATATAAGACCAGAGTCGCCACTAGCCAATTACTTCGAATCTACAGTCGGCTAGACCCCGCAGAACCGTTAGAGAGGGGGATCCAAAGATTCCTTCCTCTAAAATGACTCATTTTGATCTGCGATCAGAGATTCGAGGTAAGGGATCACGGTTACAGGGTGGGAAGATGTTAGGACCCCACACTGCCCGTACCGAAAGTACGGTCTCTACTTCACAGAATCGAATTAGTACTTGAAAATCTGATTTAATCCTTGTACATTCTCATGAATGACATGATGTATAAATGCAGGTCTGAACAGTAAGAGTTTCTAATGGGCAGGTTTCCATTAACATGCAAGCCTAGAGCATACGCTCGAACTGACAGGTGTTTTATGCGAGATGCATGCTGTGTGTTTGAATAATCAAAGTGTTGGCAGTGATATGATAAGCAGGGGGGTTGGAAGAAAAGTAAATGTTGCACTTATGCTAGATGCGAATGAGATGATTCTGGTAAAAGAGTAGCTGGATGGACGGAGGTGTCACAAGGGTTTGCTTTGAGTGGCTAGATCAAGACTTGGGTGGCTTGGGAGACTTAGACCTGGGTCAGGTTGGGCTGGATCAGGTGTAAGACCCGTATCCTGAATTACCCTCCGTACGTTTAGTTTCCGGTATCGGTACGTCCCGGATGGACCAGATTAGAGAGCCTTGATCGCGACCCTGATTTAGTACTACAACGACCTAAGACTTATACCATTGCGATCCCGCGGGCGCCACAATTTCAATGCCGCGCGACACACTCCATTGCGATACCCGGTGTGAAAGATGTGTACTTTTGCGCAATCCGAGGTGGGCCGCGCAACGCACGTGTGGCGTGGGGCCCACTTGCACAAATCCCAAGAATATGTCAATCAATCAAATCAATCACCATACCCCTCTCATCACCCTAGCCTACACACACCATACCCACCCCATCTCTCTCTCACCTCCAAAGTCAACTCTAACCATGCCTCCCATACCTCCCATGCCCTCTCCCATCATCATCATCATCACCTCATGCACCCCCCCTCTCTACCCATACAAGTCCATACGTAGGGGAGAGGAGGCCTTCTCATTTTTTTTTCATATTTGCAAGAGAAAGAGAGAAAGGAGAGAGAAAGAGAAAGAGAGAAAGGAGAGAGAGAGAGAGAGAGAGAGAGAGAGAGAGAGAGAGAGAGAAGGGGGCGCTGGCCGTGGGTTGGCTGGGCTGCCCAGCAGGTGGCCCACTAGTGGGACCCACCTAGATGTATGTGTTTTTATCTATTTCCGTCCATATGTTTTTCCAGCCCATTTTAGTGGCTGAGCCCAAAATTTCAGCAAATCCAAATATCAAGTGGACCATGCCATGGGAAACAGTGAGAATAATGATTTCCACTGTTGAAACCTTCCTAGCCCTACAGTGATGTTTATTTGTCATCCAACCTGTTCATAAGTGGCTGAGCCCAAAATTTAAGCACATCCAAATGTCAAGTGGACCATGCCACGGGAAACAGTGGGAATGATGATTCCAACGTTGAAACCTTTCCAAGCTCTACAGTGATGTTTATTTGTCATCCAACCTGTTCATAAGATCACATGGATATGGATGAAGGAGAAAACACAAATATCAGTTTGATTCCAAAACTTACTGAGACCCAGCTGGGTACCATGCAGCCTAGCAGGTGGCCTACCCTGTGGGTTCCAACGTGATGTATCTGTTTTATTCATGCTGCCCATCTATTTTTCCATGCCATTTTAGGATATGGCCCCAACAATGAGGCAGATCCAAACATCAGATGGACCACACCTGCAGGGAACAGTGGCCATTGATGCCCACCATTGAAACTCCTCTTAAGGCTACTATGTTGTTTATTTTTCCATCCAACCAAAGGCCATGGGGCCCATCTTGGGCTCCCACCTTGATAGATGTGTTGTATACATTGTTGTCCACCTTGGCCGGGGCGTGGGGCACAGTTTTGGGTGGGCCACACGTAGAAAATAAGGGTGGTTGAATGCCTACCATTGAAAACTTTACAGGACCCATCTGTTATGTTTATTTGCCATTCTTCCTGTTCATAAGTCACCCGGCCATGGGTGGGGTTTCACACGTGTGGTGTGCGGGCCCCACCATGGTGTTTGGTTGCCATCTCACTTGATTAGTGGGAAAGCACAAATATCGGGTTGATCCCAAACTGTTGGGGCACATTGATGTATGTGGCTTCCCCACTCTTTTGTGCGGTTATCCCCAACCACGGGTCCACCTTGTAATGCATGTGTTCTATCCACGTCAGCCATTGGCCACTATGGTCCGATATGTATGTTGCCCATCGATTAGGACCGCCTTAATTTTATGCTTAATCCAAACCATCCAAATGAATGGACCCTAGCATGTTATGTACATGATGGCCTTGGGACCACCTTAGTGTGCGTGTTCGAATGACCTCGTTGTCCATCCTGTGGATCCACCTTGATGAGTAGTTGTGTAAACCCTTATTGAAAGGTCATATAGATATGAAGGCATGGGAATCCCTAAAGTTCGCTCGATCCAAGTCATAGGGCTACCTTCTTAAACTCACCCTGTTGAACTGTCTTGTCAATTCGCTTTGTTAACTCACCATGTTGACCCACCCTCTCAACCTGCCTTGTTGACTCACCATGTTGATTGATCATGGTAACTCAGTTTGTTGTATACTCATATGACTCACCCCTCCTACCCTTGTACCCAACTATTAAAGACTACCATATCGCGTATATCTCATCCACACCGTCCGTTTACCTTTAGGACGAGTGTGGGGCTCATCCTCGACGTTCGTATGTCATCTAGGCCATCCATTATATGGAGCCTATCTTGCAGTATGAGGTTAGACCTTCGTCCCTTTTTGGACCTCATCGTATTGACCATCTATCTCAGATTACCCTACCATTTATGATTCTTTGTCATGACCTGTCTATCTTGCAACCCGTTCTATGACATTCCTTTTACGGACCATTATTGTATTTATCTAAAGTGTATTACCGCACTATGGGTCTTGGCATGATTTTGGGTATTCTACTCTTGCCGCTCAACTAGGTTCTACCTTTGATGTGTCGGTAGTGTATTCAATCATTTTCTTTCCATTTGGGTTATCTGAATGTTGAAGGTTAATCCACACCGTTCAATTGTTAGACCATCTGTGTTGTTGTATACCATCCATCTCGGGTCTTATCTCTTTATGTTTGCTTGTGTTCTAAGTGAATTATCTTTTTATGATGTTTTTAGTATGTCTATTGCCACACGTAGTGTTGTTTGGAATACTCATATGCGATCTATATACTATATGCTTTAACGACCGCTATGCATGTGTAATGAGTATGCAAGCTGAATCACCATTGTTAGTTGGGGACCACTAGGGCATAAACGCATTCATTAAGCATTCGAGATGTAGTTGTGCAAATGTAATTCATGTGCTCTCTATCGCAAACCTCTCCAATAGGTATGGGACTATTCGAGGACAGGAATCTATCATCCTGACTTACACTGTATGGTAGGAATAACTTAGCATACCTTGTAGCCCTTGGTGCGAGATTCCCTGGCTAGCGACATCCCGCACTATGACTCGATCATTCATATGTGTCCCCTCATCTTAATCATATTTCAAATAAGTTGGACTAGATTGATTTATAGCCATCGTGGTAGATGGACTACTTGTTGGCACTCATACTGTATGCTTGGCTCATGCATCATGAATGCTTGGCTCATTTGATTGTCTTGTATCAACCGGCCATAGCGGTCGCGTTGTCGTGCAGTTTATTACCAGTTGACAGTGACATTGTATTTAAGACCCTATAGTTTTATGGTGCTCTTTGGAGACTTGCACGGGCATGTCGTCCCACATTTGTATGCATGGTTGCATTTCGCACCGTCTGCTTGTGCCGCATATTGCATGGTTACTATGTTGCAACCACAGCTCCATCGTGGTTTGCAAAGCACTGAAAATATGTGATCTTTAGACTGGATGCCAAAGATGTCCCTGGGTGAAAGTCCCTGATCCCGTTGGTACCAAGGTGGGTGCTCCATTCAAGGACCGGGTGGTTTAATCATACACCAGTATGCCGAATATCAAACGGTGGTGTTTTCCATTGCACGTGGTCAGTTTGGAAGGAGGTCTGACCTAACCTGCCGGAAGAGTGTTGGCAAAGTGGGTTGAGTTTGACCAGCTGTGAGTAGGTTCGCTATTGCACAAGATAGGCTTTGGCATTCTACTGGTGAGTAGTGAGGTCTGTAAGACCCCGGTGATGTTCAGTTTCAAAGATGGTATTGGTATCAGTGATGTGACTCATGTTTTGTATGGTGTGGGACGGTCCTGACTTGAGCGAGTGTGATGTGGGCAGGGCTGTAAGCCTGGGCGAGCTACCACACTGAGCGAGCTACCAGTTCCGAGTCCTGCATTGCTTAGGCGATCGCGTTATGACTGTTCGTATCTGGACCACTGTACTGAGAGGTGGTGATTTGCATGCATGCATTGGATCATTGTATGTGACATTAGGCCTTGTAGGCCATTGCATAGTATGAGTATATAGCCTTGGTAGGCTGGTTGCCTGTATTGTGCGCTTGCATAGCCTTGGTAGGCTAGTTATATGTATTGCATGCTTGCATAGCCGTGGTAGACTGGTTATTCATATCACATGATCGCGTAGCCTAATTAGGCTAAGTTTTGGTTTAAATTTCTCATCATGCTTTACTGCTTACTCTGATATTTATCATGCTTATCATACGCATTGCGCACGCACACACGCACTCATAAAGCTTCATTCGAAGCTTATGCGTGTTTGTTACGCTACAGGTTGTACCAGAGTGTATCAGCAATGTTGAGTTGGAGTTGGGAGTGCAGTAGCCGGAGGTGCCGGATTGTGTATAATTTTTTATATTTACGCATTGTGTATTTACCTTTCAGTACTGTATGTAAACGAAATGACTTAGTGTAAATATTGTGTTTGTCTTTGATGGTACTCATATGGTGATGCTTATGTTTCAAAAAAAAATTTAGACCCTAAAATCCTCCTTGTGGTATCCCAGGATCGGAACCTGGCGTGTGGGGTTAGGATCCGAGATTGGGGTACTACGGAGGCTACTACCTCTGAATTCAGGTTACGACGAATGGACGTTGGGAGCCGAATTTAGGGCGTGACATCAAGGCTAGGCTCTTTTCACTTGGGCTCTCCTCTGTGGAGGAATGGACTAAAAAGGAGAGATGGACTCGGAACTCTCAGCCTGGATAGATGGGAAGTGGATTTTTCTGGATTGAGGGATGATGTGAATGAGAAGGGGTGGGGGTATTTATAGCAGCGGAGAGTGGCAACTCTTGTAATTATGTTTGAGCAGCCCTCAGGGTGCCGCTCGTACAGCCGCGCTGCTCAGGCTTCGGAGCGTACGGCCTCCGAACCTGAAGCAGAAAAGCCCGAGGTTCGGAGTCCGGACTTACTCCGAAGCTATGGTTCGGAACTAGGTGAGTTGACTGGGTTTGGAAGATGGGTTGACACGGTGAGTTGACTCAGTGATTTGACTCAGCGGGTTGACTCACTAATTTTGACTTTTTTAGGATTTTTTTTACTGGTCTTTCTTATGGGGGTTTTCTGGGCTGATGTTTAGGGGTGAGTCGACTGGGTTCAGGCTTGAGCTGGGCTATAGATTGGGGCTTATAAGGGTGAGTTTGGTTGGATTTGGACATGGGATTTGGGGGTATGGTCCTCCATTCATTCAGCTATCTCTACCAACATTGTAGTCGAAGGTGGGGTGTCTACAGATGCCCCTCTTTGACAGAAGTTGCATGCAACCGAATGTCAAAGTGAGTGGACACCCCACTTTTGACCCAGTCATTCATAGATTGTGGTCTGAATATTTGCTTGCCTTTGCATCTGCGTCAGTTGATTGTCTGGAAATTGATCACTCGCACATACCGCGGGAGTTTGGAGAAAATGTTGCGATTGTCCCTACATGCCCTCCAACCTGGGTACCCAATCGCAACCCTTCCATTCCCGATCGGTACTAACATCGAAAAGGTACATTAGAGCCTCTGCGTCCGTCATAATCTTACGAGGTTACCGACCCTGAAATTGATTGTTTGATGCTTTACCGGATCACTCCAGGAGTACTTGTTTCACTTGACTGTCAAAGTGGTTAGTTGCCCTGCATCCATGTAGTCTTACGGGAGATCCACTATGCCGACTTGGAATCAGTCAAGGTACTTCAGACATCCACGCCTAGGTATGTGCGGGTGAACTCTTTCCACCTAATCTGCTGGTTTTGATGCTTAGTTTGCAATTCATTCTTTCCTAAATTGTGGTTTGGAATCTTTGTTTTCCTTTGTATCTGAGTCAGTCGATTGATTGGAAATTGATAACTCGCACATACCGCGAGAGTTTGGAGAAAACGTTGCGATTGTCCCTGCATGCACTGCAACCTAGGTACCCAATCGTAACCCTTCCATTCCCGATCGGTACTAACATCGAAAAGTTACAGTAGAGCCTCTGCGTCCGTCATAGTCTTACGAGGTTACTGACCCTGAGATTGATTGTTCGATGCTTTCCCGGATCACTCCAGGAGTACTTGTTTTGCTTGACTGTCAAAGTGGTTAGTTGCCCTGCGTCCATGTAGTCTTATGGGAGATCACTACGCCAACTTTGACTCAGTCAAGGTACTTCAGGCATCCATGCTTAGGTATGTGCGGGTGAACTCTTTACACCCAATTTACTAGTTTTGATACTTGGGTTACAATTCATCGTTTCCACCGTTCATACGGTTTCTTTAACCGAGCCTTTTGGCTTTCATCTTTTCGTATCTTGGCATGTGGTACAACCGCACTAACACTGGAGTTCAGTTCGACTGTACTTTGAGTGCATTGGATCCGATGGTATCCGGGGAAATCGCGAGACATCGGATCTTATTTGATTTTTGCGTCGGCTCCTACCTAGAGATATGGAAGATTTATCAGTGTTTTGGAGACCGAATGCTCTACTGGGAAAATGTTTTTGAATTTTTAAAAAGATACCCACTCTGGAGAGTGATACTCCGTGGGGTTTTTATTTGCAAATAGGAATATATATAATATTTTTTATCTTTTTGAAAGGAAAATTTGGCTTACACTCGCCTCCACTAGGGATGCCTGTGGGGCCTTTGGCTAACCAACTTTTATTTTGAAAGCAGATAAACATGATGATTGATGCGATGCATGGGGATGCATGGAGAGGCATATTTGATGATGGATGCATGATTTGGCTTATTCTCTTTCAGTTTGATGATTTTGCTTTTGCTAGGGATGCAGAGAACTTTGAGCTTATTGCTTGTAGGGTTATGCTCCCTTGGAGATTTTCTTTTCAATGCGGATGTTTGGTCAGCGGGTTGGTCAAGATCCCGACTCGTGGTCGATCAGGTCCATCATCCCAAGATGCTATTTCTTTGCTAATGGGGATGGATGAAGGATGTCGTCAAACCTTAAGATGTTCTTCTGGGAATGGGTGTGATTGGGACGGTGCTTGGTTACCAGTTTTGGTCAAGATTCCAATTTGCGGGCGATCGGATCTGTCATCCCAAACTGTGAAGTGAGTGATCGGAGTTCGGGACTCCTGAAGTGCTGTGCTGGGGATAGTGACAATTTTTATGAGTTTTTGCAAATATGTGGTTCTAATCTTTACCTGAATAGTCAGGATGGAGATTGGTTATTGAAAACAAAGGAAATATTTTTGTGATTTTGAAAATATTTGGTCCAAGTAAAGATCGGTGTTTATTAAAAGCAAGGAAAATATTTTTATGATTTTTGAAAGGTGATTTTGTAATTTTTGGTATTTTTCTTGATTTTCTGAAATGCAGGGAAAGGTATGAAATTTTTATCCATTTCCAGCTTCTACTACTGGTAAGGCACCCAATCCACTTTACGTCAGCGAGCAAGACGAATCTCACACAGTTAAGTGCCATAGTTTTACATCTTCGGATGAGGGGATTTCGAGGGTTTTCAATCAACACACCGACAAAGTTGCCTGTTCCTCATGTGCATTGCACATAGACCATGTATCGTCCGACGGACTCTTTCGGCCACAAAATGAGCAACATCCTCACATTTTCCTTTGGTCAATTCAGTTTGGGGTCTTATGCTGCTCACAATTTCGTAAGGGTGTACTTCACCTCCTAACTGCCTTAATCCCCTTCATGAGTTTAGGAACAGGGAACATCCATCAGATTCAACAGCGACTTCTAAATCAAGGTTGTCTATCACGGTGCATTCAACACGAACAGGATTGCGGGGCTCTGCCCGCTTCAGCCCTTACTTGTTTAGAAGATTTCGAACACCCATACGATCAAGTGTCAGCCATGTTCGGAATAGGTTGGGAAAGAAAGCCCCCGAGAAGTTAATCCTAGTGTAGTTTTAGGTCTTCGGATCGCTGGGGATAAATTTGTGCAGTTAATTTTGATGGTGGAAATTTTATTTCTTTTGAAAAAGTTTCAGACTTCAACTCGAGTGATCGAGATTAATACTGGTTTTTATGGAAAGCTAAAAATCTTTTTTAGTATTTTTTTGAAATGATCCGGGTTATTGAGCCTTGATTCGAGCGGTCGAGGCCATTGTCGATTTTTTATTAAAAGCAAGAAAAGTCCCCCGAGAAATTAATCTCAGTGTAGTTTAAGGTCCTCGGACCCAGAATATGTACATGCTGAAAATACATTCTTTTTGTGAATTTTTTTAAAAGATCCGGATTATCGAACCTTCATCCGAGCGGTCGCGGTCGATGCTGGTTTTTATTATGAAATCCCTCAGGATGTTGATCCCAACGTAGTTTAAGGTCTTTGGACCAAAACTTTGTATAGGCGATATTTTTTTATATGATTTTTTGAAATGTTCCAGGCTCTTAAATCCCAATTTAAGCGATCAAGATTAACACTGGTTTTTATTGGAAATCTCTCGGAATTTTGGTCCCGACGTAGTTTAAGGTCTTTGGACCAAAACTTTGTACAGGCGATGCTGGAAATACACACATTTTTTTTTATTTTTTTCGAGATGATCCAGGTCATCAAATCTTGGCCTGAATGGTTGGGATCGATGCCGATTTTTATTAAAAATCCCTTGGGATCTTGATCCCGACGTAGTTTAAGGTCTTTGGACCAAAATACGTACAGACGATATTAGAAATGCACACTTTTTTCTTTTTCTTTTTTTTTCTTTTTTAGAAAATTTCCAGAGTCATCAGATCCTGATTCGAGTAATCAAGACCAATGTCGGTTTTTATTAAAAATCTCTCAGGATCTTAATCCCGACGTAGTTTAAGGTCTTCGAACAAAAAATATGTACAAGCGAGGCATAGAAATGCATATATTATTTTTATTTTCAGAAAATGTCTAGAGTCGTCTGGTCCTAATTCGAGCAATCAAGACCGATGCCAATTTTTATTAAAAATCTCTCTGGATCTTGATCCCGACGTAGTTTAAGGTCTACGGACCACATTGGATGGGAAGTAGGTAGTGATTAAGGTTGGAAATTCTCGGGGTTTTCTGCAAATGATTCAGATCATCAGGTCATGACTTGGATGGTTGAGATCACTGTTTAACTAAGTCAACTCTTTTTCTTTTTCTTGAAAATCTCATGGAGCCTTTTCCACATCATCAAGCCAATTTCTCCCAAATTTCTCACAAGATGAGATTTTGGTGAGATTCCTTTCTCTTTTTCTCATCCTTCTCTTTCATCAATTCATTCTTACATGGAGGTACAAGATTCACTTACAACAACTCTTCCTAAGGGGGAGTTCTTCCCAAGGAGAGAGGGTGAGAAGTCATTTCAACCAGGTGGGAGGAGGGACGGCCCCCTGGGTGCCGCCCAAGCCTCTTCTGCCCACTGGTTTTTTCAGTGGGCTGGGTAATGGGGTGCCCTCTCCTTTTCTATATAACATAGGGCATCCTTGGCTCCTCCAACATGCAATCTCTCTCTCTTTTCTTGCATTCTCTCTTTCTTCAAGTTTTTCTCTTTCTTTTGGTGGCCCTTTTGCTCTTTCAAGTGGTGAGGCCTTAGTGGAGCTTTGGGACAGCAAGGTGGTCCCCCTTTGGTGAGTGGTGAAGGTATGGACCGCTCCCTTTTCTTTCATGTCCTTGTTTTCTTTTTCACTTTCTCTTCTTATTTTTTCTTTCTTTCCTTCATGTAGATATTCCAAAGGAGTCAAGGTGGGCCCCAGTCTTTTTAGCCTTTTTCTACTTCTCCAATCTCTTCTCAAGGTGGTACATGGAGAGGAACATCGCAAGCTTCATTTCCTTCTTCTTTTCTTCTTTCATACTCTCTTCATGTGTATGTAGAGGGTAATTTTGCCATGTCCATCAAGTGTGCATGGCAAAATATTCTATCTTTTCTTATGGGAGTTGGGCCCCTTTTTATGTATATCAAATGGGCTCAAAGTGAAGTCATGGCCCTTTGTGTATTTTATGGGCCCAATACTTCATTTTGGGCTCCCTCATGCTCTCTTTTCCTTGTCATATTTTCCTTAGAGCTCTCTTTTCTTTTCCATCTTCTTTTCAAGGTTTGGGCCCATGAGATTGGTAGGGCCCACCTCAAGCTTTGGGCTCATAATGCTCACTTTGGATGGCCCCATCTTTCTTTACATGTGTATGGACAAAAGTGGTTAGCCCATTCTTCACTTGGATCTCAAGTGGGCTAAAAAAATTTTAGTTTGGCCTTTATGGACAAGTGGCCCAAAGTTTCCACCATCTCTTGATTATGATGTACGTCCTTATGCACAAAGTGTGGCGGGCTCCTTGGAATTTTTCCACATGGATGGGCTTTTGGGCCCTTATTGAGACTTGTGAATTTCTTTGAGTTGTGCGTGCACCACTACACTTTATGCATGTAGAATTCTTTCCCTTCATGCCTTTTCTTTGGATGGATGGAGGACTTGAGTTACTTGATCATCTATAAGTCCCATGAGTGAGTTGGTTCAACAATTTCACTAAGTTCAAATGGTTTTCTCATGTTGTAGGAAAGTGGTTCTCAAGAGCTTCCTTGAATGTTCTCAACCTCAAATGGATGATTCTTCTTCAAATGAGCTATCTATGTAACCATAGCTCCTTGAATTTCTCTTGGGGTGCTTGGTGGGTCATCCACCATCATTTTCAAAGATGAGTGATTTTTCTTTCAAATTATGGGAAAGAATGATACCCATAAGTTGCCCAATTTTGTCCCATGCTTTGGGGCATTTTGGATTTTGATCTTCAAGTGGGCTGTGTATATCATTCTTAGCCATTTTCATGATGGTTGGGTGACTCATCAAGCCATACCCTCCTGTGCTCAAATGGTCCCCTTTTTTGTAAAGCAATTGGTGCACATAAGTTGCCCAAACTTGTCCTTGCATGGACATTTCCAACTTTGGTTCTTCAGGTGGGCTATGTGCATCAATTTTTTACCATTGGCTTCTTTGATTCATATGTTTGTGGGTAGACCACCATGTTGTAATCTCATAGTCAAAACATTTATCAAGACGATGCACATAGGGTTGCCCATGGTTGACCCATGAATGGGTTCTTATAGTTCTCCAAGTGGGCTATGTGCTCCTTTTAATCCATTGAGGTGGGGCACTCGAGTTGCTCTTGGGGACCAATTTCGTTTCTATTCCCCATTTGTCCATATACATATGTAAAAAGATGGAAACATCTTAAATGAGGCTTGTTGCTTTGATATGGAAAGTGAACCAAGCCTTGGTCACACATGGACTTTGAAGAGGGATTTCCCATATGAAGTTTGATTCTTATCCCTTTGATCTCATGACATTTAAGTGTATTTGTTGTCCCAAAATGTGTCCTTGGATGGTGGATTTTTCTTACCTAAGGCATGGCATGCAACCCTCTTTAAGGTGGGCCTTGCTTCCTTCAATGGGCCCAATACATATCCTAGGTGACACATGGAGTTGGACATTGGATTTTTGCATTTGAATGTAGATCCTAATCCATGGGTTTCCTGGATAATGATTTGAATTTTAACGGGTAAAGAATAGGGACTTACTTACCAAGCTTGTAGGATTTTGATGGCGGATGGTACGGGGGGCAAAGGACGGTCAATGAGGATAACCCAGCCTTCATTGTTCGCCGAGGGACCCATATGTGTTCTTTAGCTAAGGAGCACCAACCTCTTTCTTTCATAAAGGGCCGAGGTACTCGAGATCTCTGGGATGATTGGGTGAAACAACCGCAGCCTATGCTCGAACGTGTTCTGGCCGATACTCCTTTCGTAGGCCTTCTCACATTGCGCTTTCACAACAATAATGCCAACCGCATGCTACTTGCGGCCCTCTGTGAGAGGTGCAGGGATGATGACGATTATGTTGACGATCTGTAGCCTGCTTTTCTGAGGATGTATTCAGCTTATTTGATGTATGACCTTTTTCCTTTTGCTGTTACTTTCTTTTGTATCAAAATCTTCTGAATAAATATACAACCCCTGATTTACTTCAGAACTTCTTGATGATGCTTGGATGTCTTGATTTTCGACTCATTCTTCGATGCTTTGTGGAAGATAAGATTTCTCAACTGTATGGATGGTATCTTGAATGATTCAGATTGTTTGATTTGGCCTTGTGGGCCCTTTCCAGACTTCAGCTTTGCTTTGGAGCACCTATCCTTGATGTTTTGTGAGGCTAAGAAGGCTTTCACGGGTGCGGATGATGGCTTGGATGGTTCAGATTGCTCTTTTTAGCCATGTGGGCCCACTTGATGATCAGATCTTGGACTCTGGCCGTCTTTCTTGATGATCAAGCCCTTGATGTTGCTATTTGATGAGCCATGCAAGCTTTTCATGGCTTGGATCATGATGATCTAGCCTTTGAGTGGCTCGGATTGCTTGGGGACCACTCTTGATCAATTTTCCTTCTCTTTGACTTGATCAGCCTATGTTAGCCGCAGTACTTCATGATTGTATAGGTGGGGCACCTTCCAGATGATTCAAATCAGTTTCAGACAAAATTCGGAGTCAATTTGAGCTTTGGGCGGCCCTCAGGGTGCCATCTGCTGACATGGACTTGCAGTCTCACCGACCAAAGACTGTGAAGCCAATCTCGCGGAGAGAGAGGAAGACCGTCCGTACGGGCGGCCGCCCAAACTTCTCTTCATGTGCGGTCTAGGTTGACTCTGGCTTGGACATTCTCAACAGTTCACTATCCCTGTCCCATATTCTCTATACGCCCAGGTTTGATTCCAACCATGAATCTTCTCCTTGTCTCATCTTTCCTTCTCCTTTTGTCTTCTTCTTGGTTTTTCTTTTCTCAAGCAATAGATGGTGGAGATTTAGGGGCTGTGGGGGCTGTCCATGATGGGTCCCACACTTCAGAAAGTGGTGAAGGCTTTAATGATGGTGGAATGCTTTTGATTCATGGTGTAGATGAAGCATTGAATGAGGCCCTTGATGGGGGTTTAAGAATGGTGGTTGGTGTAACTTTGAATGGCCCCATTAATGGCAGCCATGCTGAAAATTCAGGTTTGAATGGGGCATTGATTATGGGAGAAATGGATGGTATGGATGGGTTGGGGAGATGGGCCATAGGTGAGGCTATGCATCCTTTGAGTATGGGCCGCATGGATGATGTGATCGACGGTGATGATGGAGTCACGATGGACATAGATGGGCTGATCTCATGTCTAGACGGTATGGATGGTTCAGATGATACCTTTGATGGCTTGGATGCTCTCGATGATGGCCGAGATATGCGGTACACCTGCTTGGGTGGACTTGATGTGATCATTGATGACGTCCACCTGATGATGGACGATGTGGATGTCCCGATGATCCCTTTGATTGGACAGGATGATGGTTGGATTCATGACTTCATGTTGGAGAGGACTGCAGGTCCAGATCTGACCATAGATTCTTCGATTCGGGATTGCCGAGGCCTTTCTTGATTGCTCAGATGCATTTTTCAGCGGTTAGATTGATCAGGATGCCACAGTGTGCGGTGTAATCTTTGCTGATGGCCCTTTTGACGGAGAGTATCGACCTTATTTGGTTCATGAGGTGGGCGAGTCTTCTCATGCTGCTGAAGTCGTGACTGTTTCATGCTACTGGGGATAGGTCAGGGGTTGTTGAGTTTACAGAGGTTCCAGCTTTTCCTTCTCCTTCGCCCGTTGATCTTCCGATCCTTGATGAGCTGTCATCGATTCCTGGGCCTTTTGTTCTGGAGGGGATTCCTATGAGGACTTGTCAGTTGCTTCCTCGTTCTTCTTGCTCGCCACGACTGTTCTCTTGGCTTGACAGCTTGTTGGCTTATGAGATTCGAGATTTGGAGTCCTATGGCTTCGGCGGTCTGATCCATATGGCTAGAGTTGACATTGATTGGAGGATGCTCGGGGCTGCACTGATTGGCTGGGTCCCTTCGTTGAACTTGTTCACGTTCAACGACATGGAGATGGGACCTTCTTTGGAGGATCTTGCACGTTTGACAGGCCTTCCTTAGGACTATGCTCAGTATTTCTCGCCAAAGACTTTACCGAAGACTGTCACTCCACAGAACTAGTTCGGGATCCCATACCTTGTTCAACCTGTAGCTGCCGGCCAGGATGCTGTGGTGTTCTCGTTGGACTTACTGTATGATCTTTTCTTAGGCCCTCGGAGTGTGGCGGGGTCCCTACTCTCTCGGAATGCCCTGATGTTCTGTTTCATAGCTGAGGTGCTATTCTCGGGATAGCGCAGATCTCAGACTCCTTTCGAAGTGATGAGTCGAGTTGTACGACGGCAGGAGATCATTTCTCTTGTCTTGGCTAAGCTGTTTAATGTGCTGACTGACTGTGCCCTAGGCCGTACCCGTGTCCTTCGCGGTTGTTGTACATGTCTTCAGGTATCTTTTCTGCACTTTTCTTTTTCTTTACTTTTGGGAATTACTTTGCTTTAGGTGAACCTCTTTATCTTCTTATGATCAGATCTGGCTATGGGAGCGTCTTTCGCTAACTGTTCCTGCATCATTTCCCGGCATTCATAGCTCTGACCTCATGTGACACATCATGGAGTTTCTTCCGCATACAGCTAGGATGAGTGAGCCCTTGTATCGCAGGATGTTTGCTGAGCTGCTGACTGGAATGTTCGTTGGAGTCATCTTGGCTTTCACTTCCTCTGGTACTTTGTGATGCACACCGCCTTCCTCTGATGCTGGTAGGCTTTCGATCTTACTTTTCTTATCACCCTATCCGGTTCCTATGGCAGTTTGGGTATGAGCAAAACGTTCCTCCTTTTGCTTTCATGGGTATCGGGCGTCAAGCACTTCCAGCCAGATCATCTAACTTTAGGACTCGGATCGATGGATTCTGGGCGAGTCACCTGACTGCTGATTTGCTTGGTTTTGAGCTGCGGACTTTTCCGATGGCGACTGCTCTATACCAGCATTGGGTTACTGAGTGGTCTCTATATCGACGCATTCCTTGCTGGCACCAGACCGCTGATGAGGATGAGCAGGATATTCTTGAGGATGCTGGCTCTTCATCTGGTTCATATGAGCCCTTTGAGGAGCGCCTATTCATCGATCCTGGTTTCCTTTTGGCCACTCATGGCCACTTGTTGTCTGAGATCTCTGCACTTCGGTATCATTATGAGATGATGTCGAGGAGATTGGTTGCCGGTCAGAGGTTGTTTGATGAGGAGACAACGATCCGTAGCCTTGAGCGAGATGAGGTACATTACTTGCGTATGGAGGTGAGTAGGTTGATAGCAAGACTATTTCATTATGAGCCAGAGGACTTACCTGACATGGCTGAGGAGGAGAGCAGAGATTGACTTTTTTTGCTTTTTATGGATGTGTCGACCGTCTGTACATTCCTTTTTACATAGTACACGACTGATGATGATGTATTTTTTTGTATTTTTTTGAAAAGGATGATATGATATATGTAAAAGAAATACGATGCATTTAATGAAAAGAGAAAACTATTTTGAGAACTTATTGTGCCATGAGTTGTCTTGTGAGTGTGTGTCTGGATTTTGTGCCGGGACGTACGAATCAGAACTAAGTCTTGGCCAATGCTTTAACTGATGTCTCGAGATTGACTTGTGTGAGATCCCTTTAGTTCCCTAGAGGTGTAGGTAATGAAAATGCGGTATAAGTTTGATTACCGCTGTTGTAGAAGCAAGAAACAAGTTATCTTGTCCTAGAGGGGGGGTGAATAGGACACTTTTTAAAATTTCTCAACACAAAATATTCTTAGAGCACTTTCATCAAACATCAGATATGCAAACCATAATAGAAGCCCATGAAAAAGAAGTAAATCAGTTCATCCATTCACCACACAACAAGGTATTTTTATAGTGGTTCGGTTATGTACCTACTCCACTCCCGGCTGATCCACTCACTCCTTGAGTGGCCGGATTTCACTATCACTATGGTTTTAAATGAGGTTAACCATAAACCTTAACAGCCTACAAAAGGACTTACGACTCAACACATGGATTCATCCTTCCATAGGACTAATCCATGACCACTTAGTCCTACACAAGGGCTTGTCCTACTCAAGGACTTGTCCTACGCAAGGACTCTACCGAGTTTGGGTCTTCAAACTCTGAAACCCAAATCTCAACTCGAGGAGGTTTCTTGGACTCGAAAGACTAAAGATACTTAGCTGATTGAGTCCCTTGATGATGCCTTTGTTGAAGATGCTTCAGCTTGTACGGAAGACGTCTTCTTCAGCTCCCTCGATCAGCAACCTTGCTCCGGATGACCCATTGTAGTTTCCAAGGTGAGGGATTGAGGTTAGGTTGAGGCTATTTTGGGATATGGCTTTTATATGAGGAAAGCTTCTACCTAAACCACCATTAATGGCATTGATGACAAGCAGATGTCTATGAGAGGTAGGTCAAGATGCCATTAAAGAGGAGTTGAGTTCATGTTTCAATCCAAGCTTTGAATGCTTAATCAATGTTGGTCAGATCAACATGGATTGAAGAATGAACTCAACAGATCTAAGGGTTTGGAAGAAGGGGATCTCAAGAAGAAGGCTCACTCAAACCCTAGATGGTGCTCAAGGTGTCTTTTGCAAGATCCAACCGAGTTCTATAAATAGATTATGCCCTTCAACGGTCAGAAAACGGTCAGCTCGATAGGTTCCGATTGATCGGACATAAGATTTAGTCAAATTTGAATTTTGCTTGAAAACAGGTTCTCCGATTGATCGGACTTGGTTCCGATTGATCGGAACACCCTGTCCGATTGATCGGATAGGTGGTCCGATTGATCGGAATTTCTTCCAGAGAGATGATGCAATTTTTCTGGAAATTCTTCCGATGGATCGTACCTATTTCCGATGGATCGGAGAGCCCTGTCCGATGGATCGGACAGACCTACGATTGATCGTAAAAGAGTCCAGAGAGTTTTTTCAAAGTTTACTGGACAAATGTACGATTGATCGGACATACTGTCCGATTGATCGGAACACTCTGTCCGATGGATCGGACATACCTTCGATGGCTCGGAAAAGTGTCCAGAGAGTTTGCAATGTAACTGGACTATTTTCCGATGGATCGGACACATTGTCCGATTGATCGGACATCTATCGGAATATTCTCCGATGGATCGGGTATGTATCGGAGAGTGCAGACTGAAATATTTTCAATTTTAAGGAACTTTCTGCAACCAAAAACCTATCCATTGCTGATCTAAATGGAAGGTGAGCTATAGATGGTGCTAAGGGTGTGCCTAGAAAGGACTTGGGCCATCTATAGAAGATTTTTTAGGATCAAAGGTTTGGGGTGAAAAGGCTAGAGGCTGACTTGATCTTCGAGAAGCTTCTGTCTTCAGCCGCAAGGGAAACTGTCTTCAGTTGCCAGGGACTCAACGACACACTAACCATGGTAATTGACAAATCTTTGCATTAACAATCTCCCCCTTTGTCAATTACCAGACAAAACCAAACCTATGCAAGTCTTGGTCCATACCACAGACTTTATCCTAGACACCAAAAATCAAAATACATCATGTCAAAAGAAATAAAAACTTTATACATAGACATGACTCATTACATACAAAATGTACAGACTCAATGTACAAACTTGGCTTCATATGAACTCCCCCTTTGTCCCTGCACACAAAAGATCAACAAAAAGATAACCTGGATCTTTTGGTGGGATAAATTCTCCCCCTTTTTGTCAGTGATTGACAAAGGTTAGTAAAATGAGAATGCAGCATATATGTCATAGACGCAAGGAGGAAAGTAAACATTATCGAGCCGAGAGAGTAAGCCAACACACACATGGTCATGCAAGGATATACAAGTATATGACAGTAAGCACAGAGGGCTTATAGCCCAGGCAACCAACCTCCCCTCCTGAAATGTATATCATGACCAACAACCCATATATATACAAAAACCAAAAGAGAGCAAGAAGCCCACCAGGAATGAGCAATGTCGCACAATAATATGTATATATATGCAGAAGATACCCAAAAAGAATGATCATCAGATATAATAGCATAACAAGAAAGACATAATGATCATCAGATATCCAAATACTGAGCATCCAGAAGATCCAAAAAGTATCCAAAAAACATAGCCAAAAAGTATAACCGGCCGTCAATCCAAAAAGATGTCAATGAAAAGATGCACCAATCAATACAACAATCAACGTCGCTCCAAAAAGATAGCTGCGACGACTAAACTCTAGGAACCCTAGCTGAAAAGGTAGGCCGCTATGGAGCAGGACCAGAGACGTCATCGCGACGGCATGATAAAGCTGAGGTGAGGCTCTGAACAGCAGCATGAATAGACTGCATCAAGCTCTCGAGTCGCGACAGCCGCTCACCATGCTGGGCAAGGGCACCCTCCACGCGATCTAATTGAGCAGAGATCTGCTCCGTGCTGGGAGGAGGAGGAGCCGAGGAGGCGTCGGACTGTAGGCGCCGCTTGACTGAGCGACGAGCTGGGGCAGGAGTCGGTGATGGAGCAGAAGACCCGCTGCGGGTGTCAGCCGACACCTGTGTAGGAGTGTGCGAGAAATCCCGATCTTCTACGTCATCCTCCTTTGGAAGGGTCATCTTCTTGATATTGAGGTCCCTGAATGTGCGACGAGGAATGGGGTGGACCACAATATCTGTAAATCCGCACTCGTGCCCTAATCTAGTAATGAGCCACCCGAACGGAATGGTGTTGCGGTTGTGTGGCAGGGCGTCCAAAATATGATGCAAGATGATGGATGGGAGACACAGGCGCGTACCATGACCGACGTGGTACAACAGATTGACCATATTGGCAGTAAGGTCGGACTTGTTTGTACTGCGGGGATAGACATTGGTGCTGAAGATCTGATGGAGCACACGAAACCTATTAGACATTTCAGATGCGCGGAGAGCACTACCATCGATCCACTCCGGATTTGGACCCCGACATAAGTAGCGAGTCCAATCAGCCCTAAGTGAAGTATCAAGTAGATTGTCATTGGGTTGCGGGGCTGTGGACACGGGAACACCAATGAGGGCGGCTATTGTGTGGGCTGTGACCTGGACGACCCGGCCGCCGACAATAACCTCACATGAGGGAGGGTTGCCAACAGGATTGATGATTTTAGATAGAAATGTATAGACCACCTCGGGATGGGCGACGCCGCCAAAACGAAGTACAGGATCCCACCCAATCTGAGCAAGAAGAGCAGGAATGCCTAAGGGCTCCACGCAGGACTCAGTGACCACTCTCTCATAGATAATGGTGCGTGATTGAAACCGAGAGAGAGAGAGGCTGGACTCTCAGGCTGAACAGGAGGTGCAGCAGGTGGAGGAGAGCCCTGAGAGGGTCGAGAAGTTTGCAACTTCTTGGTCCTGGCAGTGGTGGATGGCCCAGCTGCCATTTTGGACTTGCCTTTTGGGTCTTTAGGCATGATGTAGCAAGCTTGGAAAGAGGATTCAACCAATGTAGATACCAAGATGGACGGAAAACACTTCAAATCCCTAGGAATGATGATCTGATAGAGGAGAGGGACAGAAGATACCAACCGGATAGCCAAAAAAAATCAAACCACCAGCTTGAAGGATCTTACCGAGGAGATGCAAAGACCTATTGGAGCTGCAAATGGGGATTCAGGAAGACGCAGCTGAACTCTAGACCGTCCGGATGGAGATGCCCTAGCAGAAGGGGCTGAGAAATGAGAGGAAGAGAGAAGAAATGAAAACCGACTGAATAGGGCTCGCGTATTTGACTGTTGATCTGCCGATATTTCCGATTGATCGGACGATGTGTCCGATCCATCGGAAATGCCCCCAGTGGGATTTTCAACACTAAACATTTTTTTCTCTTCAGCAAATGATGTCCAGCTAATTTGATACGAGTGTGAGCATGACAATATCAATAATTACCAACAAAAATGAGGCTAATTCCTCAGATATACCTATAAGCACATGAGTGTCCATTTTGCTAGAATGAGCACACACCGATAGACTTCCGAAGGTGTTCAAACCTTGTGGAATCTAGCGGTTTCGTAAGGATGTCGGCCAATTGCCGCTCAGTTTGAATGTATTCAAGATTAATCAGTTTTTCTTCAACAAGTTCTCTTATAAAGTGATGCCGGATGTCGATATGCTTGGTTCGAGAATGTTGAACCGGATTTTTTGAGATATTAATGGCGCTTGTGTTGTCACAAAAAAGCGTCATTTCATCCTGATTAAGACCATAATCCTTCAACATCTGCTTCATCCAAAGTAGTTGAGCACAGCAACTTCCGGCAGCAATATATTCAGCTTCAGCGGTGGACAAGGAGATGGAGTTTTGCTTTTTGCTATGCCAAGCAACTAAGCAATTTCCGATGTAAAAGCAGCCACCGCTAGTGGATTTTCTGTCATCCATATTTCCGGCCCAATCGGCATCGGAGTACCCCGCAATGATGGTTGAGGTGTCAAAGGGGTACCACAAGCCATAATCAGTGGTGCAGGCCACATATCTAATCACTCGTTTTACAGCAATGAGGTGTGATTCCTTAGGATCGGCTTGAAATCTAGCACACGCCCCTACACTAAAGGCGATATCGGGTCTACTAGCTGTGAGGTAGAGAAGACTCCCAATCATACTTCTATATAGATGTTGATCAACACTAGTGCCAGATAAGTCTTTAGAAAGTTTAATGGTGGTGGCCATAGGCGTGGTGTGTGATCGACCTGAGTCTAACCCAAATCTCTTGACCAAGTCTTTTGCATACTTAGTTTGGTTGATAAAGATTCCATTTTTCAGCTGTTTAACTTGCAATCCTAGGAAAAAATTTAGTTCGCCAACCAAACTCATCTCAAATTCAGATTTCATTAATTCAGCAAATAAGTCAGAGAATTCTTCACAGTTAGACCCAAATACAATATCATCAACATAAATCTGAGCAATGAGAAAGGAATCAGCCGTCCTTTTAACAAATAGGGTTTTATCAACACTCCCCCTAACAAACTGGTGAGCAATAAGAAATTGAGTAAGACGTTCATACCATGCTCGGGGGGCTTGTTTTAACCCATAGAGAGCCTTTTTCAATCGGTAGACTCTTTGAGGGTAACTAGGGTCCACAAACCCTTTTGGTTGTTCAACATAAACCTCCTCATCAAGTATACCATTTAGAAAGGCACTCTTCACGTCCATTTGAAATAATTTGAATTTAAGAGCACATGCTATGGACATGAGTATTCGAATGGATTCGAGTCTAGCTACCGGGGCAAAAGTTTCATCAAAATCAATTCCCTCAATTTGAGAGTACCCTTGAGCCACGAGACGTGCTTTGTTCCGAATCACATTGCCAGATTCATCTGTTTTGTTTTTGAAGATCCATTTGGTTCCAATGACATTTTTCTCATTTGGTCTTTCAACTAGAAACCAAACATCATTTCGGGCAAACTGTTGAAGTTCCTCTTGCATAGCAAGTATCCAAAATTCATCATTGAGAGCTTCATTTATATTTTTTGGTTCAATTTTTGAAGTGAAGCACACATGACTGTTGATGGCCTCAAGTTGTCTTCTAGTCTTGACTCCAACATCCGGATCTCCAATGATTTGATTGAGGGGATGATCCTTGACATGTGGAGTATTTCCCGAAGCTATTGAGGCATTGGGAGTGGGAGATTTTTCATCAGGTTTACCTATGTGGCACGGTTCTCCCACTTCATCATCATCAAGTCTTGTGTCTTCCTTGGATTGGTCATCAATGACAACATTTATGGATTCTTGAGATGTTTTAGTCCTTGTGTTGTACACTCTATAGGCCCGACTATCAGAAGCATATCCTAGAAATATTCCCTCATCGCTCTTAGAGTCAAATTTTTCTAAATTTTCTCTATCTCGAAGGATGTGACATTTGCTACCAAAGACCCTAAAGTACTTAATGTTTGGGACTTTTCCATTCCATAACTCATATGGGGTCTTATCTAAGCCAGCTCTCAAGTAGACTCGGTTAATGATGTGACAAGCTGTATTCACTGCTTCGGCCCACAGATTTTGAGCTATATTTTTGCTGTTCATTATGACTGTGGCCATTTCGAGTAGAACTCTGTTTTTCCTTTCTGCTACTCCATTTTGTTGGGGAGTTTTTGGGGCTGAGAATTCATGCTTGATTCCCAAATTTTCACAGAATAGTTCAAAGCGCCCATCCTCAAATTCCCCTCCATGATCACTCCTAATACGTTTAACTGTGCATTCCTTTTCATTGTGGAGTCGTCTCATGAGTTTCTCAAATTCCTCGAATGTATCCGACTTTTCTTTCAAAAATACAACCCATGTATACCGGGAATAGTCGTCAACAATAACGAAGAAATACCTCTTACCTCCTTGACTCATTACTCTTGTGGGGCCTACAAGGTCCATATGGAGTAGGTCAAGGGGTTTTGATGTAGCGATGATGGATGTCTTCTTATGTGCTACTTTAATTTGTTTACCTTTCAAGCATTCAGCACATACTTCTTTCGGTTTCTTCCCAATCTTTGGTAATCCTCTCACCAATTTCTTCCTACTTAGCTTAGCAAGGTTCCTGTAGTGGACATGACCAAGCCGTTGATGCCATAATTCAGTATCATCATTAATAGCCATGTGGCATACGGCGGATGGTCCCTCATCACCCTTGTTTTCAATCACATAGCAGTTATCTCCAGTGCGAAACCCTTTTAATATTAATTTTCCAGTTTGGTCCATAATTTCGCACATCTCTTTGGAGAATTTCACGGAATGCTGTTCATCACATATTTGAGAGATGCTTAACAGATTATGTTTCAAACCGTCAACACATAGAACATCCTCAATTTTGGGCAATCCTGGCCCGGTGATGGTTCCCTTTCCAACAATCTTGGCAATACTCCCATCTCCAAAGGTAACAGACCCACCATCAAATTCAGCATAATCACAGAACTGAGTCTTGTCACCTGTCATGTGTCGGGAGCATCCACTATCAAGATACCACCTAGTGTTTCTTCCGGCTCTAAGGGCTGTATGAATAACTAAGCATTTGTTCTTAACTACCCATTTAGAGACTATCCTTTTTGGAGAACTAGGTTTCTTGGTAGATTCTAGGGATGTCATTGGTTGGGCACAAGTTTTTGAGGTTTTCTCTCTCATCAGCTCCATGGTTTTTTTGTTCAACTGTTTTACCATTTCTAGGAGCTCTTCCATTCTTTTGTCTTTCTTTGGTGGAGTGGGATAATTCTTCCTCATGTTTGGAGTTTGCTTAGGAGGACTCCACATCTGATTCATCCTTTTACCGGTAGGTACAAATTTACCTTTCAAGTTCCGAACCGGATTCTTAAGGACCAAGCATTCAAACTTTAGATGACCAACATCTCCGCATGCATGACATATAGGTGAATTTCTCTTAGTAGTGCTTCCTGATGCATTCCTGGTCTTTTTAGGTTCTGGGTTACTAACCTTAGTTGGCTCATTATATCCTAGCCCCCTTGTGTTCCTACAAGGTTTACCTGACTTAAGGATATCATCAAGTTTTTCTCTACTTTGGGCAAATCTTTCATTGAGTTGACTTTCTTGATTAAGCTGCAAGACTAAACACTGATTTGTAGATTTTGCCTTTTTCAGCTCATCTTCTAGGGTATTAATTTTGTCTTGTGCTGCTTTGTTTTTCTTTTCCAATTCACAGATCTGATGGTAGAATCCGTGGTTTTCTCTCTTCACTTCTTGCATTTCATCAGCCAGTTTGCTGTTTTCAATATTAGCTTGGCTCAACTTCTTGGTAAGAAGGATGCTTTGACGGAATAGCTCATCATAGGCAACTTGCAAACCTTCTTTATCATCCTCGTCATCATCGGAGGATGTCATATTGTGTTCTGATTGCTCATGATCATTATCGCTTTGTAAGTCTGGGACAATCTCAGAAATAGAGGCCATCAGAATTTTAACTGATCCTCTCTCATCACTTTGATCTTCTTCTGTTTCTGAATCAGTACTCCCAAGGTTGTCCCATGTGGCTGCCATAGCTTTCTTTTTGAATTTTTCTTTGGCAGGAGCTTGACATTCAGAGGCAATATGACCATAGCGACCACAGTTGTAGCACTTGGGATCTTTTGGCTTGTTGTAAGATTTTCCTGTATAGCGCTTTTTGTCAAAAGATTTGCTATTCTTGTCAACCCTCTTTCCTTTGTTTTTGAAGAATTTTCTAAATTTCTTGGCCATAAGAGCCATTTCATTCATATCCAATTCTTCATCACTATCAACTTCAGATTCTTGTGTAGTGTGTGAAGTTTTTAGCACGGTGTTTCTACTTTTTGGGGATTTCTTGAAATGAAGTTCATGGGTCTGTAGAGATCCTAGTAAATCTTCTATTTTCATAGTATCAATATCTCTACATTCCTCAATAGTTATGACCTTGGAAGAGAATCGTTCGGGTAAGGATCTTAGAATTTTCCTACAAATGCGCGGGTCCGAAATTCTCTCTCCCAATCCCCACATAGCATTGGTGACATCACTCAAACGGGTGTAAAAGTCCATGAAGTTCTCATGTTCTTCCATTTTCATATTTTCAAACTGAGTTGTCAATAGCTGAAGCTTTGACCTCTTGACTGTACTAGTCCCTTCATGTGTAGTTTCAAGGATGTCCCAAGCTTCTTTGGATGTTGTGCAATTACAAATTCTTTTGAACTCATCCGCTGAGACGGCACAAAAGATGGCATTGAGTGCCTTTGCATTGCTAATGTATCTCAGTTTTTCAAGATCAGTCCATAAGTCATCAGGTTTGACTGTGGTGGTTGTGACACCCTCTAAGGTAGTGTTCAAGAGGGGTATTTCATATTTGATTTCCACAGACCTCCATGTTGCATGGTCCAATGATTGCAAGAAAACTCTCATCCTTGCTTTCCAATATGCGTAGTTTGATCCATCAAAATATGGAGGCTTGGAAACCATACTGGAATCCCCTTTTGACATGATTTCAAGCTTCTAGAGACGGATCACACTCCGGGCGGTTACGCCTTTGAGGAGGAACCCTCTCTGATACCAATTGAAAATGCGGTATAAGTTTGATTACCGCTGTTGTAGAAGCAAGAAACAAGTTATCTTGTCCTAGAGGGGGGGTGAATAGGACACTTTTTAAAATTTCTCAACACAAAATATTCTTAGAGCACTTTCATCAAACATCAGATATGCAAACCATAATAGAAGCCCATGAAAAAGAAGTAAATCAGTTCATCCATTCACCACACAACAAGGGATTTTTATAGTGGTTCGGTTATGTACCTACTCCACTCCCGGCTGATCCACTCACTCCTTGAGTGGCCGGATTTCACTATCACTATGGTTTTAAATGAGGTTAACCATAAACCTTAACAGCCTACAAAAGGACTTACGACTCAACACATGGATTCATCCTTCCATAGGACTAATCCATGACCACTTAGTCCTACACAAGGGCTTGTCCTACTCAAGGACTTGTCCTACGCAAGGACTCTACCGAGTTTGGGTCTTCAAACTCTGAAACCCAAATCTCAACTCGAGGAGGTTTCTTGGACTCGAAAGACTAAAGATACTTAGCTGATTGAGTCCCTTGATGATGCCTTTGTTGAAGATGCTTCAGCTTGTACGGAAGACGTCTTCTTCAGCTCCCTCGATCAGCAACCTTGCTCCGGATGACCCATTGTAGTTTCCAAGGTGAGGGATTGAGGTTAGGTTGAGGCTATTTTGGGATATGGCTTTTATATGAGGAAAGCTTCTACCTAAACCACCATTAATGGCATTGATGACAAGCAGATGTCTATGAGAGGTAGGTCAAGATGCCATTAAAGAGGAGTTGAGTTCATGTTTCAATCCAAGCTTTGAATGCTTAATCAATGTTGGTCAGATCAACATGGATTGAAGAATGAACTCAACAGATCTAAGGGTTTGGAAGAAGGGGATCTCAAGAAGAAGGCTCACTCAAACCCTAGATGGTGCTCAAGGTGTCTTTTGCAAGATCCAACCGAGTTCTATAAATAGATTATGCCCTTCAATGGTCAGAAAACGGTCAGCTCGATAGGTTCCGATTGATCGGACATAAGATTTAGTCAAATTTGAATTTTGCTTGAAAACAGGTTCTCCGATTGATCGGACTTGGTTCCGATTGATCGGAACACCCTGTCCGATTGATCGGATAGGTGGTCCGATTGATCGGAATTTCTTCCAGAGAGATGATGCAATTTTTCTGGAAATTCTTCCGATGGATCGTACCTATTTCCGATGGATCGGAGAGCCCTGTCCGATGGATCGGACAGACCTACGATTGATCGTAAAAGAGTCCAGAGAGTTTTTCAAAGTTTACTGGACAAATGTACGATTGATCGGACATACTGTCCGATTGATCGGAACACTCTGTCCGATGGATCGGACATACCTTCGATGGCTCGGAAAAGTGTCCAGAGAGTTTGCAATGTAACTGGACTATTTTCCGATGGATCGGACACATTGTCCGATTGATCGGACATCTATCGGAATATTCTCCGATGGATCGGGTATGTATCGGAGAGTGCAGACTGAAATATTTTCAATTTTAAGGAACTTTCTGCAACCAAAAACCTATCCATTGCTGATCTAAATGGAAGGTGAGCTATAGATGGTGCTAAGGGTGTGCCTAGAAAGGACTTGGGCCATCTATAGAAGATTTTTTAGGATCAAAGGTTTGGGGTGAAAAGGCTAGAGGCTGACTTGATCTTCGAGAAGCTTCTGTCTTCAGCCGCAAGGGAAACTGTCTTCAGTTGCCAGGGACTCAACGACACACTAACCATGGTAATTGACAAATCTTTGCATTAACAGGTAATGGAAACTGTTACTTCCTGAGATTGTCAGAGTTTATAGAGTTCTTTGTTCTCGACTGCACTTCTTCTTGTTCTTGAACTGCAACTACTTGAACTGATCTGGACCATCTGGTTTCTTGGTACCTGTACTTTTAATTTTTTTTTTCTATTCGAGCAATTTTTGCTTGTAGCGCTCTTTCGAGTTTTCACCACAGCCGGCCTTTTCCCGTCATTTTTGCCCATAGTGCCCTTTCGGATTTTCACCACGTCCAGGGTATTTGATCTTGCCTGTCCCTTGGCAACAATGCTGTTTTTACCCTTGGCGCCCTTTCGAGTTTTCACCAAGTTCGCTGTATGCCCACTATTTTTACTCAGAGCGCCCTTTTGGGTTTTCACTCCGCCCTCTTTATTTAGGCACATATTTCTTTTTTTTTCTTTTTTTTTTGAATCTTTTGATAACTGCGGCCGCTAGAGGTCGGCAATTCGTCGTTGCCAGCTGCTGGTAGCCTTTCAACCCTTATCCTAAGCTACGATGATAGAGTCGTCTGTCTTCTGAGATGGATGGATGTGTGACAGTGTTTCTCTTCGGGTTGATTTTTCTCGGGTGCCTTGTTTTGACTTCCCATTTTCTTTCTCTTTTCTTTTTTTTATTCTTTTTTCTCTTTTTTTTGTGTCTTTTTCTTCTCTCTTTTTTCTTTTAAATCCCTTTATTTGAAACACTTGTTGGTGGAAGGAAATAATTTCTCAGAGGTTTTAGTTTCGACCTCTTGACATCAGCTCTATTAATGTAACTATTGATAAGGTTAGAATGACTTACGTGTGAAAGATCTTTACTTTGTCGGCGTTGATTGACTCGGGAAGATCCACCCCTCTCATGTTGGTGAGTCTGAGGGTGCCTCCAGGAAGTACTTCTCTGATGATCAGCGGTCTGTCCCACGAGGGTTTGAACTTTCCTCTAGGATCTGAGAGGTGCGATGGTAGGATCTTCTTCATGACCATGTCGTCTACTTTGAACTTTTTTTTCGGACTCTCTTGTTATAAGCCCGAGCGATCCTTTTCTGATAACACTGAGAATGACTTAACGCACGCATGCGCTTCTCATCTGCTAACTGCAACTGATCGAATCTAGCCCGTTGCCATTCTCCTTCTTTAATTCTGCTTTCCAGTAACACCCGTAGTGACGGTATTTCCACCTCGACTGGTAGAACTGCTTCCATTCCATAAGTAAGCTCAAAAGGAGTAACACCAGTAGTAGACCGTACAGATGTTCGATAGGCCCAAAGTGCATATGGGAGCATATCTGACCAATCTCGATAAGTCACGACCATCTTCTCGAGTATCCTGATGGTTGCCTTGTTTGCGGCTTCTACCCCACCATTCATCTGAGGACGATAGGGGCTCAATCGATGAAGTTGAATTTTAAACTTACTGAAGAAGTCCTCCATCTTCTTGTTGACGAACGGGGTCCCATTATCTGTGATGATAGCATTCGGGATTCCATACCGGCATATGATGTTGTTTTTCATGAATTTGATCAACTGAGATACTGGAATCGTGGTGTAGGAGGCTGCTTCTACCCATTTGGTGAAGTAGTCGACTGCTACAAGTATATACTCATGACCGTTTGATGCTTTGGGACTAATCTTCCCAATGATGTCGAGTTCCCACATGGAGAAGGGGCAGGGAGTTGTCATGCTGTACAGTTCTGATGAGGGGGCATAAATTTGATTCACATGCTCCTGACACTTGAAGCATTTTTTGATGTGCTGGCAGCAGTCTGTCTCCATGGTGAGCCAATAATAGCCGAGTCGTAGAATCTTCTTTGCCATCATGTGCCCGTTCATGTGTGGGCTATAGATTCCTTTGTGTATTTCTTTCATTATTTTTGCAGCTTCTGTTTCATTGACGCATCGAAGGAGGACGTGATTATAGGACCGCTTGTAAAGAATTTTGCCACTGATGGTGAACTGGCCGGCCAAACGCTGGATGGTTCGGCTATCTGTTGCTGTTGTTGCTTCCGGATATTCCTGGGTTTTGAGATATTGCTTGATGTCTGCATACCAAGGTTTATCAAGGACAACTTCGGCTTCTTCTATTTGCAGGCAGAAAGTCGATTCATCTTGAGTTTCGACTGTGAGCTCCCATTCCAAAGCTCCTTTCAGGATCTCGAGCATTGATGCAAGTGTAGCAAGAGCATCTGCAAACTAATTCTTGGCCCTAGGAATGTATGAGAAGGTGATTTCTTTAAATTCTTCGATCAGATTTTCAAGATACACATGATATGGTATCAACTTCTCGTCCTTGGTTTTCCATTCCCCATTGGTTTGATTGATGATAAGCTGTGAGTCTCCAAATACTCGTAGCTTCTTGACGTCCAAGATTATTGATTCCCTTAGACTGGCGATGCATGCTTCATACTCTGTCATGTTGTTAGTGCACTCAAATGCTATGTGCCTTGAGAAGGAATAGGGACATCGTCTGGGGAATAGAGGATTACTCCGATACCACTCCCTTTAGAATTTGCTGCGCCGTCAAAGAATAACGTCCACTTATCTTTCCTCTTCTTTTCTTCACCTTCGATGAGCAAGAGATCTTCGTCAGGGAAGAATGTCTTGAGCGGTTGATAATCTAGGAGAGAGTGAGCGGCAAGATGATTGGCGAGGGCCTGCCCCTTGATTGCCTTCTGAGTGACATAGGTGATGTCGAATTCGGACAAGAGTAGCTGCCATTTAGCTATCCTTCCAGTGAGTACTGGTTTCTCGAACAGGTATTTGAGCGGATCCATGTGAGTGAGGAGGAGAATAGGGAACGCAATCATGTATTGACGGAGTTGCTGAGTTGCCCAGACTAGGGCGAGGCAATTCTTCTCGATTGGGGAATACCTGGTCTTGTAGTCGGTGAACTTTCGGCTTAAATAGTATATCGCTTATTCCTTCTTCCCGGTCTCATGGTGTTGGCCAAGAACACAGCTAGTGGCTTCTACTGCTACCGAGATGTATAACAATAGTGGTCGTTCAGGAGTGGGCGGCATTAGCACTGGAGGATTCATGAGATACTTCTTGATGTGGTCGAAGGCAACTTGGCAATCGTCATTCCATTCTTTTGGAACGTTCTTCCGAAGGAGCTTGAATATGGGTTCACAGATAGGTGTGAGCTGTGTGATGAAGCGACTGATGTATTGAATTCTGCCGAGGAAGCCATGGATTTCTTTCTCAGTTCTAGGAGGGGGCATCTCGATGATTGCTCTGGTTTTAGTTTCATCGACCCTGATGCCATCCTCGCTCACCATAAAGCCAAGGAGCTTGCCTCCTGTTGCACCGAAAACACATTTCTGAAGGTTGAGACGGAGCTTGTACTTTTCTAACCTGTTGAATAACTTCTTTAGATCTTCAAAGTGTCCTTTGACTGTGCGAGATTTGACGATCATATTGTCCACATATACTTCAAGCTCTTTGTTCATCATGTTGTGGAATAATGTTGTTATTGCTCGCTGATATGTTGCTCCTGCGTTCTTTAGACCAAACAGCATTACCCTGTAACAGAAGGTTCCCCAGGGAGTGATAAACGACGTCTTTTCGTGATCTTTGAGAGCCATCTTGATCTGATTGTAACCTGAGAACCCGTCCATGAATGAGAAGATCTTGTACCCAACAGTGTTGTCGACAGAGTGTCGATATGTGGCAAAGGGAAGTCATCTTTAGGATTGGCTTTGTTGAGATATCGGAAGTCGATGCATATTCGAACCCTGTCATCCTTCTTCAGTACTGGTACGATCTTAGCAAGCCGTTCAGGGTAGTTGGAGACTACCAAGAATCCCCCATTGTACTGGTTGATGACTTCATCTCGGACTTTCAGAGCTCATTTTGACTTCATTCTTCGAAGTTTCTGCTTCGCTAGCTTCATATCCGGCTTGGTTGGTAGACGGTGTACAACGAGCTCTTCATTAAGCCCCGACATGTCTTCATATGAGAACGCGAAGTTGGACAGTCTTGGAGCTAGGAACTCTATCATTCTCTGCTTTATCTCTGGTGGCAACGATTTTCCAATGCGTACTTCCCTAGGGATCTCAGGTGTCCCCAAGTTTACTACCTCAAAATCATCGGCTACAATATTGGCTTTAGATTCGAACTTTTTGAGGAGATCCTCTAGTTCGGGAGCTGGGTCACCATCTTCCTCGTCCCGAGCTTCGTCCAGACCTATGAGCTCGAAGTCTAGTTCGATATCAAAATCATATGATTCGACTTCAAACTCATGCGACTCTTTAGACGAACTTGGCACATTATTGAATGCAGGAAAAGAAATGTTTTTTAGTTTTTGAAAATTTTCTAAAATTGAAATACTAGATGTTTTTGACTTTTGAAAGTTTTTTATTTTTTTGGATTTTTAAATTCACGGGACCCTGCACAAGCGAGCATTGCAGACCATGATTGATCCCAGCTTATCCCAGAGTTCCGCACGCTGCTTAAACCTGTGTTTTTTTTTTGGAAGTCAGAACCCTCAGATGACTCTCTGGCTGATTTAGAAGTTAGGGGAACGGATGACCATTCAGGACTCTACACTCCTTCCCCTGGAGAGGTGGGGGTTAATGATTTGGGCGAAGAATCACAGTCTGGCCAATGACCATGATTTCTCGCTGGTTAGGTTCGAGATCTGAGTCATACTCAGTCCCTCCCAGATCACTTACCTCGCATTGTAGTTCGTCTGGTTCCTCAGCGAGACACAAGTTCGGAATCTGGACATCGGACCAATCCAGGGCTGGCCATTTCCCTTTCTTGGTCCAATGGATGGGCTGCTTCTGCCCCTGGTTGATGGTTGATGATGTTGGTTCTGCAGAGATGGGCGGGTCGTGCCCCTTGTTGATTAATGCTGAGATGGGCAAGTTGTGCCCGTGGTTGATTGGAATTGAAGTGGGCAGGTTGTGCCCCTGGTTGACTGGAATTGAAGTGGGCAGGTTGTGCCCTTGGTTGAGAGCAGGTATCAGAGTACCCTGGTTCTGAAGCTGTTGTATTTGAATTTCTTCTTTGTCTTCATCCTCTCCTTGTTCTTCCGGAGGCTTAGATGGTTCGAGAATCCAGTCCCATCGAATGGGGGGCCACATGGCCCAAGCTAGGTTTATCGGAAGGCCTTTGTGTAGTGTAGTCGGTTGGTTCCTTCTTAGATCTCTGTAAGGCTCCCTTGGCCTGATGAATTGAATGGGTGAGCACCGGAATTCCTTTTTTCTTTTGTTCATGAAGATTGCCCTGTACCTGAGCCCCCATTTGTGTTGATTATATACCAGTGGTATCTTTCTAAACTTGAAATGATTCTTCATCCGATACCTGAGGCTCAGACGTTCTGCTGGTGAAAAGACACGATCCACAATTATCGGTTCTGGATTGGCGATAGTGTTCACAGTCTCGAATTCGAAACTATGGAACGGAATGTCTTCTTCAGAGTGTTGGATGTCGATGACAGGGATATCTGGTTCAGTGGCAGCAGCATTGGAAGGAATGATGAGCTCCTTCACTGCATGGATAGAGATCACTTGATTTCCATAAATGTACTTCACCCGTTGATGCAAATTTAATGGCCCTTCTCCAACCTTATGCAGCCAAGGTCGTCCGAGCAACATGTTGAAAAGGCTGATATTTTCAGGATTTGAAATGTGATGGTGGAGATTTCCAGACCTATCTGTACCTCTATGTCGACCTCCCCTTCTATTGATCGGTGGGTGTTGCCGAATGCTTTGACGTATATGGTGTTGGGTCGAAATGAATAGGGACTGATTCCTAAGTGTTCTGTAGTCTTGAGCAGCCAGACATTTAAGCTTGAGCCGTTATCCATAAGGACCAGCAGGACACAAAGGTCTTTATATCATAAGGCTATGTTGAGGGATCGCCCATGGTCGCGCCCTTCTGGTGGCAACTCATTATCAGTGAAGGTGATGGCACGTGGAGCCAGGAGCTGTCCGATCATCAATGCTATCATTTCAGGTGCTGTATCGGAGGAGACATGAGCATCGCTCAGGATTTTGGCAAACATTTCTTGGTGTATGCGCAACGTGCAGAGTAGCTCCCATATAGAGATTTGGGTAGGGATTGACTTGAGCTGAGTCGCCACATCATATGTAGCTTATTTTTGTTGTCGAGGCCCGAGAGAGCGCCTTTTGGATCTCCTCTGTTCTGATTATCTCTTCGGATGCAACGCCCATTGGGATTCATGTTTCCTACTTCTGCACATTCTGGATACTGCAACGGGACTTCTTTATAATTTTTCTCTCCCTTGCTTTCTAGGACCACGGGTTCTTGCAACGGTGCTGGTGTGGGTACCAGATCTTCCTCATATGGAGCTTTTGCCTTGAGGACTACATTGTTGCCTGTGCTGAAGGGATAATCTCGAGGATTGTCTTCATAAATCACATAAGGTTGCGGTCCTCGCTTAACTGTTTCTGGAGCAGGAGGTTCCCATGGAATGAACGCTGGTCCTCTTGATATGAGGGGTTTCTCTTTTTGTCCTAGCTGTCGTAGTGTGATTCACACGCCTCCGGGACTTGCCCATTGCAATATAACTGGCTTGATTGGAGGAGCCCCTTCCGAGACAATGAGTTCTTGCTGCTGATGAGTATAATCCCGCCCTTGTGGATCGGATTGTTCCTGAGCTGAAATTGCCCTTTGCAGAACGACAGGTTCATATACGGGCTCGATGCACGACTGTACTCCTTCCAGGATGACTAGCTCCCAACATGAATGGCTGTAAGGTACCCCTTGAAGGGGGACGAGTCCTTGAACAAGTGGTGCGTCGTATGGAGGTGCTCCTTCGAGTACTAACGGCTCGGAGACTGAAGGATGAAAGGGGTTTGCCCCTTACAAGATCAAAGGAGAACTTGTTGGCCCATAAGTGTAAGCATGAATGGACTGGATAGGGGAGAAGAAGTGATCGAGACGCTCTCCTTCTTCTATGCTGTTGACGGTAGGGCCACAAGACGAACTAGGGTCCGTCGAATGCTGAGGCAAAGGATTCTGAAGGATGTTGGTAGGAGCTGCTGGAGGAGTTCCGGGGACCGAGATGACAATCTTGCGGTCGTCAATCAGATCTTGTATGGCATTCTTCAGAGTCATGCATCGATCAGTGGTGTGGCCACGCCCTTGATGGTAGGCACAATACTCATTTTCTCAGTAGTTCGGAGCCAGAGGATTTGGAGGAGGCCTAAGTGCCATTAGAGTGAGTAACTACTTTTGTACCAGCATAGCCATGACTTGACTGAATGGCTGAGTGAGATGAGTAAATTTCCTGAGCTCCCTGTAATTCTGCCTATTCTGATATGAGTATTGGCCGTTCCCCTTGAACTGCTACTGCTGTCGAGGTGGTTGTGGCTATGGTTAAGGATTCAGTTGTGGTTAATACCTCTGAGGTTGATGTTGAACCTGATTTTGCTGTTACTGTTGACGTCCCTGTGGGGGAGCATATTGGTTGCCCTGAGCAGTGGTAATGATGTTGTTTACCTCTGTCGGGCGAGGAGGAGAACCGCTACGGTTTCCATTTCCGTATCTGATAGGTCTTCCTTCCACTCTATTCCGTTTGATTGGAGTGGCCTGATGAGGCCATGGGGAGATTGTCCCTGCGCGGATTCCTGCTTTGACTTGCTCTCCAGCACGGATCAACTGTGAGAAATTCGCATATGGATGCGAGATGAGATATCCAGATATGCCAGGATATGTTGAATGAACAATCATGGAGATTTGTTCTTCGTCATCGATAGGTGTCTGCATTTTGGCTGCCATAGCTCGCCAACGTCCCACATAAGCTAATAGCGTTTCATCACTCCTTTACCTGAGAGCCACGAGGTCGGCTCTTCTGGGTGCCATATTGAGATTGTACGCGAATCTGTCGACGAAAGCCTGGGAAAGTTGTTCCCAAGTCCTGATGTGATGGCAGTCCAATGATGTGTACCAATCTAGGGCATCGCCCTTCAGAGATTTTTGGAACAAGCGAATGAGGGCTCCTTCATTTCTTGAGATTGCACTCAGCTCTCCACAGAAAACCTTGAGGTGTGATATGGGACAGCTGCTGCCGTTGTATCTTTTGAATTTTAGTACCTCAAAGTTTTGAGGTATCTGAGCATTTGGAAAAGGACAGAAGTCTCTGAATTTGGTTGAAGGTAAATCGATTCCTTATTGTCACTGAAGTTGATTTTGCAAGATCTGGAACTGCTCCCGCAACTTGTCCAGTCCTGCATGATCTGTTCGAACGACTGGTGCCTCTTGAAGTAAGGCACGTTCTTCTTCGGCATAGTGGTCGATGTCTTCGACCTTATGGGCTTGTTGGAAAGCAACCGCGGGTTGCTGAAATTGATTTGATGATTGAACTAGATTCTGATAAACTTGTGCTTGAAAGGACAGTAACTGAACGGGAAACTATACTGAAGATTGAGCTAGAACTTGCTGGAAATTAACTGGATATTGCTGAATTGAAGATTACTGGAAATTAACTGGAGTTTGGTGAATTGAAGATTGCTGAAAATTAACTGGAATCCCATCAGCGGGGATGTGCTGGAATTGAAAAGTGCTCCTGTTTGTAGGAGGCTGAGATGCTGGGAAGTGACCCCCTTGTTGGGTATTCGCCATTGTTCACTGATTGATGTGGGCTTGACACTGACCCCCATTGTGGGCATTCGCCAGTGTTGTCCCTGCTGCTAGAAATTGAATTGAAATCCCATCGGCGGGGATGTGCTGAAATTGAGTAAAGGTCCCATTGGCGGGGATATGCTGAGAAAGGAAAGGGGTCCCATCGGCGGGGACATATTGGAATCTACCGAGATTGTTGCTCGCAAGATTGACTGGAAGCTGACTGGAAGTCCCTGCGACAGGAATGCTCTGAGACAACCTTGTCGTCGCGAGAAGATATTATGGAGGATGCTCCATAGCGAAGGGCTGAGATGGCTGTTGTCGGTAGTCTTGAGCAGACTCCGATGGTTGTGCTTGATTTGAACTGGAGGCCGAAGGGATCTGGCATGGCTGCTGAGATTGCTGAACTGGGCCAGCTTGATTGTTGACTGCTGCGGTAGCTTGTGCTTGCATAAATTGCAAGAGCATTTCTTACATTGCTCTCATTCCTTACACCAATTCTTACATGATTGGCGTATTCTCAATTGGTTGTTGCACTGGAGGTTGCGCTTCGGCCATCTCGAGGGCGGGGAAGAGGTGAGTTTCCTCTTCGTGGTCGGACATGGCTAGCTGGGACCGAGTGCGGATTATGTTGCGGAAGGAAAGTTGTTTTTGAAGATGTTGAGCCCGAGGAGGCGCAATGGTGAGGAATATACTCTGCACTCTCTTTTTTTTGGGTTTTGGTATTTTCTATTTTTTTTGGATGGAATGCTATGCAAATGAGATTGTATAAGGACTAATGACTTTCAAGCATAGGAAGGATTCTGTTTTTCAAGTTGGATCACGACTAGTGGGACTAGCATATCCCCAGTGGAGTCGCCATTCTGTGGACGCTCGCCTCTCCGCGCTCCCGGATTCTCCCTTCCTTTTGGAAAAGAGGGTGTGTGCGCGCGAATCGCTGTTTGTGCCACTGGCTTGCTTCGTTCTCGAGGGCTTTTTATCGATTGTCGTGTTGAATTGGATATGTTGGATGAGTTTGTATAAGACCAGAGTCGCCACTAGCCAATTACTTCGAATCTACAGTCGACTAGACCCCGTAGAAACGTTAGAGAAGGGGATCCGAAGATTCCTTCCTCTAAAATAACTCCTTTTAATCTGCTGCCAGAGATTCGAGGTAAGGGATCACGGTTATAGGGTGGGAAGATGTTAGGCACCCTACACTTCCCGTACCGAAGTACGGTCTTTAATTCACAGAATTGAACTAGTACTTGAAAGTTTAATTTAATCCTCGTACATTCTCATGAATGACATGATGTATGAATGCAGGTCTGAACAGTAAGAGTTTTTTATGGGCAGGTTTCCATTAACAGGCAAGCCCAGAGCATACGCTCCAACTGACAGGTACTTTATGTAAGATGCATGCTGTGTGTTTGAATAATCAAAGTGTTGGCAGTGATATGATAAGCAGGGGGGTTGGAAGAAAAGTAAATGTTACACTTATGATAGATGTGAATGAGGTGATGCTAGTAAAAGAGCAGCTAGATGGACGGAGGTGTCGCAAGGGTTTACTTCGAGTGGCTAGATCAAGACTTGGGTGGCTTGGGAGACTTAGACCAGGATCAGGCTGAGCTAGACCAGGGCTAGGCTCTTTTCACTCGAGCTCTCCTTGGTGGAGGAATGGACTAAAAAAGGGGAGATGGACTTGGAACTCTCGGGTTGGATAAATGGGAAGTGGATTTTTTGGATTGAGGGATGATGTGAATGAGAAGGGGCGGGGGTATTTATAGCAGCGGAGAGTGGCAACTCTAGTAATTATGTTTAGGCGGCCCTTAGGGTGCCGCCCGTATGGCCACGCTGCTCCGGCTTTGGAGCGTACGGCCTCCGAACCTGAAGTAGAAAAGCCCGAGGTTCGGAGTCCGGACCTGCTCTGAAGCTGTGGTTCGGAACCAGGTGAGTTGATTGAGTTTGGAAGATGGGTTGACACGGTGAATTGAATCGGTGATTTGACTCAGCGGGTTGACTTGCCAATTTTGACTTTTTTAGGATTTTTTTTACTTGTCTTTCTTATGGGGGGTTTTTGGGGCTGATGTTTAGGGGTGAGTCGACTGGGTTCAGGCTTGAGCTGGGCTATGGATTGGGGCTTACAAGGATGAGTTTGGCTGGATTTGGACATGGGATTTGGGGGTATGGTCCTCCATTCATTCAGCTATTTCTACCAACATTGTAGCCGAAGGTGGGGTGTCTATAGATACGTTCATGGGCACAAATGAAACGGCGGATGCTGAGATGATTTCAATTCATATACGACGATGATTATGATAAGGTATTATCCAAACAATCTCACATCTTGTGGCAAGAATCATGTTATTTTGAGCGAGCGTCACGACAAGAGGCCGGATTCCATGGTGGCATGCGAGTGGTCCCTGTGGAGATGGAAAGCTTACCTGAAACTTTTAAAGTGGAGGGGCAATCTTCTGTAGCCGTCCAGGATTTTGCTAAGAAAATTGATGATGATGTGTTGGTTCTAAATGGGGGTAATACAAGTTCAGACAAAGTCTTTGGAATGCTTCACACTGCTATCTTAGACGTTGTTCACAATTCTAAGGAGGTGGAAGAGGTCAATACCTCAGTCACAGAGGAAAACGAACATGTGGCAAATCAGATTTCTACTGTCGATTTGGTGCTGCCACAAATCGATAAGAGAGCCGTTAATTTAAATGATGATCCAAGTTCAGATAGCCCCACCACCGAAATTTCTATACCACTATAAATTGAGGGTGAAGAAATCAAGACTGTAATGATAGAGGCCTTAGTCGAGCAAGCAACGAATGTGGATCTCCTGTATATCGCCAAAGACGCAGTGTCAGGATTGTCAAAGTTCAAGATCATTGTGTTTAATAATGTGATGACATCAATGATACTATCTTCAACGTACATTGAAGAGGTGAGTAAGCGAAGGTGTCTGAAGTTGAGTGTGCGTCATGGCCCGTTATCAACACATAACTCGAGGATGAGTTATTTTGAATTGGAAGGGCTTGATGTAGGACAAGAACCCATTGATGAAGAACGTGGATCAAGCACATTCCTATCGCACATGGAAGTCTGGTTGAGGATTCCCGAAGGCCTTGTGGACTCAATGTATTTATCTGATTAAGCAGATGATGATCAGCCTAATCACGCCCTCCCTGTGTCAAAACCTAGGTGGGGCCCACAACTGATGTTTGTGAGAAATCCACCTCGTCCATCCATTTTGTGAGCTCATTTTAAGAAGTGAGATAAAAACCGCATCCAAGAATCAAGTGGGCTGCACTAAAGGTAAAGGTGGGTAGGGAAACTTCTAGCATTGAAACATATCCAAGTCCACAGTGATGTTTATATGTCATCCATACTGTTTATAATATTGTCATTCATACTGGGATGAGCTGAAAACACAAATACTAGCCTGATTCAAAACTTTCATCGCCCCACGAATATTTCAATTGTGGACGTTCAATCCTCACATTCTCGTCCAACTTGAGACTTAGATCTGGCTCATTTTTGGTCACACGTTCTAAAATGAGCTCATAAAACAAATAAGCGGGGTGCATTTCTGACAAACATCACGGTGAGCCCCACCTAAGCTCCCATCGCAATTCACATTTTCAGTTTGTTTAAATGGGGCCATTGTTCAGCGATCCAAACCATTGATGAAAAGGGTCTCACCATGGATGACCACACATAAAAAAATATCCTGAATGGGTTGGAATATCACACAGTAGAATATTTGGGCTTTCTAGGTTGAATATGAATAGTTGTCTATTTTCTTTCTTAACTATCTATATTGATTTTCAGCAATATTTGCTGGACAGTTGAGCCAAAAATTGAAGCATATTGGAAGCTCAAGTGGACCATAACATAGGAATCCACGAGAATAATGATTTCCACCGTTGAAACTTTCTTAGGGCCCATAGTGATGTTTATTTCTTATCACCATGTTCATAATATCACATAGATATGGATGAAAGTCATAAATAAATAAATAAATAAACAAATATCACCTCCGTGGCCCTCATGAATTTTTCAAAGGTAAATGTTCAATTCACATTATTTCCGTGGTGTGGTCACTTGAGCTTTACATATGCTTCATTTCTTATATCATCCAACCTGTTCATAATATCATGGATGAAGGTAAAAACAAATATCAGCTTGATCCAAAGCTTCCGTGGCCCCAAGAATTTTTTAACGGTACATGTTCAATTCACAATGTTTCCTATGGTGTGATCCACTTTGACTTTGGATATGCTTCATTTTTTGTATCAAGCCCTAAAATAGTGGGCCCCACAGAGTTTACACAGTACGCTAGTGTACTGACTAACTCACTACACAATATGCTTCCTTCCTCACCCACCTTTTCCTTTAGCGTGGCCCACTTGATTATTGGAAGTAGCTCATTTTTTGTCTCACGTCTTAAAATGAGCTCACAAAAGAGATAGAAGGGGTGGATTTCTCACACACATCAGCCGTATCCCCACTTAGGCTCCTCGCATTGAAAGGCTTTCACATTCTACAGAGATTCTGGCCATTCTGATTCTGATCCCTTGCCCGTCTGGAGAGATTCTCGGAAGAGAGTGGAGAGAGACTTACTTTCTCCGCATTCTATACCCGCACCTACGGCTGGAATTGGGGCTAATCAAACGTACGCAAGCCGTAGTGTAGCAAAATTCTTCTCAGCGTTAATATAGGCCCGAAATTGATTGCCATAATGTGGACTGTCTTCATTGTTATAGGCTACTGATCGGGCGGTTAGGATTGCCAGGTCAGTGACCAATGGCCTGTTGGAGATGAGCCCGGTCCTTTCGTTGGTCTGTCCTGTGCACGAATTCAGGTCAAGTCTGCTTTTTTTTTTTTTTTTTTTTTTTGATGTGTGTGGAAAGGCAGCTGGCCCATTTCTTGGCCAGCCACTTGCATATATAAGATCATGGTTTTAAGACCGACGAGCTCAATGTAACAATTCAATTGGAGCTGGACGATTGAAAATAACATCCAATGGTCCACATTCAATTCCAAATACCAAAGGACACGACCAATTCCTTTTCAGGAGCGGATTAGCCGTGTTAACCGGGTAACTTAGTGGGTGTTACCAGATCCCACCTTGATGTATTTGTTGTATATCCACGCCGTCCATATGTTTTTCGATCTCATTTTAGGATGAAATCCCAACCCTTAATAAGATCCAAATCTCAGGCGGACATTCCATTAGAAACTGTGATGAATGACCATTACAAACTTTTTGTGGGCCACAAAAAGATTTTGATCAAGCTGATCTTTGTATTTTCCGTTCATCCGGTCATTCTTGACATTATCAACAGGAATTGGATGGCAAACAAACATTACAAAAACCTTACGACAGGCCCTTTGGAGTTTTTAATGGTGAGGCACTCAATCACCAATGTTTCCTGTGGTGGTGTCCACCTGAGATTTGGATCCGTTTAATTTTTGGGACCCGTCCTAAAGTGGTCTGGAGAAATGGATGGACGGCATTGATATATAATACATCATCAAGGTGGGCCCACGGCAAGGGTGACACCCACTAAGGTGTTACCCGGTTAACACCTAATCCGCACCCTTCATTTTCAACAAAGATATTGTACGTGGTTCAATCGACAGTCGGAAAACGCTTGCCCGCTTAGCTGAATGCCCACCGATGTTATTTTCTCGGACACGGGCATAAAAGACAAATGTGCACGAAATTCATGCCGTGCATTAGGTAGACGGCCCCATTTTTGGTCATGGTCTAAAAAATAAGCAGATTCAACATGTTCCTTTTCGGTTTCAACTTTGGCCACATGTGACGTGTGCAAGCGTCTTAGAATGGACTTTGTCGCTGGATTCCAGCTGAATTTTTTTGACCCCAAGCACCAAAATAGACTAATATGTCGAAATCGACCATATATGACCAAGATTTGAGGAGATTGGCCTCCTTTTAATCACTCGCAAGATGTTGTTTAAGATGATCAGACGATCATGAGGGTAGGATTTGTCATCGGTAAATGGGTCTCACCTTGCCTTCCAAATGAAATGACTTTTTCAAATACAAGGGCAAACCAAGAGAAAATACTTACATCGGCCGCAAGGAGCAATTGCAAAACGTCCTTCCAAAAGAAGAACTACTTGTATTGAAATAGAACTTCGCATGGCTTATGAGCGTAGACTTGGATTAGCGCTATTGGATTACTATTATTCTTAATGTAAGATTAGAATACTGATTACGTTAAGGAATGTAAAAGATTGGTTATGCTAAGAAATATAAATGATAATTGAGTTCGATAATTGATTTGTTTGATTTAGTTAGATATGAGACCTTTTACTCTGTTAAAGTCCTTCGTTGTTTGTAGACTTCTCAGTGTTGCCAAGCTATTCGTCGGCCATGCGTGTGATGTGTGTGCGGCTGTGCCAGAATCGATTTTCGCGACCCGATTCCAACCTAACAACGATGACCCCGAGCGCCAAGAAAGGCAGATACGTCGTGATTGATAGTATATAACCAAGATCTGCAGAGATTGGTCGCCTAGTTAGCCGCTCGCTCAGTTGCTTAATAGAAACGATAAGGCGATGTTTGGAGGGCGGGGCTTGTCCTCCAAAAAATGGGTTGCACCTTTACCTTTCGAGTGAAAGGATTTCTCTCGACGTAAATTTAAAGGAGTAAAAAAAAAAAAAGAACTTACAATTGGCCGTGTGGGCGATCTTTACCTTTTCTTTGCCAATAAAAGATGTGATTACGTAAAATGAAACTTTACTGATTGTGAAACTTCTGCTACAACTTACTGCTATGGAATGTAAATCTCAAGGGCTATACTACGGATATTGAACAGTGCGATCTATGCTAAAGAAAGTAAAGAAAGCAGATTACGCTAAGAAACGTAAATATTAAAATGAAGAACCTAGATAAGCTTACAAAATGATAATATGATCTTGACTTGATAGATGCCGGAGCACTTACTCTAAGAAATTCAAAGTCCTTCGAATGTAAAATTGACTGGTTACACTATGAAATGTAAAGGATTTGGTAAATTGAAGAGATAGATTGATTTGGTTGGTGCTGGAACCCTTACTCTGTCGTCCTTCTTCTGCTTTTATAACTTCAATCGCCCATCTAGATGCTTCCTGCTACCACCACTCATTTCAACTACTCGCCCACTATTCATCTTCTAGATTTCTCATTTTGTAACTCTTTTACGATAACCACTTGCTGACTTGACCATGTTCGTTCACTCCACTTAGCGTCATGGCATTTCAGACCGATATCAACTGTGTCACTAGGAACTCCGTCATGGCTTTATACATCTCGTGGCTACTTACTTACGTGTCTCCTTTTTATTGGCTCTTTACTTATATCGGCAGAATTAGGGTATAACATTCCCCCACCCCCCCCCCCCCCCCCCCCCCCCCCCCCACATCGATTTCTCTTTAAAAAAAAAAAAAAAAAGAGGAGATGGCTTGTGACAGGCGATTGATCTTTCATTAAATACTACCGTATTTTCTTGCCACATGTTAAACGCAGATTTGAAATTTATCACCGACTTCGACTTTCAACAGACGAATGCTTTTATACAATTAAATCCCATGTTGCCAAGTGTCAAATCTTTACATTTAAACGAATCGCCATCATGACTAAACATTAATATTCCCTCGACCGACGAAATTCAAATTCATTCTTACTTTCTTTCTTTCACGATTCTCTGCAAATGACTTCTTCTTCTTCGTTCGACCTTGCTAAAATGCTCGATGCTTTGGATAATCTGAGTAATCTTTATCCTAACGAAGTAATGTTTACTACAGAAGCAATGTTTACTACAGAAGCAGAAGGAAATAAATTTTATCATCTGGGTCCTTCATTTCTTCCAGAAGTAAAGGCCGATGATATTTCTTCTTTGAATTTATTGTTTCCTATATGCCCTGGTGAAGAGATACTTCTACGAGAAGTTTCACCTCTCGAACCTCAGAATGCCCTGAAACGCCCTCGATCTTAGCTGACTCCTCTTTTTAAATCACCTGTTCCTCCTTCGTATTGGCCAGAATTTACCGTTTCTTCTTCTTAGATTAAAAAACAGACTTCATTAGCTCGTCCAGGTAAAAATCTTGCCAAAGAAATAAAGGCTTGAGAGACTTATTTCAATACCATCTATTACCCTAGACTTACTCCCCGACACTATTTTTGGGAAATAGAAAAAGGGATTGAGAGGGATAGAAAAATTCATGAAAGTCATTGTCAAAATAGATGGTTGGTGGATAGAGAAGCTTTGAACGATCCGCATTTACCCTTTGATGAGCGATACCATATACCTTATCAGCTGAATCCGCCACCATTTCCATCTTCTACTCAGCCACTTGCAAAAATCATCACCAATCCTCGGTCGATAGATGACAGATTTGTGACAATGGTCATTCGCTCTGACTTAGGTGGTCTATTTTCTTCCTCTTTCTATCTCCTTTATTGTATTCATAATCTAATATTTCATTCTCTTCTTTTTGCGTAGTCCTCCGAGAGGCGTTGTAGACACCCCACCTTCGACTAAATGTTGGTAGAGATAGCTGAATGAATGGAGGACCGTACCCCAAATTTCATGTCCAAACCCAGCCAAACTCACCCTTGTAAGCCCCAATCCATAGCCCAGCTCAAGCCTGAACCCAGTCAACTCACCCCTAAACATCAGCCTGAAAAACCCCCCATAAGAAAAACCAGTAAAAAAATCCTTAAAAAGTCAAACTTGGTGGGTTAACTCGCCGAGTCAAATCACCGGGTCAACTCGCTGAGTGAAAACACCGAGTCAACTCACCGTGTCAACCCATCTTCCAAACCCAGTCAACTCACCGAGTTCCGAACCACATCCTCGGAGCAGGTTCGGACTACGAACCTGGGGCTTTTCTGCTTCAGGTTCAGAGGCCGTACGCTCCGAAGCTGGAGCAGCGCGGGCGTACGGGCAGCCCCCTGAGGGTCACCCAAGAATATTTACATAATCTGCCACTGCTCGCTGCTATAAATACCCCCGCCCCTTCTCATTCACAGCATCCCTTAAGTCCTAAAGAAATCCCCTTAGTCCAAGTTCATCTTCATCTCTTCAGCCCATTTGTCCACCAAGTAGAGCCCGAGTGAGAAGAGCCTAGCCCTGGTCCAGCCCAGCCTGACCCTGGTCTAAGTCTCCCAAGCCACCCAAGTCTTGATCTAGCCACTCGAAGCAGACCCTTGCGACACTTCCGTCCATCCAGCTACTCTTTTACCAGCATCATCTCATTCGCATCTAGCATAAGTGCAACATTTACTTTTCTTCCAACTCCCCTACTTGTTATGTCACTACAAGCACTTTGATTATTCAAATACACAGCATACATCCCGCATAAAGCACCTGTCAGTTCGAGCGTATGCTCTGGGCTTGCCTGTTAATGGAAACCTGCCCATCAGAAACTCTTATTGTTCAGACCTGCATTCATGCATCATGTCATCCATGAGAGGATTAAATCAGACTTTCAAGTATTAGTACGATTCTGTGAAGTAGAGACCATACTTCGGTACGGGCAGTGTGAGGTGCTTAACCTCTTCCCACCCTGTAACCATGATCCCTTACCTTGAACCTTTGGTAGCAGATCAAAAGGAGTCATTTTAGAGGAAGGAATCTTCGGATCCCCTTCTCTAACGTTTCTATGGGGTCTAGCTGACTGTAGATTCGAAGTAACCGGCTAGTGGCGACTCTGGTCTTACACAAACTCATCTCAACATATCTAGCTTAACACGACAACCGACACAAAGCCCTCGAGAACGAGGCAAGCCAGTGGCACAAACGGCGATTCGTGCGCATGCACCCATCTTCTTCCGAAAGGAAGGGAGAACATTCGGGAGCGCGAAACGGCAAGCGTCCATAGAATGATGACTCTGCTGGGGATAGATTAGTCCCACTAGTCGTGATCCAATTTGAAAAACGGAATCCCTCCTATACTTGAAAGTCATTAGTCCTCATACAATCTCATTTGCATAGCATTCTACCTCAAAAACAAAAAAAATAGAAAATCCCAAAACCCAAAAAAGAGTATAGTCCTCACCATTGCGCCTCCTCGGGCTCAACGTCTTCGGAAACAGTTTCCCTTCCGCAGCATAATCCGCACCCGGGCTCAGCAAGCCATGTCCGACCATGAAGAGGAAACTCACCTCTTCCCCACCCTCGAGATGGCTGAAGCGCAACCTCTAGCACAACAACCAATTGAAAATACGCCAATTATGCAAGAATTGGCACAAGGAATGAGAGCAATGCAAGAAATGCTCTTGTAATTCATGCAAACACAAGCTACCGAAACGGCCAACAACCAAGCTGGCCCAGTTCAGCAATCTCAGCAGCCATGCTTGTTCCCTCCAGACTACAGTTCAAATCAAGCACAACCATCAGAGTCTGCCCAGGACTACTAACAACAGCCATCTCAGCCCTTCGTTATGGGGCATCCTCCTCAGTATCTTCCTGAGAAAACAAGACCGTCTCAGAGTGTTCTTGTTGCAGGAACTTCCAATCAGCTTCCAGTCAATCTTACAAGCAAAAATCTCAATGGATTCCAGCATGTCTCCGCCGATGGGACCCCTTTTCTTTCTCAACATGTCCCTACCGATGGGACTTTTACTCAATTTCAGCACATCCCTGCCGATGGGATTTCAATTCAATTTCCAGCAACAGGGACAACACTGGCGAATGCCCACAATGAGGGTCAGTGTCAAGCCCACATCAATCAGCGGACTGTGGCGAATACCCAACAAGGGGGTCACTTCCCAGCATCTCAGCCTCTTACAAATAGGAGCACTTTTCAATTCCATCACATCTACACTGATGGGATTCCAGTTAATTTCCAGCAATCTTCAAATTAGCCATCTCGAGTTAATTTCTAGCAATCTCCAGTTAATTTCCAGCAAGTTCCAGTTCAACCTTCAGTACAATCTCCGTTCAATTAGAGTCATTTCAAGCACAAGTTCATCAGAATCCATTTCAATCATCAAATCAATTTTAGCAACCCACGGTTGCCTGTCAACAAGCCCATAGGGTCGAAGACATCGACCACAATGCCGAGGATGAACATGCCTTACTTCGAGAGGCACCAGTCGCTCGAACAGATCATGCACGACTGGATGAGTTGCGGAAGCAGTTCCAGATCTTGCAAAATCAACTTCAGCGACAACAAGGGATCGATTTACCTTCGACCAAGTTCAAAGACTTGTGTCCTTTTCCAGATGCTCAAATACCTCAAAACTTTGAGGTACCAAAATTCAAAAGATACGACGGTAGTGGTTGTCCCACAGCACACCTCAAGGCTTTCTGTGGAGAGCTGAGTGCAATCTCAAGAAATGAAGGAGCCCTTATTCACTTATTCCAAAAATCTTTGAAGGGCGATGCCTTAGATTGGTACACATCATTGGACTGCCATTGCATTAGGACTTAGGAACAACTTTCCCAGGCTTTTGCCTATAGATTCGCATACAATCTTAACATGGCACCCAGAAGAGCTGACCCCGCGGCTCTCAAGCAAAGGAGTGACGAAACGCTATCAGCTTATGTGGGACGTTGGCGAGCTATGGCAGCCAGAATGCGGACACCTATTGACGATGAAGAACAAATCTCCATGATTGTTCATTCAACACATCCTGGCATATCTGGATATCTCATCTCGCATCCATATGTGAATTTCTCACAATTGATCCGTGCTGGAGAGCAAGTCGAAGCAGGAATCCGCGCAGGGACAATCTCCCCATTGCCTCATTAGGCCACCCCAGTCAAACGGAACAGAGTGGAAGGAAGACCTATCGGATATGGGAATGGAAACCGCAATGGTTCTCCTCCTTGCCCGACGGAGGTAAACAACATATTGCCACTGCTCAGGGCAACCAATATACTCCTCCACAGGGATGTCAACAGTATCAGCAGAATCAGGTTCAACATCAATCTCAGTGGTATCAGCCGCAACCAAATCCTCAACCACAGCCACAACCACCTCTACAGCAGCAACGGTTCAGGGGGAACGGTTAATACTCATATCAGAATAGGCAGAATTACAAGGAGCTCAGGAAATTCACCCCTCTCACTCAGCCACTCAGTCAAGTCATGGCTATGCTGGTACAAAAGCAGTTACTCACTATGATGGCACCCAGGCCTCCTCCTCATCCTCTACCTCCAAACTACGGAGAAAATGAGTATTGTGTCTACCATCAAGGGAGTGGCCACACCACTGATCGATGTATGACTCTAAAGAATGCCATACAAGATCTGATCGACGACCGAAAAATCTTCATCTCGGTCCCTGGAACTCCTCCAGCAGCTTCTACCAACATCCTTCAGAATCCTTTGCCTCAGCATTCAACGGACCCCAGTTCATCTCGTATCCCCGCCGTTAACAACATAGAAGAAGGGGAGCGTCTCGATCACTTCTTCTCCCCTATCTAGTCCATTCATGCTTACGCTTATGAGCCAACAAGTTCTCCTCCGATCTTTCGAGAGGCAAATCCCTTTCCTTCTTCAATCTCCAAACAGTTAGTACTCGGAGTACCTCCATATGATGCACCAGTTGTTCAAGGGGCACCTTACAGCCATTCATGTTGGGAGCCGGTCATCCTGGAAGGAGTACGGTCATACATCAAGCCCACATATGAACCTGTCATCTTATAAGGGGCAATGTGTTCGCTTCCCCAAGTGTAGGGTTGCGATGTAGTAATAATCTCGGTAAGACCGAGGTCGATCCACAGGGACTTATGTAGGATTTCACAAACACATCCAAAAGTGTCTATTGAAATCTAATAGCCAGATTTTTATATGAGTTTGATGTGAGTAACAAAATTGAATTAAATTGAAGGTAACTAATTATAGAAAGGCACTAGGGGTTCAAGGATCCACTTGTAGCAATCCTTGATGTTCAATCCGCTGTGGTTTTTCATTCTCTCAACTAGAATCGACATTAAGGTCTATCTAGTCGGATGATAGAGCTGTTAAACCAAACAATCTGTCATATGTAAGTTCAATGCATAAGATTCACTCAATGTAGGCTAAACTGAGCATGCTCAATTGCATAGGTCATTCTCCTTTCCAAAAGGTCCAGTTCACAATCATAACCATCCTCAAGTCTTGTCACAAGACAAGGCTAGATCATGATTTAAACTTGATTCAAATCACATACACAATCCCTTACATAATTCAGAAAATCAGAAAAATAGAACTTTGGTAGGAAGTCCCTTCATGAAGATCATAGTACTAGAGCTCACTCCGATTCCTTGGATCATACAGGTCTAGACTGATACAAACCAATTAAGAAGTTAAGTAATTCTCCCAAACATCCATGAGTCACCATAAGACTAAGAAAAACTACTTAAAAACTTGTATAAACTTCAAACCATAGTTCATAATCATGAATTCCACACTTAAAACCAACTAACTACGAATTGAAACATCTTGGATCCACTACAAGCTTCACCTCTTAGCCCTAGCTAAGAGGTTTAGCTGCTCATGATCCAAGGAAACATGAAACAACCAAAAAAATCATAAAAACAACAAAAACAAACTAGAAGGAGTTGTGGAACTCTGAAATCTACTTCCGTCGCCTCCAACCTCGCTTAAACCCTCCTAAGATACCCTAGGAACAATCCCTAGGTGTACTTTTATAGTGAGGAGGCTCCGCAAGTTCAGAAAGATCGAGAATCTGCGTAGGAGTTACGCAGTGCGCAGAGAAAGTCGAACTAAAAATAGCAAGTTCTGTTTTTATTCACATGGCCGACCGGTCGGGACCGGTCGGACTGTGCTGACCGACCGGTGACGACCGGTCTAGCCTCCTCTAAAAAAGATCCAGCGTGCTCATCATCCTAGGCCGACCGGTCAAGATCGGTCGGACCATCTCCCGTAGCTGTCCAGCATGCATGGCTGACTGGTCGAGAGCGATCTGGCCCCCTTGGCCGACCGGTCAAGACCGATGTTAGAACTAGAGAATGGATCAGAACGACGACATCCTCTGAGATGTGGTGTTTTGCTGCTCTGGGATTCTGAGTAATAGAAACATTCATAGACAATCACAAGCATTCACAAAAATACACAAGAGAAGAGATATCGCAAGGCGAATTTTATTTCAGAGATTTTGAGATCTTGTACATTCCAGGCCGTGGTCTGGCACGGACCCTTAATTACATCGAATGATCGATGACCCTTGATTAGAAGGCAAAAGACTAGTCAGCAGGGACTATGGTTTTAGAGTTTATGGACACGGGGCCTGTATTTACTCAGCTGTGTACTGAACCACCTTTGTATTAGTCGGATGTCTATGTCCCATATTTTGGCGGAATACCCGGGTTGGAACTATCAGGGTTTATTACTGAGATGGATGACTCTGGGCCCGCGCCTGTCAATGTGGGGACAGGTGACCTCAGGAAGTCCATTCCACAGTTGTGTGTACCTGCGCAGTCTAACCGGCGGATACCGTCTAGATGGGTAGGGCATCGACTGCTGTGTTGTGGCAGTTAAGTGATTGGTTTGTAGTGGATTGAAACTCTTTAGCACGGTTTATTGTGGTAATCAAGGCCCTGCTGGTCTAGCTTTTGGCACAAATCGGATCATGCCTTTACAGTGAATGTAAACGTCAGCATATTTGCGTAGCTCCGGATGTTGGTGACTCTATTCCGGGAAGTTATCCCGTTCATTGCGCCGAGTAGGGTTAAGTCTTGAAAATGCTCGATTTTACTCATTTAGAGTTCTCGAAACGTTCGTTTGGCCATTCCATTGCGTCCGGAATGCTCGAAATACCCAAGACCGACTCCGGCAGGTCCTGAAAATACTCAAAATTGAGCTCGGTGCACCTGCTAGCATGTTCCGTAATTGACTGATTTTCGGGTGCGTGAGACCTGATTTACGGGTGCGTGGGGCTCCACGCACCTGTCAATTCAATGTCGATTTTGAGACGAATTTTGGAGTGCGTTGAGGTATATTCAGGATGCGTGGGTTCATTTTGCCAAATTTGGTTGTTGCTGAATTTATGGACACGTGGGGCCTGAAATGACGGATGCGTGGGGTCCTTTTGGATGCGTGAGGCCTTTTTACAGGTGTGTTTTGAATATATGGAATCCAGACCTATAGTTACATATCCGAGCCCGAAAATAAGATTCCGATGGACGGAGAGGTATTCCGGCGAGGATTCCGGCGGGGTTTTGTGGGTTTCCGGCAGCGGCGGCTCTCCTTCTCATTTTTTTGTCGTGTGTAAATGAGCGGGTCGAGGGGTATTTATAGGCGAAGTCGGCCAATAAGAAGCTGCCACGTATCACGCATCCGTCAAATGTCCGCAACGCACCTGTTTATTTTATTGCAAGTGTGAAAAATCATTCGGGTGCGTGGGTTCATTTGCCGGGTGCGTGAGGCTCCACGCATCTGGAACCCATCTCTTATTCGTCTATGGATTGTGGGGTGCGTTGATCAGCTTTCAGGGTGCGTTGGATGTGTGGGCCTCCGCGAATGGTGGGCCAACGTGCTGTTTTTAAGGGTGCGTTGGATGCGTGGGGTGCTCGGATTTCAAGGTGCGTTGGACACGTAAATGTGGGCTCCACCGATTGGGTTTTGATTTTTGGAGGGTTTGCGGGGCCCGTTTCGTTGCGCAATCACTTGCACTGTTCATCATAAATAGTAACGGAGTTGCGGGTCCGTTTTCGGGCGGTTCCGAACATGATGATCGGCGGGGCCCACTAGGGAATTTTCGCTAAGCCTAGGGAAGTCACGTACATTTCCGTTTTGCGTGCACCGAAAGGTGTTCTTCGTGTGATTCCTTCAGAGGTATGTGGTTATATGGCCTATTTTGAGAATGTCCATCTATTTGGGACCCCAACAGATGCCCCTCCGGTGGGTCGCGACTGGCGCGCGATCGGCTGGTGCGACGCACCGGACTTCCCGGGTCCCACTATAAATAGATGAGTCAGCTCATTCTCGTCATTTCACTGCTCTTTACTAGACATCTCCCATCAAGCCCACGCACCCTTTTATTCTCCAACACACCCAACAACTGTCTCCAACACATCCATTTAATCCGTACGCATCCACTTATTTAAGGTAGAAGGGTTTTTAGAGGTGCGTGGGGTTCACACGCACCTTATAATTTGAACTTGGGACTTGAGTATTCCTTTTTGGATGCGTATGGTGGCACGCACCTGTAAATCTCTTGGATTTCATGGACATCCCGAGTTTTTTGGGTGCGTGGGGGTCTACGCACCCTTCGTCAAACTGGGCAGGCCTTGGTGCCTCACGCACCATGGAATTGGGCTGAGCGGACCCTTTAAGGGTGCGTTGGACGCACACGCACCCAGTTGATGAACTTGGCCGAGAAGGATGTATTTATTAGGTGCGTGAGGCCTCACGCACCCTTCGTCGACTTTGTTTGAGATATTGCCCTTCACGCACCGAAAATCGGGGTCTGCATAAGTTTAAGGGTGCGTGGGGTCTGACGCACTTGGAAATGTAATTTTGTCATCCTCTCGAATTTTGGGGTGCATGGAGACTCACGCATCCGGTTTGCAGGACTTGTAAAATTTCGTTTTAGGTAATCCTCTGCGAAGCTGGACGTTTGAAGTGTATGAACCCCTTAGCCTCTGCCTCGTATTTGGGCACACGTATTTAGATTTTGAAGAGGCGTAGGGTCTCACAGACTTTCGAGCTTTCTAGATCGCATTAGTTTTTTGGAGGAAATATCTACGGTGACTTTAAGTAATGTTTCGAGTGTACCTGAGCATGTCTTTTTGCCTCCTCTTTCTTCTTCTTTCTCTTTTGTCGGACTGTTGTATCGGTTCATCAGCCTTGTTTCCTGGCAGACGATGGTCGTAACATGCGCTTCCCTCCGTGAGGCCCGCGACTGCCTGAGATGACTTCTAGCTGCTCCAGACCGCCCCGAGGCTTGGTCATCTCTTGTCGGTCAATGCGACGAGGTGGCCGAAGCCCTGACTCATCTCAGCGCTGAACCCCGCCCCATTCTCCGTGCAATTCAGAATGTCTCGGCGATGGCCTCAATCTCAGACGAGCGCAAGGAGGCCATCGCTGGCTTCATCGGCGATTCTTCCCTTTTGGAGGAATTTGCGGTCTTAGAGGCGGCGGAGCCTTCTCTGGATGCTTCCTTCTTATCCCTGTCGAAACGTCTCAGCTTCTTGAAGGAGGAGAAGAGGGAGAGCAGGCGGTTCCTGGCTTGGCTTGTCCCGTTGGCGGAGCCCGAGTACCCAGATCGTCGCGCCGGCATCTGGAGAATGGTCAGGGAGGCCATGCGAGAACATGACGACCTGGCGATCGACGTCTCGATCATAAGGAACTATGCGAACGCCGAGCACTTGAATTTCGACCTCGTGCAACAGTGTATTTCTATTTTGGTGGACTTGGTCTTCAAGGAAGGCCAGGTCCGGGCAAAGGTTGATGAGTTGAAGGCTCGGGTTCTCCCGCTGTCGCAGGACTGAGGCCCCTGCTTCCTGGCTTCGGGGGGAGTCCCCACAATTCTGAGTCGCCTTATATTGACTATTGTCGTTTGATCATTTTAACAATTGTTATTGACAATTTAGCCATGTGGAATGGCCCTTATGGTTGATGAATACTGATTTATACTTTTTGCTTCAGTTTTGTCTTTTCCTGCTTGTATGTTCCGTGACGATGGTGTTGCGGTTTGTGAATATTGTTCGTTTCATTTCTTCCATTGATTTCGAGTGTGTTCCGCAGTGGCTCGTGTCAATGCTTGTGCTTTGTTCATTTGCTGCTTTGTGTCCCTTTGTCTTTTATGCATGGTTTGATCGACTTTGTGCGAACATATTTCCCTTTTACTTCGTACCTGAGTTTTGCATATCGTTTGCAGGTTTATAATGGCCAGCGATCCTTCACAGGCCGGTCCTTCGGGTCCTCCCCACACTCCTTCCAAGCGTAAGCGTGCTGCTGCGAAGCAGGTCGTCAGAACGTCCGCTGAAAATCCACAATGGTTTCTCCCTCCAGAGACGTTCAACTTTTATGAACGCATCCTCACCTTGTCGAAGGATATACAGAAGAAGATCCTTTGCGATAGGATCGTGCCGCCTCCTCCAGACAGGGGCACACAGGAGCAATGGGATGCATGGTACGCTCCTCTCCGGGGTTTCCAGAGTGACGGGGCAACGGGTTCTGAAGAGGGCGAGGCGAGTCCGTCGATCCCTACCCAGTCTACCAGGCGCGGTCGTCCGAAGAGAGCTGGCAAAGGTGCCAAGCAAGTGTACTTAGAGAACCAGACCAAGTCTAGATCGGACAAGATGAAGGTGGCCTGGTCTAGTGCCAAGCTTGTCACTGCGCCACTCGTCGTGAGGAATCCCTACACTCGGGAGTATATTCGTTATGCAAAGAGTTATCAACGGCAGCGGTCTCTCCCGAGCATCGAACCATCCGACATCTGCAGGAACAACTCCTTCTATGGAGTCGATGTTTGGACATCCGGCCCGGCGTCATTCCTCAGCTGTTCTCTCTCCAAGAATGGGAAACAACAATCGGTCTTGGGTGTAAAGGATATGATTTTTCTAGAGCCGAATCACAGTCCCCATCAGCCCTTTCCCAGACATTATTTCGAGACTCTTCGTCAGAGGTTTCACCATCTAGGGGATGCCGAGGTCTGGTTGTCCGGGGCGTTCCGGACTCGCGGCCATCTAGTCCTTCATCCGGGCTACAAGGCGTGGGCGAACCGGATCTTGGAACAGCACAGGGCGACCCTACAGGTGGTGGGTCTGTACAAGGTGATCGAAGAGACATCAAGCTACTTTTGCCGAGAGCCCTGGGTATACAAGGGCTTCCTCAACCACTGGTGCTCCATCACCAATTCCTTTCACATGCCATGCGGCGAGATGAGCATCTCACTCTGGGATCTCAATAGGATTGCGGGGCTCCCCATTCGCGGGAGGATTTATGATGAGTGGGTCCCGAGCGACGATGAGCTGTCGCCGAAGAAGAAAGGCGTTAATGAAGGCTTCTTCTTCGAGGCCTGCTACGAGCTATTCGCCGAACTACCCCAATTTTGGGGTCTCAAAGATAAGCTCCTGTTCGAGGACTGGCTGGTCTATTTCAGCCACGGCTTGAAGTAAGTTTCCTGTAATGAATTGTGCCTTACTGCTCTGTCGCGCTTCTTTCTTTCTGCTAACGCTTTGTCCTTTCCCTTCTTCAGCTTAGATTATGCGTCCTTCGACGAAGGTCGTGGTGATAAGGCGCTTTTAGAGAAACGGAAGAGGGAAAATTTCCCGCGCCCCAACAAGCTCTCCCCCTACTGCGAGCTAGCCGGCTTCCTGGCATATTGGCTCAGTTGCGTGGCGCTTCCGAGCTCCAAGAAGGCGGATAATATCAGAGTGTCTTGCTTCGCCGTCGCAAGGGCCCTGGCGAACGGTCACCGGTATGCGCTGGCTCCGGTGGTCTTATGTTCTATATACCGAGCATTCGGCTACGTCATCAGCAACAAGGAGCGCGCTGCTTATGGGATGAACTCTGCTTATTGTGGATGGCACTTTTTCTCTGGTTGGCTCGGGGTATACTTCCCCTGGGTCTATGGCGTAAGGCGCGGAGATTATATCAGAGAGGGGAAGCTCCCGCTGCACTTCTTCCAGAAGAAGAGGATGATCAGCCATAACTTGAACACCATCGAGGATAGGATCGCGGGGCTTGATGACGTATACTTCTATCACTTCTCTGGTACCCGTAGCGAAGAGCCGGTCCTGTGCACGGATGACGACAATATTGATTATTACGAGCGTTCCTTCCTGATCACGATTCGTCCTTCGTCACTGCCACTCCGCGAAGGGCTGGAGTTCTGGAGGGAGTCTTATTATCCAAATCATTTTGCCCGCCAATTCGGGTATGACCAGGGAGTGCCGGTGACCCTAGAGCTAGTGACGAGCGAGCAGCGGGCGTACGGTGTCGGGCCTATTCACTGGAAATGGATGTGGCGGCAACTTCTGCTGACCGGAACCGGCTGTTCCTTCGTGATCTCAGGTACGCAGTGTTTTTCCGGGGCCACCTTTGGGTGGATGAGGTGGTGGGCCCACCAATACGCGCTGGTGCAGAATAGAATGCTCGTTACCGAGCCCGTCTTCGTCACCCCCCCATTGTTACGTCTACTCCTGCCAACGGGCTCGGCTATGTATCGGAGAATCTTCATCAACCTGCAGTGCCAGGCACGAAGAGATTGCAAACTTCCTTGAACGTGGTGATCGATCATGAAAAGCCGGAGCACACCCTGGAAGGCTGGATCGCCTATGGGGAGAGGAATGTGACAGTGGTGGGGCCAGAGTTCCCGTCTCTTGGCCCTATCGATGAGTTGCCTGCTGAGGGTGATGTTCTGAGAGGGGGAGATGACGGTGATGATGGTGAGGAAGGCGACGATGATGATGATGATGACATGGCTGGGGCAGGGGATGAGGAAGGTGACGCTGCCGCGGAAGGCGATGGTGGTGATAGGGACGGCGATGATGCTATAGGCGGAGCTGGCGGAGGTGAAGATGATGCGGGAGGTAGCGGAGGCGGAGGCTCTGATGGCGATGATGGTGATAATAATGGTGATGACGGTGGTGATGGTGGTGATGATGGTGATGGGGGCGTATGGGTTGAGCGCGCCGGCCCTCGGGTGAAAACTGCTCCTCGTCTTCCCGTCGTTTGCGGCGGCAAGAAAAAAAAGGATTTGTGGAAACTGCACAAAGCCGAGCCCCTGCGAGAGCAGCTTTCGAAGGAGGCTGGCGACACTCCGATTGCCAACACGGGAGAGGTCAGGGAGGAGGGCGAGCTAAGCTCTCAAGCCAACCCGAGCGAGGGCTGCCCTACCCGGGGAAGCGATGAGAACGAGCCTGTTCAAGATAGGTCCGTCCCTGAAGAGGACATGGGGACAATCTTCAAGGACTTGGATGATGAGGCGCCCGCCAAGTCTGTCCTTCCCCCCAATCCTTCTGTGGCGGACGCTGAAGCTCAAAGCGGGGTTCCGGAAGTGATCGTCGCCGTTGTAGAAGGGGTAGCGGTTCCTACTATTGAGTCGAGCGTGCTCGATCCGGTTGTGGGGGCCCCTCCTTCTGCTGAGCCATTGTTGATTGAATCTGCTGTTGAAGTTCCGCCCGTCGCCACGTCGTTGCTAGTCGAGCCTGCCGCCGCAATTCCTCTTGTTGTTGGGCCAGTGCCTGACGCCAACATTCCCGAGGTTGTGGTGATATCCTCCCCGGAATTGCCTGAGCCGTTGATTGAGGGAACAACGGAGCCGGTCCCAGCATCACCTGTGCCTACCACTTCATCCAATGTTGTTGCCGTTGGCATTTCTGACGTTGCTGGTATGTCATTTGCTTTTGCTATCTTGACTGCTTCCTTTTTTATGATGATTGATTTTTTTTTCTTTTCTGTACTAACGCTTTCCACTTTCTGTGTCAGTAGCTGCTCCTGCTGATGCCTCAGCGCCTACGGCGCTGTCAGAGTCATTCGTCTCATCCCTTCGGGGTCTGTCGAGGACCAAGTCAAACCTTCTCAAGGGTCTTCTGTCTGACATCGCTGACTCTTTAAGACATGAGGATGAATGGCCTATCTTAGACGAGGCGTTGCAGGCACTAGGGCTTAACGCTGCCTGGCTCGGGATTGACTTGTCCTCCGTAACCGGTCAAGTGACCCTATTTAAGGAACGGGTGGCCCGAGAATGCGAGGCGAAAAGCCTCCAAATTGACCCTTCTACTGAGGAAAAGCGCGGTCACTTGCGGTCCCTTCTCCCGAAACTGGAGTTACACGAGGCAGGGGTGGTCACGGCGAAGAATGACTGGCAGATTATTGATGATGGGTGTCGAGAGGCTACCGCTCGTTTGGCAGAGATAGACCATGAGGTGGCTCGACTGCAAGCCGAACGCTCGATCGTCCACCTTAAACTATCCAAGCTCAGCGGTCAGAGGACCCGCTTGCAATCTTCCCTTGATCAGCAGGAGGCGGAGCACGACGTCGTGAAAGCCCAAGTTGCGGAGTTGGAGCAGTCTCTCAAGGACATTCCCGACCCTGCTCTAGTTCTAGCTGAGGCCGAGGCGGCACGGAAGGCGGTCGAGGAGTCTGCAGCAGACTTGTTAGACCAATGCTTGAAAACTTTAAACAGTTGAGCTGTAGTGACCTCCATTTGTACTTAATACTAATTTTTAGAACACGTTGTAACAAATATTGTGTCAATATGTATACTACTCCGATTTTAGATTCATGTTACGTTATTAAGTTATTTATAATAATAATTAAACTTTCGAATTTTGAATGCGAACTGACTGAGTCATTTAGGAAGAGCGTCCCCCTGTTAGGACTCAAACCTATGCTTGTACGAACAGGGATGTGATCGAGCCTTTATTAAGGGCTTGCCCCCTTTCTTAATTGCCTTGAAGGGTGGGGTGTCATTCCTGACGTATTCCGAGCTCGGGCGACTTCCTGATACCTGTGGAAGAAAAGGTAGATAATTAGTATTTTGCCCCGAACCTCATGCGGTATCATTTCTTTCGGTATTTTCTTCATTACATCGTCCCTCTAATGGGGTGTTTACAAAATATGATGATAGATTTCCATCAAGTATAATATCTTTTTAAGAACCGACCATTCACCAGCGTACTGATGCCCTGTCCTTTGCAATCTATTACCCGATAGGCTCCATTAGAGTATACCTCATCGATTATGCACACTGGATCCCACTTTGGATCAAATTTACTTTTTGGGCCTTGCATCGGCGTCGGACGTTTCATCATTAGCACCAGGTCGCCTCTCTTAAACGACCTTTCCCGGACTCGTTTATCGTACGAAGCTGAGATTCACTTTTGATACATTTCAAGCCTTTGCTGAGCGGCGAGTCTCTTTTCATCCAGGTCGTCAAGCTCGATCATTCTGATTTTATCATTGTATTTGGTTGTCAAGGAGTGTCGGAGCGCAACCCGCAGTGACTCCACCTGCATTTCCATCGGGATCACGGCTTCCGTACCGTATACCAACGAGTAGGGTGTGGCTCGGGTGGCTGTGCGGTACGTGGTCCTGTATGCCCATAGTGCTTCGGGTAATCGTCTGTCCCAGTCCTTCTTGTTTTCTGCCACCGTCTTCTTCAGGATCTTTATGATAGTCTTGTTGAACGCTTTGGCTAACCCGTTCACAGGAGGGTAGTAGGGTGACGAATAGTAATGCTTGATCTTGAATTTTGCGCATAGCCTATCTATAGTGACATTCTTGAAGGGTGTCCCGTTGTTAGTGGTGATTCTTTCAGGGATACCGTGCCGGTACAATATGGAATGACGGATGAAACTTTCAACGTGTCTGGCTTTCACGTTTCTTAAGGCAACGGCTTCAGCCCATTTAGAGAAATAATCGGTCGCAGCGAGGATGGACTGGTGCCCCTGAGAGGATGGCGGGTTGATCGACCCTATCACGTCCATGCCCCAGGCGGCGAAAGGCTAAGATATTACTGACTGATGTAACTCTTCTGGTGGTGAGTGCATTATGTTTGCGTGTATCTGGCATTGATGACACTTTCTGACGTAGTCTATTGCATCTTTCATCATTGTGGGCCAATAATACCCCATATGCCGGACACGGTGATGCAAGTTCCTACCCCCTTGGTGAGCTCCGCACTCCCCTCCGTGTGCTTTAGCATGGCGTATGCCTCGTCCAGGTCTAGGCAGCGTAACAACACTCCCTCGTACGAGCGCTTGTAAAGGGTGTCACTCTGTATTATGAACGAACCGACACGTCTCCTGACCTGAGTGCGTATCTTGGGCTCTTCCGGTAAAAATTCGTACTTCAAGTAGTCGACGAACGGTCTCTTCCAGTCGCTTTCTTCTGTGATTTTGAAGCAATAGATGGGATTCACGCTCGCTTCATCGCTGCGTGGTAGGGTAGCTGGCAAGATCCTTCTTTCTTTGATCGTTACTTGAAGAGGGCTGCCTCCAGGATTAGCCAGGGCAGCGGCCAGGTTGGCTAACGCGTCGGCCTGTATGTTCTCTTGTCTTGGTATATGTGAAATGCTGCCATCGCGAAACTGGTCGAACAACGATTGCGCTTGGCGGCAGAAGGGCGACAACTCGGGCTTGCGAACCTCATATTCCATTGTTAGCTGTTTGATGACTAGCCTGGAGTCGCCGTATATCTGTATTGCCTTGATACGCATCTCGAGGGCGAGCTGTAGTCCGATAATAAAGGCTTGGTATTTTGCTTCGTTGTTGGTACAAACTGGCACAGTCGTGAATGCATAGGGTAGTAAATCTCTCTGCGGGCTAATGAATATAATTCCTGCTCCTGCCCCTGTGGACCTAGCGGCTCCGTCGAAGTACATTTGCCAGGGTCGCGGTTCTTCAATCATCATAACCTGGTCGACTGGGAGATGGCATTCCATTTCTTCATTGCTTGGAACGGGGTGCGCGGCGAGGAAGTCCGCAATCACTTGTCCTTTAACGGCTCGAGCCGGGACGTAAGTGATATCAAATTCCGAAAGGAGAAGGGCCCATTTTGCTAAGCGCCCGGACAGTATGGGCCGGTTCATGAGAAATTTGATCGGATCAGCCTTGGATATCAACGTTATTTGATGTGAGAGGCAGTAATGCCTAAGTTTCTTCACAGAGAAGATGAGGGCCAGACATATCTTCTCGATCACTGAGTAGTTAAATTCGGCCCCTACTAATGTGCGACTTAAATAATACAGTGCGTTCTCCTTGCCTTCTTCGTTCTTCTGTGCCAGGAGCGCTCCTAGCGAGTTATCACCCGCTGCAATGTATAGGATTAGCGGTTTGCCCTTGATTGGGGCAGCAACGACTGACGAATTCCCGAGCATTTCTTTTAGTGAATCAAAAGCTTTCTGACAGGTAGCGTCCCATTCGAACTTGACATTCTTCTTGTTGAGTCGGGAGAACGGCTGACAACGGCCAGCTAGGTTTGAGATGAATCTCCTCAGGTATGCTACGCGGCCCTGGAAGCTTTTCAGCTACTTCAGGTTCTTTGAAGGCGGCATTTCTATGATGGCCTTAATTTTTGAGGGATCGATTTCTATGCCCCTGTGTCTGACCACGAAACCCAAGAATTTGCCGGATGCAACTCCGAACGCGCATTTTAGTAGATTCATGCGGAGACTCTTCTTACGCAATCGTTGGAACACTTGTCTTAGGTGATCCCTGTGCTGCTCGTGATCGGTCGACTTGACGACTAAATCATCTACATAGCATTCAACATGTTTATGCATCATGTCCTGGAATATGACGTGCATTGCGCGCTAGGTAGGTTGCCCCTGCATTTTTTAATCCGAAGGGCATTACGCGGTAGCAGTAGATGCCGAGAGTGGTGCGAAAAGCCGTGGCTTCTTCGTCTTCTAGGGCCATGCGAATTTGATTGTATCCCGAATACCCCTCCATGAAAGACATCACTGCATACCCCGTCGTGCTGTCAATCAACATCTCAGGAATCGGGAGGGGAAAATCGTCCTTAGGGCAGGCTTCATTTAGGTTTCGAAAATCAACACATATTCGGATTTGTCCGCTCTTCTTCTTGACTGACACGATGTTTGAGATCCACCGAGGGTACTTCACCTCTCGAACGAAACCAGCCTGAATTAGCCTCTTGACCTCTTCCTCAATCTTTGGTATGATGTCCGGATGAAACCGTCGTTGTGGTTGTTTTACCGGCTTCTTTTCCTTCATGATACTTAGTTTATGCATGGCGATTGTCGGGCTAAGCCCGGGCATTTCTGAATACGTCCAGGCAAAGATATCTTTATTCTCTTTTAGCAGTTGCAGGTATATCTCCTTCTCACCCTCTGGGATGTTTCTGCTCAAGTATGTATTCCTGGGTTCTTCAGGGGTTCCTAGGTTTATCTCCTCGAGTTCGTCGATCGTTGGCTGTCCACCATCTTCCAGTTGCACAGGTGCGATACTTGGCTGGACCACATCGATAGGCTCCTGCGACTGGGTTTCTTCTGCCGGGCCAATGGTCACCATGTTTACACTTGCCCTAGTCCTTAGGCCTTCTCCATTGCGGTAGACTCGCCTATGTTCTTCAAATGGAGCTAGTAACCTCCTTTCTGTGTTTATGCTTTGGTCGGGGAATCCCATATTTTTCATAATCTTTCGGTTGGCTCTGCTGTATCTCTTTTCTTCTATTGGTCGCGGCTAGGCGAGTCCCCTTCCTTCTCTCCTTTCTTCTGATGGTGCTGGCCGACTTGGCCCCGAGTGAAACTTGATGTCTTTCTGGGTGACATCTCTTGACGGCACGATGAACTGGCTTGGAGCTTTCAGAAAGGGTTTGGTTCTTCCTATCTTGGGTACCGGTACGTTGAAGCTGAACTTGAGCACGCTCATGTCTCGATCTGAGATCAGTTTTAACACAGACTGCCCTGGCTGACGTAATTGTTGCGGTATCACATAAAACTTCTTTGTGGTTGCTGAGAGTGACTTTCCAGCGGATGTCGGGGTCTCCCCCGGGTGGTGGTCTGAGGCTCGCTTCCCCGCGCGAACTGCTTTGTTTGAGTTCTTACCCTCTGCGCCTCCTCTGATACCTTGGTCCTTTCGCTGGTTTCACTGCCGTCGGTCGAGCTGTAGTATTTTGCATCAGCTAAAAATGACTCGGCTATCGTGTATGGCTTTGGATCCGCCATTACCCTGTACTGAACTCCGTCTCTGCTGTATTTAAAACACTGGTGATATGTCGAGGGGATTATGTGATTTTGGTGAAGCCAAGGCCTTCCTAAAAGGAGGTTGTATGTTGTCACTGCATCGATCACCTGACACGTCACTTTTGTGGTCAATCCTTCGATCTCTAACATTACCGTGATTGATCCGAGTGTACGCTGACTGTCTTGATTGAAACCTTGAATCATCATAAAACTCGGGCGCAACGCCGATTGTCTGTAACCCAGCGTCTGTAATGTTCTCAAGGGCATAATATTCACAGCCGACCCGTCGTCCAGCATACATCTCTTGACCTCGGTATCCCTGATTATTCCTGTGACCATCAGCGAACGATTGTGGTCTGCTGACTCTATCGTGCGGTCTTCTTCTGAGAACGTGATGGTCGAAGGGTGATTGACAGGCATAACTTGCGACACCGGCATGTACCCTTCCCAGAATTTATCTGAATCTTTCATTTCCTCTTCTATCTCTATTATCGTGACCTCTCTGACTTCATTGTCAAGCAAGGCGTTGATTAATATTTCCCTGTATACTTTTGAGAGGCATAGGGCATCGTATATGCTCAGGCTGGTGGAGACCTTTCATAGGTGTGACACAATGTCGTATGCCACTAGCCTAGGGCTTGGCTGACTGGTCGTAGCTTCGACGACTTTTTCTTTCGACTTTTGCATGCGAGGTCTTTCCTGCGATCTGTCAGGGGTACCGTCTTTTGGTATCGGGTTGTCTGGTCTGGGGAGAGTACGGTCAGGCATTTGCCTTCCTGACCATAGGATGACTGCGTCAACTTCCCTCTCTACTACTTGCGGCGTTTCTTCGGGTGATGCTTGTTCGGCGAACGACACCATTCCACAGCGGGCCATGCTCATCATGAGTTGCCCTTGCCCCTGTGACTTCGCTCCTCTGTTCTTCTTTCGCTTCACGAGTCTTTGTCTGTTCTCAAGTTTTTTCTCGATGCTGACTGGGGTCCATGGTTCCTTTGGCTTAGGGAGCAGGTTTGATCGGCTGGTTCCACCTTCTATCGGGACTGTTGAAATTGCCCCGACTGCCTCCTACACTGTCTCAGGTACTTTCATGCTGATGACCCCCCTGATTGATCAATCGCTGTATTCTTCCCTTTAAGGAAAAGCAATCTTCCGTCTGATGGCTGATGCACCGGTGATATTTGCAGTATTTAGGGTCGTTCGTTTGTCCGACCTCGTGGGGGCGAATCGGCTCTGGTAGGCGTATCAGGCCCTCTTCGATTAACTGTTCCATGATTGGCACTAAATCGACCATGTCGAATGTGTAGGGGCCGTTCGCCTTTTCTCTTTCGGCTATAGATACACGTTTGGGCACATAGGGCCTTTTACCTCTATCCAGTACATCTGCCGTCTTCACCTCTGTCCCGTGATTCGTAGCGGGGCGTCTTCGGTCTTTCGGGTCCCTGCTCCTATCGATCTGGTGGGTTTCCACTACTCTCCCTGTCTCTCTTTTCTGTCTCTCGGGCCGGAAGCTCACTCGAGATGCTGCTTCCTCTACTAAGTGTGCCTTTGTTGCTAATTCGCGAAAAGAGTTGAAGGTGTTGCCTGACAGGCCATACGAAATCATCGGGTCTAACGCTCTTAGACACATTTTCATCTGCTCCCCTTCGCTGGGTAATTCTCGACATTGAGCCGCCGTGGTTCCCCACCGGTCGATGAACTTCTCAACTGGCTCACCATTTCTCTGCCTGACCATTGCAAGCTCTGTTAATGAGATCTCTCTCTCTCTGTTGCGAAGAACTTTGAGATGAAGGCATCTTGCATTTGCTCCCATGTTCTCACAGAGCCGGCTGGTAGTGACATGTACCATTGGAAAGCTTTCCCTGTCAGGGTAGATCCAAATAGCCGCATGCAGTATTGCGAGACTGCAGACCAGTTTCCCAGTGTAGTCAGGAAGTGGGTGATGTGCTCCTCTGGCGACCCTCTGCCGTCGAATTTTCCGAAGTCCGGGCATCTAAAGTTGGCCGGGAATGGTACCTCCTCTACTTCTGGTGGGTATGGAACCCGATATTTGTAACTTCCTTTCCTCTCTTTCTCCTTTTCCTGTCACATCATGTGGGCTATCGTTTAGGACAGCTCTTATCGTGATACGTGAGATGTGGAGAACGGTGAGCGTCCTACTGGTATGACTCTAGGTTGGACGAGCGGCTCTGGCTCAACCGGACCTTCTGCTGCACCTTGGGATTCCTCCGCCGACTGGCGGGTGGGTGGTGCGGTACTTGTGGCGGCATTCTATGCTATCAGAGTGGTCAAGGCTTCCTGGATGGCTTTCATTCGCTCGTTTGTCTCACGGTTAGCCTCTACCAACCTGCCGATCTGATCTTGTAACGGAGGTAACTCTTCCGTCTCATACAGTTCTTCCTCTGCCTCTGCGGCCACCTGTACCATTACTACTTGTGCCAACTGGATGTCTCGGACCGGTCCTTGTCTTGGTATGGGGATCGTCGTGGACTTGGGCTTTTCTTTTACGAGCCCGGTGGTCCTTTGTGAGGTACGAGAGGTTTTGGGCAGCGGTGGGAACTGCTCGATTGTTATTGCGGGCATTACGGGCTCTACCGGCGCCACCTTCCTGTCTGTAAGGGTCTTCTGCCCCTGCTTTGGCTGCCATCATCTCTTATTTGCAGGGCGAGGTTTTGTGACATCCACCTTCGTATATGCTGCTAAACTGGCTGCTTTCTTTTGCTCTTTCTTTTGTCGGCGCGTTTCGACCAACTGCCATCATGAATTGGAGGCGGTTGTCGTGGTCGGGATGAAGCGAGGGAAGCTGAAGCCTCCGGTGGCAAGGAAAGTGCACAAACTGTTCACTGAGCATGCCATGTTCTTTGTCTGTCCTAGTATCTTGCTAATTCTGTAACGTCATAAAATCATTAGAACAATTCACAAGTGCGGTCGGGAGTATGAGCTCATCGATCGCATTGCATAAACCAGCAGAAATAAGCAAAGCGGAGGCAAATACGTGTAGTTGTGGAAATTTGTGGGTTTGAAAACCTTTTAAATGTCTATTGCTTAAAGATGAAGGGAAGAACGTTCCCGTTGAGAGTCGCCAGTTTGACGCCCGAGGGGCGCCGAAACATTACGCCTCGCGGTAACTTTTCTATGCGTAGATTCGTGTTTGTAAGTAATTGATCTTAGAGTGTTCCTATATTCAGATATAACCAGAGATTCTGGGTTCGATCCCCAGCAGAGTCGCCAGTTTGTTAGAACTAGAGAATGGATCAGAACAACGACATCCTCTGAGATGTGGTGTTTTACTGCTCTGGGATTCTGAGTAATAGAAACATTCATAGACAATCACGAGCATTCACAAAAATACACAAGAGAAGAGATATCGCAAGGCGAATTTTATTCCAGAGATTTTGAGATCTTGTACATTTCAGGCCGTGGTATGGCACGGACCCTTAATTACATCGAATGATCGATGACCCTTGATTAGAAGGCAAAAGACTAGTCAACAGGGACTATGGTTTTAGAGTTTATGGACATGGGGCCTGTATTTACTCGGCTGTGTACTGAACCACCTTTGTATTAGTCGGATGTCTATGTCCCATATTTTGGCGGAATACCCGGGTTGGAACTATCAGGGTTTATTACTGAGATGGACGACTCTGGGCCCGCGCCTGTCAATGTGGGGACAGGTGACCTCGGGAAGTCCATTCCACAGTTTTGTGTACCTGCGCAGTCTAACCGGCGGATACCGTCTAGATGGGTAGGGCATCGACTGTTGTGTTGTGGCAGTTGAGTGATTGGTTTGTAGTGGATCGAAACTCTTTAGCACGGTTTATTTTGGTAATCAAGGCCCTGCTGGTCTAGCTTTTGGCACAAATCGGATCATGCCTTTACAGTGAATGTAAACATCAGCATATTTGCGTAGCTCCGGATGTTGGTGACTCTTTTCCGGGAAGTTATCCCGTTCATTGCGCCGAGTAGGGTTAAGTCTTGAAAATGCTCGATTTTGCTCATTTAGATTTCTCGAAACGTTCGTTTGGCCGTTCCATTGCGTCCGGAATGCTCGAAATACCCAAGACCGGCTCCGGTAAGTCCCGAAAATACTCAAAATTGAGCCCGGTGCACCTGCTAGCATGTTCCGCAATTGACTGATTTCCGGGTGCGTGAGACCTGATTTACGGGTGCGTGGGGCTCCACGCACCTGTCAATTCAATGTCGATTTTGAGACGAATTTTGGGGTGCGTTGAGGTATATTCAAGATGCGTGGGTTCATTTTGCCAAATTTGGTTGTTGCTGAATTTATGGACACGTGGGGCCTGAATTGACGGATGCGTGGGGTCCTTTTGGATGCGTGAGGCCTTTTTACAGGTGCGTTTTGAATATATGGAATCCAGACCTGTAGTTACGTATCCGCGCCCAAAAATAAGATTCCGATGGACGGAGAGGTATTCCGGCGAGGATTCCGGCGGGGTTTTTTGGGTTTCCGGCAGCGGCGGCTCTCCTTCTCGTTTTTTTGTCGTGTGTAAATGAGCGGGTCGAGGGGTATTTATAGGCGAAGTCGGCCAATAAGAAGCTTCCACGTATCACGCATCCGTCAAATGTCCGCAACGCACCTGTTTATTTGATTGCAAGTGTGAAAAATATTTCGGGTGCGTGGGTTCATTTGCCGGGTGTGTGAGGCTCCACGCATCTGGAACCCATCCCTTATTCGTCTATGGATTGTGGGGTGCGTTGATCAGCTTTCAGGGTGCGTTGGATGCGTGGGCCTCCGCGAATGGTGGGCCAACGTGCTGTTTTTAAGGGTGCGTTGGATGCGGGGGGTGCTCGGATTTCAAGGTGCGTTGGACACGTAAATGTGGGCTCCATCGATTGGGTTTTGATTTTTAGAGGGTTTGCGGGGCCCATTTCGTTGCGCAATCACTTGCACTGTTCATCATAAATAGTAACGGAGTTGCGGGTCCGTTTTCGGGCGGTTCCGAACATGATGATCGGCGGGGCCCACTAGGGAATTTTCGCTAAGCCTAGGGAAGTCACCTACATTTCCGTTTTGCGTGCACCGAAAGGTGTTCTTCGTGTAATTCCTTCAGAGGTATGTGGTTATATGGCCTATTTTGAGAATGTCCATCTATTTGGGACCCCAACAACCGGTCGGCTTCTTCTTACTTCTCTCTTTTTCCTTTCTTTCTTCTATTTTCTTCTTTCCTTGCTTCCTTCTTCCTTCGGCCCACCTTGGGATCTTTGTCCAAGGTTCTTAATAAGTTCTTTTCATCTTCAATTAGGTGGAGTCCACTCTCAATCCTACAATCACAAAACATGCATTAGATTCGTCTATAAACCATGCAAACCTCGCACAATGAGTGATGAATTGGGGTTAGAATATGCACAATTAAGATCTCAACACACCCCCCAACCAGCATTTTGCTAGTCCCGAGCAAAACATGCGTGAAACCAATTCCACTCTTCAAAAACTCAACTCTCCCTTAGAAACCATCCTTCTATACATTCCAAGGTGCATAAGTGTAAGTTCAGAAATATTAGGCGACAGAGGTTGAAACCGTAAGCTCTTAAAACATAGTAAGCATTCATATGAAATTCCCGCTGATTGGTTGATAAATAGAAGAACTTGAACAAATTCAACCTAGTGTGGACAGTGAAAATTCATCTCACGAGTTTCTAGGATTATCTTCTTCATAGATCAACTAGACTATAGAACTCAAGGTACATGGAGCCACATCAAGCCAATGACAGGAATTTGCCTTACCGTCCTTCCGACGACTTTCACACTACGTCCCATTTCCGGCTTTGGTTACGGGTAGACCATCCCCCGGTTGGTAGTAGGTAGCCCTAATCGGAATTTTCCACCATTTTTCCATCATTCCCAATTTCATCCTTCCTTTTCCTTTTTCTTTTAATTTAGATAGGATTTTTAGAAATCCATATCCAGCATTGTTTTCCCATGGACAAGGATGGACAAAGTACCCCGTCTTGTCTTCTCAACACCTTAATTCACAGTCTAGCTAATCCATAAATCACATAATCCCTTCAACCCATGAAAATCGTGTAATGTGGACTAGGTGTAAAAGTGTTCAGATTTTCTATCAATCACAGAAATAGGGGAATTCACATATAAAACCATTATGCTATGAGAGATTCCAAACATACAGGCCCATACACTTCATATCTCCTCTTCTTATGCTCATATCATCTTGAATGCATAGAAGAAAATGTTTTTCCAAAAGAGTTTCGAATTTTGGAAAAATAAAAAAAATTCCACATAATTGCTTGAAATGTTACAAAACGCTGGATTTATCCAAGTGATCCTACACCCCCCAACCAAATCTTGCATTGTCCTCAATGTAAAAGATGTGCAATAAACAAACATGAGAGCAATGTGAACATAAAGGGAGTGAGGAGTGAGAGTACCTGACAGGTGAAAAGTGGAATTCCTCCTCCTTCTAACAAACCTAAGTAAAAGTAAACCAAAGCAACAAAATCCTAATCCTAACTACTCTATACCTCCGTTAGACTAGGAGATCAATCATCCTGATACACAGGATCATTCAGGGGTATGGACATACCTTCTGAAGGAAATTTTTCAAAGAACGGCTTTAATCGCTGCCCATTCGCCTTAAAAATGTATTCGTTCCTTGGATTTAACAGCTCGACAGTCCCATATGGATAGACAGTTTGCACAATGTAGGGACCGGTCCATCACGATCTCAATTTTCCCGAAAATAGATGTAAACGAGAATTATACATGAGGACTTTTTTATTGATCGTGAATGTCTTGCGAAGAATATTCTTATCATGGAATATCTTCATCTTGTCCTTGTAAATTCTCGCATTCTCATAAGCTTCATTCCGGATTTCTGCAAGTTCATTCAATTGTAGTTTGCGTAACGAGCTTGCCTTGTCAGAATTGAAATTCATCTTCTTAATTGCCCAATATGCCCTATGTTCCAACTCCACAGGCAAGTGACAAGCCTTCCCATAAACAAGTCTATAGGGAGACATTCCAATAGGGGTTTTGAAAGCAGTACGATAAGCCCAAAGCGCATCGGTAAGCCGAAGTAACCAATCCTTGCGATCGGGGTTCACCGTTTTCTCTAAAATGTGTTTAATCTCCCTATTGGATATCTCAGCTTGTCCACTAGTTTGTGGGTGATAGGGAGTGCTCACTTTGTGTGTTACGCCATATTTCTTCATTAAGGTTTCAAAAGGGCGATTGCAAAAGTGAGACCCTCCATCACTTATGATGACTCGAGGCGTTCCAAACCGGGAAAGAATATTCTCTTTTAAAAAGCGAATGACCGTTTTATGGTCATTATTCCGGCAAGGGATGGCCTCGACCCATTTGGAAACATAATCAATGGCAAGCAAGATGTATAGGTTTCCAAAAGAAGATGGGAATGGGCCCATGAAATCGATGCCCCGACAATAAAAAATTTCGATTATTAAGATGGGATTGAGTGGCATCATATTTCTACGGGAAATTCCTCCTAATTTCTGACAAGGTTCACATGCTTTGCAAAACTCATGTGTGTCTTTGAACATGGTGGGCCAATAAAACCCATATTGCAGAATTTTCGCTGTGGTCTTTTTAGCCGAAAAGTGGTCACCACATGCCTGAGAATGACAGAAGGAGATGATACTTTGTTGTTCCTCATCCGGCACACATCTCCTTATGATTTGGTCGGGACAGTACTTGAATAAGTACGGGTCGTCCCATAAGAATTTCCGCACCTTTGTGAAGAATTTATCCTTATCTTGGTTTTTCCAATGTGTAGGAGTTGTACTTGTAACAAGATAGTTAGCAACGTCCGCATACCATGGCAATTAGGAAACAGCAAAAAGTTGTTCATCAGGGAACATGTCATTGATTGCAGTCGTTTCAGGGGAATCTGTGAGGACAAGTCTAGAAAGATGGTCAGCTACTACATTTTCTACTCCTTTCTTATCACGTATTTCTATGTCGAATTCCTGGAGTAGAAGGATCCATCTTAACAACCATGGTTTAGCATCCTTCTTAGAGAGAAGATACTTAAGCGCGGCATGGTCAGTGAATATAATGATCTTGGATCCAATCAAGTAGGACCTAAACTTGTCCAAGGCAAAAACTACGGCTAAAAGTTCTTTTTCAGTAGTGGTGTAGTTTGCTTGGGCTGAGTTTAGGGTTCTACTTGCATAGTAGATGACACATGTCTTTTTCTCTTTTCTTTGGCCTAACACGGCCCCAATAGCATAGTCATTAGCATCGCACATAATCTCAAAACGAATGCTCCAATCAGGTGGTTGCATTATAGGAGCACATGTCAACATACCTTTAAGGGTGGTAAAGGCCTTTTGACATTCTTCATTCCACTCGAATGAATTTTCCTTTTGAAGTAGGTTACATAAAGGACGAGAGAGTGAACTGAAGTCCTTTATGAACCTTCTGTAGAATCCTGCGTGTCCTAAAAAGGACCGTACATCTCGTATGCTTTTGGGTGGTGGAAGGTTAGAGAAAAGATCAATTTTTTCTTTGTCCACCTCGATTCCATTTTGTGAAACGATGTGACCAAGTACAATTCCCTTTTGAACCATGAAGTGACACTTCTCCCAATTGAGCACAAGGTTCTTCTCTTCACATCTTTTCAGCACATATTTTAAGTGCTCAAGGCACTCATCAAAGCTACAACCAAATACAAAAAAATCATCCATGAAGACTTCGAGAATGGTCCCCACCATGTCAGAAAAGATACTCATCATACAACGCTGAAAGGTGGCAGGGGCATTACATAGTCCAAACGGCATCCGTCGGTAGGCGAAAGTGCCGAATGGACATGTGAATGTAGTCTTTTCTTGGTCTCACGGGCAATTTCTATTTGGTTGTACCCTTAATAGCCATCAAGGAAGCAAAAGTAGGAATGACCTACCAACCGTTCTAAAATTTGATCAACAAATGGTAGGGAGAAGTGGTCTTTCCTCGTGACATTGTTTAGCTTCCTATAGTCAATGCACATTTTCCAACCGGTAGTGACTCTAGTTGGCACGAGTTCATTATTGGCATTGGCTACGATGGTTATTCCGGATTTCTTAGGCACCACTTGAGTTGGGCTCACCCATTGGCTATCAGATATTGGGTAAATAATACCCACATCCAATAGTTTTACCACTTCGGCCTTAACCACATCCTTCATGTTTGGATTTAGTCGTCTTTGTGGTTGCCTAGATGTCTTCGCATTCTCCTCAAGGAGGATGCGATGAGTACAAAATCAGTGGGTCTATGCCTTTGAGATCCGCAATTGACCATCCAATGGTACTCTTGTGCTCTAATAGAGTGGCTATTAGCCTACTCTCTTGTTCCTCATCCAAGTGGGAAGAAATCACCACTGGATATGTCTCATCTCGACCTAAATAAATATATTTCAGCTCACTTGGTAATGGTTTTAGGTCGAGTGTTGGTGCCTTGATGTTGGATGGGAGGGCCTTGTTCTCGTTTATAGGCAAAGGCTCAAATAGGGCCCTCCATCTTTTATTATCAAGCACTGGCATCATCTCTAGTATGGCATCCATCTCTAGTATTGTGTCATCATTTATCTCATGAGAATGGGCCACACATGCCTCCAAAGGGTCGGAAGATAGTGATAAGGGGACTGTATCCTCCACGAATGATTCAATCATGTTTAATTCGTGGACATCATCATCAACCTCCCGTGGTTGTTTGCATAAATCAAATATGTTAAGCTCAAGGGTCATATTTCCAAAGGACATTTGTACAAGTCCGTTTCTACAATTGATAATGGCATTTGAAGTTGCTAGAAACGGTCGTCCAAGTATGATGGGAATTTGAGCACCGGTGCCTATCACGGGATGTGTATCCAAGACAATAAAGTCTACTGGGTAGTAGAATTTATCAACTTGGACTAGAACATCCTCTATCATTCCTCTCGGTATAGGGATGGATCTATCAGCAAGTTGGAGTGTAGTTTTGGTGGGTTTCAATTCACCTAACCCAAGTTGTTCGTAGACCGAGTATGGAATGAGATTCACACTTGCCCCCAAGTCAAGTAGGGCTTGTTTAATCCGGTAGTCTCCTATGATGCATGAGATGGTTGGACTACCCGGATCCTTGTATTTTTGGGGCACCTCTTGTTTGATAATGGCGCTCAAATTTTCCGTCAAAAGGACTTTGTTGTGAACATTGTGTTTCCTTTTGACTGTACAAAATTCCTTTAGAAATTTGGCATAAGATGGTATTTGTTTTATTGCATCCAACAACGGGATGTTGATCTTCACCTGCTTGAATACTTCTAAAATTTCCAGATTTTTATCTAAAGGTTTAGGTGAAATCAACCTTTGTGGAAATGGAGCAACTGGCTTGTATTGCCTTTCCGGTTATTTCTCTTGTGGGGTATTGTTCGAGCTATCATCCTCTTTGGAAATTTTCGGATCCTTAGGCTTTGGGGCCTTCACCGGATTAGATTTGTTAATTTCTTTCCCACTTCTCAAAGTGGTGATGGCTTGAACATGTTCCGTGTGGTGGGAGCATGAGCTTGCGTCTTGTATCTCAAACTGGGTTCTTGGGTTAGGAAGAGGTTGGGCAGGAAGTGTGCCCTTCTCTCTAACACTAAGATGAGATTCAACTCTAGCCAGTGATGTTTTCAATTCATTGATGGCTTGAGTTGAATGTTGATTGAATTTCAATTGCTCTTGCATGAACCCATCTATTTTTAGAGAATTTGTCTTGTTATACTCAGCTTGGACCGATACGAATGCACCCAACATCTCCTCTAGTGATACTTTGGAGTGTTACTTGCATTTGCAGTGGGTCCATTCCTCCAACTGAAGTTGGGATGGTTCTTCCAATTAGGATTAAACATGTTTGAGTTTGGAGCACCAAATTGCTGTTGATAACTGTTTATGGCATTTGTTTGTTCTTGTAAGATGCCTTGAACTGCTGAAATTGTGGGACAATCTTTTGTTGCATGTTGAGTTCCAGCACAAATTCCACAAACAGTTTCAACGTCAGTGGAGTTGATCGTTTCTCCTTTCCTTAATTCCATGGCTTCGACCTTTCTTGTGAGGCTAGCCACCCATGCACTTATGCTATCTTCTTCTGATAAGACATACATTCCCCCCTTTTCCTTTTGTTGGCCAGTCTTGGAATTTGTTGGTTTCGATGTGTCCCAAGACTGTGCATTCTCAGCCAATTCTTCCAAATAATCCCATGCTTCCTTATTCATGAACTCCCCGTTACACATCATCTCTACAAATTGGCGCATGGGTGAAGTCAGGTCTTCATAGAAAAAGCTTATAACCCGCCAAATTTCATAGCCATGATGTGGGCATGCATTTAATAAATCCTTAAACCTCTCCCAACATTGGAAGAAAGTTTCATCTTCCTTTTGGGCAAAGTTCATGATAAGGCGCTTCAACATGTTTATTTTGTGAGTAGGGAAGGATTTTTTTATGAATTCTCTGTGCATATCAGTCCATGCACCAATTGATCTTGGCCTCAATGCATAAAGCCACCCTTTAGCTTTATCTTTAGGGGTTAAAGGGAAGAATTTGAGTCTCACTATGTCTTCAGTCACATTTGCAAAGTGCATGGTGGTGATTACCTCATCAAACTCTTTAAGGTGTTGATAGGCACTTTCACTGTCTAATCCATGGAATTTAGGGAGAAGTTGGATCACTCCCGGTTTCGAATCCACATTCCCTGCATTTTGTGGAAAACTATGCATGAGGGAGTGCTCGCTCTTGCGGGTTGCAAGAAATCACGTAAAGTCCTAGGTCGGGGAACATTCTCAACCACATTCTCCCCTGTTTCAGTTTGGTTTTGGCCCGGATTAGGTTGATTTGTAGCCATATTTTCAGACAAAATTGGAGAGTTTAGATGTCTCCTATCCCCCCTTCACTTATGAGTTGGTTATTAGAATCCCGAGCCCAATGTGGCATGCAAAACCAAAAAAAATAAGAAACAAAGAGAAAGAAGAATTCTTCCTCCCTTTCTTTACTTTTCTCTAAGACCGAAGCACAAGGTGTCTTGCAATGGCTAAGCCAGAAGCAAGGATAGAGACCGATTTCTCCTGGTCAATAGGGGTTCAAAGAACTCCCCACCCACTCTTTGAATCTTTTGAGAAAAAGTGCAGAAAAAGGAGAAAGAGGAGTAGAGGTGAGAAAGAAATCTCTGAGCACAAGGTGATCCAAGACGGTAGAGCCGACCAATAGGAATCCAGGTGGCACAAGGCCTACCTTTCAGAGATACAAAAGGAGTCTCCACCCACTCTACAAGAGATGAATATGATAGGAATGAATAGGAGAAGGAGAAGAGTAAGGTTTAAAAAGATAAAACCTGATTCGGCACTTGAAATCCTTGTATCTTCTTCAGCTTCCTAGAAATCCCTGAAAGAAAAATCAAATAAACAAACTAAGTTAGTCCTAAAATCCTAAGAATCATAAATAGATACTAATTTGAGAAATTTGTGAAAACCGTCAAAATCCCCGGCAACGGCGCCAAAAACTTGTTCGCTTCCCCAAGTGTAGGGTTGCGATGTAGTAATAATCTCGGTAAGATCGAGGTCGATCCACAGGGACTTATGTAGGATTCACAAACACATCCAAAAGTGTCTATTGAAAGCTAATAGCCAGATTTTTATATGAGTTTGATGTGAGTAACAAAATTGAATTAAAATGAATGTAACTAATTATAGAAAGGCACTAGGGGTTCAAGGATCCACTTGTAGCAATCCTTAATGTTCAATCCGCTGTGGTTTTTCATTCTCTCAACTAGAATCGACATTAAGGTCTATCTAGTCGGATGATAGAGCTGTTAAACCAAACAATCTGTCATATGTAAGTTCAATGCATAAGATTCACTCAATGTAGGCTGAACTGAGCATGCTCAATTGCCTAGGTCATTCCCCTTTCCAAAAGGTCCAGTTCACAATCATAACCATCCTCAAGTCCTGTCACAAGACAAGGCTAGATCATGATTTGTACTTGATTCAAATCACACACACAATCCCTTACATAATTCAGAAAATCAGAAAAATAGAACTTTGGTAGGAAGTCCCTTCATGAAGATCATAGTACTAGAGCGCACTCCGATTCCTCGGATCATACAGGTCTAGACTGATACAAACCAATTAAGAAGTTAAGTAATTCTCCCAAACATCCATGAGTCATCATAAGACTAAGAAAAACTACTTAAAAACTTGTATAAACTTCAAACCATAGTTCATAATCATGAATTCCACACTTAAAACCAACTAACTACGAATTGAAACATCCTGGATCCACTACAAGCTTCACCTCTTAGCCCTAGCTAAGAGGTTTAGCTGCTCATGATCCAAGGAAACATGAAACAACAAAAAAAATCATAAAAACAGCAAAAACAAACTAGAAGGAGTTGTGGAACTCCGAAATCTACTTCTGTCGCCTCCAACCTCGCTTAAACCCTCCTAAGATACCCTAGGAACAATCCCTAGGTGTCCTTTTATAGTGAGGAGGCTCCGCAAGTTCAGAAAGATCGAGAATCTGCGTAGGAGTTACGCAGTGCGCAGAGAAAATCGGACTAAAAATAGCAAGTTCTATTTTTATTCACATGGCCGACCGGTCGGGACCGGTCGGACTGGGCTGACCGACCGGTCACGATCGGTCTAGCCTCCTCTAAAAAAGATCCAGCATGCTCATCATCCTAGGCCGACCGGTCAAGATCGGTCGGACCATCTCCCGTAGCTGTCCAGCATGCATGGCTGACCGGTCGAGACAGGTCTGGCCCCCTTGGCCGACCGGTCAAGACCGGTCGGCTTCTTCTTACTTCTTTCTTCTTCCTTTCTTTCTTCTATTTTCTTCTTTCCTTGCTTCCTTCTTCCTTCGGCCCACCTTGGATCTTCGTCCAAGGTTCTTAATAAGTTCTTTTCATCTTCAATTAGGTGGAGTCCACTCTCAATCCTGCAATCACAAAACATGCATTAGATTCATCTATAAACCATGCAAACCTCGCACAATGAGTGATGAATTGGGGTTAGAATATGCACAATTAAGATCTCAACACAATGTCAACACAGGAACAATCCAATCCGCAATGGAGGGATTATACTCATAAGTAGCAAGAACCCATTGTCTTGGAAAGAGCTCCTCCGATCAAGCCAGTCATATTGCATGGGGCAAGTCCTGGAGGTGTATCAATTACACTACAACAAAGAAACCCCTTACCATGTCAAGAGGATCAGTATTCATTCCATGGGAACTTCCTGCTCCAGGAACAGTCAAGCTAGGACCGCGACCTTATGTGATCTATGAAGACAAGCCTCGATATCATCCCTTCAGCACAGGCAACAATGTAGTCCTCAAGGCAAAAGCTCCATATGAGGAAGATCTGGCACCCACACAAGCACCGTGGCAAGAACCCATGGCCTTAGGAGAGGAAAATTATAAAGAAGTCCCATTGCACTATCCGGAATGTGCAGAGGTGGGAAACATGAATCCCAATGGGCGTTGCATCTAAAGAGATAATCAGAATAGAGGAGATCCCAAAGGCGCTCTCTCAGTCCTCAACAATAAAAACAAAGCTGCATATGATGTGGCGACTCAGCTCAAGTCAATCCCCGCTCAAATCTCGGTATGGGAGCTACTCTGTACATCGCGCATACACCGAGAAATGTTTGCCAAAACCCTGAGCGATGCTCATGTCTCCTCCGATATAACACCTAAAATGATAGCATTGATGATCAGATAGCTCCTGGCTCTGCACGCCATCACCTTCACTGATAATGAGTTGCCACCAGAAGGGCGCAACCATGGGCGATCTCTCAACATTGCCTTACGGTATAAAGACCTCTGTGTCCCGCTGGTCCTTATCGATAATGGCTCAAGCTTAAATAGCTGCCTGCTCAAGACTGCAGAACGCTTGGGAATCAGTCCCTCCTCATTCCGACCCAGCACTATATACGTCAGAGCATTCGACAACACCCGCCAATCAGTGGAAGGGGAGGTCGACATAGAGGTACAGATAGGTCCGGAAATCTCCACCATCACATTTCAAATCCTGGATATATCAGCCTCTTTCAACATTTTGCTCAGACGACCTTGGCAGCATAAGGTTGGAGTTGTGCCATCAACTGTGCATCAACGGGTAAAGTACATCTATGGAAATCAAGTGATCTCTATCCATGCAGAGAATGAGCTCATCATTCCTTCCAATGCTGCTGCCACTGAACCAGATATCCCTGTCATCAACATCCAACACTCTGAAGAAGACGTCCCGTTTCATAGTTTTGAATTCGAGACTGTGAACACTATTGCTAATCCGGAACCGATAAGGGTGGATCTTGTCTTTTCACCAGCAGAACGTCTGAGCCTTAAGTATAGGATAAATAGTCATTTCAAGTCCAGAAAGATACCGCTGGTATATAATCAATGCAAATGGGGACTCGGGTACAGGGCAATCTTCATGGATAAAAGAAAGAAGAAATTTAGGTGCTCACCCATTTAATTCATCAGGCCAGGAGAGCCTTGTAGAGATCCAAGAATGAACCAACCAACTACACTACACACAGGCCTCCCGATGAGCCTAGCTTGGGCCATGTGGCCCCCCATTCGATGGGACTGGATTCTTGAACCATCTAAGCCTCCGGAAGAAAAAGGTCAAATACAACAACTTTAGGACCAGGGTACTCTGATACCTGCTCCCAACCAAGGGCACAACCTGCCCACTTCAACTCCAGTCAACCAGGGGCATAACCTGCCTAATTCAATTCCAGCCAACCAGGGGCACAACCGGCCCATCTCAACATCAATCAGCAAGGGGAACGACCCGCCCATCTCTGCAGAATCAACATCATCAATCATTAGCCAAGGGCAGAAGCAGCCCATCCATTGGACCGAGAAGGGAAAATGGCTAGCCCTGGATTGGTCCGATGTCCAGATTCTAAACTCATGTCTCGTTGTGGAACCAAACGAACTGTAATGTGAGGTAAGTGATCCGGGAGGAACTGAGTATGACTCAGATCTCAAACCCAACCAACGAGAAATCATGGTCATTGGGCCAGACTGTGATTCTTCGCCCAAATCATCAACTCCCACCTCTTTAGGGGAAGGAGTGTGGGGTCTTGAATGGTCATTTGTTCCCCTAACTTTTGAATTAGCCAGAGCGTCATCTGAGGGCTCTGACCTCCAAAAAAAAAAACCGCCGGTTTAAGCAGCGAACGGAACTTTGGGACAAGCTGGGATCAATCATAGTCTGCAATGCCCGCTTGTTCAAGGTCCTGTAAATTTCAAAAACCGAAAAAAATAAAAAACTTTCAAAAGACAAAAACATCTAGCATTTCAATTTCAGAAAATTCTCAAAAGCCAAAAAAAATATTTCTTTTCCTACATTCAATAATGTGCCGAGTTTGTCTAAAGAGTCGCATGAGTTTGAAGTCGAATCATATGATCTTGACATCGAACTAAACTTCGAGCTCATGGGTTTGGATGAAGCTCGGGATGAAGAAGATGATGACCCGGCTCCTGAACTAGAGGACCTCCTCAAAAAGTTTGAATCTAAAGCCAATGTTGTAGCTGATGATTTCGAGATAGTAAACTTGGGGACACTTAAGATCCCTAGGGAAGTACGCATTGGAAAATCATTGCCACCAGAGATGAAGTAGAGAATGATAGAGTTCCTATCTCCAAGATTGTCTAACTTCACGTTCTCATATGAAGACATGCCGGGGCTCGATGAAGAACTCATTGTACACCATCTGCCAACCAAGTCGGATATGAAGCCAGTGAAGCAGAAACTTCGAAGAATGAAGCCAGAATAGGCCCTGAAAGTCCAAGATGAAGTCATCAAGCAGTACAATGTAGGATTCTTGGTAGTCTCCAACTACTCGGAATGGCTCGCCAACATCGTGCCAGTACCGAAGAAGGATGACAAGGTTTGAATGTGCATCGACTTCCGATATCTCAACAAAGCCAGTCCTAAAGATGATTTCCCTTTGCCACATATCGACAATCTGGTAGACAACACTGTTGAGTACAAGGTCTTCTCATTCATGGATGGGTTCTCAGGTTACAATCAGATCAAGATGGCCGTCGAAGATCGTCAGAAGACATCGTTTATCACTCCCTGGGGAACCTTTTGTTACAGGGTAATGCCGTTCCGTCTGAAGACCGCAGGAGCAACATATCAGTGAGCAATGACAGCATTATTCCACGACATGATGAACAAAGAGCTTAAAGTATATGTGGACGATATGATCGTCAAATCTTGCACGATCGAAGGACACTTTGAAGATCTAAAGAAGTTATTCAACAGATTATAAAAGTACAAGCTCCATCTCAACCCTCAGAAATGTGTCTTCGGTGCAATGGGAGGCAAACTCCTTGGCTTTATGGTGAGCGAGGATGGCATCAGGGTCGACGAAACCAAAACCAGAGCAATCATCGAGATGCGCCCCCTAGAACAGAGAAAGAAATTTGTGGCTTCCTCGGTAGAATTCAATACATTAGTCGCTTCATCACATAGCTCACACCTATTTGTGAACCCATATTCAAGCTCCTCTGGAAGAACGTTCTAAAATAATGGAATGACAATTGTCAAGTTGCCTTCGACCGCATCAAGAAATATCTCATGAATCCTCCAATCCTACTGCCGGCCACTCCTGGACGACCACTATTGTTATACATCTCGGTAGCAGCAGAAGCCATTGGCTGTGTTCTTGGCCAACACGACGAGATCGGAAAGAAGGAACAAGCGATATAAGACTTAAGTCGAAAGTTCACCGACTACGAGACCAGGTATTCCTCGATCGAGAAGACTTGCCTCGCCCTGGTCTGGGCAACTCAGCGACTCCGTCAATATATGATTGCATTCCCTATTCTCCTCCTCGCTCACATGGATCCACTTAAGTACTGTTCGAGAAACCAGCGCTCACTGGAAGGATAGCTAAATGGAAGCTACTCCTGTCTAAATTCGACATCACCTATGTCACTCAAAAGGCAATCAAGGGGCAGGTCCTTGTCGATCATCTTCCCGCCCACTCTCTCCTAGATTATCAACCGCTCAAAACATTCTTCCCTGATAAAGATCTCTTGCTTATCGAAGAAGAAGAAAAGAAGAAGAAAGATGAGTGGATGTTATTCTTTGACGGCGCAGCAAATTCTAAAGGGAGTGGTATCGGAGCAATCATCTATTCCCCAGACAATGTCCCTATTCCTATCTCAAGGCGCATAGCATTCGAGTGCAACAACAACATAACAGAGTATGAAGAATGCATCGCTGGTCTAAGGGAAGCCAAAAACTTGAACGTCAAGAAGCTACGAGTATTTGGAGACTCACAGCTTATCATCAATCAGACCAATGGAGAATGAAAAACCAAGGACGAGAAGTTGATACCATATCACGTGTACCTTGAAGATCTAATCGAAGAATTCGAAGAAGTCACCTTCTCATACATGCCCAAAACCAAGAATCAGTTTGCAGATGCTCTTGCTACACTTACAACAATGGTCGAGATCCCGAAAGGAGCTTCAGAATGGGAGCTCACAGTCAAAACTCAAGATGAACCTGCTTTCTGCCTGCAAATAGAAGGAGCCGAAGCTGTCCCTGATAAACCTTGGTATGCTGACATCAAGCAATATCTCGAAACCTAGGAGTATCCAAAGTCAGCAACAGCAACAGATCGCCGAACCATCCAGCGTTTGGCCGGCCAGTTCACCATCAGTGGTGAAGTTCTTTACAAGTGATCCTATAATCACATCCTCCTTCGATGCGTCGATGAAACAGAAGCTGCAAAGATCATGAAAGAAATACACGAAGGAATCTGTGGCCCACACATGAACGGGCACATGATGGCAAAGACGATTCTATGACTCGGCTACTATTGGCTCACCATGGAAACAGACTACTGTCAGCATGCCAAAAAATGCTCCAAGTGTCAGGAGCACGTGAATCAAATTCATGCCCCCTTATTAGAATTGTACAACCTGACGACTCCCTAGCCCTTCTCTATGTGGGGACTTGACATCATTAGGAAGATTAGTCCTAAAGCATCAAATGGTCATGAGTATATACTTGTGGCAATTGACTACTTCACCAAGTGGGTAGAGGCAACTTCCTACACCACAATTGCAGCATCCCAGGTGATCAAATTCTTGAAGGACAACATCATATGCCGGTATGGAATCCCAATGCTATCATCACAGATAATGGGACCCCGTTCGTCAACAAGAAGATGGATGACTTTCTTAGCAAATTCAAGATTCAACGTCATCGATCGAGCCCTTACCGTCCTCAGATGAATGGTGGGGTAGAAGCCGCAAACAAGACAATCGTCAGGATACTCGAGAAGATGGTCGAGACTTATCGAGATTGGTCAGATATGCTCCCATATGCACTTTGGGCCTATCGAACATCTATACGGTCTGCTACAGGCATTACTCCTTTCAAGCTTACTTATGGAATGGAAACAGTTCTACCAGTCGAGGTGGAAATACCGTCACTACGTGTTACTAGAAAGCAGAATTGAAGAAGGAGAATGGCAATGGGCCAGATTCGATCAATTACAACTAGCAGATGACAAGTGCATGCATGCGCTAAGTCATTCCCAGTGCTATCAGAAAAGGATCGCTCAAGCTTACAACAAGAGAGTCTGAATAAGAAGTTTCAAGGTGGGCGACATGGTCATGAAAAAGATTCTACCGTCGCACCTTCCTGATCCCAGAGGAAAGTTCAAACCCTCGTGGGACGGACCGCTAATCATCAGAGAAGTACTTCCTGGAGGCGCCCTCAGACTCACTAGCATGAGAGGGGTGGACCTTCCAGAGCCAATTAATGCCGACAAAGTGAAGATCTTTCACGGGTAAGTCATTCTGACCTTATTGAGAGTTACATTAATAGAGCTGAAGTCAAGGGGCCGAAGCTAAAACCTCTGAGAAATCATTTCCGTCCACCAATAAATATTTTAAATAAGGGAATTAAAAAAAAGAGAAAATAAGAAGAAAATAAAAGAAAAATAGGGAAGCCAAAACAAGGCACCTGAGAAAAATCAACCCGAGAAGAAACACAATCACTCATCCATCCATCTCAGAAGGGTCTGTAGCTGAGACCGATAGCTCTGTCATCGTAACTTAGGATAAGGACTGAAAGGCTACCATCGGCTTGCAACGACGGATTCTCGACCTCTAGCCGCCGCAGTTAGCCAAAAATCCAGAAAAAAGAAAAAAAAAGAGAGATGTGTGCCTAAACAACTAGGGCGGAGTGAAAACCCAAAAGGGCGCTCCGAGTAAAAACAGTGGGCATATAGCGAACTTGGTGAAAATCTGAAAGGGCACCGAGGGTAAAAACAGCATAGCTGCCAAGGGGCAGGCAGGATCAAATACCCGGGACGTGGTGAAAACCTGAAAGGGCACCACGGGCAAAAATGACGGAAAAAGGCCGGTTGTGGTGAAAACTTGAAAGAGCACTACAAGCAAAAGTGGCTCAAATAAAAAAAGAAAAATTAAAAGTGCAGGTACCAAGAAATCAGACGGTCCAGATCAGTTCAAGCAGTTACAGTTCAAGAACAAGAAGAAGTACAGTCGGGAACAAAGAACTCTACAAACTTTGACAATCTCAGGAAGTAACAGTTTCCATTGCCTACATCTCTAAGGAACCAAAGGGATCACACAAGTCAATCTCGAGACATCAGTCTAAGCATTAGCCGAGCCTCAGTTCTGATTCCTACGTCCCGGTAAAAAATCCAGACACGCTCCCAAGATAACTCATGGCACAATAAGTTCTCAAAAGGTTTTCTCTTTTCATTAAATGCATCATGTTTCTTTTACATATATCATTCATCTTTTTTAAAAAATACCAAAAAATGCATCATCACTAGTCATGCAAAAAGGAATGTACAAACAGCCAACACAATCAATCTCTACCCTCTCCTTTGGCCACGTCAGGTATGTCCTCTGACTCATAATAAAATAACCTCGCTCTCAACCTGCTCACCTTTATACGCAGGTAATGCACCTCATCTCGCTCAAGGCTGCGGATCGCTGTCTCCTCATCAAACAACCTCTGATCGGCAGCCAATCTCCTCGATATCATCTCACAATGATACCGAAGTGCAGAGATCTCAGACAACAAGTGGCCATGAGTGGCCAAGAGGAAATCGGGATCGATGAATGGGCGCTCTTCAAATGGCTCATAATGAACTAGATGAAGAGCCAGCATTCTCAAGAATATCCTGCTCATCCTCATCGGCAGTCTGGTGCTAGCAAGGAATGTGCTGGTATAGAGACTGCTCAGCAACCCAGTGTTGGTATGGGGCGGTCGCCATCAGAAAAGTCCACAGCTCAAAACCAAGCAAATCAACAGTCAGGTGACTCACCCAGGATCCATCAATCTGAGTCTTAAAGTCAGATGATCGGGCTGGAAGTGCTCAACGCCCGATACCCGTGAAAGCAAATTGAGGAACATCCTGCTCATACCCGAACTGCCGCAGGAACCGGATAGGGTGATAAGAAAAGTAAGATCGAAGGCCTACTAGCATCAAAGGAAGGCGGTGTGCATCACAAAGTACTTGAGAAAGTGAAAGCCAAGATGACTCCCAACGAACATTCCCGTCACGCAGCTCAGCAAACATCCTGCAATACTGTTGAGCTCTTAATTGTGCATATTTTAACCCCAATTCATCACTCATTATGCATGGTTTTCATAATTTAAAGACTAATCAAATACATGTTTTGTGGTTGTAGGAATGAGAGTTACTTTGCCCAATTGATGACCAAAAGAGCTGATTTAGAACCTTGGATGAAGACCCAAGGAGGGCTGAAGGAAGAAGGAAGCAAAGAAAGAAGCAAAGAAAGAAGAAAATAGAAGAAAGAAAGGAAGAAAACAAGAAGAAAAAGAGACCGACCGGTCTTGACCGGTCGGCCAAGGAAGCCTGACCGGTCGGCCATGCTTGCTGGAGTAATGCCAAAGAGGGCCTGACCGGTCGTGACCGGTCGGCTAGCCCTGTCCGACCGGTCATGACCGGTCGGCCATGCAAGTTTCAGATTCCAGATTCTAAAACAGTAATGTATTCCCGCACCTAGTTTTTCAGACCAGTTTTCTAGGCCGATATTGATGATATTTGAAAATCCAACACATCCATGTCGAAGAGGAACTCGACGCCGAACTAACCCAAGTGGTTCCGTGTCGATCGGAGTTGCGGATTGATCATGATGACCAAAACAATACGAACTGTCCAGAAAGTTCTAGATTTCGCTGTTCCACTCTAGGCCGGTCCAGGTGGCCCATCATTGAGGATATGAAAAATCTACTTTGACCATCCTTTAGACCACATCCATATATGAATAACCACAAAAGTTTCAGATCAAAAGGGTGTGTGGTTTGATCGTACCGGTTGAAGAAAGATGGACCATCTAGAAAGCTCCAACTGCGCAGAGTTTATAAAAGCCCTAATTGTTCTAATTTTCGGACCACATTCTGAGATCGTTTTGGACAATCTAATCCATCTATCATGTAGAGGAAGAAGTTTTCTACTCATGTTCAAAATTTGAGATCAATCCGACCTCTGTACACTCTGGAGCATTGAAAGCAAGATGACTGGTTCTGAAGGTACCCGAAGTGCGCGATTTTGAGAGGCGGTCGGTGATGTGATTGGTGGGCCCATTCAGAGGATAATCTTGGAAATCTAAATCATCTATGAGGAATATCACATTACAAGGAAGCTACAAATCAAATTTGAAGGCAATCCGACCATTGGTTAAGCCGTACCAAGCGAAACAAATTCTGCTATATTGCTGTACTAGTGCTGCACTATAAAAGGAGGTACTCTCTTCTATTCCAGGGCAACCAAGGACGTGGGGAGCAAGGAGTTCAAGTCATAGGAGGCTTCCTAGCCTCCTCCAGCTAGTTTTTCTTCCTTTTCTTAGTTCTAGTTCTAGTTTTTAATATGCTTTTTATTAGCTAATCTCTTAGCTAGAGGTAAGAGGTGAACCTTATAGTTTTCTTAGATTGTTTAATTTGTTTTATTGGTTTTTAGTTTGGAATTCATGATTATGAACTAAGGTTTGAAGTTTATACAAGTTTTTAAGTAATTTTTCTTAGTCTTGTGATGACTCATGGATGTTTGGATGAATTACTTATCTTCTTAATTCGTTTGCAACAGTCTAGACCTGTATGATCCGAGGAATCGGAGTGCGCTCTAGTACTAAGCTCTTCATGAAGGGACTTCCTACCAAAGTTCTATTTTTCTGTTTTTCTGAATATGTATGGATTGTGCATGTGATTTGAATCTAGTTCAAATCATGATCTAGCCTTGTCTTGTGAGAGGACTTGAGGATGGTTATGATTGTGAACTGGACCTTTTGGAAAGGGGAATGACCTATGCAATTGAGCATGCTCAGCTCAGCCTTCATTGAGTGAATCCTATGCATAGAACTTACATATGACAAACTGTTTGGTTTAACAGCTCTATCATCCGACTAGATAGACAGGAATGTCGATTCTAGTTGAGAAAGTAAGAAATCATAGCGAATTATGCATCTAAGAAGAGCTATAAGTGGATCCTTGATGCTCTAGTTATCTTTTCATTATTAGATTTTCTATTTTATGTTAAAAATCAATTTCACAAACCTCTTTAATTCTAGTTATTAGGATAGTTAGAATTGTTTACTTCCTTCCCTGTGGATCGACCTCGGTCTTACCGAGTTTATTACTACATCGCAGCCTTGCACTTGAGGCGAGCGAACAAGTTTTTGGCGCCGCTGCCGGGGAAGAGGTTAAACGGTTCTAATTGTTCTAGTAACTATAGAGTAGTCTTAGTTAGGTAGGATTTTCAGTTTTTATAGAAGAAGATTTTCTGATTTTTTTTTTCTAGATTACTAACAATTTTTTGTTGGATTTTGTAGGACATTGTTGCTGACATATATCTCGCTCTATTGGGTAACATCTCTCCATCTCCCTTCTTTTTGTTCTTTTTTCTAGATTAGGGTAGTTCCAACTCTTTAAAATCTCATTTTGACTGATTGGAAGTGTGGTGCTTATGCATACCTTTTTGAAGATGAGATGACAGACCATGGAATCAAAACTCTTTATGATTGGAACCAATTTAAGCATAAGTATTATTCTGAGAGTAAATCAACCTCCACTACCCCCCAACGTAAGACGCTACGTGATTACTGGGTTGAAAATAACATGAGTATCCCACCAAGTTTAACAGGAGGTAGGAATAAGAAAAAGGACCGGGGGAGTAATGACCAACCGGTAAAGACATTGCGTGATCACTTGTATGGTTATGCCTATCAACCATCTTATCAGTCTTCGTCATATAACACGTATGGTCTTCATCGAGAGAGTCCTCACACCTCTAGTCCAATGGAGGATGAGCCAACCATGGATGTCAACAATTATCCTCAAGAGTTTCTTTCTCATGATCCTCAACCGACACGAACTCTTGAGGATACACTGCGAGAGTTTATGGAAATAACTGAGCAATGCATACAAAATCTCTCGTCATCTCAAAATATTGAACCCAACATTGGGAACACCGAATCAATCCCCAACAATGAGGAGGATGAGGCTATCCAAACCCAACCTTCTCTAGATTTAATGACTAAACTTCTAGAGGATATTGATCTTAGTGATCCCACCATTACCATCGATTATGGTAAATCAACTATCTCTTTTAGCTATTTCGATTTGAATGATGAAGAGATTTCAAGGACGGTTGACGAACCCGAGGAATCTACAAAATCTGAAAGTGATAGTTTGATTGCCTACAATGAGGGTTTAAAGGATGATTGTGAATCCATGATTTGTTCTTCCAAAGGGCCGAATGTTTTTGAATCACCGAAAGATATTCTTGCTAGAGAGATGGCCGAAGTCGATATTTTTAAGTCCTTCCACCAACAACACATGCCGGATTCTATTGTGGAAGAACTCCCTTGGGTTGAAAATTCTGCTTCTTTGGATGATGGGGTGGCACAATCTGAAATTTCAAAAGATCAACCAATGCTAGATGATGTGCTTACCACTAAATCTGAAAATTTTTCTTTGGAAGACCTCCCCTCTATAGAGGAGGAATTCCTTACCCTTGAAAAAGAATTTCCTCAATCACTTAGGGAGAACGAGGACCCTTCATTCGACTCTCTCGATTTCCTAAAGGAATGCATGACCCACCCCTATGATCTGGATGATGAGATGATTAAGGAGTTGGATAGTTTGTTAGACATGGTGTCGGTGCCTGAAGAACACCATTCCACTGATTTACACTCTTTACCATGGTTTGTGGAAGCACCATGCAAATCTGAATTTGTGGAGGAGACAATCCAAACTGAAAAATACTTAATGAATGTCTCTCCACCATCATGGGTTCTTCAACCCATTGAAAATTCTGATTGGGAGGACCCGTTTTTAATCAATTACAACACAATTCAGAACTTGAGGAGATATCTTTTTGCTGCTCTTATCTCCTCCTTACATGCGTGTGGTGCATACTATGATTGGACTTTCATGAAGAAATGCACACATGTATACATTCGAGCAGGACTTTGGATGGTCCTCATGAGAAATCTATTGAAATTCATGAAGATCCTGCTCAAATTTGATCATGTAGTCGATCAGACTAATCAAAGGTAGGTAGGTAGGTTAGGATTTCTTTCTGCATTTAGGATTGAATAAGTCTCATTGAGACAATGGAAGATGCTAGAATTGATCAACTTGCTACCTCAGGTACTCTCGTTCTCACTCTCCTTTGTTTTGTGTCATTGCTCTCATGTCATGCATATTGCATATCTTATTACATTGAGGACAATGTAAGATTTTGGTTGGGGGGTGAGATTCCTTAGCTGAATCTACTAGCTTTTGTGACATTTCGAGCAATTATGTAGAAAATTTTCGATTTTTCTAAAATTCAAAACTCTTTTGGAAAACGTTGTTTCTATGCATTCAAGATGATACGAGTATAAGAAGAGGAGATACGAAGTGAGTGATGTTGCAAGCTTTGAATTTCTTTTAATATAATGGTTTTATATGTGAATTCCCGTATTTATGTGAGTGATAGAAAATTTGAACACTTTTACACCTAGTTCACATTACACGATTTTCATGGGTTGAAAGGATTATGTGATTTGTGGATTAACTATACTTTGATTTAAGTTGTTGAGAAACCAAGCCGGGGTACTTTGTCCATCCTTGTCCATGGGAAAATAATGAAAGATATGGATTTCCAAAAATCCTATCTAATTTAAAAAGAAAAAGGAAAAGGAAGGATGAAATTGGGAATGATGGAAAAATGGTGGAAAATTCCGATTAGGGCTACCTACTACCAACCGGGGGATGGTCTACCCGTAACCAAAGCCGGAAATGGGACGTAGTGTGAAAGTCGTCGGAATGACGGTAAGACAAATTCCTGTCATAGGCTTGTTGTTGCTCTGTGCACCTTGAAATCCATAGTTTAGTTGATTTATGATGAAGATGAGCCCAGAAACTCATGAGATGAACTTTCACTATGCACACTAGGGTGAATTTGTTCAAGTTCTTCTATTTATCAATCAATTAGTGGGAATTTCATATAAATACTTATTATGTTCTAAGAGTTTAAGGTTTCAACTTCTATCACCTAATTTCTCTGATTTTTATGCTTGTGTGTCTTGGAATGTATAGAAGAATAGTTTTTAGAGGAGAGTTGGATTTGGAGAATGAAACTTGTTTCACACATGTTTTGCTCGGGACTAGCAAAATGCTGGTTGGGGGGTGTGTTGAGCTCTTAATTGTGCATATTTTAACCTCAATTCATCACTCATTATGCATGATTTTCATAATTTAAAGACTAATCAAATACATGTTTTGTGGTTGTAGGAATGAGAGTTACTTTGTCCAATTGATGACCAAAAGAGCTGATTTAGAACCTTGGATGAAGACCCAAGGAGGGCTGAAGGAAGAAGGAAGCAAAGAAAGAAGCAAAGAAAGAAGAAAATAGAAGAAAGAAAGGAAGAAAACAAGAAGAAAAAGAGACCGACCGGTCTTGACCGGTCGGCCATGCTTGCTGGAGTAATGCCAAAGAGGGCCTGACCGGTCGTGACCGGTCGGCCATGCAAGTTTCAGATTCCAGATTCTAAAACAGCAATGTATTCCCGCACCTGGTTTTTCGGACCAATTTTCTGGGCCGATCTTGATGATATTTGGAAATCCAACACATCTATGTCGAAGAGGAACTCGACGCCGAACTAACCCAAGTGGTTTCGTGTCGATCGGAGTTACGGATTGATCGTGGTGACCAAAACAATACGAACTGTCCAGAAAGTTCCAGATTTCGCTGTTCCACTCTGGGCCGGTCCAGGTGGCCCATCATTGAGGATATGAAAAATCTACTTTGACCATATTTTAGACCACATCCATATATGAATAACCACAAAAGTTTCAGATCAAAAGGGTGTGTGGTTTGATCGTACCGGTTGAAGAAAGATGGACCATCCAGAAAGCTCCAACTGCGCAGAGTTTATAAAAGCCCTAATTGTTCTAATTTTCGGACCACATTCTGAGATCGTTTTGGACAATCTAATCCATCTATCATGTAGAGGAGGAAGTTTTCTACTCATGTTCAAAATTTGAGATCAATCCGACCTCTGTACACTCCGAAGCGTTGAAAGCAAGATGACTGGTTCTGAAGGTACCCGAAGTGCGCGATTTTGAGAAGCGGTCGGTTATGTGATTGGTGGGCCCATTCAGAGGATAATCTTGGAAATCTAAATCATCTATGAGGAAGATCACATTACAAGGAAGCTACAAATCAAATTTGAAGGCAATCCGACCATTGGTTAAGCCGTACCAAGTGAAACAAATTCTGCTATATTGCTGTACTAGTGCTGCACTATAAAAGGAGGTGCTCTCTTCTATTCCAGGGCAACCAAGGACGTGGGGAGCAAGGAGTTCAAGTCATAGGAGGCTTCCTAGCCTCTTCCAGCTAGTTTTTCTTCCTTTTCTTAGTTCTAGTTCTAGTTTTTAATATGCTTTTTATTAGCTAATCTCTTAGCTAGAGCTAAGAGGTGAACCTTATAGTTTTCTTAGATTGTTTAATTCGTTTTATTGGTTTTTAGTTTGGAATTCATGATTATGAACTAAGGTTTGAAGTTTATACAAGTTTTTAAGTAATTTTTCTTAGTCTTGTGATGACTCATGGATGTTTGGATGAATTACTTATCTTCTTAATTCGTTTGCAACAGTCTAGACCTGTATGATATGAGGAATCGGAGTGCGCTCTAGTACTAAGCTCTTCATGAAGGGACTTCCTACCAAAGTTCTATTTTTCTGTTTTTCTGAATATGTATGGATTGTGCATGTGATTTGAATCTAGTTCAAATCATGATCTACCCTTGTCTTGTGAGAGGACTTGAGGATGGTTATGATTGTGAACTGGACCTTTTGGAAAGGGGAATGACCTATGCAATTGAGCATGCTCAGCTCAGCCTTCATTGAGTGAATCCTATGCATAGAACTTACATATGACAGACTGTTTGGTTTAACAGCTCTATCATCCGACTAGATAGACAGGAATGTCGATTCTAGTTGAGAAAGTAAGAAACCATAGCGAATTATACATCTAAGAAGAGCTATAAGTGGATCCTTGATGCTCTAGTTATCTTTTCATTATTAGATTTTCTATTTTATGTTAAAAATCAATTTCAGAAACCTCTTTAATTCTAGTTATTAGGATAGTTAGAATTGTTTACTTCCTTCCCTGTGGATCGACCTCGGTCTTACCGAGTTTATTACTACATCGCAGCTTTGCACTTGAGGCGAGCGAACAAATACAAGGGCTCACTCATCCTAACTGTATGTGGAAGAAACTCCACGATGTGTCGCATGAGGTCAGAGCCATGAATGCCGGGGAATGATGCAGGAACAGTCAGCGAAAGACGCTCCCATAGCCAGATCTGATCATAAGAAGATAAAGCAGTTCAGCAAAAGTAAAGCAAGTCCCAAAAGAAAAGAAAAAGAAAAGTGCAGAAAAGATACCTGGAGAAATGCACAACAGCCACGAAGGACACGGGTACGGCCTAGGGCACAGTCAGTCAGCCCATTAAACAGCTTAGCCAAGACGAGAGAAATGATCCCCTGCCGTCGAGTAGCTCGGCTGATCACCTCAAAGAGCATAGGAGTCTGAGATCTGCGCCATCCCAAGAATAGCACCTCAGCTATCAAACAGAACATCAGTGCATTCCGGGAAAGTAAGGGCCCCGCCACACTCCAAGGGCTCGAGAAAAGATCATACAGCAAGTCCAAGGAGAACACCATAGCATCTTGGCCAGTAGCTGCAGGCTGAACAAGATATGGGATCCCAAACTAGTCCTGCGGTGTGGCAGTCTTCGGCAAAGTCTTCGGCGAAAAATACTGAGCATAATCCCAAGGAAGAACGGTCAAATGCGTAAGCTCCTCTAAATAAGTTCCCATCTCCATGTCGTTAAACGCGAACAATTTCAACGAGGGGACCCAGTCGATCAGTGCAACCCCGAACATCCTCCAATCAATGTCAACTCTAGCCATGTGGATCAGACCGCCGAAGCCATAGGACCCCAAATCTCGAATCTCATAAGCTGACAAGCTATCAAGCTAGGCAAGCAGTTGTGGTGAGCAAGAAGGACGAGGAAGCAACTGACAAGTGCTTACAGGAATCCCCTCCAGAACAAAAGGCCCAGGAATCGACGACAGCTCATCAAGGATAGGAAGATCAACGGGCGAAGGAGAAGGAAAAGCTGGAACATCTGTAAACTCAACAGCCCCTGATCCATCCCCAGTAGCGACTATGTCTAATATAGTCGCATCACTATCTGAAACAATCACGACTTCAGCTGCACGAGAAGACTCACCCGCCTTGTGAACTGAATGTGTAAAGGGTCGGCAATCAGGAGAAGGATGGTACTCTCCATCGAAAAAGCTATCAACGAAAATCACACCGCACATCACGGCATCCTGATCAATCTGACTGCTGAAAAATGTATCAGAACCATCAAGAATGGCCCCGGCAACCCCGATCGAAGAATCTACGGTCAGATCTGGACCTGCAGTCCTCTCCAACATGAAGTCATGGATCCAACCATCATCCTGTCCAATCAAAGGGATCATCAGGACATCCACACTGTCCATCATCAGGGGGACATCATCAATAATCACATCAAGTCCACCCAAGCAAGTGTGTCGCACATCTCGGCCATCATCAAGAGCATCCAAGCCATCAAAGGTATCATCTGAACCATCCATACCATTCAGACATGAGATAAGCCCATCTATGTCCATCGTGTCCCCATCATCACCATCGATCACATTGTCCATGCGGCCCACACTCCAAGGATGCGTAGCCTAGCTATGTCCCATCTCCCCATCTTATCCATACCATCTAAAACTCCATCATCCAATGACCTATCTAAATCCGAAATTCTAGCTATCCCACCATTAATGGAGTCATTAAAAGCTCCATTAACCACCAAGCTTAATTCTTCATCAATGCTCCCTCTTAAAGCCCCATCTACCCCATTCATTAAAGGCATCTCCTCTCCATCAAAGCTCAATTGAAAATCTGGAGTGTGGGACCCACCATGGACAGCTCCCACAGCCCCTAGATCTCCACCATCCATTGCTTGGGAAAGGACAAAGTGAGAAGAAGACAAAAAGAGAAGAAAAGTGAAGACAAAAGAAGGATTCAATGGTTGGATCGAAACCTCGTGTGCGCAGAATCGAGGAGACAGCAACAGAGGGCAGTGAGGAATGTCTGAACCAGGGCCCGCACGGACTGCACATGAGGAAAGGTTTGGGCGACCCCTTGTGGGCCGCCCGTACGGACGGGTTTCTCTCTCTTCGCGGGATTGGCCTATTCGTCTTTTGGTAGGTGGGACTGCCAGTCCATGTCAGAAGTTAGCACCCTGAGGGCCGCCCAAGACTCCAATCAGCTCCAGATTTCATTTGAAGCTGATCTGAATCGTCTGAAAGATACCCCACCTGTCTAATCATGAAATACTGCGGACAAAATGGGTCTGATCAAGTCAAAGAGAAGGAAAATTAGTCAAGAGTGATCCACAAGCAATCTAAGCCACACAAAGGCTAGATCGTCATGATCCAAGCCGTGGAAAACTTGCAAAGCTCCTCCAATAGTCAGATCAATGGTTTGATTGCTAAGAAAGAAGGTCAGAGTCTAAGACCTGATCACCAGGTGGGCCCCCAGGGCCAAATCAAGCAATCTGAGCCGTCCAAGTCATCATCCGCACCATGGAAAGCCTTTTTAGCCTCACAAACATCACGGACAGGTGATCCAAAGCAAAGCTGAAGTCAGGAAAGGGCCCACAAGGCCAAATTAAGCGATCCGAACCATTCAAGTCATCATCCATGCAGTTAAGAAGTCTCATCTTCCACAAATCATTAAAGAATGAGTTAGAAATCAAAGCATCCAAGCATCATCAAGGAATTTGAGACAAATTGGGGTTCAATATTCATTTAGAAGATCTTCATACAGCAGAAAAATAAAAGCAAAAAGGCCTTAGAATGACAAGAAGGCCACACATCAACGAGCTAGATACATTCTTAAGAACAGGCTACAAATCACCAACATAATCATCATCATCCCTTCTCTCATCCCACTCCCGACGATGAAGATCCATCAGAGGAGCTGTCACTGATCCTCCAGCGTACCTGCGACGACCCCCTGGAACATAAAGTGAAGGAAGCAGAGGTCCCTGTCCGTATAGCAAATACCACTCGTCGTAGTCACGATCCGGGATCGTGAAGCGAAACCCGGGCTGGCCCGTAAGAGCATCGGCCATATCATCAGTCGGAGTCTGAGCAGCCGGAGGAGGTGCAGAACAAGGAACCCGAGCCACACCAGTGATCTGTCGGAGCAGCCTCTCGCCCAGGTACCATTGAAATGATTCAGCATCGGAGAGCATGATCCAAAGACACAAAGAATCATATGCTTCTACACGCTGAGGGGTATAGTAAAGAGGAAAGTTGGCGTACGACATCCGAGCGAACTACAACAAATGAGTTCATCACAATCAGCCCAAGTGCAGCACGACGGATAAGGAAAACAAGATACTTACGTCCTCAACGGTCAGTCCGTCTATGTCAGCGTGCCAATTATCCCCAGACTCTCGAGAATTTCGTTAACGGTTTTGCTGATGCTAGTGCATGAAGCGGTACAAGGATGACTCAACACCATCCCGTATCCTCGGCGAGAGGTGAGCAAAATGATCGTAAAAATAGGTCTGGACAAGGGCAGACATAATGATCAGATGAAGAAAGAAGACAAATGTCTCCAGGGAAGGTTAAAAAAAATACCTCCACAATGGGCCAGAAACCTGTGTAGGACCGGCTACTCCGGGAGGTCTTATCTAAACCTTGGAAGATACGAGTCAAGATAGCCCCGTTCCAATTATACGAATGATGAAGATCCTCAACTAAGAGAAGAAATCTAGGATCGACCCTTTCGTTCGCATGACAAAAAAGGAACGACCCAAAGGCGTAAGTAATCATGGCCCGTGCTTTGTGAAGGGCCTCCAGCTTAGTAGTGGGGATGACAGCAGCGAAGGTGTTGTAAAACCATCACAATTTCACTTGGTGGCTCTGGAATTCATTCTCAGGTGGGACGGCTCCTACAAGTCGTATCCAATCAGTGGAAGTAATGGGAGCAAGAGAGCCGGCGTGGGAAACAACTGCCCCATGGAATGGAAAGCCAATCTGCATGTATATATCTAGGGGAGTTATTCCCCACTCGCGACAGGGAAGTTGAAAGGTGTGGGTCTCATCCCTCCACCTCTCACAAAGAGCCGCGAGTAGCATGCAGTTGGCGTTATTGTTGTGAAAGCATAGTGCGAGAAGGCTTGCAAAAGGAGTATCAGCCAGAACACATTCAAGCATAGGCTGTGGTTGTCTCACCCAATCATCCTAGAGATCTGGGGTACGTCGGCCCTTTATGGAGGGAGGAGGTTGGTGATCCTTGGTTAAAGAACACGTATGAGTCCCTCAGCAAACAATGAAGGCCTGGTCATCCTCATCGACCGCCCTTCGCCCCCTTGTACCATCCGCCATCAAATCCTACAAGCTTGGCAAGGTAAGTCCTTTTTCTTTACCCGTTAAAATCCAAATCATTATCTAGGAAACCCATGGATTTGGACTCACATTCAAATGCAAAAATCCAATGTCCAACTCCATATGTTACCTAGGATATGTGTCGGGCCCATTGAAGAAAGCAAGGCCCACCTTAAAGAGGGTTGCATGCCATGCCTTAGGTAAGGAAAGTCCACTATCCGAGGACACATTTTGGGCAACAAATGCACTCAAGTGCCATGAGATCAAAAGGGATAAGAATCCAACTTCACATGAGAAATCCCTCTTCAAAGTCCATGTGTGACCAAGGCTTGGTTCACTTTTCATACCAAGGCCATGATCCTCATTTAAGATGTTTCCATCTTTTTACACATGTACATGGACAAGTGAGGAATAGAAAGGAAATTGGCCCCCAAGAGCAACTCAAGGGCCCCACCTCAATGGATTGAAAGGAGCACATAGCCCACTTGAAGAAACATGAGAACCCATTCATGGGTTAACCATGGGCAACTTATGTGCATCATCTTGATAAATGTTTTAACTATGAGAGTACAATATGGTGGTTTACCCACAAACATATGAATCAAAGAAGCCAATGGTGAAAATTGATGCACATAGCCCACATGAAGAATTAAAGTTGGAAATGTCCATGCAAGGACAAATTTGGGCAACTTATGTGCACCAATTTCTTCACCAAAAAGGGAAACCATTTGACCACAGGAGGGCATGGCTTGATGAGTCACTCAATCATCATGAAAATGGCTAAGAATGGTATACATAGTCCACTTGAAAATCAAAATCCAAAATGCCCCAAAGCATGGGACAAATTGGGCAACTTATGGGTATCATTCTTTCCCACAAATTAAAAGAAAAATCACTCATCTTTGAGAATGATGGTGGATGACCCACCAAGCACCCCAAGAGAAGTTCAAGGAGCTATGGTTGCATGGATAGCTCACTTGAAGAAGAGTCATCCATTTGAGGTTGGGAGCATTAAAAGGAAGCTCTTGAGATCCACTTTCCTACAACATGAGAAAACCATTTGAGCTTAGTGAGATTGTTGAAACAACTCACTCATGGGACTTGTAGATGATTAAGTAACTCAAGTCCTCCATCCATCTAAAGAAAAGGCATGAAGGAAAAGAATCCTACATGCATAAAGTGTAGTGGTGCACACATAACTAAAAGAAATTCACGAGTTTCAATGGGGGCCCAAAAGCCCATCTATATGGAAAAATTCCAAGGAACCCACCACACTTTGTGCATAAGGATGTACATCATAATCAAGAGATGGTGGAAGATTTGGGCCACTTGTCCATAAGGGCCCAACTAAGAAATTCTAGCCCACTTGAGATCCAAGTGAAGAATGGGCTAGTCACTTTTGTCCATACACATGTGAAGAAAGATGGGGCCACCCAAAGTGAGCTCTATGAGCCCAAAACTTGAGGTGGGCCCTACCATTCCCATGGGCCCAAACCTTGAAAAGAAGATGGAAACGAAAAGAAAGCTCCAAGAAAAATGACAAGGAGAAGAGAGCATGAGGGAGCCTAAAATGAAGTATTGGGCCCATCAAATACACCAAGGGCCATGACTTCACTTTGAGCCCATTTGATACACATAAAAAGGGGCCCAACTCCCATGGAAAAAGATAAGATAACATGGAAAAATTACCCTTTACATATACATGAAGGGAGTGTGAAAGAAGAAAAGAAAAATAAAATGGAAGCTTGCAATGTTCCTCTCCATGCACCACCTTGAGAAGAGATTGGAGATGTAGAAAAAAGCCAAAAGACTTGGGCCCACCTTGACTCTCTTCGAATATCTACATGAAGAAAAGGAAAAGAACATGAGAAGAGACAATGAAGAAGAAAACAATGAAATGAAAGAAAAGGAATGGTCCATACCTTCACCACTCACCAAAAGGGGGACCACCTTGCTGTCGCAAAGCTTCACTAGGCCCCCACCACTTGAAAAGAGCAAAAGACCACCAAAAGGAAGAAAATTTTTAAGAAAGAGAGTGTAGGAAAGAAGAGAGAGATTGCATGTTGGAGGAGCCAAGGGTGCCCCATGTTTTATAGAAAAGGGGAGGGCACCCCATTTTCCGACCCACTAGAAAAACCAGTGGGCAAAAGTGGCTTGGGCGGCACCCAGGGGGCCGTCCGTCCTCCCACTTGGTTGAAACGACTTCTCACCTCTCTCCTTGGGAAGAACTCCTCCTTGGGAAGGGTGGTTGCAAGTGAATCTTGTACCTCCATGTAAGAATGAAGTGATGGAAGAGGAGGAGAAAAAGAAAAAGAAAATCTTACCAAAGTCTCATGTGGTGAGAAATTGGGGAGAAATTAGCTTGATGATGTGGAAAAAGCTCCATGAAATTTTCAAGAAAAAGAAAAAGAATTGACTTGGTCAAACAGTGATCTCAACCATCCAAAGTGATGGCCTAATGATCTGAATCATTCTCAGAAAAAACCCCGGGAATTTCCAACCTTGATCTCTACCAGTCTCCCCTCCCTAGTGGTCCGAAGACCTTAAACTACGTCGGGACCAAGATCCCAAGGAATTTTTAATAAAAACCGGCATCGGTCCTGATTGCTTGAATCAAGATCCGATGACTTCAGACATTTTCTAAAAAATAAAAAAAATATATATGCATTTTCATGCCTCGCTTGTACATAATGTTGGGTCCGAAGACCTTAAACTACGTCGGGATCAAGATCCCGAGGGATTTTCAATAAAAACCGGCATCGGTCTTGATCGTTCGAATCAAGATCCGATGACTCTGGACATTTTTTTTCTAAAAACAAAAAAAAAAAAAATATTTCCAACGTTGCTTGTACATAAGTTTTGGTTCGAAGACCTTAAACTACGTCGGGATCAACATCCCGAGAGATTTTTAATAAAAACCAGCATCGATCCCAGCCGTTCGGGCCAAGATCTGATGACCTGGATCATTAAAAAAAAAAGAATGTGTGTCACTCTAATCTGTACACAAAGTTTTGGTCCGAAGACCTTAAACTACATTAGGATCAACATCCCGAGAGATTTTTAATAAAAACTAGCATCGATCCCAGCCGTTCGGGCCAAGATCTGATGACCTGGATCATTTTGAAAAAATAAAAAAATGTGTGTCACTCTAATCTGTACAAAGTTTTGGTCCGAACACCTTAAACTACGTCGGGATCAAAATCTCGAGAGATTTTCAATAAAAACCAGTGTTAATCTTGATCGCTCAAATTGGGATTTAACAGCTTGGAACATTTCGAAAAATCACATAAAGAATGTATTTTCAGCTTGTACAAAGTTTTGGTCCGAAGACCTTAAACTATGTCGGGATCAGGATCCCGAGGGATTTTTAATAAAAACCGGCATCGGCCTTGACCGCTCAGATCAAGATTCGATAACCCAGATCATTTCTGAAAAAAAATACCAAAAAGATTTTAAGCTTTTCATAAAAACCAATATCAATCTCAATCACTCTAGTTGAAGTCTAGAACTCTCCTAAAACAAAAAAAAAAATTCACCGTCAATTAACTGCACAAATTTACCCCCAGCGGTCTGAAGACCTAAAACTACACTAGGATTAACTTCTCGGGGGCTTTCTTTCCCAACCTGTTCTGGACATGGCTGACACTTGATCGTACTTATGTCCGGAATCTTCTAAATAGGTAAGGGTTAAGGCGGGCAGAGCCCCGCAACCTTGTTCGTGTTGAACGCATCGTGAAAGACAACCTTGATTTGGAAGTCGCTGTTGAATCTGACGGATGTTCCCTGTTCCTAAAACTCATGAAGGGGATTAATACAGTTGGGAGGTGAAGCGCACCCTCACGGAATTGTGAGCAACATAAGACCCCAAACTGGATTGACAAAGGGAAATGTGAGGATGTGGCTCATTTTGTGGCCGAAGGAGTCCGTCGGACGATACGTGGTCTATGTGCATTGCACATGAGGAACAGGCAACTTTGTGGGTGTGTTGATTGAAATTCCTCAAAATCTCCTCATCCGAAGATGTAAAACTATGACACTTAATTGTGTGAGATTCGTCTTGCTCACTGACGTAAAATGGATCGGGTGCCTTACCAGTAGTAGAAGCTGGAAATGGATGAAAATTCCATACCTTCCCCTGCATTTCAGAAAAAATCAGAAAAAAACCAAAACATTGCAAAATCACCTTTCAAAAATCACAAAAATATTTCCCTTGCTTTCAATAAACACCGATCTTTACTCTGACCAAATTTTATAACCAAAATACGGTGGTCAAAGATAGCAAAGACTCGAGACCCGCGAGCACCTTTTTGGTGGTGTTTAATCACCGAACCCTCATGGTCGAGGCTCGCATATCATAAAAGTGCGGTATACATCGCCCAATATGCGAGCATCTCAGCTCGTGGTCGTTGAAAGGGGGTACATCTCAACATGCGAGCAGTTGTCTCCGAGCCCTAACATCCTCCACTTTTTCAGTACCAGCAGCCTGTATAGGCCGGTTTTTGGGCTTATCTTTGTTCGTGGCTCCGGATTGTAGGAGATCACCATCAAGGGGCGTAATCAACTAGATGTCTAACTGGAGTAGGCCATCCCCTTATCTAGGGATTAGTAGGATAAACACCTTATCTCCAGAAATCAGCAATAATCTTAGCGTCTTGCGTAACAGATTGGATCACCCAGATCTATATAAATAGATGACTTCATAGAGGATAAAGGTACACAATCCCTAAGCTCATATCCAGCTATTTACTTTACAACCATGTCCCATCTGACTTAAGCTTCGGAGGGCCAACGGCTGGACGCCAGCCACCCTTAGTTTTCTCTTGTGTTCTTTCAGGTCTGAAGGGGAGTTAACTTGAAGGAAGGTGAACGTCTGGAGGATCCTGTTACCAAATCCGACATAAACAGAGGCCATCCCCTTATCTAGGGATTAGTAGGATAAACACCTTATCTCTGGAAATCAGCAGTAATCTTAGCGTCTTGTGTAACAGATTGGATCACCCAGATCTGTATAAATAGATGACTCCACAGAGGATAAAGGTACATAATCTCTAAGCTCATATCCAGCTATTTACTTTACAACCATGTCCCATCTGACTTAAGCTTCGGAGGGCTAACAGCTGGACACTGGCCACCCTTAGTTTTCTCTTGTGTTCTTTCAAGTCTGGAGGGAAGTTGGCTTGAAGGAAGGTGAACGTCTGGAAGATCCTGTTACCAAATTCTATGTAAACAGATTGGCGCCGTCTGTGGGAACAGGTCATTGAATTAGCCATTCTAATCATTGATCATTATTTCCCACCATGCCTCCCAAAAAGACGGTTCATCCCTTCACTTCAAGATAGACGTTACCTTCGCCTGACATTACTGAACCAGCACCGAATCTCCCTCAGACTGCTTCGACGGGCATACCCTAGGGAGAGTCTAACGTGCCATTACAAAACCCATTTTTCGAGGTATCCGGCAGTCAAGAAGATGTTATGCGTTTCCTCAGAAACACACTTCTAACTCTCAAAGCCGGGTTTCAAACCTTATCTAATCGGTTTGATCAACACTTTCCGGAACCACAACAGCAACCTTCAGAAGGGTCGTCGATGCAACCTGTACCAGTGGCTTCCAGACACTGCGGGTGAGCCACGAAGCCAGCCAAATCCTCCTCCTTCAAATTGAATGCCACTCGGCAATCAAGTTCCGGTACCCCCTCCACATTCTATACATTCTAGTGCCTCTCGGCAACAACAATCTCAGGGGTCTGCCATCGTAACTTCAAGCTACACCTTACCATGGGAAGGAGATCTCAAAAGAATCCAGGATCGCTTCGACAATATGGAACAACGATATCGGACTAACCTACCACCTATTGCTAGTGCGTCAATCCACCGATCTGAATCTCCCTTCACCCGAGAGGTTATAGAGGCACCTTTGCCTAAGAAATATCGTACGCCTATCATCGCTTCGTATATAGGCACGGGCGATCCTCTCGAACATCTGGAGACGTATAAGTCTCTTATGGAGCTGGAGGGACACAGTTTAGAGATTATGTATAGGCTTTTTTCCTAACTCTAAAGGATGCAGCATGTACATGGTTTCGAGGCCTGAAACCTTGGTCAATCGGATCCTTCTCCCAATTATCGGAGCTCTTCCTCTCTCAGTTCATGGAGAGCATCCGCACCAAGAAGCCAGCATCTCATTTAGTGGATCTAAAGCAGCAGCATGGGGAGATAATTAAGGAGTTTACAGTTCAATTCACTGCAGAAGCTATTCAAACTGAAGGTTACACTGAGGATAAAGGCCTCACCGCCCTTATAGTTGGAATTACAAGCTAAAGATTCCGATTTGTCCTGGATAAAAACCCTTATAAAACAATGACAGAATTCCAGGCCAAGGCTAAAAAATACATCAATGCGGAAGAAGTCGCTTTGGCGTGTCACAATATATAGGGCAAGAAGCGTAAGTCTGAAGAGATCTCTCCTCCGGATAAGAAACATCAGCGTGATCGGCGGGACCGTTCCCCTAAGAAGCCCTACTCTGGTAAATATCATAATTATACACCTCTTAACCAATCTCCTGAGAAAGTGTTAATGGAGATCAAGCACAAGCCTTACGTGAAGTGGCCTTCAAAGATCAAGTCCGATCCTGAAAAAAGAGATAAGAGAAAATTCTGTTATTTCCACAAAGATCATGGGCACAACACCCCAGATTGTATATCTCTGAAAGATCACATCGAAGCTCTTATTCGAAAGGTCATCTTCAAAATTATGTTGCTTGACAAGATCGGTCATCGAAAAGGATGGAAGCCCCATCACACCGGAAGAAGTTGCCCCAACAGCATCCCTCGTAAGAAGATGCTGAACCTACTGGCGAGATCCGGACCATTGCTGCAGGACCAGCTTGTGGGGGAGATTCTCAAGCCTCAAGAAAGGAATACGCTCGCAAGGCGTCTCAAAAGCCCCAACATATTTATTAGTTGGAAAAGACGCCCGATGTATCGAATTCTGGCCATCATCCAATCTCCTTCTCTCTTGAAGATGCAGAAGGGATTCATTTCCCTCATGAGGATTCCATCGCGGTCGCGTTAAAGGTATTAAATTATTTAACCCATCGTATCATGTTGGATACGGGTAGCTCCGTCGATATTCTCTACCTGGAAGCTTTCAATAAAATGGCACTTGCTAGAAGTCTACTTAAACTAGTCTCAACTTCCCTCGTCGGCTTCGGGGGCAAAGTTGTAACACCAGAAGGAAGCATCGACCTTCCAGTCACCTTCGGAGAAAGTCCAACAAAAACCACCGTCTTCGTTAATTTCCTTGTGGTGGACCGAAGATCAGCTTACAATGCTATTTTTGGCCGACCTTCGCTCAACAAGATAGGAGCAGCTTTGCACCCCTTGTACCTATGTATCAAATTCCCTACCCCAAATGGAATCGGGATCGTACGAGGAAATCAAAAGGAAGCTCGAGTATGTTACGAGATCGTCGTACAAGACCGAAAGAAGGCCCAAGTAGCTCCTGTTATGTCGATCACAGGAGACTCATCAGGCGCCTTGACAGCTACAACACTGGACCTAAGAGAGAGTGCTCTTCAATCAGGTACTCCAGGGGAAGAAACAGTCGCAATCCATTTATCTGAAGAAAATTCATCCAAGAAGGTTTACATTGGATCTTCCTTAATCAAGGTCTATAACGAAAGTCTGATTCATTTTCTCACCGAATATCAAGATGTATTCATTTGGTCCCATAGTGATATGCCAGGTATCGACCCCAACGTCATAGAGCATCGCTTGAATGTTGATCCGAAGCACAAACCTGTTCACTAGCGTCGACGAGCCTTCACTGCCGAAAGACAAATGGTGATTAAAACTGAAGTTGAGAAGTTGTTGACCGTCAATTTCATAGAGGAAGTTGACTACCCAGAATTGGTCGTAAACGTGGTCCTTGTTCGAAAAGCTAATGGCAAGTGGAGAATGTGCATGGACTACTCTGATTTGAACAAAGCATGCCCGAAGGAAATTTTCCCGACCCCACGCATCGACCAGTTAGTTGATTCAATAGCAGGGCATGCCTTGCTCAGTTTTATGGATGCCTACTTTGGTTATAACCAAATTATGATGCACCCACCTGATAGTCAACACACTGCCTTCATCACTAACCGCGGCTTGTATTGTTACAAGGTAATGCCTTTTGGTCTTAAGAAGGCAGGAGCCACCTATCAGAGCCTAGTCAATAAAATATTCGCCGCGCAAATCGGTAGGAATATGGAAGTTTATGTAGACGACATGGTCGTGAAAAGCATCGTAGAAAACGACCATCTTGCAGATCTTCGAGAAGCCTTCGACTTGATGAGGAAGTATCAGATGAAGTTAAATCCAGAAAAGTGTGCATTTGGGGTTTCTGCTAGGAAATTTCTTGGGTTTATGCTTGGCCATCGAGGAATCGAGGAGAATCCCGAGAAAATAAAAGCTTTAATCGAAATGAAATCTCCGTCCACTCTCAAAGATGTCCAATGATTGGTCGGTCGCATCGCTTCATTGAACAGGTTTATTTCGCGCGCCTCTGATAAGTGCCTTCCTTTCTTTAAGCTTCTTCGAGCTACATAAAAAACCGACTGGAGGTGGACTCCACAATACGAAGAAGCATTTCAACAACTGAAGCAATATATGAGCGTGTCTCCTATTTTATCAAAACATGTTCTATACGAGCAGCTCCTTCTTTACTTATCTGTATCTTCCACGGTTGTTAGCGCCGCATTAATAAGAGAAGACTCCGGGGAATAAAGGCCCGTTTATTATATTAGCCAAGCGATGTTGGATGTCGAAACTCGTTATTCTAATATGGAGAAGTTAGCTCTCATTTTAGTGACTGCTGCTCGAAAACTACGACCCTATTTCCAGGCTTACGCTATATTGGTGGCTACGAACCATCCGTTAAGGCAGGTCCTTCAAAGACCTAAGGTTTTAGGGTGATTGACTAAATGGGCAATTGAGATCAATGAGCATGATATATCGTTCTGCCCAAGAACAGCCATTAAGGGTCAAGCCGTGGTTGACTTCATCGCTGAATTCACATATTCTCACTCTGACATTGACCCAGTGACCAGTGACCAGAGTCCTTGGTCGCTCTTCGTGGATGAGTCTTCACGCGCCATTGGAAGCAGAGCCGGTTTAATCTTAATTGCTCCTGATGGGTCGCACTTTCAGTATGCTCTGCGATTTGACACCCACGTCTCAAACAATGAAGCAGAGTATGAGGCTTTGATCATCGGCCTAGAACTAGCAAGCGTTCTCTCGATTCAGAGTTTACTTATTCATAGTGATTCTCAACTCATAGTCAATCAAGTTCTCGGTGAATTCCAGGCGAAAGAAGAGAGGATGGCTTTATACAAATCCGGAGTACTCATCCTGCTCGTGAAGCTGAAAAAGTATAAAATTGTTCACATCCCTCGCGAGATGAATAAACTCGCAGATTCCTTGGTGAAGCTGGCCTCTGCACCAGAGTCTGAATTACTACAATTTGTTCCCATCGAGCATCTTCATGCTCCGAGTATTAGCCAAACGACCCCAGAGCAAGTAGTCACAGTACATCTCTCTCCATGTTGGATGGACCCCATCGTCCTCTACATAAAAAATGGACAACTCCCACATAACAAAATATCTGCACGTCAAATTCATTATCGTGCTGCCAGGTATACCCTACAAAATAGAATTCTATTACATAAGAGCTTTACTTTACCATACTTAAGGTGTCTTCATCCAGAAGAGGCGCATCACGTTCTTGATGAAATACACCAGGGGGCATGTGGTAACCATCCTAAGGGACGCTCTTTAACATATAAAGCAATGAGGTAAGGGTACTACTGGCCCACTATGAAGGCGGACACAATTGAATTTTCAAAAAAATGTGACAAATGCCAGCGATATTCTCCAATACCTCATGTACCGTCCGAGCAAATGACGCCGATGGATGGCCCCTGGCCCTTCACCCAATGGGGAGTCAATATTATCGGGCCCTTGCCCACTGGGAAAGGTCAGAACAGGTTTGCAATCGTAGCAGTCGATTATTTCACCGAATGGGTCGAGGCAGAACCATTAACTAGAATCACTGAAAAGTAGACCACTAGGTTCATGTGGAGATACGACATATGTCGCTATGGGCTCCCCCATACTATAATCACCGACAATGGAAAGAAGTTCGACAACGTCGCGTTCTCAAAGTTTTGCGAAAAATGGAAGATACGAAGTTTTCGTACCTCCCCATATCATCCTCAGGCTAATGGGCAAGTTGAAGCAGTTAACAAGATTATCAAGCATCATCTGAAGACTAAGCTGGATGAATGTAAAGGCATGTGGCCAGAGCTTCTACCAGAAGTCTTATGGGCCTATAGAACTACGACTTGCACATCAACCGGAGAAACTCCTTTCTCTTTAGCCTTCGGCACTGAGGCAGTCATCCTAGTCGAAGTCCAAGTCCCCTCATATCGAATCGAGCAGTATGATTCTACGAATAACTAAGATGGGTTGAGGCTTCATCTCGATCTCTTGGAAGAAAGAAGGGACACCACCCAACTTCAAGCAGCAGCTTACCAACAGCGTATTTCTCGCTATCGTAACGCCAAGGTCCAGCCCAGAGCTTTCCAGCTCGGCAATTTGGTCCTTAGATAGAACCTTGGAACTCCCGCTCGTTCATTGGATCTAAATTGGGAAGGCCCGTACCGAGTTACCAAAATTGTGCGACCACGTACCTATTATCTTGAAGATATATAAGGAAGGCCCTTACGTCGCCCTTGGCACGTAGAGCATCTACTCTGATATTTTCCTTAATTCGATGTAAATTTGAATGATATTTGAATAAAGATGGATTGTCTTCTGGTCGCTACTCCATTTGATTGGACCCGAATATCCCCAAAAAGAATACACACATTCTCTTGGCCAATCTTCTGCCCTTGGTAGAATCAAAGCCTCAATCGATAGATCGGTCTATCTCTACGCGGACATGGTCACCAAGACCCTCGAATTGAGCCTAACTCATTGCTTCATGAGTTAAGTACGTAGGCATTCAGCACACGACCAACGAAAACCAAAAGAAGGAGAAACAACATGCAAATCATATTATCAAAGGTTTTTTTATTCATTTTATTGACTACAAAAGTCAGGTTGCTTACAAACGAAAAACAAAAACTTTTACATAAGATAGAGAAAAGAGAAGAAAGGAGAAATGATCATCCTTGCACATCGGTCGGGGGAGGAGCGGTACTCTCAGCCTCAGGGCCCACTCCCAAGACCTCTCCTGCTTGAGTAACCTCAGTGACCTCGTTCTCGGCAACCGCTCTTTCCTCTGCAGCTATGATAGCCGCGACCTTCTCGAACTCTCCCATGTCGAAAGACGGAGACATTCGCTGCACCACTCGCAGTGCAAAGTCGCGACCAGCATCGTATGACTCATATCTTTCATCATCGTACAGCTGCGAAGTCTGGAACTCCATGATAACTCGGGCCCCTTCTTCGAAGAGCATCTTGACGAGGACCACTCTCTCTTCCTCCCAATGGATCGAGTCATCCTCGAGCTGCGCAAGGATGGAGCGCTCTTTTTCCAGATTGTCGCTGACTTCCTTTAGCCGCGACCTACTGTCTGCAAGCTGCTCCTCCAGCGAGATCTTATCTTGACGGAAGATCTCTCTTTCTCTCTCTATCTTCTCCTTCATCTCCGCAAGCTTGGCAAAGTTCGAGTCCAAGGCCTGATATCTATTAGTCAGGACCTGGACCTTTTCGATGAGGATTTTCCTTTCCTCAGTCATCTTCCCAATCAAGGTCTCGTGAGACTTAATGACCTAGTCCCTCTCGTGGACTGCTTTCTCTAGGGCAATCCTCTTCCCCTCGGCTTCATCTATAATATGGCGGGTGGCGAGGATATCAAACATTGTCCGTATGATAAGATCCAAGCCCTGCATAAAAGAAGGAAGACTATGAGATAAGCATTTAAAAATCAACGAAGAAAGCAAAAGACAGGGTCAAATCAGAGCACTTTTTACCTGGACCATTCTCACTCCCGCATCAAGAGAAAGGTCTTCAGGACTTGGTTCGGGGAGGGCACCAAAGGTTTTGGGGGAGATGTTATCAAAAAGGAATTTACAGATCGGGTGTAGGTGGCTGGGGACGGTGAATGTACCGACTCCGGAGGGCTGGGCTACGACTAGCCCAGCAGGGCTTGCATCTTGAGCAGTAGTTTGCTCACGATCAGGAATCAACTCGCGAGCACCTTCCGGTTCGCGAGGTCCTTCGGCTAGGGGGCAACTCGACCCAGCCCCATCGTTCCTTAAAGAGTTGTCAATAATATCAATGACCGGTGGTTCGGGAGGAACCACCGATGTAGAAACCACTAGCGCAGTTGCCGCAATGTCAGGAAGGGGTTCACGCGGCTGTGGAGTTTGGGCAGTCTCACCCAGCCGATTAGACGGGTAAGAGGGACTGGCAGATGTCTTCTTCTGTCTCTTCGAGCCGGTGCCCTTTAAGCGAGGTAGCAACCCTCTCTTCTCCCCCACATTCGTCATCGCGACTTCCTCACGAGATATCAACCCGGCAGCTGCGAGTTGGGAGGCTGAAGGACAAGCCTCGATGTGTCTGTCAATAACGGGTAACTTATAAACCTTCACAATCTTCTCGTGAATCCCTCCCTTCAGGCTCGGTTTCCCCACAGTCAAAATACCTGCAAATACGAGCATAAGTCAGATAAACGAAAGATCCAAAAGATGGTTTATAAATCAGGGCAGAGTGAAGCATCGCCCACCTTCGCCAAAAAAGCAGCTCACGTTATGGCCCCCAGAGGTGGACCCCGTCTCAGACTCCCAGCTCCCGAAAGCATAAAACCAGCGTTTCCTCCATCCGGGGTAATTCGACGAGGGCTTTCCCAAAACAAAATTATCCCGGTGCCTGTAATATAGGTAATACTAGCCTTCGCTGGAGGGAGCTCTCATGAGCTAGTACATTCTGAGGAACTCCTCCGCGATTAAGTTTCCATTACCGGCTTGCGCCCAACGGATAAAGGAACTCAGGACTACTCTCCAACCGTTTACAATGAGTTGCCCGGGGGCAATCTTGTAAGTCCGGAGTACGTCGCGAATAAAGGGGTGAAGGGGAAGGCGTACTCCAAGAATGAAAAAATAATCGTAAAGGGCTACGCAGCCAGGGGGAGGTGAGTCCGGAGTTTCTCCCTCTCCGGGTAACCAGAAAGTTACTGAGTTGGGAACTCGATATTTTTCCCGTAACTCGCTCAGCCGCTCCTCCGTCATTATGTAGGGATACCCGGATGCAGAGTATCTGCCCGCTGGAACCCTCACATTTTTGGAGGAAGAAGATTCCTGAGTAGCATCCCCCAGAGGGATGGTCTCCTCATCAGAATCTCCTGCCATGGTTTTTTAAGAAAAGCTAAAAAAGGGAGAGAGGGATAATACTTTGAAGAAAAAGAAGAAGGATGGAATTATACCAGAGGAAATCGGAGGAATGGAGTTACACTAGAGAAGGGATAGAACACTAGAGGAAAGAAGGAAGCAAGGAGAGAAAAGAATTTTCGTAAACTTCGGATGAAATTTCGAAAATTTTGCAGGCTCTATATATTTATAAGTAATCATTCCACAATATTTGGTGACACATGGTGATCGTTCGTTTGGCACGGCAGACGAACGGGCACGGTCATTAATTTCGTAGATACGTGGCGGGCGCCTCTTCATTTCTTCTCTGTCGAAAAGCTGGCGCTCATTAATGACAGTCAGATCATGTACGGCTTCACCTTCGAGAAAGGCATTAGGCGGTTTTGCATGCCAGTAAGTAAGTCCTTCCCTTAGACTTCTTGACGGCAAGGACTTAGGGGGCATCTGTTATAGAAAAAATGCGGTGGTCGAAGATAGCAAAGACTCGAGGCCCGCGAGCGCCTTTTTGGTGGTGTTTAATAATTGAGCCATCATGGTCGAGGCTCGCATATCGTAAAAGTGCAGTATACATCGCCCAATATGCGAGCATCTCGACTCGTGGTCGTTGAAAGGGGGTACATCTCAACATGAGAGCAGTTGTCTTTAAGCCCGAACATCCTCTGCTTTTTTAGTACCAGCAGCCCGCATAGGCCAGTTTTTGGGCTTATCTTTGTTTGTGGCTTTGGATTGTAGGAGATCACCATTAAGGGGCGTAATCAACTAGATGTCTAGCTGGAGTAGGCCATCCCCTTATCTAGGGATTAGTAGGATAAACACCTTATCTCCAAAAATCAGCAGTAATCTTAGCGTCTTGTGTAACAGATTGGATCACCCGGATCTGTATAAATAGATGACTCCACAAAGGATAAAGGTACAAAATCTCTAAGCTCATATCCAGCTATTTACTTTACAACCATGTCCCATCTGACTTAAGCTTCGGAGGGCCAACGCCTGGATGCCGGCCACCCTTAGTTTTCTCTTATATTCTTTCAGGTCTGGAGGGAAGTTGGCTTGAAGGAAGGTGAACGTCTAGAGGATCCTGTTACCAAATCCAACGTAAACAGAGGCCATCCCCTTATCTAGGGATTATTAGGATAAACACCTTATCTTCGAAAATCAGTAGTAATCTTAGCATCTTGCGTAACAGATTGGATCACCCAGATCTGTATAAATAGATGACTCCACAGAGGATAAAGGTACACAATCTCTAAGCTCATATCCAGCTATTTACTTTACAACCATGTCACATCTGACTTAAGCTTCGGAGGGCCAACGGCTAGATGCGGCTACCCTTAGTTTTCTCTTGTGTTCTTTCAGGTATGGAGGGAAGTTGGCTTAAAGAAAGGTGAATGTTTGGAGGATCCTGTTACCAAATCCGACATAAACACCAAATATTTTCAAAATCACAAAAATATTTCCTTTATTTTCAATAACCGATCTCCATCCTGAATACTCAGGTAAAGATGCGGACAAAATATTTGCAAAAAATCACAAAAATTGTCACTATCCCCAGCGCAGCACTTCAGGAGTCCCGAACTCCGCTCACTCAATTCACAGTTTGGGATGACGGATCCGATCATCTGCAAATTGGAATCTTAACCAAAACTGGCGACCAAGCACCTCCCAATCACATCCTTTCCCAGAAGAACATCTTGAAGTCTGACAACATCCTTCATCCATTCCCATTAGCAAAGAAGCAGCATCTTGGGATGATGGACCTGATCGACTATAGGTCGGGATCTTAACCAACCCATTGACCAAACATCCGCATTGAAAAAAAATCCCCAGGGGAGCATAACCCTGAAAGCAACAAGCTCAAAATTCTCTGCATCCCCAGCAAAAGCAAAATCATCGAACTACAAGAGAATGAGCCAAACCATGCATCCATCATCAAATATGCATCCCATGCATCAGCATCCATCGCATCAATCATCGTGTTTACTTGCTTTCAAAATAAAAGTTGGTTAGCGAAAGACCCCACAGGCATCCCCAGTGAAGGCACGTGCAAGCCAGATTTCCCTTTCAAAAAGACAAAAAAATATATTACATATTTTCCTATTTGCAAATAAAAACCCCACGGAGTATTACTCCCAAGAGTGGGTACCTCTTCAAAATCCAAAAATATTTTCCCAGTAGAGCGTTCGGCCTCTAAAACACCGAGAGATCTTCCATATCTCTGGGTAGAAGCCGACGCAAAAATCAAATAAGATCCGATGTCTCGCGGTTTCCCTGGAGACCATCGAATCCAATACACTTAAAGTACGGTCGAACTGAACTCCAGTGTCAGTGCGGTCGTACCAAATGCCAAGATACGAAAAGATGAAAGCCAAAAGGCTCGGTTAAAGAAACTGTCTAAACGGTGGAAACGATGAATTATAACCCAAGTATCAAAATCAGCTGATTGGGTGGAAAGAGTTTACCCGCACATACCTAGGCATGGATGCCTGAAGTACCTTGACTGATTCCAAGTCGGCGTAGTGGACTCCCGTAAGACTACATGGACACAGGGCAGCTAACCACTTTGACAATCAAGCAAAACAAGTACTCCTGGAGTGATCTGGGAAAGCATTGAACAATCAATCACCGGGTCGGTAACCTCGTAAGACTATGATGGACGCAGAGGCTTTACTGTACCTTTCCGATGTTAGTACCGATCGGGAATGGAAGGGTTGTGATTTGGTACCTAGGTTGCAGCGCATGTAGGGACAATCGCAATGTTTTCTCCAAACTCCTGCGGTATGTGCGAGTTATCAATCTCCAAACAATCAACCGACTCAGATACAAAGGAAAACAAAGATTCCAAACCACAATCTAGGAAAGAATGAATTGCAAACCAAGGATCAAAATTAGCAGATCGGGTGGAAAGAGTTCACCCGCACATACCTAGGCGTGGATGCATGAAGTACCTTGACTGGGTCCAAGTCGTCATAGTGATCTCCCGTAAGACTACATGGACACAGGGCAGCTAACCACTTTAACAGTCAAGCGAAACAAGTACTCCTGGAGTGATCTGGGAAAGTATTGAACGTTCAATCACCGGGTCGGTAGCCTCGTAAGACTGTGGCGGACACAAAGGCTCTACTGTACCTTTCCAATGTTACTACAGATTGGGAATGGAAGGGTTACGATTGGGTACCCAGGTTGCAGCGCATGCAAAGACAATCACAATGTTTCCTCCAAACTCTGGCGGTATGTGTGAGTGATCAATTTCTAGACGATCAACTGACGCAGATGCAAAGGCAAGCAAAGATTTCAGACCATGATCTATGAATAACCAGGGTCAGAAGTGGGGTGTCCACTCACTTTAGCATTCGGTTGCACGCAACCTCTGTCAAAGAGGGGCATCTATAGACACCCCACCTTCGGCTACAATGTTGGTAGAGATAGCTGAATGAATGGAGGACCATACCCCCAAATTCCATGTCAAAACCCAGCCAAACTACCCTTGTAAGCCCCAATCCATAGCCCAGCTCAAGCCTGAACCCAATCAACTCACCCCTAAACATCAACCTGAAAAACCCTCCATAAGAAAAACCAGTCAAAAAATCCTTAAAAAGTCAAACTCGGTGAGTTAACCCGCTGAGTCAAATCACCGGGTCAACCCGCTGAGTTAAAACACCAAGTCAACTCACCGTGTCAACCCATCTTTCAAACCCAGTCAACTCACTGAGTTCCGAACCACAGCCTCGAAGTAGGTTCGGACTCCGAACCTGGGGCTTTTCTGCTTCAGGTTCGGAGGTCGTACACTCCGAAGCTGGAGCAGCGCGGCCGTACGGGCGGTCCCCTAAGGGCCGCCCAAGAATATTTACACAATCTGCCACTGCTCGCTACTATAAATACCCCCGCCCCTTCTCATTCACAGCATCCCCAACAGCATCCCTCAAGTCCCAAAGAAATTCCCTTAGTCCGAGTTCATCTCCATCTCTTCAACCCATTCCTCCACCAAGGAGAGCCCGAGTGAGAAGAGCCTAACCCTAGTCCAGCCCAACCTGACCTTGGTCTAAGTCTCCCAAGCCACCCAAGTCTTGATCTAGCCACTCGAAGCAGACTCTTGCGACACTTCTGTCCATCCAGCTACTCTTTTACCAGCATCATCTCATTCGCATCTAACATAAGTGCAACATTTACTTTTCTTCCAACCCCCCTGCTTATCATGGCACTACAAGCACTTTGATTATTCAAATACACAGCATACATCCCGCATAAAGCACCTATCAGTTCGAGCGTATGCTCTAGGCTTGCCTGTAAATGGAAACCTACCCATCAGAAACTCTTATTGTTCAGACCCGCATTCATGCATCATGTCATCCATGAGAATGTACAAGGATTAAATCAGACTTTCAAGTATTAGTTCGATTATGTGAAGTAGAGACCGTACTTCGGTACGGACAGTGTGGGGTGCTTAACCTCTTCCCACCTTGTAACCGTGATCCCTTACCTCAAATCTCTGGTAGCAGATCAAAAGGAGTCATTTTAGAGGAAAGGAATCTTTGGATCCCCTTCTCTAATGTTTCTACGGGGTCTAGCCGACTATAGATTCAAAGTAACCGGCTAGTGGCGACTCTGGTCTTATACAAACTCATCTCAACATATCCAACTTAACACAACAATCGACACAAAGCCCTCGAGAACGAGGCAAGCCAGTGGCATAAACGGCGATTCGCGCACACGCACCCATCTTCTTTCAAAAGGAAGGGAGAACGTTCGGGAGCGTGGAACGGCGAGCGTCCACAGGCGACATCTGCTAATATTCCCACATGTCATTCTTCCGAAGTTCAGACTGAAAGTCGGTCCATTGCAGAAGGTGTAAAGATCATAGATCAGATTTCATCGGTTGAGAGAACACTAAAAGCAACTTGCTCGACAGTATCAACAGATACACCGGGACCAGTGATTCTAAACGAACAAAATGATCCTTCACTCATTATGGCCGATGCTGCCAAAATTCCAGACGTCATCACTGGTCTCGCAAGTGGGGTCGATCATGATGAAACAACTTTTTTGACAATGATAGATTTGGACATTAATGATGGTGGTGATGATCTTTATGGAATGACTTTTGTAAAGGATCTCCATGCAACAAATATTCATATAGAATCTTCGCCCGCAATTCCCGTGACTACCCTTTCATTCCCTGTAGTGAAGAAGACTCGGAGGTGGTTGAAATTAACTGGAGAGTCAGATGATTCTCTTCAAAGAATAATTATTGTCGAAGAGCCTCAAGAAATTGAAGAACAGACCGACTCCGGTCTTTCAGCTCCAGTCCTTGATAATCCCTTGCCTTCAACAGAGCTGTCTCTTCTTCCACTTTTAAAACCAGACTGCAGTTCAGTCATGTCAGTCAGAGACGTTGATGCACAAATTCTATCTCCAGTTCAAGGATCAGTTGTTGAACACCCTGTGAATATTCCGACAATTGATTTGTCTCCTGGTTAGCCTGCACCTCCAATTGATTCAACGGCAAATGTCGAAGAACAAATTCAGTCCCCCAAGACTTCAACTCATCCTCCTAGTGCTACTATTCTACCATCCGATCCCTCTTACATGTTTTCCACTCCTGAAGTCAATCCAGTCGTACCTCTTGATTTAGAGATGGAATTTTTGCCGATTGATGAAATCTTAAATTCTTTAAAGCAAGCTTTGGACGAAGAGATTGTTGTTCCAGAATCTCCAGTTCTTTCGACAGAGATTCAACATCTCAAAGAAGAAATTAAAGGATTGATACACATGAGTTTTTCGGCTGATCCTTCAGATGAATCGATCAAACTAATGATCGGTCTCATCGACCGATATCAGATATATTCACGATCCGATAGTAGCATTGTTTCGCATTTACCAATACTTAGGGAATTTTTTAATCATTTTCGTGAAGCTCATGAGCTTAATTCCAACATAAAACAACTAGAGACTGCTCAGACGAATGCTCAATCATAAATTCTTGAAGTGAGTCTACTTAGAGATCAACTTTCGGCAGAACGAGAAGAACTCAAAAGTCATGCCCTAAGAGTGAAGACTTTGGATGCTGAGCTAAACATCGTGGAAGCACACTTGGATAACCTCAAGAAACAGCAGGAAGAAAAGAGAAACAAGTTCAATGAGAAGAAAAAGACCATAAACCTCTTAACCAAACCTGTGCAGATTCAGGCACGGTCGGTCAGTGAGACCAGAAAGTTGGCTTTAAAACTAGGCCGAGTTCTTCAGCAAAAAGAGAGAGAGACAACAGAAAGTCAAAGATGTTCTTAGCCGATTTTCGTCTTTTAAATTCTAACTATAAATGAATCGGCTAGAAGTATATAAACGCACTTTTCCTTTTCTTGAATGATCTCTTGCCTTAATGAGCATTAATACACATATTTCGAAATGGACGTCATTACGGAGGAGTCGGTCCATCTTCCTCGGGAGGTGGAAAGACACTGGCGGTTAGATAACCAACCACGACACATTAATACCCATGTATGTTTATCAATTGCCTATAAAAGAACAACCTTCCTCATGATCACATACCTCCACATCTTGTTTTAACTTTGGTTAATGACCTCATCAAGCAACCCTTCTCTTTCTCAAGCTAAGGCTTACTTGAAAGATATCCTTGCAGAAGAACTATCCAATTTCGGCCAATCATCCCTTCTGTTTGATATGGATTTCTTTATCCGTCAAGCTGCGATCATCCCTAAGAAGAAGGAAGAGTTCGAAAGCATCTTACAACTTCTCAGGAAACTTCATGGTCTTGAAAGTAACTTTTTAGGGCCGAATTTGATGTTCAGCGTGCCAAGGGCATTCTAAAGGAATATGTTTCCATACACGAGAGTTTGCCCAATTTCTATGATTTGCTCGAGGCGGCATAGGGCAATCGTCTCCATTGGTTTCATCAATACCATTATGACAAAACTCTTCTGAAGCTTTTCCAAGATAAAAAACTGGACTTAGAGGCTGACATCCGTGAAAACGAAGATGTTTTTTGCCCCCGAGATGGATCTTACGTAGAAGAGACTTTAGCCTTCGTCCAATCCCAAATTGCAATTTTTCAAACCCGCATCCAACACAGCTAGGCTCACCGTAAAGAGATAGAAACCCAAGTTCATGATATAGGTAATCATGTCCAAGAAGTTTTTCAATTTCTTGATCGGGCAATAGATAACAGACGTTTGTGGACCGCCAAGATGAGAGATGTTGAAGCAGTCAAAACCTGCGCTTAATAAGATTTTGATATCATCAAACAAGCTCATGCTTAGAAATACCAACTAACCAGCCGAGCCTCTTTAGTTTTTTTTTTTTATTGTCAACTTTTCTTTTTCTTTCTTTTTCCTTTGTCTTTGGCTGAGGGGCTTAATCATTAATGAACTTTTCCTTTTGTTTATCTGTGCCTTCTTTTTATCATACAGATCATCTTAGAGATTTCCAAATTGATACACATGTTATTAACTGTGATCTGGGCTATGATAGGAATATAATATCAATTGATGTTCCCATAACCCAGCTCAGCTGAAAATTATTAATGTACTTCCGCTCTTGGAAATCTGTGGTCGATTTAAACAGAACTCAGTCAAAGATGCGTCATCTAGATAAAATTAAAAAGGAATTTCAACTTCACCTTTCAAGGCCAATCAACATGTGATGACGATACCTTGATCTTTTAAAATAATAAATGTATTGGAGAATTGTAACCGATGTACCAATTAATAAAGATAAGCTGCCAATATACCTGCATGTCTCTCTTTTTAAAATTCGAAACATCGCAATAACTACAAGGTTGCCCTTATAAAAGGAGATTATGCCTCATCCATCTTCATATCATCCGAAGGAATTTCATCATGACGGCCGAATTCTTTCGTGATTGTGCCTCCGATCTTTTGAATAACATTCTTTTCAATGGTGTATCTTACTTTTGTGATTCCTCCATGCTTTCTGACGTATACCCATTCGTCCAAGATGCTTCAAAATATACAGAAGACAATCCAATTTTGAAGGCAACTCTGGATGCTATCACAAAATTGGAGAAATTCGGTAATGCTTTCTTCGTGGCGAATTTCAGGCTCGAAAAATATGCTCATCTTCTAAAGGAAAGCAATAAAATTCAAGCAAGATTAGTTCGATTGGGCACTAATCATGACAAGATTTGGAATGAACGTCTTTTTTGGACTCGGGAAAATAATTTTGATTGGGCGATTCTTAGCTCACTTCGAATGCAACGAAGAAAACTTGAAAAAGATATAAATGAGATTAAACATCTCTATCTTGGCCGTGATACTACTAATCCAGACAACCTAAAAACCTTCATTCAATCTTAAATCATGCTATATCAAGATCGGCTAGACAACAGTTCTATTCGAAAGACAGAAGCCGAAAACAGACTTTCAGAGCAAGATGATCTCATAAATCAATTATCTTCGAAGATAGTTGATAGAGAAAAATAACAAACTAAAAAGGAAAAGGCAAACGAAAGAAGAATCCAAGCTTTAGAGTAGTTCGAAAGGTTTAAATCCAATCTCTTTTAACAAATAGTTTGTCTTCCTAAAATTTGTAACAAAAAAGTCAAATCTTAATTCGGCTGATAGGTCGTTTGTCATCATTTACATGCTAAAAAACTTTCCTTTTGGCTTAAAGAGAACTTTCTTTCTTTGATCAGGAATTTTGCCCATATACCACTTCCCATAAGGAAGGGTAATGGATTTTTAAGAACTGACCATTAATTGGAGCTTTTGTCATTCTTCCATTTTTCATCTTTTAATCTATAAGCTCCTCATTTTAAGACTTGTACTACAGTATATGGTCATTCCCAAGCGGGCGACCATTTACCCAAAGCTTTGTCCTTATAGCCAAGAGGTAAAACTGTCTTCCAAACTTTATCGCCCAGTCCAAAGACTTTTCCTTTTACTTTTTTGTTATATGCCCGGGTGACTTTGGCTTTGTTGGCTAAAAGAGAATCAAGGGCTTTCAATTGCACCTCATCTAATTCTTCAAGCGCAACAAGCATTGCTTCAGTGAATTCATCAGGGGTCAAACCAGCTTGATGGGCCACCCTCAAAGATGGGACAGTGATTTCTATGGGCAATACTACATTATGCCCATACGTTAGAGCAAAAGGGCTTATTACAGTACTTGTACAAGGTAAATTTTGATAACCCCATAATGCCTCCAATAGCTTTTCATTCCAATTTCTAGGATTTTCATTAATCGTCTTTCGTATGATGTTCTTAATCACTTTATTACTAGCTTTGGCTTGCCCATTTACTTGTGCATAATATGAAGTGGAATGGACGATCTTGAATTTATATCGTTTAGCCATGGCTTTGACTTCTTTAGATGAAAAAGCCACCACGGTTCATTGTAATTGTCTCTGGGATGTCGAACCTATTAATGATGTGAGTTTCGTTAAAATTAATAATTTTCTTATGACCAACTCCTTTCATCGGCTTGGCCTCAACCCATTTTGTGAAATAGTCGGTAGCTACGATGATATAGGTATCTAGTTTTGAAGATGCTGGTTGGATCATTCCGATTAAGTCAATCGCCCATCCTTAGAATGGCCAAGGCTTGACCACAGCATACATTTCGATGGCAGGTACATGCTGTACCGATCCAGCCTTTTGATATTTTTCACAACCCTTGGCATATCGATCAAAATCAATTGCCATTTTTGGTCAAAAATATCCATAACATCTCAGTGTTAATCTCATCTTCCGCCCAGCTTGATATGCCCTACAGATTCCTTCATGGACTTCTCCCATAACCATCATAGATTCTTTCCTAAACACTTGAGTAATACTCCATCGGCCCTTTTCGATATAATCCATCATCAACCATTACATAATGTATGGTTGATCTCCTGACATTTCGTCCTACTTTCATATGTGGACATTGAAGATAGCCCACAATGGGGGCTCGCTAGTCGTCTTCCTCTAATTCGACTTGGAATATTTCCATGGTGATTTCTCGATCGAGAACTGAAGGCATCGGTCTATTTTGGACTTTGATTGTCCTACCGATTGATCCATACCAATTCTCCAAACTCGCAGCCATATGTGTCAATTCATTAACATCGACATTATATTCTCTAGTTACATGCATGAGTTCCACTTCATCAAAGTTGTCAAGCATTTGAGTAGTTAGAGCATAGTAGGATAGTAATGATGGACTACTGCATTTAAACCGTCTGGCGACTTGGTTGATTACTGTTGAGCTCTTAATTATGCATATTCTAACCCCAATTCATCACTCATTGTGTGAGATTTTTATGATTTAAAGACTAATTGAATGCATGTTTTGTTATTGCAGGATTGAGAGTGGACTCCGCCAAATTGAAGATGGAAAGGGCTTATTTGGAACCATTTGGATGAAGATCGAAGGAGGACCAAAGAAAGAAGGAAGCAAGGAAAGAAGAAAAGAAGAAAGAAAGAAGAAACAGAACCAGAAACAGGCCAAGATCGGTCGTGACCGGTCGGCCAGGAAGATCAGACCGGTCGTGCGACCGGTCGGCCAACTTCCCATACAGGCTGAACTCTCTGGACATAGGCATAACACAGTCCGACCGGTCGTGACCGGTCGGCCAGAAGAATTTTTGAATCCAGAGCTTGCTGGACTATTCTCCCAGTGAGGTCCGACCGGTCGCGACAGGTCGGCCAGTTACTCAGACCGGTTGTCCGACCGGTTGGCCATGCGTAAGATGTGAACTTCTATTTCTGGCGCCGAATTTCTCTGCACAGTGCATAACTTTTACGCAAATTCTCGATTCTTCTGAAGTTGTAGAGCCTCCCCACTATAAAAGGACACCTAGGGATCGTTCCTAGGGTATCTTAGAAGAGTTTAAGCAAGGTTGGAGGCAGCGGAAGTGGATTTCGGAGTTCTACAACTCCTTCTAGTTTGTTTTACTGTTTTATGCTTTTCTTAAGTTGTTTCATGTTTCCTTGGATCATGAGCATCTAAACCTCTTAGCCAGGGCTAAGAGGTGAAGCTTGTAGTGGATCTAAGATGTTTCAATTTGTTCTAAGTTGGTTTTAAGTTCGGAATTCATGTTTATGAACAATGGTTTGAAGTTTATACAAGTTCTAAGTAGTTTTTCTTAGTCTTATGATGACTCATGGATGTTTGGGAGAATTACTTAAGTTCTTAACTACTTGGTATTAGTCTAGACCTGTATGATCCGAGGAATTGGAGTACGCTCTAGTACTATGATCTTCATGTGGGGACTTCCTACTAAAGTTCTTCTTTTCTGGTTTTCTGAATTATGTATGGGACTGTGCATGTGATTTGATTCAAGTTCAAATCATGCTCTAGCTTTGTCTGGTGACAAGACTTAATGATGATCATGATTATGAACTTAAGTTATTGGAATTGGGACTGACCTATGCAATTGAGCATGCTCAGTCTAGCTTACATTGAGTGAATCATATGCATTGGACTTACATATGACAGATTGTTTGGTTTAACAGCTCTATCATCCGGCTAGATAGATCTTAATATCGATTCTAGTTGAGAAAGTGAGAAACCACAGCGGATTGAACATCAATGATTGCTACAAGTGGATCCTTGAACCCCTAGTGCCTTTTTATAATTGTTTACCTTCAAATTAGTTTAAAATTGTTACTCACATCAAATTCATACAAAATCTGGTTGTTAGCTCTCAATAGACACTATTGGATGTGTTTGTGAATTCTTATACAAGTCCTTGTGGATCGACCTCGGTCTTACCGAGATTATTACTACATCGCAACCCTACACTTGGGGAAGCAAACAATTACTTATTGTGAATCACTAATAACCATGACATTTCGAACGCCGAATTCCATTAGTAATTCTAACCCTATTATCATGACTTGATATTCGGCTTAATTATTGGTGCATTCGAATTCCAACTGGAAAGCAAAATCATGCCAGTTATGTTCGCTTCCCCAAGTGTAGGGTTGCGATATAGTAATAATCTCGGTAAGACCGAGGTCGATCCACAGGGACTTATATAGGAATTCACAAAACACTTCCAATAGTTCTACTGAAGAGCTAACTAACAGATTTATAAAAGATTGATGTAGATAATAACTTTAAATTAATTTGAAGGTAAATAATTAATAAAAGGCACTAGGGGTTCAAGGATCCACTTGTAGCAATCCTTGATGCTCAATTCGCTGTGGTTTCTCACTTTCTCAACTAGAATCGAAATTAAGTTCTATCTAGTCGGATGATAGAGCAGTTAAACCAAACAATCTGTCATATGTATGAGTCATGTATATGATTCACTCAATGCAAGCTAGGAATGAGCATACTCAATTGCATAGGTCAGTCCCAATTTCAATAGGTTAAGATCACAATCATAACCATCATTAAATCCTGTCACAAGACAAAACTAGATCATGATTTAAACTTGATCCAAATCACCCACACAATCTTACATAATCTAGAAATTCTAGAAAATAAACCTTTAGTAAGAAGTTCCCACATGAGGATCATAGATCTAGAGCGCATTGAATCCAATTCCTCGGATCATACAGGTCTAGACTAGCTCAAAGCAGTTAAGAACTCAAGCAATTCTTCTAAATATCCATGAGCCATCATAGGATTAAGAAAAACTACTTAGAACTTTATTTAAACTTCAAACCATTGTTCTTCATTTATAAATCAACTTGAAACCAAATCAAATGAATTGAAATATCTTGGATTCACTACAAACTTTACCTCTTAGCCCTAGCTAAGAGGTTTAGCCTTTCATGATCCAAGAAAACATGAAAACAACTAAACAAAGCATAAAACTAGAAAGCAAACTAAGAGGAGTTGTAGAACTCTGAAATTCACTTTTGCCATCTCCCATCATGCTCAATCCCTTCTAAGATGCCCTAGGAACGATCCCTAGGTGTCTTTTTATAGTGGGGAAGCTCTGCTGCGTCGGAATCATCTAGAAATTGCGTAAGGATACGCAGTGCGCAGAGAAATCCAGAGCAGAAATAGAAAGTTTGCTGTCTTACGCAGAGCTGACCGGTCATGACCGGTCGGTCTGGCTTATCAATACATCCAGCGTGCTCCGAGAGGGGGGCGACCTGTTGGTCGACCGGTCTTAACCGGTCGGACCAAATAAACTTGAGTCCAGGGAGTTCTAGAGCTGTGGCCGACCGGTCTTGACTAGTGGGGGCTCACATGGCCGACCGGTCAAGACCGGTCGGACCTTCTTCATTTCATCTTTTCTTCCTTTCTTTCCTCTTCTTTCTCTTCTACTTGATTTCTTCTTTCTTTGGTCCTCCTCCAACCTTCATCAATTGTTCTAAATGAATCCTTTTGGTCTCCAATTGGGTAAAGTCCACTCTTATTCCTACAATCACAAAACACGCATTAGATGGGCCTTTTAAACATGAAAACCATGCATATAATGTGATGTAATGGCTAATACAAAGTATAAATTGGAGGTTCAACACACCCCCCCCCAACCAGCTTTTTGCTAGTCCCGAGTAAAACATGCGTGAAATAAGTTCAAACCTCCAAAACCCAACTCTCCTTCAGAAACTATGTTTCTATCCATTCCAAGACATGCAAGTGTAAAATTCGAAAAAATTTGGTGATAGAAGTTGAAACCTCAAACTCTTAGAACATGATAAGCTTCCATATGAGATGCCCTCTGATTGATTGAAAAATAGAAGAACTCAAACAAATTCAACCTAATGTGCATAGTGAATGTTCATCTCATGAGTTTCTGGGATTATCTTCTTCATAGATCAACTAAACTATAGATTTTAAGGCGTATAAAACAACAACAAGCCAATGACAGGAATTTGCTTTACCGTCCTTCCGACGGCTTTCACACTACGTCCCATTTTCGACTTTGGTTATGGGTAGACCATTCCCCGGTTGGTAATAGGTAGCCCTTTTCGGAATTTCCACCATTTTTCCATCATTCCCAATTTCATCCTTCCTTTTCCTTTTTCTTTTAAATTAGATAGGATTTTTAAAAATTCATATCTTTCGTTATTTTCCCATGGACAAGGATGAACAAAGTACCCCGGCTTGGTTTCTCGACACCTTAAATCAAAGCCTAGCTAATCCACAAATCCATAATTCTTTCAACCCATGAAAATCGTGTAATGTGAACTAGGTGTAAAAGTGTTCAAATTTTCCATCAGTCATATAAATAGGGGAATCCACATATAAAACCATTATGTTAAGAAAAATTCAAGACTTGCAACATCACACACTTCGTATCTCCTCCTCTTATGCTCGTATCATCTCGAATGCATAGAAATAAGGTTTTCTAAAGGAGTTTTGAAATTTTAGAAAATTCGAAAAAAAATTCGCACATATGATGCTCGAAATGTTGTAGTATGATAGATGAGGAATCCCATCTCACCCCCCAACCAAATCTTGCATTGTCCTCAATGTAACAAAAAAATATGCAATGAACAAAACATGAGAGCAATTCGAAAATAAAGGGGAGTGAGCGATGATAGTACCTGGGAGAATGAAAAGTGAAATTCTACCTCCGTCTAACAAACCTATGAAAAAAAATATACGAAAGCAACAAAATCCTAATCCTAACTACTCTATACCTCCATCAGACTAGGAGATCAAACATCCTGATACAGAGGATCAGTCAGAGGCATGGACATACCTTCTGAAGGAAACTTTTCAAAGAACGGTTTTAATTGCTGACCATTCGCCTTAAAGATGTTGCCGTTCCTAGGATTCAACAACTCAACGGTCCCATATGGATAAACAGTTTGTACTATGTAGGGAACAGTCCATCGAGATCTCAATTTCTCCATAAATAAATGTAGGCGAGAATTATATATAAGGACCTTTTGATTAATCGTGAAGGTCTTACGAAGAATGTTCCTGTCATGGAAAACTTTCGTCCCTTCCTTGTAAATTCTCGTATTTTCATATGCCTCGTTCTGAAGTTCCGCAAGTTCATTTAATTGAAGTTTGCGCAACGAGCTTGCCTTGTCAGAATCAAAATTCATCTTCTTTATTGCCCAATATGCCCTATGTTCCAACTCCACAGGCAAGTGACAAGCCTTCCCATAGACAAGTCTATAGGGAGACATTCCAATAGGGGTTTTAAAAGCGGTACGGTAAGCCCAAAGTGCATCGGTAAGTCGAAGCGACCAATCTTTGCGATCGGGGTTCATCGTTTTCTCCAAAATATGTTTAATCTCCCTATTGGATATCTCAACTTGTCCACTTGTTTGTGGGTGATAGGGAGTGCTCACTTTATGATTTACGCCATATTTCCTCATTAAGGTTTCAAATGGGCGATTACAAAAGTGAGACCCTCCATCACTAATGATGACTCGAGGTATTCCAAACCGGGAAAGAATATTCTCTTTTAAGAAACGAATGACTATTTTATGGGCATTATTCTGGCATGGGATTGCCTCGGCCCGTTTAGACACATAGTCAACTACAAGCAAGATATATACATTTCCAAAAGAAGATGGGAATGGACTCATGAAATTGATGCCCCAACAATAAAATTTTTTTATTATTAAGATGGGATTGAGTGGCATCATATTTTTACGGGAGATTCCTCGCAATTTCTGACATGACTCACATGTTTTGCAAAACTCATAGGTGTCCTTGATCATAGTGGGCCAATAAAACCCACATTGCAGAATTTTGGCTGTGGTCTTCTTAGCCGAAAAGTGGCCACCACACGCCTAAGAATGACAAAAGGAGATGATACTTTGTTGTTCATCATCTGGTACACATCTCCTTATGATTTGATTGGGACAATACTTGAATAAGTATGGGTCATCCCATAGGAATTTTCGCACCTCATTGAAGAACTTATCCTTATCTTGCTTTTTTCATTGTGTAGGAATCGTACCTGTAGCAAGATAGTTAGCAATGTTTGCATACCATGGCAATTGGGATACTTTAAAAAGTTGTTCATCAGGGAACATGTCATTGATCGCAGTCGCCTCAAGGAAATCGGTGAGAACAAGTCGGGAGAGATGGTCAGCCACTACATTTTCTACTCTTTTCTTACCACGTATCTCTAAGTCAAATTCCTGGAGTAGAAGGATCCATCTTAACAACCGTGGTTTAACATCCTTTTTAGAGAAAAGGTACTTAAGCGCGGCATGGTCAGTGAATATGATGATCTTGGATCCAATCAAGTAAGACCTGAACTTGTCCAAGGCAAAAACTACGGCTAAAAGTTCTTTTTCTTTAGTAGTGTAGTTTGCTTGGGCTGAGTTTAAGGTTCTACTTGCATAGTAGATAACACATGGCTTCCTCTCTTTTCTTTGGCCTAGCATAGCCCCAATAGCATAGTCGCTTGCATTGCACATAATTTCAAAAGGAAGGCTCCAATCAGGTGGTTGCATTATGGGAGCACATGTCAACATACCTTTAAGTATGGTAAAGGCATTTTGACAATCTTCATTCCACTCGAATGAGTTTTCCTTTTGAAGTAGGTTACATAAAGGACGAGAGAGTCATGAACTGAAGTCCTTTATGAACCTTCTATAAAATTCGGCGTGTCCCAAAAAGAACCGCACATCTCGTATGCTCTTGAGTGGTGAAAGGTTAGAGATAAGATCGATTTTCGCTTTGTCCACCTCGATTCCGTTTTGTGAGACGATGTGGCCAAGTACAATTCCCTTTTGAACCATGAAGTGACATTTCTCCCAATTCAACACCAGGTTCTTCTCTTCACATCTTTTCAACACAGATTTCAAGTGCATAAGGCACTTATCAAAGCTACAACAAAATACTGAGGAATCATCCATGAACACTTCAAGAATTGTCCCCACCATATCAGAAAAGATACTCATCATACAACGCTGAAAAGTGGCAGGGGCATTGCATAGTCCAAATGGCATCCGTCGATAGGCGAAAGTGCCGCATGAACATGTGAATGTAGTCTTTTCTTGGTCTTCAAGGGCGATCTCTATTTGGTTGTACCCTGAATAGCCATCAAGAAAACAGAAATGGGAATGACCCGCCAACCTTTCTAAAATTTGATTAGCAAATGGTAGGGGGAAGTGGTCTTTCCTTGTAACTATGTTTAGCTTCCTGTAGTCAATGCACATTCTCCAACCGGTAGTGACTTTGGTTGGTACGAGTTCATTATTGGCATTGGCTACGATGGTTATTCCGGATTTCTTAGGCACCACTTGAGTTGGGCTCACCCATTGACTATCGGATATTGGGTAAATAATACCCACATCCAATAGTGTCACCACTTCGACCTTAACCACATCCTTCATTTTTACATTGAGTCGTCTTTGTGGTTGCCTAGATGTCTTCGCATTCTCCTCAAGGTGTATAAGATGAGTACAAATCAGTGGGTCTATGGCTTTGAGATCCACAATAGACCATCCAATGGCACTCTTATGCTCTATTAGAGTGGCTATTAGCCTACTCTCTTGTTCCTCATCCAAGTGGGAAGAAATCACCACCGGATATGTCTCATCTCGACCTAAATAGACATATTTCAACTCACGTAGTAATGGTTTTAGGTCGAGTGTTGGTGCCTTGATATTGGATGGGAGGGGCTTGTTCTCGTTTAAGGGTAAAGGCTCAAATAGGGCCCTCCATCTTTTGTTATCAAGTACCGACATCACATCTAAAATGGCATCCATCTCTCGTATTGTGTCATCATTTATCTCATGAGAGTGGGCCACACATGCCTCCAAAGGGTCAGAATATAATGTCAAGGGGAATGTATCCTCCATGAGTGAATCAATCACATTTATCTCGTGGATCTCATCATCAACTTCCCATGGTTGTTTGCATAAATCAAATATATTCAGCTTGAGAGTCATATTTCCAAAGGACATTTGTATAAGCCCATTTCTACAATTGATAATCGCATTGGAAGTAGCTAGAAAAGGGTAGCCAAGTATGATGGGAATTTGAGCACCGATACCTATCATGGGATGTGTGTCCAAAATAATAAAATCTACTGGGTAATAGAATTTATCAACCTGGACTAAAACATCCTCAATCACTCCTCTCAGTATACGAATAGATCTATTAGCAAGTTGGAGTGTGGTTTTGGTGGGTTTCAATTCACCTAACCCAAGTTGTTCATAAACCGAGTACGGAATGAGGTTAACACTTGCCCCTAAATCGAGTAAGGCTTGTTTAATCTGGTAGTCTCCTATGATGCATGAGATGGTTGGACTACCTGGATCCTTGTATTTTTAGGGCACCTCTTGTTTGATAATAGCACTCAAATTCTCAGTCAAAAGTACTTTGTTGTGAACATTGTGTTTCCTTTGACTGTGCACAATTCCTTTAGAAATTTGGCATAGGATGGTATTTGCTTTATGGCATCCAACAACGGAATGTTGATCTTCACCTGCTTGAAAACCTCTAAAATTTCCAGGTTTTCGTCTAAAAGTTTGGGTGAAATTAACCTTTGGGGAAACGTGGCAACCGGCTTGTATTGCCTTTCCGGTTCTTTCTCTTGTGGAGTGTTGTTTGAGCTATCATCTTCTTTGGAATTTTTCGGATCCTTAGGCTTTGGGGCCTTCACCGGATTAGATTTATCAATTATTTTCCTACTTCTCAAAGTGGTGATAGCTTGAACATTCTCCGTATGTTGGGAGGATGAGCTTGCGTCCTGTATCTCAAATTGGGTTCTTGGGTTAGGAAGAGGTTAGGCAGGAAGTGTGCCTTTCTCCCTAACACTGAGGTGAGATTCAACTCTAGCCATTGAAGTTTTCAAGTCATTGATGGCTTGAGTTGAACTTTGATTAAATTTCAATTGCTCTTGCATGAACCCATCTATTTTTAGAAGATTAGTCTTGTTATATTCAGCTTGAACCGATACAACTGCACCCAACATCTCCTCTAGCGTAGCGTTTGATGTAATGACTAGGGATGGGCCTAGTAAAGGTTGAGCTTGAGGGATATTGTTTGCATTCGCAGTGGGTTCATTCCTCCAACTGAAGTTGGGATGGTTCTTCCAACTAGAATTAAACGTGTTTGAGTTTGGAGCACCAAATTACCGTTGATAATTGTTTATGATATTTGATTGTTCTTGTAAGATGTCTTGGACTGCTGAAATTGTGGGACAATCTTGTGTTGTATGTTGATTTTTGGTACAAATTCCACAAACAGTTTCAACGTCTTTAGAGTTGATCGTCTCTCCTTTCTTTAATTCCATGGCCTCGACTTTTCTTATGAGGCTAGCCACACGTACACTTATGTTATCCTCTTCTGATAGGACATAAATTCCTCATTTTTCCTTTTGTTGGCTAGCCTTGGAATTTGTTAGTTTAGATGTATCCTAAGACTATGCATTCTCAGCCAATCCCTCCAAATAGTCCCATGCTTCCTCGGCTTCCTTATTCATGAACTCCCCATTACACATCATCTCTACGAATTGGCGCATGGGTGAAGTCAGTCATTCATAGAAAAAGCTTATAACCCACCAAATTTCATAACCATGATGTGGGCATGCATTTAACAAGTCCTTAAACCTCTCCCAACATTGGAAAAAGGTTTCATCCTCCTTTTGGACAAAATTCATGATAAGGCGCCTCGACATGTTTGTTTTGTGAGTAGGGAAGAACTTTTTAATGAACTCCTTAGACATATCAATCCATGTGCTAATTGATCTTGGCCTTAATGCATAAAGCCAACCTTTAGCTTTATCTTTAAGGGTAGAAGGAAATAATTTAAGTCTCACCACATCATCGGTTACATTTGCAAAGTGCATGATGGCTATTACCTCATCAAATTCCTTAAAGTGTTGATAGGCACTTTCACTGTCTAATCCATGGAATCTCGGGAGGAGTTGGATTACTCCCGGTTTTAAATCTACGTTCCCTACATTTTGTGGAAAAACTATGCATGAGGGAGTGCTCGCTCTTACTGGTTGCAAGTAATCACGTAATGTTCTTGGTCGAGGAACATTCTCAACCACATTCTCTCTCGTTTCGGTTTGGTTTTAACCCAAATTTTGATTGGCCATAGAATTGGGTTGATTTGCAGCCATACTTTCAGACAAAATTGGAGAATTTAAATGTCTCCTAGCACGTGGTTCTCTATCAATTCCTTCTACTATTCTCCCTTCACAAATGAGTCGGTTATTAGAATCCCGAGCCCAATGTGGCATACAAATCCTAAAAGAATGAAACAAAAAGAATTCTTTCTTCCTTCTTTTACTTCTCTCTAAGACCGAAGCACAAGGAGTCTTGCAATGGCTGAGCCAGAAGCAAGGATAGAGACTGATTTCTCCTGGTCAATAGGGGTTCAGAGAACTCCCCACCCACTCTTTGAATCTTTTGAGAAAAGTGCAGAAAAAGAAGAAAGAGGAATAGAGCTGAGAAGAGAAATCTCTGAGCACAAGGTGATCCAAGACGGCAGTGCCGACCAATAGAAATCAAAGCGGCACAAGGCCAACCTATCGGAGATCCAAAAAGGAGTCTCCACCCACTCTACAAAAGATGAATATAATAGGAAAGAATAGGAGAAGAAGAAGAGTAAGGTTAGAAAGATAAAACCTTATTTGAGAACTTAAGATGATGTAGACACCCCACTTTCAGCTACAAGATTGGTAGAGATAGCTGAATGAATGGAGGACCATACACCCAAATCCCATGTCCAAACTCAGCCAAACTCACCCTTGTAAGCCCCAATCCATAGCCCAACTCAAGCCTGAACCCAGTTAACTCACTCCTAAACATCAGCCTGAAAAACCCCCCAAAAGAAAAACCAGTCAAAAACTCCAAAAAAAAGTCAAACTCGGCGAGTCAACCAGCTGAGTCAACCCATCGAGTCAACTCACCGTGTCAACCCATCTCTTAAACCCAGTCAACTCACAGAGTTCCAGACCACAGCCTCGGAGCAGGTCTGTACTGCCCACTGAATCCTAAGAAAGGCCATACGGGCGGCCCCCTTGAGGGCCGCCCAAACTTATTTACGGGTTCTGCCACTCCCCGCTGCTATAAATACCCCCTTCCCCTTCTCATACAAGCATCCCTCATAAGCTTAAAGCCTGAGTGTAATCCCGTTCGTTTCAAGTCCTTCTCCCCTCTTTAGACCACTTTTCCACCAAGGAGAGCCCGAGTGAGGAGAGCCTAGCCCTGGTCCAGCCCAGCCTGACCACTGGTCCAAGTCTCCCAAGCCATCCAAGTCTTGATCCAGCCACTCGAAGCCAATCCTTGCGACACCTCCGTCCATCCAGCTACTCTTTTGCCAGTATCATCTCATTCGCATCTAGCATAAGTGCAACATTTACTTTTCTTCCAACCCCCCTGCTTCACTACAAGCACTTTGATTATTCAAACACACAACATGCATCTCGCATAAAGCACCGGTTAGTTCGAACTATGCTCTCGGCTTGCCTGTTAATGGAAACCTGCCCATCAGAAACTCTTACTGTTCAGACCTACATTCATGTACATGTCGCTACAAGCACTTTGATTATTCAAACACACAGCATGCATCTCGCATAAAGCACCTGTCAATTCGAGCGTATGCTCTGGGCTTGCCTGTTAATGGAAACCTGCCCATCAGAAACTCTTACTGTTCAGACCCACATTCATGCATCATGTCATTCATGAGAATGTACGATGATTAAATCAGACTTTCAAGTATTAGTTCAATTCTGTGAAGTAGAGACCGTACTTCGATACGGGCAGTGCGTGGGGTGCTTAACCTCTTCCCACCCTGTAATCGTGATCCCTTACCTCGAATCTCTGGCCACAGATCAAAAGGAGTCATTTCAGAGGAAGGAATCTTCAGATTCCCTTCACTAACGTTTCTACGGGGTCTAGCCGACTGTAGATTCGAAATAACTGGCTAGTGGCGACTCTGGTCTTATACAAACTCATCCAAACACATCCAGCTTAACACGACAACCGAACAAAGCCCTCGAGAACGAGGCAAGCCAGTGGCACAAACAGCGATTCGCGCGCACGCACCCCCTCCTCTTCTTTTTTCGAAAGGAAAGGGAGAACGCCGTGGGAGCGCGGGAACGGCGAGGGTCCACAGAATGACAACTCCACTGGGGATAAACTACTCCCACTAGTCGTGATCCGACTTGAAAAACAGAATCCTTCCTATACTTGAAAGTCATTAGTCCTCCTACAATCTCATTTGCATAGCATTCTACCTAAAACAAAAAAAAAACAGAAAATCTCAAAACCCCAAAAAGAAAAGTAAAGTATAGTCCTCACCATTGCGCCTCCTCGGGCTCAACGTGTTTGGAAACAACTTCCCTTTCACAGCATAATTCGCACTCGGGCTCAGCAAGTCATGTCCGACCACGAAGAGGAAACTCACCTCTTCCCCGCTCTTAAGATGACTGAAGCGCAACCTCCAACGCAACAGCCAATTGAGAATACGCCAATCATATAAGAATTGGCATAAAGAATGAGAGCAATACAACAAATGCTCTTGCAATTCATGCAAGCACAAGCTACCGCGGCAGCCAACAATCAGGTTGGCCCAATTCAGCAATCTCAGCAGCCGTGCTGGGTCCCTCCGACCTCCAGTTCAAATCAAGCACAACCATCGGAGTCTTCCCAAGACTACCGACAGTAGCCGTCTCAGCCTTTCGCTATGGGGCATCCCCCTCAGTACCTTCCCGGGACGACAAGGCCGCCTCAGAGCACTCCTGTCGTAGGAACTTCCAGTCAGCTTCCAGTCAATCTGGCAAACAATAATCTCAGTAGATCTCAGCATGTCCCCGTCGATGAGACTCCTTTCCTTTCTCAGCATGTCCCCGTCAATGGGACCCCTTTTCAATTTCATCACATCCCCGCCAATGGGATTTCAATTCAATTTCCAGCAACAGGGACAACACTGGCGAATGCCCACAATGGGGGTCAGTGTCAAGCCCACATCAATCAGCGGACAGTGGCGAATACCCAACAAGGGGGTCACTTCCCAGCATCTCAGCCTCCTACAAACAGGAGCACTTTTCAATTCCAGCACATCCCCGCTGATGGGATTCCAGTTAATTTTCAGCAATCTTCAATTCAGCAAACTCCAGTTAATTTCCAGCAATCTTCAATCCAGCAATCTCCAGTTAATTTCCAGTAAGTTCCAGCTCAACCTTCAGTACAATCTCCAGTTCAGTTATAATCCTTTCAAGCACAAGTTCATCAGAATCCAGTCCAATCATCAAATCAATTTCAGCAACCCGCGGTTGCTTTTCAACAAGCCCATAGGGTCGAAGACATCAACCACTATGCCGAAGAAGAACGTGCCTTACTCCAAGAGGCACCAGTCGCTCGAACAGATCACTCAGGACTGGATGAGTTACGGGAGCAGTTCCAGATCTTACAAAATTAGCTTCAGCGACAACAAGGAATCAATCTACCTTCAACCAAGTTCAGAGACTTGTGTCCTTTCCCAGATGCTCAAGTAGCTCAAAACTTTGAGGTACCAAAATTCAAAAGATACGATGGCAGCGGTTGTCCCACAGCACATCTCAAGGCCTTCTGTGGAAAGCTGAGTGCAATCTCAGGAAATGAATGGGCCCTCATTCGTTTGTTCCAAAATCTCTGAAGGGCGATGCCCTAGATTGGTACACCTCATTGGACTACCACCGCATCAAGACCTAGGAACAACTTTCCCAGGCTTTCATTGACAGATTCACATACAATCTCAACATGGCACCTAGAAGGGCCGACCTCGCGGCTCTCAGGCAAAAGAGTGATGAAACACTATCAGCTTATGTGGGACGTTGGCGAGCTATGGCAGCCAGAATGCAAACACCTATCGACGACGAAGAACAACTTTCCATGATTGTTCATTCAACATATCCTGGCATATCTGGATATCTCATCTCACATCCATATGCGAATTTCTCACAGTTGATCCATGCTGGAGAACAAGTCGAAACAGGAATCCGTGCCGGGACAATCTCCCCATGGCCTCATCAAGCCACTCCAGTCAAGAGGAACAGAGTGGAGGGGAGACCCATCGGATGTGGGAACGGAAACCGCAGCGGTTCTCCTCCTCGCCCGACAGAGGTAAACAACATTAGCACCACTGCTCAGGGTAATCAATATGCTCCCCGATAGGGACGTCAACAGTATCAGCAGAATCAGGTTCAGCACCTACCTCAGCGGTATCAGCCGCAACCGAATCCTCAACCACAGCCACAACCACCTCAACAACAGCAGAACGGCCAATACTCATACCAGAATAGGCAGAATTACAGGAAGCTCAGGAAATTCACTCCACTCACTCAACCACTTAGTCAAGTCATGGCTATGCTGGTACAGAAGCAGTTACTCACTTTGATGACACCCAGGCCTCCTCCAAATCCTCTACCTCCAACCTACCGAGAAAATGAGTATTGTGCCTACTATCAAGGGCGCGGCCACACCACTGATCGATGCTTTACTTTGAAGAATGCCATACAAGATCTGATTGACGACCGTAAAATCGTCATCCCGGTCCCCGGAACTCCTCCAGCAGTTACTACTAATATCCTTCAGAATCCTCTGCCTCAGCATCAGACGGACCCCAGCTCATCTCATGGCCCTGCTGTCAACAACATAGAAGAAGGAGAGCGCCTCGATCGCATCTTCTCCCCTATCCAGTCCATTCATGCTACACTTATGGGCCAACAAATTCTCCTCCAATACTGCAAGGGGCAAACCCCCTTCCTCCTTCAGTCTCCGAGCCATTAGTACTCGAAGGAACACCTCCATATGATGTACCAGTTGTGTAAGGGGCATCTTACAGCCATCCATGTTGGGAGCCGTTCGTCTTGGAAGGAGCACAATTATACATCGAGCCCACATACGAACCTGTCATTTTGCAAGGGGCAACTCCAGTTCAGGAACAATCCAATCCGCAATGGAGGGATCATACCCATCAGCAGCAAGATCCCATTGTCTTGGAAGGAGCTCCTCCGATCAAGCCAGTCATATTGCAAGGGGCAAATCCCGGATGCGTGTCAATCACGCTACGACAGCTGGGATGAACAGAGAAACCCCCTGCCATATCAAGAGGACCAGTGTTCATTCCATGGGAGCCTCCCGCTCTAGGAACAGTCAAACCAGGACCGCGACCTTATGTGATCTATGAAGACAAGCCACGATATTTTCCCTTCAGCACAGGCAACAATGTAGTCCTCAAGGCAAAAGCTCTATACAAGGAAGATCTGGTACCCACACCAGTACCGTTGCAAGAACCGGTGGTCCTAAAAGGCAAAGAAGAGGAAAATTATAAAGAAGTTCCGTGGCATTATCCAGAATATGCGGAGGTGGGAAACATGAATCCCAATGGGTGTTGCATCCGAAGAGATAATCAGAACAGAGGAGATCCCAAAGGCGCTCTCACGGGTCTTGGTAACAAAAATGAAACCGCATACGATGTGGCAACTCAGCTCAAGTCAATCCCTGCTCAAATTTTAGTATGGGAGCTACTCTGCACATCGCGCATACATAGAGAAATGTTTGCCAAAACCCTGAGCGATGCTCACGTCTCCTTCGATACAGCACCTGAAATGATAGCATTAATGATCAGGCAGCTCCTAGCTCCACGCCATCACCTTCATCGATAATGAGTTGCCACCAGAAGGACGCGATCATGGGCGATCCCTCAAAATAGCCTTACTGTAACACCTCAACCTTGGATATCCGAATTCCATCAATTCGGGTATCGAGTTCGAGGTATTAGCTATTATATTGTGCTAAAATTAAACCGTAACACATTCACCCACTAAAATTAAAGTTTAATCATCATCATAGCATATAATTAATTATTAATTGTCTCAAAGTATCAAATGGCCCTCAGGCTTATGTCCAAACTAAATCACTCAAAGCATAAATTCTCTTATTTCCTTCTGGCTCCTCCACTAGTTATTCTGTCGAAGTCATCTTCATAGAGACGCCTCCACTATGTCTTTTCCTGGATGGTTTCCATATACATCATCGTGAGCTAGAAGCCCAATAAGTAATAATAATTTGCATGACTCAATACATATCATGTTTACCAAAATAACAATAAAATATGCCATCTATCATAAACACAACTCCATACTCAGGAATCACCAGAGCCATGGTTGCGCACAGCTTCTGGCCTGCCAACACCCATTCAACGATGAGTAGTCTATTTTAGAGCTGACTATACTCCTTCTCCACCCTTCAGCCGTAGCCTTGGGAGGAGGCCCTATTGGTACCAACTCGGGTTCCGGTTGGGAACTCTGCCCGAGAATTTAAGGGATTTCTATCCCCGAGTTGTCTGGTGTTCAACTTCAACATCACATTTCAGATAATGACATATACCAAATAAGTAGTTTATATCATAAGATTCATGAATGCATAATGAATACATGCTGGAAATACCATCCTGGTGTAGTGTTACTTACTCAAAAGTTTTATTCTGCTTGAGCTCCTTGGATACAATCCTCTGTGACTAGTTGACGGGTTCTCGATTTTCGTTCTCGTTGGGTTCCCTTTTAAATGTTATGCAAATAGGGTTACTTTCATACTTAATTTCATGATATAATAAATTATTATCCGTTAATACACAATTATGATCGTTGATTTGACAATTAGATCATCAAGCTAACGATCCATACCTTTGGTTTAGTCATATTTCACATTTACTTCATGATCTACCAATCTTAACCGTTCATTTTGGCTTTATTTTCATATAGGCCCGAGATCCTTTCGATTCGACCGTTAAACTTTAATTAGAGCCGTTCATTTAAGATATGGTCAGTTGGATCTAGATTCCTATAGATTTAATCTTCCATTTTGATCAATTCGCCCCTTGATAGACGATTATGATTAGTTGAATTGCTAATCCAAGGGTTTAGACACATTTTCTATAGTTTGGATGGAACTAATTCATGATCTGATGATCAAGGTCAACTTTAAATCACATTGGTTCCAAGATGGCCCACTTGCGACCTTAAGTGAATAATCGGGTCCATTCACTAGTCAAATCTTACTCATATCTCAAGGATCATGGGTTTAGATCATGATTCAAGTGGGTCTAAGGTCAAGATCAACCTTTATAACAATTAAATGTTAAGATCCATCTGATCCGATAGTTCATTTTCTTATTTTCCACAATTTTGGTCCAACGACCCTGGTTGATCCTTGATCAGATGATCTGATCTAGATCTGGGTCGAGTGGATCTTATTATCCCTAAGTTCAATTCCTTAATTGGTTTATTAAACCCTTGATCAACGGTTGGATTGGACATGATCATTGATTTAACAATCCATATCATCATTTTTATCTTTTATTTAAACTTTAGTGGTTTAAATCTAAGATTAGATTAGGGATCTTGATTAACAAACGAAGATTAAGATTTATAGGACTTTCGATAAAGATATATACTTTGTTGAATAAGATCCATTGTTCATTCGAATAAATGCAGTGGGGCCCACTTAAGGATGCCTTTAATCTTGGTGGGGCCCACCGCTACATTACTTGTCGACAATGGATCTTTCATCTAAAACTCATTTTTCATGTTTCTAATGACAAGATCTTAAGGTGGGGCCCACTTAAGATCCAATATCTAATACATGGGGCCCTACTGAATTGTATGATTGGATTAAGTTATACATCAATTCTTCCTTTAACATGGATTTCATATCTCGTTCTCGATCTAATTAAATAGATTAAGATCATATAGTGGGGCCCACCTTGAGTGATCGTGACCACTCACTGTAAGGTCCACCATATGAGATGATCATCGTGCATCTCATTCAAGTACAACATTAAATCTAAATTTAAGATTTCTCATCATTTATCATCCACACATCTTGATCTCGTGGTGGGCCACCATCTAACGGCACAAGTAATGATATGTGGTCTGCCCCATGGGCAGGATCATGTGTATTAGAACGGATCTATTTTTTTTAGTGTGCTTATTGATCATTCCTTCAATGTGGGGCCCACTACACTTGATCAAAGTATGATCTACACCGTTGACCTAGATCCCTACCAAGTGATCTATCATGATCAAGTGATGCTCTAGATAATACAATGTTTGGTTATGAAAAATCTACTATTTGGTCATGGTGGATCTTAACAAATGATGAGAATTCCAACATATAAATAACAAAATCTATATTCTTTCACGATTTAATCTAAATTGGCGTGTCTTTTGATAAAAGGGATTTAATGTATTCTAAACCATTAGATGTAAATCAAATTGGAAAAATACCTCTAAGGCGCACTTTAGATAAGATTGAGCGGCTCAGATCAAGTAGGGTCGAAATGGGGCCCACTTATCAAGACCTCTTTCTCACTTTGTGTGTATGTGTGCAATAATGGTAAGAAGTGGTGCACACCTCTTTTTAAAGGGTTTATTTTATGTAATGTGTGAGGTATTAAAGAAAAAGTTATGAAAAGAGAAATTTAAGAAAAAAGTTACGAGAGAGGGATTTAAGAGAAAATTTTATTTAAGAGTGTAGCTTAGAGTACGTACACGTGCCACTCTCAAAGTGGGTCCCACATAGGTGGTCATCATCATCTAAAACATTTATCTGTTCCTTGAAAGTGAGCACATCCTATTAAAATTTATTTCACTCTCAAAAAAACTGGGATAACGAGATATGATGTATTACCATTCATAGCCATGAGGGCATACCTATCAAAGGTACTCTCTCAATATCATGGGTGGGAGTATATACATGTTTGTGTGTGTGCCAACCTTATATGTTACACATGGTTATGAAATATTAAATTCTGACCACACAGAATCATAGACAATGATATCCATGTACATGAAAAATAGTGGCAATGTTCAACTATGTATAATAGATGAGATAATGGATGGTCATGATGATGCAATATACACATGCACATGATTAGAAAGATCTAAGTATATATATGATATGATCAAATCAAATAGCATGATGGGTTTACTTAAGATGAATCATATAAAAGTAGTTTTACACAAATCAGATTACTAGATTGGTTAATATCTTCGATAAATTGTGGCCATCCATATATCCGGCCTCACATCTCAAGTTCTACTTAGGAAAAATTATCATACTTATACCATTTTGAATGTTATAATACGATTTACAAGATGATCAGTACACATTGGATGGATCATTCTCTAAGATAGTCAATTTAGAGGATTTAAGTCATTCGTCCATCAATCGGACCATTTATAGCACTCGAATTGACGATCCGACTGTATGTGTACGTTTTATATGACATGGATGTACGATCCATGGTTTACATGGATATTTCATAAAACAAATTGATCTATATTTATGGTCAAGTGTCATATGATCCACTCAATGGTCAGATTTTATCTTAATTTTTAAAAAAAAAAATTTATACACCTAAAATTTGTTTAGTATGTTACACTTACGATACAAGGACCTTTGTGTCCCAATGGTCCTTATCGATAATGGCTCAAGCTTAAACGTCTGCCCACTCAAAACTGCGGAACGTTTGGGAATCAGTCCCTCTTCATTTCGACCCAGCACCATATGTGTCAGAGCATTCGACAACACCCGACGATCAATGGAACGGGAAGTCGACATAGAGGTACAGATAGGTCCAGAAGTGTCCACTATCACATTTCAAATCCTGGATATATCAACCTCTTTCAACATGTTGCTCGGACGGCCTTGGCTGCACAAGGTTGGAGCTGTACCATCAACCCTGCATCAATGGGTGAAGTACATCTGTGGAAATCAAGTGATCTCTATCCATGCAGAGAAGGAGCTCATCATTCCTTCCAATGCTGCTGCTACTGAACCAGATATCCCTGTCATCGACATCTAACACGCTGAATGAGACGTCCGATTTCATAGTTTCGAGTTCGAGACTGTGAACGCTATCGCCAATCCGTAGCCGATAAGGGTGGACCATGTCTTTTCACCAGCAGAACGTCTGAGCCTCAAGTATCGTATGAAGAATCATTTCAAGTCTAGGAAGATGCTGCTGGTATATAATCAACACAAATGGGGACTTGGGTACATGGCAATCTTCATGGACAAAAGAAGGAAGAAATTTCGGTGCTCACCCATCTAATTCGTCAAGCCAGGAGAACCTTGCAAAGACCCAAGAGGGAATCAACCGACTGCACTATACAAAGGCCTCCCGATGAGCCTAGCTTGGGCCACATGGCCCCCCATTCGATGGGACCAGATTCTTGAACAATCTAAGCCTCCGGAAGAAGAAGAAGAAGAGGATGAAGACGAAGAAGAAAGTAAAATACAATAGCTTCAGGACCAGGGTACTCTGATACCCCCTCCCAACCAAGGGCACAACCTGCCCACTTTAACTCCGGTCAATCAGGGGCACAATCTGCCCACTTCAGCATCAATCAACCAGGGGCACAATCTGCCCACTTCAGCATCAATCAATCAGGGACACAACTTGCCCATTTCAACATCAATCAATCAGGGGCACAATCTGCCCACTTCAGCATCAATCAACCAGGGGCACAACTTGCCCATCTCAATATCAATCAGCAAGGGGCACGACTCGCCCATCTCTGCAGAATCAACATCATTAATCATCAGCCAGGGGCAAAAGCAGCCCATCCATTGGACCAAGAAAGGGAAATGCCTAGCCCTAGATTGGTCCGATGTCCAGATTTCAAACTCATGTCTCGCCACGAACCAGACGAATTGCAATGCGAGGTAAGTGATCCGGGAGGGACTGAGTACGACTCAGATCTCGAATCCAACTAGCAAGAAATCATGGTCATTGGGCCAGACTGTGATTCTTCGCCCAAATCATCAACCCCCACCTCTCCAAAGGAAGGAGTATGGGGTCCTGAATGGTCGTCCGTTCCCCTAACTCTTGAATCAGCTAGAAAGTCATCTGAGGGCTCTGGCTTCCAAAAAAAATGCCGGTTTAAGCGGCAAGCGGAACTTTGGGACAAGCTGGGATCAATCATGGTCTACAATGCCCGCTTGTTCAAGGTCCTGTGAATTTTAAAAATCCAAAAAAATAAAAAACTTTCAAAAGACAAAAATATCTAGCATTTCAATTCCAGAAAATTCTCAAAAACCAAAAAACATTTCTTTTCCTGCATTCAATGATGTGCCAAGTTCGTCTAAAGAGTCACATGAGTTTGAAGTCGAATCATATGATTTTGACATCGAATTAGACTTCGAGCTCATGGGTCTGGACGAAGCTCGGGATGAGGAAGATGATGACCCGGCTCCCGAACTAAAGGACCTCCTCAAAAAGTTCAAATCCAAAGCCAATGTTGTAGCCGATGATTTTGAGATAGTAAACTTGGGGATATCCCTAGGGAAGTACGCATTGGAAAATCGTTGCCACCAGAGATGAAGCAGAGAATGATAGAGTTCCTAGCTCCAAGATTGTCCAACTTCGCGTTCTCATATGAAGACATGCCAGGGCTCGATGAAGAGCTTGTTGTACACCATCTTCCAACCAAGCTGAATATGAAGCCAATGAAACAGAAACTTCGAAGAATGAAGCCAGAATGGGCTCTGAAAGTCCAAAATGAAGTCATCAAACAGTACAATGCGGGATTCTTAGTAGTTTCCAACTACCCTGAATGGCTCGCCAACATCGTACCAGTACCAAAGAAGGATGGCAAGGTTCGAATGTGCATTGACTTCTGAGATCTCAATAAAGCCAATCCTAAAGATGACTTCCCTTTGCCACACATCGACACTCTAGTCGACAACACTGCTGGGTATAAGGTCTTCTCATTCATGGACGGATTCTCAGGCTACAATCAGATCAAGATGGCCGTCGAAGATCACGAGAAGACATCGTTTATCACTCCCTGGGGAACCTTCTATTATAGGGTAATGCCGTTTGGTCAGAAGAATGCAGGAGCAACATGTCAGCGAGCAATGACAGCATTATTCCATGACATGATGAACAAAGAGCTTGAAGTATATGTGGACGATATGATCATCAAGTCTCGCACAATTGAAGGACACTTTGAAGATTTGAAGAAATTATTCAACAGATTAGAAAAGTACAAGCTCTGTCTCAACCCTCAGAAATGTGTCTTCGGTGCAATGGGAGGCAAGCTCCTCGGCTTTATGGTGAGCGAGGATGGCATCAAGGTCGACGAGACCAAAACCAGAGCAATCATTGAGATGCCCCCTCCTAGAACAGAGAAAGAAATTTGTGGCTTCCTTAGCAGAATTCAATACATCAGCCGCTTCATCGCACAGCTCACACCTATCTGTGAGCCCATATTCAAGCTCTTTCGGAAAAGTGTTCCCAAAGAATGGAATGACGATTACCAAGTTGCCTTCGATCGCATCAAGAAATATCTCATGAATCCTCCAGTTCTAGTGTCACCCACTCTTGGATGACCACTATTGTTATACATCTCGGTAGCAGCAGAAGCCATTGGCTGTGTCCTCGACCAGCACGACGAGACCGGGAAGAAGGAACAAGCAATATATTATTTGAGCCAAAAGTTCACCGACTACGAGACCAGGTATTCCCCGATCGAGAAAACTTGCCTCGCCCTAGTCTGGGCAACTCAGCGACTCCGTCAATACATGATTGCGTTCCCTATTCTCCTACTCGCTCATATGGATCCGCTCAAATACTTGTTCGAGAAACCGACACACACTGGAAGGATAGCTAAATGGCAGCTACTCCTGTCTGAATTCGACATCACCTATGTCACTCACAAGGCAATCAAGGGGCAGGCCCTCGCTGATCATCTTGCCGCTCACTCTCTCCTGGATTATCAACCGCTCAAGACGTTCTTCCCTGATGAAGATCTTCTGCTTATCGAAGGTGAAGAAAAGAAGAAAAAAGATGAGTGGACGTTATTCTTCGACGGCGCAGCAAATGCTAAAGGAAGTGGTATCGGAGCAATCCTCTATTCTCCAGACGATGTCCCTATTCCTATCTCAAGGCGCATAGCATTCGAGTGCACCAACAACATGGCAGAGTATGAACCATGCATCGCTGGCTTAAGGGAAGCCATAATCTTGGGCGTCAAGAAGCTACGAGTATTTGGAGACTCACAGCTTATCATCAATCAGACCAATGGCGAATGGAAAACCAAGGACGAGAAGTTGATACCATATCATGTGTATCTTGAAAATATGATCGAAGAATTCAAAGAAATCACCTTCTCATACATGCCCAGAGCCAAGAATCAGTTTGCAGACGCTCTCGCTACACTCGCGTCAATGCTCGAAATCCCGAAAGGAGCTTCGGAATGGGAGCTCACAGTCGAAAATCAAGATGAACCTGCTTTCTGCCTGCAAATAGAAGAAGCCGAAGTTGTCCCTGACAAACCCTGGTATGCTGACATCAAGCAATATCTCGAAGCCCAGGAATATCCAAAGTCAGCAACAGCAACAAATCGCCGAACCATCCAACGTTTGGCCGGCTAGTTCACCATCAGTGGCGTAGTTCTTTACAAACGATCCTATAATCACATTCTCCTTCAATGCGTCGATGAAATATAAGCTGCAAAGATAATGAAAGAAATACACGAAGGAATCTATGGCCCACACATGAGCGGGCACATGATGGCAAAAAAGATTCTACGACTCGGCTACTATTGGCTCACCATGGAGACAGACTGCTGCCAGCACGTTAGAAAGTGCTTCAAGTGTCAAGAGCATGCGAATCAAATTCATGCCCCATCATCAGAATTATATAACCTGACGACTCCCTGGCCCTTCTCTATGTGGGGACTCGACATCATTGGCAAGATTAGTCCCAAAGTATGAAATGGTCATGAGTATATACTTGTGGCAGTCGATTACTTCACCAAGTGGGTAGAAGCAGCCTCCTACATCACGATTGCAGCATCCCAGGTAATCAAATTCATGAAGAACAACATCATATGCCGGTATGGAATCCCCAATGCTTTCATCACAGATAATGGGACCCCGTTCGTCAACAAGAAGATGGATGACTTTCTCAGCAAGTTCAAGATTTAGCGTCATCGATCAAGCCCCTATCGTCCTTAGATGAATGGTGGGGTAGAAGCCGCAAACAAGACAATCGTCAGGATACTCAAGAAGATGGTCATGACCTATCGAGATTGGTCAGATATACTCCCATATGCACTTTGGGCCTATCGAACGTCTGTACAGTCTGCTACGGGCGTTACTCCTTTCAAGCTTACTTATGGAATGAAAGCAGTTCTACCAGTCGAGGTGGAAATACCGTCACTACGGGTATTACTAGAAAGTGGAATTGAAGAAGGAGAATGGCAACGGGCAAGATTTGATCAGTTACAGCTAGCAGATGAGAAGCGCATGTGTGCGCTAAGTCATTCTCAGTGTTATCAGAAAATGATCGCTCCGGCTTATAACAAGAAAGTCCGAAAAAGAAGCTTCAAGGTAGGCAACATGGTCATGAAGAAGATTCTACCGTCACACCTTCCGGATCCTAGAGGAAAGTTCAAACCCTCATGGGACGGACCACTAATTATCAGAGAAGTACTTCCTGGAGGCGCCCTCAGACTCACCAGCATGAGAGGGGTGGATCTTCCTGAGCCAATCAACGCCGACAAAGTGAAGATCTTTCACGGGTAAGTCATTCTGACTTTATCAAGAGTTACTTTAATAGAGCTGAAGTCAAGAGGTCAAAGCTAAAACCTCTGAGAAATCGTTTCCGCCCACCAACAAGTGTTTCAAATAAGGGGGTTCAAAAGAAAAAAAAGAGAGAAAAAGAGAATAAAAAGAATACTAAAAAAAGGGAAAAAATATAAAAAAGAAAAGAGAAAGAAAATGGGAAGCCATAACAAGGCACCTGAGAAAAATCAACTCAAGAAGAAACACAGTCATCCATTCACCCATCACAGAAAGGTCGGTAGCTAAGACCGACAGCTCTATCATCGTAACTTAGGATGAGGGCTGAAAGACTGCCATCGGCCGGCAACGACGGATTCCCGACCTCTAGCCGCCGCAGTTATCCAAAAATTTAGAAAAAGAAAAAACAGAAAAAGAAAATGTGTGCCTAAACAAAGATGGCGGAGTGAAAACCCGAAAGGGCGCTCTGAGTAAAAACAGTGGGCATACGGCGGACTTGGTGAAAACCCGAAAGGGTGCCAAGGGTAAAAATAGCATAGCTGCCGAGGGGCAAGCAAGATCAAACACCCGGGATGTGGTGAAAACCCGAAAGGGCTCCACGGGCAAAAATGTCGGGAAAAGGCTGGCTGTGGTGAAAACTCGAAAGAGCACTTCAGGCAAAAATGGCTCAAATAGAAAAAGAAAAAATTAAAAGTGCAGGTACCAAGAAATCAGACAGTCCGAATCAGTTCAAGCGGTTATAGTTCAAGAACAAGAAGTATAGTCGGGAACAAAGAACTCTACAAACTCTGACAGTCTCAAGAAGTAACAGTTTCCATTGCCTACACCTTTAGAGAACCAAAGGAATCTTACAAGCCAATCTGGAGACATCAGTTAAAACATTGGCCGAGCCTCAGTTCTGATTCCTATGTCCAGACACAAAATCCAGACACACACTCACAAGACAACTCATGGCATAATAGATTTTCAAACAGTTTTCTCTTTTTTCATTAAATGCAGCATATTTCTTTTACATATATCATGTCATCTTTTTCAAAAAATACAAAAAAATGCATCATCACCAGCTATGCAAAAATGGGACGTACAGTCAACGCAATCAATCTCTACCCTCCTCCTCGGCCATATCAGGTAAGTCCTCTGACTCATAATAAAATAGCCTCGCTCTCAACCTGCTCACCTCCATACGCAGCTGTTGGGGTCCCAAAAGTCGGGATCTTCAAAACAATGATTATGAGTGCCCAAATCATCACCTAATTAAATTTAGGGCCAGTGCATCGAAAATCGCGACAAAAATCACAACACACATCACACTAGACCAAAAATGGAAAATTGAGCCAGTGGTGGACCCCACCGGTCATCATGATCAGAACCCCCCAAATTTGGGAGGGTTACCTTAACCATGAAGAAATAGGGCCAGTGCATCGACTTCTGTCGCAAAGCGGGCCCCACAAGCCCTCTACTTCGCAAAACCCAATTTTGTAAAACACGAGTACGTCAACGCATCAAGAAATTCATTGTCCAGCGCATCATGAAATTCAACAGTTTTACAAAGTAAATTTCAGGACGCACTACCCTCAGCGCGTCCAGAAATTCACCCAGCGCAGCATGAAATTCAGCAGTTTTACAAAGTGAATTTTAAGACGCACCGAGTGATTTTCTCGACGCGCCAACCCATTTTCTCGACGCGCTATACATGGCGGTCTCCTATTAGCCGACTTCGGGTATAAATACCCCCCCCCCCCCCCCCTCACCTCATTTGAACGAATCGAGAGAAGGAGAGAGTTTTAGATTCTGAGATCGCCGGAATCCCTCGCCGGAATCCCTTTTTCCGACCGCCGGAAACCCTTTGCCGATCACCGGAAATCCCATTTCCAACCACAGCAGGTCTGGTGGAGAACCTAAAAATATATAAGTGTAGTAGCGCATCGCGAAATACGTTGAACCAAGCTTATTTTATCGACGCACTGGCCCCAGCACATTGCAAAATAGGCCAGCGGATCAGAAAAATACACATTCCAAAACAAAGTTATTTTATCGACGCACTGGCCCCAGCGCATCGCAAAATAGGCTAGCGAATCAGAAAAATACACATTCCAAAACAAAGTCATTTTTTGATTCACTGGCCCCAGCGCGTCACTAAAATACCTCAGCGGATCAGAAAAATAGAACATTTTAAGCAATTATTTTTGGACGCACTGGCCCTAGTGCATCAGTAAAATCAGGCCAGCGGATCATAAAAAATCAGCATTTTGAACGCTCATTTCAGCACCTTTAAATCTCCGTTTTACGATGTTTTCGAGCCCCGTTTGGGCCTATTTTGGGTATTTCGAGCGTTCCGGACACAACGGAGCAGTCAAATACTCATCCGGGCCACCCAATGAGTAGAACACAAGCCTTCAGAGTCCGATCCGATCCAATGAGACAAATGGAGCAATTCTCCCGAAAAGAGGCCGCCAGTGCCCAGAACCATACTAATGTATCATCGTTACATGTACTATCATAATATGACCCGGATTTAGGTCCGGACTAAGCAAAGGGGACTATGGTTAACACGATAAACCATACCAGGAGAGTTCTAAACTATCACACACAATTTGTTAAAGACTGACACTTCAAGAACAGTCGATGCCCTACCCATTCAAACGGCATCCGCTGCTTGAGCTGCTCAGGTACATACCACTGCAGATCGGTCTTCCCGCGGTCACCCGTCACAAATGACGGGCGCAGGCCTAGAGTCGCACCCCTCGGTTAAAAGCCCTGACAGTCTCAGCCCGGATCTCTGGTCAAAACATGGGACATAGACATTTGACTCGTACAAAGATGGATCAGTCCATAACAAAACACCACAAATACAGGTCTCCATGACTATACAAATACAGGTCTCTGTGACCATACAAATACAGGTCTCCACGACCATACAAACACAGATCTCCACGATCATGAACTCTGAGACCATAGTCCCCGCTGACTAGTCTTTTGCCTTTTAATCAAGGGTCATCGATCATTCGATGTAATTAAGGGCTCGTGCCGGATCACGGCCTGGAATGTACAAGATCTCAGGATCTCTGGAATAAAATTCGCCTTGCGATATCTCTTCTCTTATGTACTTTTGTGAATGCTTGTGGTTGTCTATGAATGTTTCTATTATTCAGAACCCCAGAATGACAAAACACGAGAAAACTGCACCCGAGCATTTTTTTAGTGCTAACAGCAGGTAATACACCTCATCGCGCTCAAGGATATGGATCACTGTCTCCTCGTCACACAACCTCTGATCGGCAGCCAATCTCCTCGACATCATCTCACAATGATACCGAAGTGCGAAAATCTCAGACAGAAAATGGCCATGAGTGGCCAAAAGGAAACCAGGATCGATGAATGGGCGCTCCTCAAAGGTCTCATATGAACTAGATGAAGAGCCATCATCTCCAAGAATATCTTGCTCATCCTCATCGGCAGTCTGGTGCCAACAAGGAATGCGCCGATATAGGGACTGCTCAACAACCCAGTACTGATATGGGGTGGTTGCCATCGAAAAAGCCCGCAGCTCAAAACCCAGCAAATCAGCAGTCAAGTAACTCGCCCAGGATCCATCAACCTGAGTCTTAAAGTCAGATGTTCTAGATGGAAGTGCTCGACGCCCGATACCCATGAAAGCAAAAAGAGGAACATCCTGCTCATATCCGAACTGCTGCAAGAACCGAATAGGATGATAAGAAAAGTAAGATCGAAAGCCTACCAACATCAGAGGAAGGCGGTGCACATCGCAAAGCACTGGAGGAAGTGAAAGCCAAGATGACTCCCAACGAACATTCCAGTCACGAAGCTCAGCGAACATCCTGCGATATAAGGGCTCACTCATCCTAGCCGTATGAGGAAGAAATTCCATGACGTGTTACATAAGGTCTGGGCGACGGGTGCTAGAAAATGGTACAGGAACAGTCAGCAAAAGACGCTCCCATAGCCAGACCTGATCATCAAGAAAGAAAAGAAGTTCAGCTCGAGCAAAGAAATCCCCAAAAGATAAAAAGGAAAAAGGAAGTGCAAAAAAGATACCTGAAGAAATGCACAGCAACCGCGAAGGACACGGGTGTGACCCAGGGCACAGTCAATCAGCCCATTAAACAGCTCAGCCAGGACAAGAGAAATGATCCCCTGCCATCGAATAACTCGGCTCATCACCTCGAAAAGCAAAGGAGTCTGAGATCTGCGCCATCCCGAGAATAGCAACTTAGCTATCAAGCAGAACATCAGTGCATTCCGAGAAAGTAGAGGCCGTGCCACACTCCGAGGACCCGAAAAAAGATCATACAATAAATCCAAGGAGAACACCACAGCATCCTAACCAGCAGATGCAGGCTGATCAAGATAAGGGATCCCGAACCAGTTATGCGGTGTGGCAGTCTTCGGCAAAGTCTTCGGTGAAAAATACTGAGTATCATCCCAAGGAAGACCGGTCAAACGCACAAGCTGCACCAGAGAGGGTCCCATCTCCATATCGTTAAACGCAAACAAGTTCAACGAGGGGACCCAGTCAATCAGTGCAGCCCCGAGCATCCTCTAGTTAATGTCAACTCTAGCCATATGGATCAGACTGCTGAAGCCATAAGACTCTAAATCTCAAACCTCATAAGCTGACAAGCTGTCGAGTTAAGCAAGCAGTGATGGCGAGCAAGAAGGACAAGGAAGCAGCTGACAAGTCCTCACAGGAATCCCCTCCAGAACAAAAGGCCCAGGAATCGATGACAGCTCATCAAGGATTGGAAGATCAACGGGCAAAGGAGAAGGAAAAGCTAGGACCTCTGCAGACTCAACAGCCTCTGACCTGTCCCCAGCAACGGCTATGTCTGATATAGTCGCATCGCTGTCTGAAACTGTCACGACCTCGGCCGCATGAGAAGACTCGCCCACCTCGTGAACGGAGTGCATAAAGGACCAACAATCAAGAGAAGGATGGTACTCTCTATCAAAAGGACTTTCAGCAAAGATCGCATTGCACATCATGGCATCCTGACCAATCTGATCGGTAAAAAATGCATCTGAACGATCAAGAAGGGTCCCGGCAACCCCGATCGAAGAATCAACGGTCAGATCTGGACCTGCAGTCCCCTTCAGCATAAGGCCGTCAATCCATTCATCATCCCCTCCAATTAAAGGGATCATCAAGGCATCCACACCATCCATCATCAGGGGGACATCATCAACGATCACATCAAGTCCACCCAAGCAAGTGTGCCGCACATCTCGGCCATGATCAAGGGCATCCAAACCATCAAAGGTATCATCTGAACCATCCATTCCATTCAAACATGAGATCAGCTCATCTATGTCCATCATAGCCCCATCACCACCATCAATCACATCATCCATGTGGCCCACACTCAAGGGATGTATAACCTCACCTATGTCCCATCTCATCATCCCATTCATACCATCCATTTCTTTCATAATCAATGGCCCATTCAAATCTGAAATTCCAGCATGGCTGCCATTAATGGGACCATTCAAAGCTCCACCAACAACCACCCCTAATCCATCATCAATGCCCCTATTCAATGCTCCATCTCTACCATCCATTAAAGAAATCTCTCCATCATTAAAGCCTTCACCAATTGCTGGAGTGGGGGACCCACTAACCTCTCCCACAATGGCCCCCAAATCACCATCAAAGGCTGCCCAAGAAAGGACAAAATAGGAAGAGGACAAGATGAAGAGAAAAGACAAAGAGAAAAGAGGATTCATGGCTGCAATCGAATTCTCCAGTACAAAGAAGGTGGGGACAAGAGCAGTGGACAGAAGGGAATGTCCGAACTAGAGCCAGCCCAGACCACATAAGAGACGAGCCTTGGGCGGCCCGCTGTGGGCCACCCGTATGGACACGCTCCCTCTCTCTCCTCGGGATTGGCTCCATGTTCGTTGGTAGGTGAGGCTGACAATCCACGTCAGCAGATAGCACCCTGAGGGCCGCCCAAGGCTCCAATTAACTCCGAATTTCGTTTGAGGATGATCAGAATCATCTGGAAGGTACCCCACCTATCCAATCATGAAGTATTACAGCCAACATGGGTCTGATCAAGTCAAAGAGAAGGAAAATTGATCAAGAGAGGACCACAAGCAATCTAAGCCATTCAAAGACTAGATCATCATGATTTAAACCATGAAAAAGCTTGCATGAGTCATCAAATAGCAACATCAAGGGTTTGATTGTCAAACAAGAGGGCTAGAATCCAAGATCTGATCATCAAGTGGGCCCACAGGGCCAAATCAAGCAATTTGAGCCGTTTAAGTCATCATCCATGCAGTTAAGAAGTCTCATCTTCCACAAATAATTCAGAACATATAGGCATCATCAAGTAATTTGAGACAAGTCAGAGGTTGTATATTCATTCAAAAGATTTTGATACAGAAAAGGGTAAAAGCAAAAAGAAGAAGGTCATACATCAAGCAAGCTAAATACAAAAGTAGGCTACAGGTCACCAACATAGTCGTCGCCATCCCTCCTCTCATCCCGCTCCCGACGATGAAGGTCCATCAGAGGAACTGTCACCAATCTGCCAGCATATCTGCGACGACCCCTTGGAACAGAGAGCGGAGGAAGCAGAGGCCCCTGTCCTTACAACAAGTACCACTCGTCATAGTCGCGATCCGGGATCGTGAAACGAAACCCGGGCTGGCCCACAAGAGCATCAACTATCTCATCAGCTGGGATCTGAGCAGCCTGAGGAGGTGCAGAACAAGGGACTCGAGCCACCTCAGTAATCTGTCGAAGCAGCCTCTCACCCAAATACCACTGAAATGATTCAGCATCAGAAAGCATGATCCGGAGGCATGAAGAATCATATGCCTCCACACGTTGAGGGGTGTAGTAGAGAGGAAATTTGGCGTATGACATCCGAGCAAACTACAGCAAATGAGGCCATCACAATCAGCCACAGAGCAGCACAAGGGATAAGAAAAAATAAGATACTTACATCCTCGACGGTCAATCCGTCTATGTCAGCGCGCCAATTGTCCCCAGATACACGAGAGTTCCGTTGACGATTTTGCTGATGCCAGTGCATATGGCGGTACAGAGGTGGCTCAATGTCTTCTCGTATCCTCGGCGCGAGATGAGCAAAATGGTCATAAAAACAAGTCTGGGCAAGGGCACACATAACGATCAAAGAAAGAAAGAAGGCAAATGTCTCCAGGGAAGGATAAAAAGAATGCCTCTACGACAGGCCAGAAACCTGTGAAGGACCCGCTATTCCGAGAGGTCTTATCCAAACCCAGGAAAACATGAGTCAAGATAGCCCCGTTCCAATTGTAGGGATGGTAAAGATCCTCAACCAAACGAAGAAATTTAGGATCGATCCTCTCATTCGCGTGACAGAAAAGGAAGGACCCGAAGGCGTAAGCAATCATGGCCCGTGCTTTGTAGAGGGCCTCTAGCTCGGTAGTAGGGGTGACAGTAGTAAAGGTGTTGTAGAACCATCGCAATTCTACTTGATGGCCCTGGAATTCATCCTCAGGTGGGATGTCACCTACAAGCCGTAACCAGTCAGTGGAAGTGATGGGAGCAAGAGAGCCGACCTGGGGAACAACTGTCCCATGGAATGGAAAGCCGATTTGCATATAAATATCTAGGGGAGTTATTCCCCACTCGCCACAAGGGAGTTGAAAGGTGTGGGTCTCATCCGGCCATCTCTCATAAAGAGTAGCAAACAGCATGCGGTTAGCATTGTTGTTATGGAAGCGCAAGGTAAGGAGGCTAGCAAAAGGAGTGTCAGCTAGAACTCGTTCAAGCAAAGGCTGTGGGTGTTTCACCCAGTCATCCCAATGATCTCTGGTACCTCAACCCTTGATGGAGGGGAGAGGTTGGTGCTCCTTAGTCAAGGAACACATATGGGCCCCTCGGCGGATAATAAAGGCCGGATCATCCTCATCGATCACCCGTCGTCCTCTTGTACCATCCGCCATTGAATCCTATAAGCTTGGCAAGGTAAGTCCCTATTCTTTACCCGTTAAGATCCAAATCATCATCCAGGAAACCCATGGATTCAGACTTACATCCAAATGCAAAAACTAAAAGTCCAACTCCATGTGTCACCTAGGATATGTGTTGGGCCCATTGAAGAAAGCAAGGCCCACTTTAAAGAAGGTTGCATGCCATGCCTTAGGCAAGGAAAGTCCATCATCCAAGGACACACTTTGGACAACAAATGCACTCAAGCACCATGAGATCGAAGGGATAAACTTCACATGAGAAGTCCCTCTTCAAAGTCCATATGTGGCCAAGGATAGGTTCACTTTTCATACCAAAGTCATAATCCTCATTAAAGATGTTCCCATCTTTTTACACATGTACATGGACAAGTGGGGAAAAGGAAGGAAATGGGCCCCCAAGATCAACTCAAGTGCCCCACCTCAATGGATTGAAAGGAACACATAGCCCACTTGAAGAATATGAGGACCCATTCATGGGTTAACCATGGGCAACCCTATGTGCATCATCTTGATGACAGTTTTGACCATAAGAGTACAACATGGTGGTCTACCCACAAATATATGAATCAAAGAAGCCAATGGTAAAAAAATGATGCACATAGCCCACATGAAGAACCAAAGTTGGAGATGTCCATGCAAGGACAAATCTGGGCAACTTATGTGCACCATTTTCTTTACAAAAAAGGGGACCATTTGAGCACAAGAAGGCATGGCTTGATGAGTCACCCAACCATCATGAAAATGGCTAAGAATGATATACATAACCCACTTGAAGATCAAAATCCAAAATGCCCCAAAGCATGGGACAAAATTGGGCAACTTATGGGTATCATTCTTTCCCACAAATTTAAAGAAAAATCACTCATCTATAGGGATGATGGTGGATGACCCACCAAGCACCCCAAGAGAAGTTCAAGAAGCTATGGTTGTATGGATAGCCCACTTGATGAAAGCCATCCTATTGAGGTCGGTAACATTAAAGGAAACTCTTGAGAACCACTTTCCTACCACATGGGCAAACCATTTGAACTTAGTGAGATTTTTTAAACAACTCACTCATGAGACTTGTAGGTGATCAAGTAACCCAAGTTCTCCATCCATCCAAAGAAAAGGCATGAAGGAAAAGAATCCTACATGCACAAAGTGTAGTGGTGCACACATGACTCAAAGAAATATACAAGTTTCAAAGAGGGCCCAAAAGCCCATCTACATGGAGGAATTCCAAGGAACCGACCACACTTTGTGTACAAGGATGTACATCATAATCAAGAAATGGTGGTAGATTTGAGCTACTTGTCCATAAAGGCCCAACTAGGAAATCTAGCCCGCTTGAAAGATCCAAGTGAAGAATGGGCTAATCATCTTTGTCCATACACATGTGAAGAAAGATGGGGCCACTCAAAGTGAGCTCTATGAGCCTAAAAATTGAGGAGGGCCCTACCAATCTCATGGGCCCAAACCTTGAAAGGAAGATGAAAAAGAAGAGAAAGCTCCAAGAAAAATGACAAGGAAAAGAGAGCATGAGGGAGCCCAAAATGAAGTATTGGGCCCATCAAATACACCAAGGGCCATGACTTCACTTTGAGCCCATTTAATACACATGAAAAGTGGCCCAACTCCCATGAACAAAGATAGGATAGTTTGCCATGCACACTTGATGGACATGGCAAAATTACCCTTTACATACACATAAAGGGAGCGTGAAAAAAGAAAGAATGAATGAAACAGAAGCTTGCAATGTCCTTCTCCATGCACCACCTTTAGAAGAGATTGGAGATCTAGAAAAATGCCAAAAAGACTTGGGCCCACCTTAACTCCTTTGGAAAAGCTACATGAAAAAAAAGAAAGGAAACATGAGAAGAGCCAGTGAAGAAGTGTTCGCTTCCCCAAGTGTAGGGTTGCGATGTAGTAATAAACTCGGTAAGACCGAGGTCGATCCACAGGGACTATATAGGATCTCACAAATTCATCCACAAGTGTCTATTAAAGTCTACTAATCAGATTGTTGTATGAAGTTGATGTGAGTAACAAAAGCTAAATTAAATTGAAAGTAATTAATTGTAAGAGGGCACTAGGGTATCAAGGATCCACTTGTAGCAATCCTTGATGTTCAATCCGCTGTGGTTTCTTATTCTCTCAACTAGAATCGACATTCCAGTCCGTCCAGTCGAATGATAAAACTGTTAAACCAAACAATCTGTAATATGTAAGTTCTATGCATAAGATTCACTCAATCTAGGCTGAGCTGAGCATGCTCAATTGCATAGGTCATTCCCCTTTCCTATAGGTCCAGTTCTCCATCATAACCATCCCCAAGTCCTCTCACAAGACAAGGTTAGATTAGGATTTGAACTAGATTCAAATCAGCAGTACAGTCCTTACATATTCCAGAAAATCAACTAAAATAGAACTTTGGCCTGAAGTCCCTTTATGAAGAGCTTAGTACTAGAGCGCACTCCGATTCCTCTGATCATACAGGTCTATACCGTTGCAAACAAATTAAGAAGTTAAGTAATTCATCCAAACATCCATGAGTCATCACAAGACTAAGAAAAATTACTTAAAAACTTGTATAAACTTCAAACCTTAGTTCATAATCATGAATTCCAAACTAAAACCACTTCACTACGAATTAAAACATCTTGGATTCACTACAAGCTTCACCTCTCAGCCCTAGCTAAGAGGTTTAGCTGCTCATGATCCAAGGAAACATGAAACAACTACAAAAAGCATGAAAACAGCAAAGCAAACCAAAAAGTGTTGTGAAACTCCAATCTTCACTTCCACAGCCTCCAACCTCGCTTGAGCCCTTCTCGGATGCCCTAGGAACAATCCCTAGGTGTCTATTTATAGTCTGGAGGCTCCACAACTTCGGAAGAATCGAGAAAGTGCGTAACACTTACGCAGCGCAGAGAAAATCGGGATGAATTTAGAAGTTTCTATCTCCTTTCGCACAGCCGACCGGTCACGACCGGTCGGCTTCAAAATATAGTCATTCCAGCAAGCATGGCCGACCGGTCATGACCGGTCGGCCTCATTCGATCATCAGTCCAGCAAGCACCCCCGACCGGTCATGACCGGTCGGATGTTTTCGTCCATATTACAGCAGTAATGACCGACCGGTCATGACCGGTCGGTCCTTTTCATTGAGGTCCAGCAGCCTTGTCCGACCGGTCATGACCGGTCGGACGTGATCCTACACCTCTCCTCATGCATGGCTGACCGGTCGCTGACCGGTCAGGCTTCTCTTTCTTCATTCTTTCTTTCTTTCTTCTTTCTTTTCTCTTCTGTCCTTGCTTGACTTTCTTTTATCTTTCTTCATGCTTCATCCTATAGTCTTCAATACTTGTAAGAGGCCTCATTTAGCTTTCAAATGGTGGACTCTCCATCTTGTTCCTACAATCACACATCATATATTAAGTTGGTCCTTTAACATGTATATCATGCATAATGAATGATGAATTGGGGTTAGAATATGCACAATTATGAGCTCAACACACCCCCCAACCAGCATTTTGCTAGTCCCGAGCAAAACATGCGTGAAGCTAATCTCATTCTTCAGATTCAACTCTCTTTCAGAAACCATCCTTCTATACATTCCAAGGTTCATAAGTGTAAGATTCAGAAAGATTAGGCGTCAAAGGTTGGAACCGTAAATCCTCATGACATAATAGGCATTCATATGAGATTCCCACTGATTGGTTGATAAATAGAAGGAATTGAACAAATTCATCCTAGTGTGGGTAGTGAAAATTCATTCCACGAGTTTCTAGGATTATCTTCTTTATAGATCAACTAGACTATAAAAATCAAGGTACATAGAGCCACATCAAGCCAATGACAGGAGTTTGCCTTACCGTCCTTCCGACGACTTTCACACTACGTCCCATTTCCGGCTTTGGTTACGGGTAGACCATCCCCCGGTTGGTAGTAGGTAGCCCTAATCGGAATTTTCCACCGTTTTTCGACATTCCCAATTTCATCCTTCCTTTTCCTTTTTTCTTTTTAAATTAGATAGGATTTTTAGAAATCCATATCTTTCATTATTTTCCCATGGACAAGGATGGACAAAGTACCCCGGCCTGATTTCTCAATACCTTAATTCAAAATCTAACTAATCCCTAAATCACATAATCCCTTCAACTCATGAAAATCGTGTAATGTGAACTAGGTGTAAAAGTGTTCAGATTTTCTATCAATCATAAAAATAGGGGAGTTCACATATAAAACCATTATGCAATGAGAGATTCCAGACATCCAGCCTTATATACTTCATATCTCCTCCTCTTATGCTCATATCAACTCGAATGCATATAACCAATGTTTTCCAAAAGAGTTTCGAATTTTTTAAAAAAATCGAAAAATTTCCACATAATTGCTTGAGATGTTGCAAAATGCTGGATTCATCCAAGCGATCCTACACCCCCCAACCAAATCTTGCATTGTCCTCAATGTAAAAGATGCGCAATGAGCAAAACATGAGAGCAATTTGAAAATAAAAGGGAGTGAGGAATGATATTACCTGAGAGAGTGAACATTGGAAATCTTCTTCCTTCTAACAAACCTATGAAAACGAAAACAAAAGCAGCAAAATCCTAATCCTAACTACTCTATACCTCCATCAGACTAGGAGATCAATCATCCTGATACACAGGATCATTCAGGGGTATGGACATACCTTCTGAAGGAAAATTTTCAAAGAACGGCTTTAATCGCTGCCCATTTGCCTTAAAAATATTGCCGTTCCTTGGATTCAATAGCTCGACAGTCCCATACGGATAGACAGTTTGCACAATGTATGGACCGGTCCATCGAGATCTCAATTTTCCCGGAAATAGATGTAAGCGAGAATTATACATGAGGACTTTTTGATTGATCGTGAATGTCTTGCGAAGAATATTCTTATCATGGAATATCTTCGTCTTGTCCTTGTAAATTCTCGCATTCTCATAAGCTTCATTCCGGATTTCTGCAAGTTCATTTAATTGAAGTTTGCGTAGCGAGCTTGCCTTGTCAGAATTGAAATTCATTGTCTTAATAGCCCAATACGCCTTATGTTCCAACTCCACAGGCAAGTGACAAGCCTTCCCATAGACAAGTATATAGGGAGACATTCCAATAGGGGTTTTAAAGGCAGTACGGTAAGCCCAAAGCGCATCGGTAAGTCGAAGTGACCAATCCTTGCGATCGGGATTCACCGTTTTCTCTAAAATGTGTTTAATCTCCCTATTGGATATCTCAGCTTGTCCACTAGTTTGTGGGTGATAGGGGGTGCTCACTTTGTGTGTAACGCCATATTTCTTCATTAGGGCTGCAAAAGGGCGATTGCAAAAGTGAGACCCTCCATCACTTATGATGACTCGAGGCGTTCCAAATCGGGAAAGAATATTTTCTTTTAGAAATCGAATGACCGTTTTATGGTCATTATTCCGGCAAGGAATGGCCTCGACCCATTTGGAAACATAATCAACAGCAAGTAAGATGTATAAATTTCCAAAAGAAGATGGGAATGGGCCCATGAAATCGATGCCCCAACAATCAAAAATTTCGATAATTAAGATGGGATTGAGTGGCATCATATTTCTACGGGAGATTCCTCCTAGTTTCTGACAAGGTTCACATGCTTTGCAAAACTCATGTGTGTCTTTGAACATGGTGGGCCAATAAAACCCACATTGCAGAATTTTCGCTGTAGTCTTTTTAGCCGAAAAGTGGCCGCCACATGCTTGAGAATGACAGAAGAAGATGATACTTTGTTGCTCATCATCTGGGACACATCTCCTTATGATTTGATCGGGACAGTACTTGAATAAGTATGGGTCGTCCCATAGAAATTTTCGTACCTCCGAGAAGAATCTATCTTTATCTTGCTTTTTCCAATATGTAGGAATTGTACCTGTAGCAAGATAATTAGCAATGTCCGCATACCATGGCAATTGGGAGACAGCAAAAAGTTGTTCATCAGGGAACATGTCATTGATTGCAGTCGTTTCAGGGGAATCAGTGAGGACAAGCCGAGAGAGGTGGTCAGCTACTACATTCTCTACTCCTTTCTTATCACGTATTTCTAAGTCGAATTCTTGGAGTAGGAGGATCCATCTTAATAACCGTGGTTTAGCATCCTTCTTAGAAAGCAGATACTTAAGCGCGGCATGGTCAGTGAATATAATGATCTTGGATCCAATCAAGTAGGATCTAAACTTCTCCAAAGCAAAAACTACAGCTAAAAGTTCCTTTTCAGTGGTAGTGTAGTTTGCCTGGGCTGAGTTTAGGGTTCTACTTGCATAGTGGATGACACATGGCTTTTTATCTTTTCTTTGGCCTAACATGGCCCCAATAGCATAGTCGCTAGCATCGCACATAATCTCAAAAGGAAGGCTCCAATCAGGTGGTTGCATTATTGGGGCACATGTCAACATACCTTTAAGGGTGTTAAAGGCCTTTTGACATTCTTCATTCCACTCGAATGAATTTTCCTTTTGAAGTAGGTTACATAAAGGGCGAGAGAGTGAACTGAAATCCTTTATGAACCTTCTGTAAAATCCTGCGTGTCCTAAAAAGGACCGTATATCTCGTATGCTTTTGGGTGGTGGGAGGTTAGAGATAAGATCAATTTTCGCCTTGTCCACCTCAATTCCATTTTGTGAAACGATGTGACCAAGTACAATTCCCTTTTGAACCATGAAGTGACACTTTTCCCAATTGAGCACAAGGTTCTTCTCTTCACATCTTTTTAGCACAGATTTCAAGTGCTCAAGGCACTCATCAAAGCTACAACCGAATACGGAAAAATCATCCATGAAGACTTCGAGAATGGTCCCCACCATGTCAGAAAAGATGCTCATCATACAACGCTGAAATGTGGCAGGGGCATTACATAGTCCAAACGGCATCCGTCGATAGGCGAAAGTGCCGAATGGACATGCGAATGTAGTCTTTTCTTGGTCTTCACGGGCAATTTCTATTTGGTTGTACCCTGAATAGCCATCAAGGAAGCAAAAGTGGGAATGACCCGCCAACCGTTCTAAAATCTGATCAACAAACGGTAGGGGAAAGTGGTCTTTCCTCGTGACAGTGTTTAGCTTCCTGTAGTCAATGCACATTCTCCAACCGGTAGTGACTCTAGTTGGTACGAGTTCATTATTGGCATTGGCTACGATGGTTATTCCGGATTTCTTAGGCACCACTTGAGTTGGGCTCACCCATTGGCTATCAGATATTGGGTAAATGATACCTACATCCAGTAGTTTCACCACTTCGGCCTTAACCACATCCTTCATGTTTGGATTTAGTCGTCTTTGTGGTTGCCGGGATGATTTTGCATTTTCCTCAAGGTGTATGCGGTGAGTACAAATCAGAGGGTCTATGCCTTTGAGATCCGCAATTGACCATCCAATGGCACTCTTGTGCTCTAATAGAGTGGCTATTAGCCTACTCTCTTGTTCCTCATCCAAGTGGGAAGAAATCACCACTGGATATGTCTCATCTCTACCTAAATAAACATACTTTAGCTCACTTGGCAATGGTTTTAGGTCGAGTTTTGGTGCCTTGATGTTGGATGGGAGGGCCTTGTTCTCATTTACAGGCAAAGGTTCAATTGGGGCCCTCCATCTTTTATTCTCAAGCACCAGCATCACATCTAGAATGGCATCCCTCTCTTGTATTGTGTAATCATTTGTCTCATGAGAGTGGGCTATACATGCCTCCAAAGGGTTGGAAAATAGTGATAAGGGGACTGTATCCTCCACGAATGATTCGATCATGTTTAATTCGTGGACATCATCATCAACTTCCCGCGGTTGTTTGTATAACTCAAATATGTTAAGCTCAAGGGTCATATTTCCAAAGGACATTTGTACAAGTCCGTTTCTACAATTGATAATGGCGTTTGAAGTAGCTAGAAACGGTCGTCCAAGTATGACGGGAATTTGAGTACCGGTGCCTATCACGGGATGTGTATCCAAGACAATAAAATCTACTGGGTAGTAGAATTTATCAACTTGGACTAGAACATCCTCTACCATTCCTCTCGGTATCCGGATGGATCTATCAGCAAGTTGGAGTGTGGTTTTGGTGGGTTTCAATTCACGTAACCCAAGTTGTTCGTAGACCGAGTATGGAATGAGATTCACACTTGCCCCCAAGTCGAGTAGGGCTTGTTTAATCTGGTAGTCTCCTATGATGCATGAGATGGTTGGACTACCTGGATCCTTGTATTTTTGGGGCACCTCTTGTTTGATGATGGCGCTCAAATTCTCAGCAAAAAGCACTTTGTTGTGAACATTATGTTTCCTTTTGATTGTACACAATTCCTTTAAAAATTTAGCATAAGATGGTATTTATTTTATTGCATCCAACAGCGGGATGTTGATCTTCACCTGCTTGAAAACTTCCAGAATCTCCAGATTTTTATCTAAAGGTTTAGGTGAAATCAACCTTTGTGGAAATGGGGCAACCGGCTTGTATTGTCTTTCCGGTTCTTTCTCTTGTGGAATATTGTTTGGGCTATCATCCTCTTTGGAAATTTTCGGATCCTTAGGCTTTGGGGCCTTCACCGGATTAGATTTATCAATTTCTTTCCCACTTCTCAAAGTGGTGATAGCTTGGACATGTTCCGTATGGTGGGAGGATGAGCTTGCATCTTGTATCTCATATTGGGTCCTTGGGTTAGGAAGAGGTTGGGCAGGGAGTGTGCCCTTCTCTCTAACACTAAGGTGAGCTTCAACTCTAGCCAAAGATGTTTTCAATTTATTGATGGCTTGGTTTGAGTTTTGATTGAATTTCAATTGCTCTTGCATGAACCCATCTATTTTTAGAGAATTTGTCTTGTTATACTCATTCTGGACCGATACGAATGCACCCAACATCTCTTCTAGTGATACTTTTGGAGTGTTGTTTGCATTTGCATTGGGCCCATTCTTCCAACTGAAGTTGGGATGGTTCTTCCAATTAGGATTATACGTGTTTGAGTTTGGAGCACCATATTGCTGTTGATAACTGTTTATGGCATTTGTTTGTTCTTGTAAGATGTCTTGGACTGCTGAAATTGTGGGACAATCTGGTGTAGCATGTTGATTTCCAGCACAAATTCCACAAACAGTTTCAACCTTAGTGGAGTTGATTGTTTCTCCTTTCCTTAATTCCATGGCTTCGACCGTTCTTGTAAGGCTAGCCAACCGTGCACTTATGCTATCTTCTTCTGATAAGACATACATTCCTCCCTTTTCCTTTTGTTGGCCAATCTTGGAATTTGTTGGTTTAGATGTGTCCCAAGATTGTGCACTTTCAGCCAATTCTTCCAGATAATCCCATGCTTCATCAGCTTCCTTATTCATGAACTCCCCATTACACATCATCTCTATAAATTGGCGCATGGATGGAATCAGTCCTTCATAGAAAAAACTTATAATCCGCCAATTTTCATAGCCATGATGTGGGCATGCGTTTAATAGGTCCTTGAATCTCTCCCAACATTGGGAAAAGGTTTCATCCTCCTTTTGGGCAAAGTTCATGATAAGGCGCTTAAGCATGTTCGTTTTGTGAGTAGGGAAGAATTTTTTAATAAATTCTCTGTGCATATCATTCCATGACCCAATTGATCTTGGCCTCAATGCATAAAGCCAACCCTTGGCTTTATCCTTAAGAGTGAAAGGGAAGAATTTAAGTCTTACTACATCATCAGTCACATTTGCAAAGTGCATGGTGGTGATTACCTCATCAAACTCCCTAAGGTGTTGATAGGCACTTTCACTGTCTAAACCATGGAATTTAGGGAGAAGATTGATCACTCCCGGTTTCAAATCCACATTCCCTGCATTTGGTGGAAATACTATGCATGAGGGAGTGCTCGTTCTTGCAGGTTGCAAGAAGTCACGTAAAGTCCTAGGTCGGGGAACATTCTCAACCACATTCTCCCCTGTTTCAGTTTGATTTTGAACCGGGTTAGGTTGATTTGCAGCCATACTTTCAGATAAAATTGGAGAATCTAGATGTCTCCTAACACGTGGCTCTCTATCAATGCCTTCTACTATCCCCCCTTCACTTATGAGTCGGTTATTGGAATCCCGAGCCCAATGTGGCATGCAAAACCAAAAATAAGAAACGAAAAGGAAAAAGAATTCTTCCTTCTTTTTCTTTACTCTTCTCTAAGACCGAAGCACAAGGTGTCTTGCAATGGCTAGGCCAGAAACAAAGATAGAGACCGATTTCTCCTGGTCAATAGGGGTTCAAAGAACACCTCACCCACTCTTTGAATCTTTTGAGAAAAAGTGCAGAAAAAGGAGAAAGAGGAGTAGAGATGAGAAAAGAAATCCCTGAGCACAAGGTGATCCAAGACGGCAGAGCCGACCAATAGGAATCCAGGTGGCAAAAAGGCCGACCTTTCAGAGATCCAAAAGGAGTCTCCACCCACTCTACAAGAGATGAATAAAATAAGAATGACTAGGAGAAGGAGAAGAGTGAGGTTTTAAAAGGATAACACCTGAATTGCACTTGAAATCCTTGACTCTTCTTCAGCTTCCTAGAAATCTCTGAAAAAAAAATCAAATAAATAAACTAAGTTAGTTCTAAAAATCTAAAAAAAAAAAAAAATCCTAAATAGATACTAATTTCAGAAATTTGTGAAAACCGTCAAAATCCCCGGCAGCGGCGCCAAAAACTTGTTCGCTTCCCCAAGTGTAGGTTTGCGATGTAGTAATAAACTCGGTAAGACCGAGGTCGATCCACAGGGACTATATAGGATCTCACAAATTCATCCACAAGTGTCTATTAAAGTCTACTAATCAGATTGTTGTATGAAGTTGATGTGAGTAACAAAAGCTAAATTAAATTGAAAGTAATTAATTGTAAGAGGGCACTAGGGTATCAAGGATCCACTTGTAGCAATCCTTGATGTTCAATCCGCTGTGGTTTCTTATTCTCTCAACTAGAATCGACATTCCTGTCCGTCCAGTCGGATGATAAAACTGTTAAACCAAACAATCTGTAATATATAAGTTCTATGCATAAGATTCACTCAATCTAGGCTGAGCTGAGCATGCTCAATTGCATAGGTCATTCCCCTTTCCTATAGGTCCAGTTCTCCATCATAACCATCCCCAAGTCCTCTCACAAGACAAGGTTAGATTAGGATTTGAACTAGATTCAAATCAGCAGTACAGTCCTTACATATTCCAGAAAATCAACTAAAATAGAACTTTGGCCTGAAGTCCCTTTATGAAGAGCTTAGTACTAGAGCGCACTCCGATTCCTCGAATCATACAGGTCTATACCGTTGCAAACAAATTAAGAAGTTAAGTAATTCATCCAAACATCCATGAGTCATCACAAGACTAAGAAAAATTACTTAAAAACTTGTATAAACTTCAAACCTTAGTTCATAATCATGAATTCCAAACTAAAACCACTTCACTACGAATTAAAACATCTTGGATTCACTACAAGCTTCACCTCTTAGCCCTAGCTAAGAGGTTTAGCTGCTCATGATCCAAGGAAACATGAAACAACTACAAAAAGCATGAAAATAGCAAAGCAAACCAAAAGGAGTTGTGAAACTCCAATCTTCACTTCCACAGCCTCCAACCTCGCTTGAGCCCTTCTCAGATGCCCTAGGAACAATCCCTAGGTGTCTATTTATAGTCTGGAGGCTCCACAACTTCGGAAGAATCGAGAAAGTGCGTAACACTTACGCAGCGCAGAGAAAATCGGGATGAATTTAGAAGTTTCTATCTCCTTTCGCACAGCCGACCGGTCACGACCGGTCGGCTTCAAAATATAGTCATTCCAGCAAGCATGGCCGACCGGTCATGACCGGTCGGCCTCATTCGATCATCAGTCCAGCAAGCACCCCCGACCGATCATGACCGGTCGGATGTTTTCGTCAATATTACAGCAATAATGACCGACCGGTCGGTCCTTTTCATTGAGGTCCAGCAGCCTTGTCCGACCGGTCATGACCGGTCGGACGTGATCCTACACCTCTCCTCATGCATGGCTGACCGGTCGCTGACCGGTCAGGCTTCTCTTTCTTCATTCTTTCTTTCTTTCTTCTTTCTTTTCTCTTCTCTCCTTCCTTGACTTTCTTTGATCTTTCTTCATGCTTCATCCTATAGTCTTCAATACTTGTAAGAGGCCTCATTTAGCTTTCAAATGGTGGACTCTCCATCTTATTCCTACAATCACACATCATATATTAAGTTGGTCCTTTAACATGTATATCATGCATAATGAATGATGAATTGGGGTTAGAATATGCACAATTATGAGCTCAACAAGAAGAAAAAGGACAAGAAAGAAAAAGGAGTGGTCCATACCTTCACCACTCACCAAAGGGGTACCACCTTGCTGTCCTAAAGCTCCACTAAGGCCCACCACTTGAAAAGAGCAAGTGACCACCAAAAGAAAGAAAGAAACTTGAAGGAAGAAAGAGTATGAGAAAGAGAAGAGAGAGATTGCCCGTTGGAGGGGCCAAGGGTGCCCCATGTTATATAGAAAAGGGAAGGGCACCCCTTTACCCGACCCACTGGAAAGACCAGTGGGCAGAGATGGTTTGGGTGGCACCTAGGGGGCCGTCCATCCTCCCACTTGGTTGCAATGACCCCTCACCCCCTCTCCTTGGGAAGAACTCCTCCTTGGGAAGGGTGGTTGGAAGTGAATCTTGTACCTCCATGTAAGAATGAAGTGATGGAAGAGAAGGATGAGAAAAAAGTGAGGAATCTCACCAAAATCTCATCTTGTGCGACATTGGGGAGAAATTGGCTTGATGATGTGGAAAAAGTTTCATGGAATTTTCAAGAAAAAGAAAAAGAATTGACTTGGTCAAACAGTGATCTCAGCCATCCAAAGTCATGGCCTGATGATCTGAACCATTTTAAGAAGAATCTCTGGAATTTCAACCTTGATTGCTACCTAATGTACAAAGTTTTGGTCCGAAGACCTTAAACTACGTTGGGATCAAGTGAAATTACGTCGGGTAGTCTAACACGACACCCTATGCATACACGTGCGGAAGCTTAAAGAGCAACTAGAATTATGGCTAAACCTATAGGAGGGGGTGATTAGGACCTTTTTAAAATTATTTTCGCCTACTTAAACAATTCAACAAATTAAGCTACGTAAGCGATTAACACTTCGGCTTCCAAGCCTAAGTGGGTCCAATCAAAAGACTAGCAAACGATAAGTGCAATCAGCAACCTAGTCTAAACAACTCATGTGGACTATAGAGGATGGATCAAGAAATGCTCAAGTCAACATGAGGTAGTGAAAGTACATCTTGTGAGTGTGGATGTGTCTATCAAGTGCCTAGCATGCATTCCTAACTAAGCATTCATAATTAACCAATTAAACACAATGCATAAAGAGAAATGTGCTCAAGAACAATCGCAAACACAAGGATGTATAGTGGTTCGACTACTTGTCTACTCCACTCCCGGTTCAAGTACTCAACCCCTTTGAGCACACCGGCATTCACTGGGGAGTTTAAATCTGGTTCCTCCCAACCAAGGTGTTTTAAATCGGATCCACCCAACTGGGGAGTTTACAGGTTCCTCCCAACCTACACGTTTGCACCTGTGTTGGTGGCTCCCCCTTGGAGACTTTGTTTAGGCCGACTAACAGCCAAGGAACGGCTGACGTCCCTAGATTTTAGGCCCAACTAATAGGCCAAGGATCGGCAAACGACCCTAGGTCGAGTTTGTCAAACAAACTCTACACTCAACTTCCACAGGGAATTGAGTGGATGGACTCCTAACAAGACAACCTTACTTGTCGGATTGAGCCCCTTTGTAGCGCCGCTTTGGGTTGCTTCTTCTCGCTCTCCCGTGCTTGAATCAGCTCCCCTTGTGCTCCCCCGATCTTTGACGCCGCCGCTTTGCCAAGGCTTCAGCTCCAAGATCAGCTACCTTGCATGTGATGGTCCATTGGAGATGCCCAAGGTGCTAGGGAATGGTGAAACCTCTACAAATGGTAGGAAATGGGTTTCCTAGAGGAATACACCTATATGGACTCCTAGGTAGTGTTTAGACAAAGGATTTAACTATCATCAAGGTGTCCAAACCCTAGGAATCAAGAGGGAACAAGTTCATTCTCAAGATGCCATTGAATGGCCCAAGCTTGTGATGAAAACACAAGGAGAATGACTTGCTTTGGGTTTAGAATAGAGCCTCTAATGATCTCTAGCAATGGTGGCTTCTATCTCCTCAAAATCCCCTACATTTGCTCAAAAACGAATCTCCCATCTTAAATAGATTTTCTTCCAACGGTAAAAAAAGGGGCAGATTCGCGCATCTCCGATTGATCGGAAGAAGGTCCGAGACCTGTCCGATTGATCGGAGACAAGTCCAATTGATCGGAAATCTATCCAGTGAAGTCTCTGGAAGATATTCCGATTGATCAGAACACTGTTCGATTGATCGGATGGACCCCTTCCGATGGATCCGAAGACTGTCCGATTGATCGAAAATATGTCCACTGGATTTTCAAGGTTGCTGGAAAAATTTTCGATTGATCGGAGCTTCTGTCCGATTGATCGGAGCATCTGTCCGATTGATCGGAGTCCTATCGGAGCCAACGTCCGATTGATCGGAGATTAATCGAAAACTGCTGTTTTGAGCTGTTTTGTTTATAGCAGCTTCCACCTCTTAAATTAGTCTAACTTATCATGTTTTTCATGGAGTTCTAAGACTAATGATGATGACTAAGGGTATACCTAGTTGGTCCAAGTCATCTAAGAGGTTATGGGTTAGGTTTTGGTCAAGGCAAGGCACACCAAGGCATCACTTTTACTTGTTTCATCTTCCTTGATGCAGCCGATCCGTCTTGAGTCTTCGGTCTTCATCTTCATTAACATCAACCGACACTAGACTCACTGACCTAAGTAATTGACAAACAAAGTGCACTAGTATGCCACAGAAAAGTGCACTAACATCAAGATCCCGAGGGACTTTTTAATAAAAACCGGCATAGGTCCTGATTGTTCGGATCAAGATCCGACGGCCCCGGACATTTTCTAAAAAATAAAAAGAATGTATTTTCAGCATGTACATATTTTTGCTCCGAAGACCTTAAACTACGTCGGGATCAAGATCCCGAGGGACTTTTTAAAAAAAAGGGGCATCGGTCCTGATTGTTCGAATCAAGATTCGACGGCCCCGGACATTTTCTAAAAAACAAAAAGAATGTAATTTCAACATGTGCATATTTTTTGTCCAAAGACCTTAAACTACGTCAGGATCAACATCCCGAGGAATTTTTAATAAAAATGGGCATCGATCTCGACCATCAAAATCAGAATCGATGACTCAGAACACTTTTTAAAATCACAAAAATATATTACCAGTCTCGCTCTTAAGTTTTGGTCCGAAGACCTTAAACTACGTCGAGATCAAGATCCCGAGGGACTTTTTAATGAAAATCGGCATCGGTCCTGATTGTTCGGATCAAGATCTGATGACTCTAGACATTTTTCTAAAAACAGGAAAAAAAATATGTCTATGCATTTCTAGTCCTCGCTTGAAAAGTTCAGGTCCGAATACTTTAAACTACGTCAGGATCAAGATCCCGAGGGATTTTCAATAAAAACCGATGTCGGTCTTGTTTGCTCACATCAAGATCAGATGACATTGGAAATTTTCCAAAAATAAAAAAAATATGTATTTCTAGCATTGCTTGTATAGTTTGGGTCCGAAGACCTTAAACTACACTGGGATTAATTTCTCGAGGGACCTTTCTTGCTTTCAACCAAAAACCGGCATCAGCCTCGACCGCTCAGATCAAGGTTCGATAACCCGGATCATTTCAAAAATACCAAAAGGTTTTAAGCTTTCCATAAAAACCAGTATCAATCTCGACTACTCGAGTCGAAGTCCAGAACTTTTTCAAAACATAAAAAATAGTGTCACCATCAATTACACAAATTTATACCCAGCGGTCCGAAGACCTAAAACTACACTGGGATTAACTTCTTGGGGGCTTTCTTTCCCAACATGTTCCGAACATGGCTGACACTTAATCGTACGGGTGTCCGAAGTCTTCTAAACAGGTAAAGGCTGAGGCGGGCAGAACCCCGCGATCCTGTTCGTGTTGAACGCACCGTGATAGACAACCTTGATTTGAAAGTCACTGTTGAATTTGACGGATGTTCCCTTTTCCTAAAACTCATGAAGGGGATTAAGGCAGTTGGGAGGTGAAACGCACCCTCACGGAATTGTGAGCAACGTAAGGCCCCAAACTGGATTGACAAAGGGAAATGTGAGGATGTGGCTCATTTTGTGGCCGAAGGAGTCCGTCGGAAGATACGCGGTCTATGTGCATTGCACATGAGGAATAGGCAACTTTGTGGGTGTGTTGACTGAAAACCCTCAAAATCCCCTCATCCGAAGATGTAAAACTACGGCACTTAATTGTGTGAGACTCGTCTTGCTCGCTGACGTAAAATGGATCGGTGCCTTACCAGCAGTACAAGCTAGAAGCGGATGAAAATTCCACACATTTCCCTGCATTTCAGAAAAATCAGAAAAATACCAAAACATTACAAAATATTTTCAAAAATCATAAAATATTTCCCTTGCTTTCAATAATACTGATCTTTACTCGGACAAAATATTTTCAAAATCACAAAAATATTTCCTTTGTCTTCAATAAACAATCTCCATCCTAACTATTCAAGTAAAGATCAGGACTACATATTTGTAAAAATCACAAAAAATTGTCACTATCCCCAGCACTACACTTGTCTCGAACCCCGCTCACTTCACAGTTTGGGATGACGGATCCGATCGCCCACAAATTGGAATCTTGACCAAAACTGGCGACCAAGCACCATCTCAATCACATCCATTCACAGAATAACATTTTGAAGTCTGATAACATCCTTCGTCCATTCCCATTAGCAAAGAAACAGCATCTTGGGACGATGGACCTGATCGACTACGGGTCGGGATCTTGACCAACCCGCTAACCAAACATCCGCATTGAAAAGAAAATCCCTAAGGGAGCACAACCCCACAAGCAATAAGCTCAAAAGTCCTCTGCATCCCCAGTAAAAGCAAAATCATCAAACTGAAAGAGAATGAGCCAAATCATGCATCCATCATCAAATATGCATCCCCATGCATCGCATCAATCATCATGTTTATCTGCTTTCAAAATAGAAAGTTGGTTAGCCGAAGACCCCACTGGCATCCCTAGTGGAGGCGCGTGCAAGCCAGATTTCCTTTTCAAAAAAACAAAAAATATATTATATATTCCTATTTATAAATAAAAACCCCACGGAGTATCACTCCCCAGAGTGGGTATCTTTTCAAAAATCCAAAAAAACATGTTTTCCTATTTGCAAATAAAAACCCTACGGAGTATCACTCCCCAGAGTGGGTATCTTTTCGAAATCCAAAAATATTTTCCCAGTAGAGCGTTCGGTCTCCAAAACACCGAGAGATCTTCCATATCTGTAGGTAGGAGCCGACGCAAAAATCAAATAAGATCTGATGTCTCGGGGTTTCCCCGAAGACCATTGGATCCAATGCACTCAAAGTACGGTCGAACTGAACTCCAGTGTCAGTGCGATCGTACCACATGCCAAGATACGAAAAGATGAAAGCCAAAAGGCTAGGTCAAAGAAACCATTTGAACAGGTGGAAACGATGAATTGTAACCCAAGTATAAAAAATCAACAGATTGGGTGGAAAGAGTTCACCCGCACATACCTAGGCGTGGATGCCTAAAGTACCTTAACTGATTCCAAGTCGGCGTAGTGGACTCCTGTAAGACTACATGACGCAGGGCAGCTAACCACTTTGACAGTCAAGCGAAACAAGTATTGGAGTGATCCGGGAAACATCACACAATCAATCTCAGGGTCAGTAACCTCGTAAGACTATGACGCAGAGGCTTTACTATACCTTTCCGATGTTACTACCGATCGGGAATGGAAGGGTTGCGATTGGGTACCCAGGTTGCAGCACACTGCAGGGACAATTGCAACATTTTCTCCAAACTCCCGCAGTATGTGCGAGTTATCAATCTCCAAACAATCAACTGACTCAGATACAAAGGACAACAAAGATTCCAGACCACAATCTAGGAAGGAATGAATTGCAAACCAAGCATCAAAACCAGCAGATCGGGTAGAAGAAGTCCACTCGCACATACCTAGGCATGGATGCCTGAAGTATCTTGATTGATTCCAAGTCGGCATAGTGGACTCCCATAAGACTACATGACGCAGGGTAGCTAACCACTTTGACAGTCAAGGGAAACAAGTACTCCTAGAGTGATCCGGGAAAACATCAAACAATCAATCTCAGGGTCAGTAACCTCGTAAAACTATGACGCAGAAGCTCTGCTGCACCTTTTCGATGTTAGTACTGATCGGGAATGGAAGGGTTGCGATTGGGTACCCAGGTTGCAGCCATTGCAGGGATAATCGCAACTTTTTCTCTAAACTCCCGCGGTATGTGCGAGTGATCAATTTCCAGACGATCAACTGGCACAGATGCAAAGGCAAGCAAAGATTTCAGACCATGATTTATGAATGACCGGGTCAGAAGTGGGGTGTCCACTTGCTTTGGCATTTGGTTGCATGCAACCTATTCCAAAGAGGGGCATCTGTAGACACCCCACCTTCGGCTACAAGATTGGTAGAGATAGCTGAATGAATGGAGGACCATACACCCAAATCCCATGTCCAAACTCAGCCAAAATCACCCTTGTAAGCCCCAATCCATAGCCCAACTCAAGCCTGAACCCAGTCAACTCACCCCTAAACATCAGCCTGAAAAACCCCCATAAGAAAAACCAGTCAAAAACTCCAACAAAAAAAGTCAAACTCGGCGAGTCAACCCGCTGAGTCAACCCATCGAGTCAACTCACCGTGTCAACCCATCTCTTAAACCCAGTCAACTCACCGAGTTCCAGACCACAGCCTCAGAGCAGGTCCGTACTGCCCGCTAAATCCCAAGAAAGGCCGTACGGGCGACCCCCTGAGGGCCGCCCAAACTTATTTACGGGTTCTGTCACTCCTCGCTGCTATAAATACCCCCCTCCCCTTCACATTCAAGCATCCCTCACAAGCTTAAAGCCCGAGTGCGATCCCATTCGTTCCGAGTCCTTCTCCCCTCTTTAGCCCACTTTTCCACCAAGGAGAGCCAGAGTGAGGAGAGCCTAGCCCTGGTCCAGCCCAGCCTGACCACTGGTCCAAGTCTCCCAAGCCATCCAAGTCTTGATCCAGCCACTCGAAGCCAATCCTTGCGACACCTCCATCCATCCAGCTACTCTTTTGCCAGCGTCATCTCATTCGCACCTAGCATAAGTGCAACATTTACTTTTCTTCCAACCCCCCTGCTTCACTACAAGCTCTTTGATTATTCAAACACACAACATGCATCTCGCATAAAGCACCTGTCACTTTGAATGTATGCTCTGGGCTTGCCTGTTAATGGAAACCTGCCCATCAGAAACTCTTACTGTTCAGACCTGCATTCATGTACATGTCACTACAAGCACTTTGATTATTCAAACACACAGCATGCATCTCGCATAAAGCACCTGTCAGTTCGAGTGTATGCTCTGGGCTTGCCTGTTAATGGAAACTTGTCCATCAAAAACTCTGACTGTTCAGACCTACATTCATGCATCATGTCATTCATGAGAATGTACGAGGATTAAATTAGACTTTCAAGTATTAGTTCGATTCTGTGAAGTAGAGACAGTACTTCGATACGGGCAGTGCGTGGGGTACTTAACCTCTTCCCACCCTATAACCGTGATCCCTTACCTCGAATCTCTGACCGCAGATCAAAAGGAGTCATTTCAGAAGAAGGAATCTTCGGATTCCCTTCACTAACATTTCTACGGGGTATAGCCGACTGTAGATTTGAAGTAACTAGCTAGTGGCGACTCTAGTCTTATACAAACTCATCCAAACACATCCAGCTTAACACGACAACCGAACAAAGCCCTTGAGAATGAGGCAAGCCAGTGGAACAAACGGCGATTCGTGCGCACGCACCCCCTCCTCTTCTTTTTCTGAAAGGAAAGGGAGAACGTCGTGGGAGCACGGGAATGACGAGGGTCCACAGATGCCTACTTCTTCTTCAACTTCCTAAAAATCCCTGTAAAAGAAAAAAATAAAAAATAAAACAAATTAAGTTAGTACTACTCCTAAAAATCTCAAATAGATAATATTTTCAGAAATTTTGTGAAAAATCGTTAAAGTCCCCGGCAGCGGCGCCAAAAACTTGTTCGCTTCCCCAAGTGTAGGGTTGCGATGTAGTAATAATCTCGATAAGACCGAGGTCGATCCACAGGGACTTATATAGGAATTCACAAAACACTTCCAATAGTTCTACTGAAGAGCTAACTAATAGATTTATAAAAGATTGATGTAGATAATAACTTTGAATTAAACTGAAGGTAAACAATTAATAAAAGGCACTAGGGGTTCAAGGATCCACTTGTAGCAATCCTTGATGCTCAATTCGTTGTGGTTTCTCACTTTCTCAACTAGAATCGAAATTAAGTTCTATCTAGTCGGATGATAGAGCAGTTAAACAAACAATCTGTGATATGTATGAGTCATGTATATGATTCACTCAATGCAAGCTAGGACATGAGCATACTCAATTACATAGGTCAGTCCCAATTCCAATAGGTTAAGATCACAATCATAACCATCATTAAATCCTGTCACAAGACAAAACTAGATCATGATTTGAACTTGATCCAAATCACCCACACAATCTTATATAATCCAGAAATTCCAGAAAATAGACCTTTGGTAAGAAGTTCCCACATGAGGATCATAGATCTAGAATGCATTGAATCTAATTCCTCGAATCATACAGGTCTAGACTAGCTCAAAATAGTTAAGAACTCAAGCAATTCTTCTAAATATCCATGAGCCATCATAAGATTAAGAAAAACTACTTATAACTTTATTTAAACTTCAAACCATTATTTTTCACTTATAAATCAACTTAAAACCAAATCAAACGAATTGAAACATCTTAGATTCACTACAAGCTTCACTACTTAGCCCTAACTAATAGGTTTAGCCGTTCATGATCCAAGAAAACATGAAAACAACTAAACAAAGCATAAAACTAGAAAGCAAACTAGGAAGAGTTGTAGAACTCTGAAATCGACTTCCGCCGTCTCCCACCGTGCTCAATCCCTTCTAAGATGCCTTAGGAACGATCCCTGGGTGTCCTTTTATAGTGGGGAAGCTCTGCTGCGTTGAAATCATCTAGAAATTGCGTGAGGATACACAGTGCGTAGAGAAATCCGGAGTAGAAATAGAAAGTTTGCTGTCTTACTCAAAGCCAACCGGTCGTGACCGGTCGGTCTGGCTTATCAATACATCCAGCATGCTCAGAGAGGGGGTCGACCTGTTGGCCGACCGGTCTTGACTGGTCGGACCAAATAAACTTGAGTCCAGGGAGTTCCAGAGCTGTGGCCGACCGGTCTTGACCAGTCGGGGCTCACATGGCCGACCGGTCAAGACCGGTCGGACCTTCTTCATTTCATATTTTCTTCCTTTCTTTCCTCTTCTTTCTCTTCTACTTGATTTCTTCTTTCTTTGGTCCTCCTCCAACCTTCATCCAATTGTTCTAAATGAATCCTTTTAGTCTCCAATTGGGTGAAGTCCACTCTTATTCCTACAATCACAAAACATGTGTTAGATGGGCCTTTTAAACATGAAAACCATGCATATAATGTGATGTAATGGCTAATGCAAAGTATAAATTGGAGGTTCAACAGGTTACCATTTAGGCCGATTAAAATGATCCCAACTCCAACAATTTTATGAGTTCGAGAACCACCAAAAATCAACTTCCAAGGAGTCAAATATACATGGTACAAATTGAGTACCTGAGGGGAAGGTTGATCTTCTAAATCTGAAGGGTGATCAACTAGAAAATTGGCAATCGCCCGCCCTTTTATCGATTTCTGTACATATCTCAATTCAAATTCAAACAAGGCCAGTGTCCATTTGCCGATTCGGCCATTGAGAATGGGCCGATTAAGCATATATTTTATTATATCAGTTGAAGCGATTACAGAGACACTTTCGGATAATAAGTATTGTCTTAACTTTGTGGTAGAGAAATACAAAGACAAGCATAATTTCTCAATAGCCGAATATCACCTTTCTGTGTCGAGCAATGTTTGACTTAGATGGTAAACTCCTCGCTCTACCCTATTGTCGTCTTCTTGAACCAATAAAGCTTCGATTGACTCAACAGAAGCCACTATATACAGCTTTAGTGGCCGTCCACGAACAGGTGGCATTAAGACTGGCAGCTTTATCAGGTACTTCTTAATCTCTTCAAAAGCATGCTGATGTCCCTTCTCCTAACGAAATTCATCATCCATTCTTCTTGATTACCGGGACTACATTCGAGATCCATTCTGCATACTCGATAGGCTTGATGAACCCCGCTTTGAGTAATCGCTCAATTTCTTCCTTTATCTTATGAGTTACTTCGGCCATCATTTGCTTCGGTGGCTGCTTGTGTAGCTAAAATCCCTCCTTAGTCGGTAACCTATGCTCTACCAAACTTCAGTCTAACTCCGGTAATTCATGATAATTCTATGCGAAACAATCAACGAATTCTTGGAGCAAACCAACCAATTCGGCCTGAACTTGTGGTGTTAGAAGCCCACTCACAAATGTTGGTCGAGGGTTTTGTTCAGTTCTCAAATTCACTTCAATCAATGGATCATGCACTTGAGCTTGAGAATCATCTAGTTTATCAAGAGCATCTTCTAAATCATTCAAAGAAATCACATCCTTTATAACTACGTCAATCGGCACGATAACTTTGGCCAAATTCACAAAACAACCATCTTCATAATATTGAAGGCTTTCTTCAAGCCTTTTTATTCTGGTCGTGAAATCGGCCTGATGTGTTTCCTTTATCATGGTGTGATTCAAGGAATTTCTTCGATGATGCATTTCGATGTAGGCCGATATGGTTTTATAAGCCTGATGATCTGGTTTTATAGTCATTTGTCCATCGGCTCTCATTCCGTTCATGCTTTGTATGAGCATGCTTGTGAGTAGGCTTGGACAGCCTTCTTACACAATGGACACATCTTTGTGATTCATAATGTTCAGGTAGCCTACCTCTCGGTCATCATTTTGACCATTCAGAGTTTACTTACCACTGTCGAGCTTGTGACTCCATCCTTTGCAAAGTTTCATGGGGTTTTTCATCATTCAGATCTACTTTTCGTCGTAGCCAATTGATTCTTTAGAGATTGGCCGTAACCGTGTTTGCCTCCAGTGCTGGTGGGAAAGGATCGGTATCGATCAGCATTGCTTCCTCCTCCTTTTCTGAAAATTTCAACAGGCCTTTATCAATATTGTCTTGGATGATGTTCCTAAAAACAACACATTGGTTAGTGGTGTGGTTTCGAGTTCCATGCCATTTGCAATATGTAACATTTTTTATTCTTCTACTATTAGCACTCTATGGTTGATGGGGACCTTAATGAATTTCTCTATCAATAGTATTTCAAATATTTCATCGGCCCAGGTGATATCAAAAGAAAATGTTTTCTGGGTTTTGGGCGCGGTCGATATTGTGGTTTCGGCTTTGATTAGGGTAGAACATACCAAAGGCTTTTTAGCTACGACTTCAGTGATAGCAACTTCATAATTGCAATCATAATAATACGTCCCGATTGATGCATTCTTTTGTTTGGATACTTTCTACAAAAGTTCTTCGTATCTAGAGACTTTTCGAATTAGATCATATAAATCTATGAATTCAGTACCAATAAATTTCTTTCAGAGTTTTAAATCTAATCCATCTTGAGCAAGCTGTACGAACTTTGATTCAGGTGTTACTATTTTCCACCTGCTTTTTGCCCTTTTAAATCGGGCGATGTAACTTTCATATGATTCTCCTGGTAATTGGCGAAGCCTTGCCAAATCTGCCATGGTCATTTCCCTATCTTTGGAAAAGAATTGGGCATGGAATTTCTCTTCTAACTCTTGCCATTTATGAATTGAGTTTGACAATAAATTAAAATACCATGTGAATGCTACAACTGTTAACGAATGACCAAACAGTTGCAACTTATAATACTCATTATTAGCGAGCTCACCACATTGCATGGTGAACTGACCAACATGTTTAATGGTTAACTGTCGGGCGTCGCCTAAGAATAACGCAAAATCTGGATGATAATTCCTAAGCAACGGATGTTGTCAGTCGACCAACTCCGGATACGGCTTATGGTAAATTGGGATAGTATTTCGTCCCAAAACTTGTCCAGCTACCTCTTGGACTAACTGAACGATATGGTCTCAATCAACCCGTTAGGGTTTAGGAGCAAGTGGCAGCTCCGGGATTCTGCAGTTTTTCCCCTCCTGAAATAGTGGATTCCTAGGGTATTGTTGAAATGGCTGCCCAACAAGAATTTCGTGGTTTTTAGTTTCAGGTGTAAAATTCCTTTTGTCAGGCTGTCTGAAATCATACGTCAGCCCAACGTTATGCATTTCTAAGATTGGATAGACCAAGACAACTCATGGCAGCCCTTCAGGTGGTTGCGCCATGTTACAAAAGTGTGTAAACTATAAAAACGAGTCAAAGTGGATTGACCGACACTAACACGTCCACATAATAACTCTACCAAAGGCGATCCTATTACAGGAATAGCTTCAGGTACGCCTGTGAGCTCCCTTCGTTATGTGAAACTGGCACAATTGTCCTTTCTGTGATAACATTCATCATTCGATGCATAGCCTCAGTCTGATGGGCTATCCATCTATTCAAACTATCCATTTGCACATGGAGATGCTCCGCCTGAACATTTATCATGTCTACCTGAGCTTTCCCTTGTTCTTAAATTTGTTGTACAGTCACTTGTACTTCTCCAAGGCTACTCGTAACTTCATCCAACAGAATGGCCTGAGAAGTTGACTCTGTGACATGGACAATCTGGTTTACCGGGTTAATATTCATATCAGGATTAGGGGTTGTGACTACCTCCAATTCACTGTGTGGTTGTTGAATAGTAGTATCCTCTAGTTCTACTCCGGCAATTCGATTGCTCCTTCTACTCATAAATTTTGTATAATGTATAATTAGCAACGCGATGTCCCACCGAGCGTGCCAAAAAATGTTGCCAAGCTATTCGTCGGCCACGTTTATGATGTGTGTGCGAGCGTGTCATAATTGATTTTCGCAGCTCGATTCTAACCGAACAATGATGACCCCGAGCATCAAGAAAGGCAGATATGTCGTGATAGACCGTATATGACCAAGATCTGCAGAGATTGGTCGCCTAGTTAGCCACTCGCTCAGTTTCTTAATAGAAATGATTAGGCAATGTTTGGAGGGTGGGGTTTGTCCTCCAAAAAATGGGTTGCACCTTTACTTTCCAAGTGAAAGGATTTCTCTCGACATAAATTTAAAGGAGTAAAAAGAAGAACTTACAATCAACCGTGTGGGCGATCTTTACCTTTTCTTTGCCAATAAAAGATGTGGTTACGTAAAATGAAACTTTACTGATTGTGAAACTTCTGCTACAAACTTACTGCTATGGAATGTAAATCTCAAGAGCTATGCTACGAAAATTGAATAGTGTGATCTATGCTAAAGAAAGTAAAGAAAGCCGATTACGTTAAGAAACGTAAATATTAAAATGAAGAACCTGGATAAGCTTGCAGAACAATAATATGATCTTGACTTAATAGATGCCAGAGCACTTACTCTAAGAAATTCAAAGTACTTAGAATGTAAAATTGACTGGTTACACTATGAAATGTAAATGATTTGGTAAATTGGAGAGATAGATTGATTTGGTTGGTTCTGGACCCCTTACTCTGTCGTCCTTCTTCTGCTTTTATAACTTCAATCGCCCATCTAGATACTTGGCCTGCTGCTAACCACTCATTTCAACCACTCGCCCACTATTCATCTTCTAGATTTCTCCTTTTCTTACTCTTTTATGATAACCGCTTGCTGACTTGACCACGTTCGTTCTCTCCACTTAGTGTCGTGGCATTTCAGACCGATGCCAACTGTGTCACTAGGAACTCCATCATGGCTTTATACTTCTCACGGCTACTTACTTACGTGTCTCATTTTGATTGGCTCTTTACCGATACCGGCAGAATTAGGGTATAACACTCAGAAAGAATTATCTAGATGTGCCCCATGTTCAGCAATTACAACAACTGTCCAGCCGATCTTGATCTTTCAAACTTTCCTTCTCTTTGCTTGGCCACGACCCACCTCCAAATGATGTGTATCACTCGATTAGTGTCAGTTGTTAGCACTACAAAGTATATATGCACATGTATCTTAATTAGCATATCACATGTGTGTTGTACACTTCTCATGCAATGACATATGTTCTCTTCTAAGTGGCTCTTCAAGGAACGACAAAAATTAAGTTACAACACAACACTCAAGTGTGCCACCCTAAAAATTATATGTAATAACTGAAAGTTCACATGGTTTGTCGCACTTGAGTCTTGGAATACTGTGCCTTTTGTGTAATTCTTTTATGGTAATGAAAAACATGAGATGAATGGATTTCATGGCACATAAACACCATCATAGGCCTTACACCAAACCAATGGTGGGCATTCCATCCCATTTATTTCCTATGTTGTGCCCACCTGGGTTTTGGATCATAGTAATTATTAAATTCACTGGGTAAAATTAGGTTGTGGAGCTGATGGGCGGGGTGCATCTCAGGAAAGTTCTACCCATGGCCCTCTCAATTGGAAATCAGCCTGGACAGGCACCCAACCTGAGGTGCATCAGCTTACTTCATCAACAATGATGGTGTAAATGGATCACTTGGATCTAACTCAATATTAAATAGGTCTGGGTCCATATGTTTGGCTAACATTACTACTCTTTGGATTGCCAATTACAGCAGCAATTGTGAACACACCCACTACAATGCTATTACTTTCATTTCCTTAATTTTTTATTTTTTTTTAACTTTGTGTGGCATATTTGTTTTTTTTTTTTCCTTTTTTTCTTTTTTTGTTACATGCACTCACACACCACACACACTCATGCACTCACACACCACACACACTCATGCACTCACACACCACACACACTCATGCACTCACACCACAGTAGGATTTCACCACAATGGGCACTTGAACCCAATCCTCATGTTGAAACTCTTATGAATCTAGCACAAAAGCATGAGTAAGGATGGGAGTTGTCAGTGGCCAAATGAAGCTCAAAATATATAGTCAACTAGAATCTTAAGAATTTCTTTTAGACATGGAGAATCATAAAATTATCTACTCAAGTAACTCCCACGGTTTAATTTACAACTGTAGATTCCGAGTAAGGGCCTCGGTGACAAAAAAGGAGTTAGGCATCCTTTTTTTCCCCCGCATAAGGTACGATATTTACTTTACAGAATTTTTTATTTTTAAGGATTCAATAGAATTTAGATGCCACTACTTCTAATTGTACTTCATGTAATCAACAGGGGATGGGTAAACAAGTAGTAAAAAAGAAAAAGGAACTATCTGTTTTACTTCACAGATTCAAGTAGCTCAAGGTGGGCGGAAGAAAAATAAAAATGCAAAAATAAAGATGAATGCAATTATAATCGTACTCTACAGAGTGGGGGGCATAAAATAAAATGGTTGTTACTGGAATGTAGTCTAAGTTTATTGCAATGTGGAAGGAAAATAAGAGACCAGAAATTTTCTCTAAAAAAGAGATGGCCAAACAGCACCTCGGATAGGTTTTTTAAGTTGAAAAAGAGATGGCCAAACAGCCAAGCTCGGCTCAGCTCAACCCGGCCCATCATGAACCAAGCTCGAGCTTAGCTCGACTTGGTCTTCAAGCTCACCCACCAAGCTTCCATTGGTTCACTAGTTCGAGCCGAGTTGAGCTAGGATCTAGTCGGGTCAAGCGAGATGTTCGAATTAAGTCGAGTTCGAGTTATATGATTTTTTTTATTTAAATTGTAATAAAATCATTAAAATGATCAAATTAAGATTGTTCATTGTTGAGTATAAAGAAGTTTAAATCAAAATGTTATATGCTCGCCACTCGCTGCCACTTAGGTAGGGTTTTAACTTTTAAATTTTAAATTGTTATTTTATAATATAATATAAAATATATATTAATTCAAGCGAGTCGAGTTCGAGTCGAGTTCTAGCCGGGTTCGAGCTTGGAATCCAGTCGAATCGATTCAAGCTTGACCCGGCTTGAACTCAACTCGTTTTTTTTTTTTTTGAGCCATGGGTTTAGCAGCTCAAATTGATCTGATCCATTCCACGAGTTGAGTTGGATCGAGCTCAACCAAGTCAATTCGAGCGAGTTTTTTGAGCTTGCTCAACTCGTGTGTAGCTCTAATTTTGAATTTGACCGGTTTGGATTTTTAATGATTTTTTTGTCTTCCAAAGATGATTTTATCGAAATCCTGTCAAAGTTCTAAGAGTAGTTTTATTCTCATTTTGGGTGGGGTGTCTACACTAATGCATTTTAATAGTGCCATTATTATGATTTTACAATGTTTATTTAAACACATAGTTTGGCAGTCAAATGCAAATGTAATGAGATAGATAAAAGAATTTATAACCATTACAATCTTACATTTTATTTTCTAGAAATCTCCTACAAAAACACTCATATCAACGTATTACGTTCTATGATTTGATATTAAAGTAATGTAAAAGTTTTATCATTACGATTTTACCATGCTTATCCCAACATGGAATTGTCAATCAAATTACTTGTTTTCATAAGACTAGTGTTATAATTTGTAATTATTACATAACAACCAACTGATTTAATTTGCAATCCAAATAGGTCCTAAATGTGCTGTGTTTGGAAGCTCTCAGAATTAACCAGATTGGGAGCTTGTTTACAAAAGGTTCCATTCAACGCCTTATAAAATGGCTTAAAGCCAATCTTCAACCTTAAAAGTAATAGTTAATTAATAAGTATAAGAAAGTCCAAATCTTTTAGTTAATTAATCAATATTACTTGGGGAAAGTGCAAAGTTAAACCCTTCGATGAGATTCAATATCTCAATGGTCAGTGTTAAATTCATCCTATTGTGGAAATTGGAATAGCATTTTGATTATCGATTTTTTTTCTAACATACTGTGGGATTAGTTAATTGGAACTATTCTGAAGTTTATCTAGGATATAGCTAAAGACTAACTTGTTAGGCTTCATTAATTGAAACTTTGATAGTACTAACATATTTATATCATTATTGGTATCAAATAAACCCAAACCATTAAATAAATCATTTTTTTATTTTTAATTTATTATCATTTTATTTGGACATGACCTAGACCCAACTTAAATTGTAATGTGATGCAGGGAAGGGCATGAAAAGGTGAAGAGGAAGATCATCATTTTATTCAAGTAGTAAAAGCCTTGAATCTACAAGGTAGTTTCTTACATTCACAAGAAAAAGAGAGAAAACTCGAATATTTTTATTGAATAATTTGTAATGTCCTTGATTTCTAAATTACACCAACAATAAAATAAAATAAAATAACCCTAATTTGTAATTACCAAAAATAACAAAATTCTAACCCTAATAGAAGTCCTAATTCAATTTGAATAGAGCTTACCTAAAATATCAAGTTCTGCTAAAAATAAAAAGTCCTAAATTAACTTTATCGGAGGATTCCCAACATGATTATAATCAATCTCTTAAAAAAAGATAGAAATCTATAACTTTAAAAATAAGGAAATATGAAAAAATTGAAATTATTAAGAACAATAATTTTTTCTTAAAATTTCCATTTTGAACTAGAAGCGTGCATTCTCTCGTGAAACATATGGATGCCAAGTCGATTGATCCTGGATGGCCTGCTAGATAAAGATTAATAAGTCGTGCATCTTGTAATGATACCCAAATCAAAAGTTATGACCAATTTACAGTTCACACTTCAAATGACAATTTCTCCACATCCAAAATGAATTTCATTAAACTGGACGTATCTGGGGCCTAGTTACATTATGCCTTACGTAGAATCGGACTCGGATTTGATTGGATATTTCTGCTTCCGTTTGGCCTTCTTTTGGTCCAGTCATATTAAGAATGCATATGTGCCACGTCCTACATCAGTCCCTTCCGAAGAACTCATCCTCAAGTTATTCAACAAACTTAACTCATGATATTTATAAACGTCAATGTAGACACCCCACTTTCGGCTACAATGCAGATAGAGATAGCTGAATGAATGGAGGACCATACCCCCCAAATCCCATGTTCAAACCCAGCCAAACTCACCCTTGTAGGCCCCAATCCATAGCCCAGCTCAAGCCTGAAACCAGTCAACTCACCCCTAAACATCAGCCCAAAAAATCCCCCATAAGAAAAACCAGTCAAAAAATCCTAAAAAAGTCAAACTTGATGAGTCAACCCACTAAGTCAAATCACCGGTCAACCCGCTAAGTCAACTCATCAAGTCAACTCACCGTGTCAACCCATCTTTCAAACCCAGTCAACTCACCGAGTTCCAAACCATAGCCTCGGAGCAGGTCCGAAACTCCAAACCTGGGGGTTTTCTGCTTCAGGTTTGGAGGCCGTACGCTCCAAAGCCGAAGTAGAACGGCCGTACGGGCGGCCCCCAGGGTACCGCCCAAACCACTACCCGCTGCTATAAATACCCCATTCCCTCTCCTGTTTCAACACACAACAAAATCCAGAAAGATCCACCTCCCCTCTTCAGCCCGAGAGCTCCGAGTCCATCTCCACCCCTTTAGCCTGTTCCTCCACCAAGGAGAGCCCGAGTGAGAAGAGTCTAACCCTGGTCCAACCCAACCTAACCCTGGTCTAAGTCTCCCAAGCCACCCAAGTCTTGATCTAGCCACTCGAAGCAAACCCTTGCGACACCTCCGTCCATCCAGCTACTCTTTTACCAGCATCATCTCATTCGCATATAGCATAAGTGCAACATTTATTATTCTTCCAACCCCCTTCTTATCATATCACTACAAGCACTTTGATTATTCAAACACACATCATGCATCTCGCATAAAGCACCTGTCGGTTCGAGCGTATGCTCTAGGCTTGCCTGTTAATGGAAACCTGCTCATCAGAAACTCTTACTGTTCAGACCTGCATTCATGCATCATGTCATTCATGAGAATGTACGAAGATTAAATCAGACTTTCAAGTATTAGTTCGATTCTGTGAAGTAGAGACCGTACTTCGGTACGGGGAGTGTGGGGTGCTTAACCTCTTCCCACCCTGTAACCGTAATCCCTTACCTCGAATCTCTGGCCGCAGATTAAAAGGAGTCATTTTAGAGGAAGGAATCTTTGGATCCCCTTCTCTAACATTTCTACGGGGTGTAGCCGACTGTAGATTCGAAGTAATTGACTAGTGGCGACTCTGGTCTTATACAAACTCGTCCAACATATCTAGCTTAACACGACAACCGACAAAAAGCCTTCGAGAACGAGGCAAGCCAGTGGCACAAACGGCGATTCGCGCGCACACACCACTCTTCTTTTTCGAAAGGAAGGAAGAGTGTTCGGGAGCGCGGAACGGCAAGCATCCACAGTCAACTACAATGAAAGTCTGTGAGCTCTCCATGCCCTTAGGAAGATCAATAACATAAGCATTGTTATTGATTTTCCAGAGTATCAGAACAGGTTTGATTTTTTTATTCCTTTGCAATTTATATGTCCCAGTTGGAAACCTCTCCTTGCGTAGGTGAACCAACACGTTATTACCAACTTCAAACACTTTCTAGCGCCTTTGTTTATCTACCTCTTCCTTGTGCTTGACATTAGACTTCTGTATTTTTTTTCTAAACAACGACATGCATAGTCACAATTTGATCTACCATATTTTTTTGGTGCAACACTTATAACCAGTTACTTAGGCAAAAGGATGAGGTCGAGTATATGTTTAGGAACATGACCATATATAACCTTGAATGACGGTTTGTTGATAGACTAATTATGCATGTTATTGAAGGTGAACTCCGCCTGAGCAAGAGCAATATCCCTCATAGAGGGAAATTTGTCGAGAAGTTTATCGGGCATAATCTCATTGGAATCCTGCAACACTAGTTTCAACTTCTTTATGATGTTCTACTTCTTTCTCCTTTCCAAAAAATGCATTGATCTCTCCCGTCTCCTCATATTTTTTACAAATCTTTTATGGTTACGAGAGATCGTTCCTTCACTTTAGAAGTCTTAGGTTGGTTCTCCGTTCTCATAAGAGCGAGGATAATCTTTGTACCATCTTTAACAAAAATAAAAATATTACCCCAACCTCTATACTTGACAGTAACATAGTGATGCCATGGTCGAACAAGTAGCATGTGACAAACCTCCATATCAATCACATTATACATTACTTCATCTTCATAATATTTACTAATAGAAAAGGATATTAGACTTCATTCAATTACCTTTGTTTTACTAACCCCCTTAATCCATCCAATTATATACGGAAAGGGGTGCCTTTTTTTCTTCAATTGCACCTTTTCCACTATAGTCTTCGACACAATGTTCTCACTGCTCTTACCATCTATAGACCATTTGATTTATGGTGCACCTCATTTAAAAGATGTTGTGTTGTTGCAGATCTATCTCTTCATTTGGCATATACAACAATTTTCGCATGATCAGAGTAGTGGACTATGATTTACCGTTATTGGGTGGTAGCTTACGATTCATCACCGGTGATACATAACAAACATGATGACCGCAAGCTTCATCGTCGACCTTACGTTGATCATCATTACAAACACAAGTCTGTCCTAAAGTTCCCATTAAATGGTTAATCACTGCTTGCAATCCTTGCATGGCTTGCAAATTTTTACGCTAAAAAGCTACAAACGCCGCCGCCGCTGTCATAAATTATTCCTCGGAGTACTGTCCATGGGGTTGTTGCCCAAACCATTGTTAGAAGTCATCGAACCAAGGAAAAGCCTCCCTCTAGAATCAATTAACACAAGAATGAGCATGAAAAAGTGAAGAGGAAGATCATCATCTTCTTCAAGTAGTAATGGTTTTTAATCCACAAGGTAGTTTCTTGAATCCATAAGAAAAGATAGAGAAAACTCGAATATTTTTAGTGAATAATTTGTAATGCCCCTGATTCTCAATTACACCACTAATAAAATAAAATAAAATCTTAATTTGTAATTACTAATATTAGCAAAATTTTAATTCTAATAGAAATTTTAATTCAACTAGAATAAAACTTACTTGAAATCGTAAGTTCTGCAAAAAATAAAGTCTTAAATTAATTTTATTGGAGGATTCGCAACATGATTACAATCAATCTCTAAAAAAACACAAAAATCTAGTGCTCTAAAAATAAGTAAATATAAAAAAAATCAGAATTACTAAAAATAGTATTTTTTTTTCTAAAATCTCGATTTTAAATTGGAAGCGTGTGTTTTCTCGCAAAACAGACAAACATGACCCATTATATGGTAACCCTAGATTACTTGCTCCATAAAAATCGATAGGCCGTGCATCGACTAAAAAATTATGGTGGTTGTAAATGGCAATTTCTCCCTATTCGAAATGATTTTTTTTTTAACCGAATGTGCCTGACCCAATTATATCATGACCTACATAAAACTAAGCCTGGATCTGGCGGATTCCTTCCGCATCCATTTGGCCTTCTTTTGGTCCAACCATGCTAAGATTGCATGTGTGCCACTTTTTTTTCCCCTGTTAATCATGCATATGTGCCACTTCCTACCTCATAATGGTTGTGGATACGGGGCCAAAATTCTGACCTAATACTTGAATGGACAAATCCAAAACTCCCATCGACCCCACCCGACCCATTTGCACCCTTAACCTACAACATCACCTGGAAGATGGACAATTTGATAATGGGATTGTACTGCATGTGGGCCCCAAGACCCAAAGGAAACGCATGTTGGTGAACCATAGGCAAACCAAGTCCGTAAAAACTCTTTGGATGAGCACATATTACCAAGGCATTTGCCCCATTCAACATCATCATGATGCCATTCATCAACAAGAGAAATTTCCGTCTGTAAACGTCAGTTTTAACCCAGTAGCTAAAGTAAATCCCCTGAAACTTTAGTTTCCAAATCGAAACTTATGGGCTTTTTTCGGACAAAAATGCCCCTGATTTTTTTCCTCCGTAAATGTCTTCTCTTCTTCCTCCGTCTGTAAACGTCTTCTCTTCTTCCTCCGTCTTCTCCTCCTCCATCTGTTGGGCGTCTTCTCTTCCTCCTCTGTCGCTTCGATATCTCCAACTCCAAAGGTTGAAGATGGCTCCCCCGTCCAAGAAGCCAAGCACAGGAATTTTTTTGGCCAAACCGAAAAACCTCCAAAGACCCATGTTCTTCTTCATTTTTCTTCTTAAAAAACCTTTTTCATTTTTTTTCCTGAAAAAAACCATCTTCTTCTCGTTTTTCCTTTTTCAAAAAACACCATGTTCAGTCATTTCACTCCATATTTGGTGAATTCGCTGAATACAAAATGAAATGACCGAACATAGTGTAAAATTGAACGACTTCTCCTTTTGCGACGGACTTCGGCCGTCGTTTTTTTACTTTTTTTTTTTGGTGCATTTGACCAAACGTTCGGCCATTTCACTGTGTTCGGTAAATTTCACCGAGCACATCACTCGGTCAAAATTACAACGTGATTGGTGAAATTGACCAACTTCTCCTTTTACGACGGACTTCAGCCGTCGTTTGTTCGCTTTGGTGTATTTGACCAAACGATCGGTCTAATAAAAACGAAAAAACGACGGCTGATGTCCATCGTAAAAGGAGAAGTCGGTCCATTTTGACCGATCATAGTGGGCTTTGGACAATCACAGGGGTAGATTTCACTGTGATCGGTCATTTTAACCGATCACAAGGGCAGATTTCACTGTGATCGGTCAAATGACCGAACACAGTGGGCTTTGGCCGATCACAGGGGCATATTTGACTGTGATCGGTCATTTTGACCGATTACAGTGGGCTTTGGTCAATCACAGGGGTAGATTTCACTGTGAAATGTGATCGGTCAAAATGGACGATCACAGTGGGCTTTGGCCGATCACAGGGGCGAAATTGGCCGATCACAAGGGCGGAATTGACTGTGGGCTTTGTTCGCTCCAAGGAGGAAGACGATGGCTAAGGAAGATGACGGAGGAGGAAGCTGACGGCGGACGGCGGTGGAGGAAGACGGATGAGGAATACGATCGTGGAGGAGGAAGAGAGAAGGAAAGGGTATTTTCGACCGACGAATTTTCAAAAGTTTAGAGTGGAAAACAATAATTTTGAGGAGTTTACTTTTGCTGGTGGGTGAAAAGAAGGGTTTCCAGTTGGAAATTTCTCCATCAACAATCTGTCTTTTGTGTAGTTCTAATGAACATTTGATCCTAGGAAATACACCTTAATCCTCTCACATGTGGCATTGATCCAAACCACTCATTGAACAGATCCTATCATGTAGATGCCTTGTCTAAAAAAAAACAAAGGACAGCACAATAACCAGGTGAGGGAGACCTGTACAAGATAATAGACAATTAATTACGTGAGATTAGCCAACTGTACAAATTTTGTGTTCTTGGGTGGCCCATATCTTGATCATATCGGCCTCATGGTTTAGTCAATGCACCTAATGAGTGGCTTAGATCACAAAAACGTGTGCCACTGTGCCACGTGTGACACCATATGTCTATTCTCCTTCAAGTTCCCATCGCATTCCACTGTTTTGTTTTTATCATGATAAGTTCCCTTTGTACTTTTGTGTGACTGAGATCTTTTCCACCGCCCAGCTCAAAAATAGAAACCTCATCCGAGTAGGGCTCTCAATGGGTCGGATCTGGATCGGATCCAACTGATCCAGTTGGATCCGGCTCCAAGTCCACATATCTGTAGATGGGTTCGGACCGGATTCAGATCCAACTTGGATCCAAAAGGTGATATCCACATCCAATCCATTTATAAATTGTTAGATCCATTTCCAATCCAAAATCCATATAACCATCAGATTCGGGCGGATCTAGGTCCGAATCCACTCCCATTACAATTCTAAAAATATATATAATATAAAATATATAAATAATATATTTAATTTAGTAGAAAAATGATGCAACTCCCACTATTTACTATGGTATGGTCGACCTAAGAGTGGCATGTCTCAATTTTGAGACATGGCCTAAAATAATTTGTAAAACGGATGGCCAGTATGAATATAACATATACAGTAAGGTGACAATGAGTTGGATCTTAATTCGATTGGGATCGAACTCGGATATGTTCCTGTGAATCCACATCCGATCCATTTAAGTGATCGGACCTATTTTAATATCCAAATCTAGTCCATTTAACTAATCGGACCTATTTTAATATCCAAATCTAGTCCATTTAACTAATCGGACCTATTTTAATATCCAAATCCGCATTATATGGATTCGGAGCGAATCGGATCTCGAATTTGACCCGCTCCATTGAGAGCCCTACATCCAAGGCCTGTTCTTCTCCTTCTCCAAAACCTCTTGGAATAAGCTTATTATAGAAGTTACTCACCAGCCTATTCATATGAATAGGCATCTGCATATATACTGTTGCCTGTGTGGGGCCCACCATGTTGTGCATATGGAGCAATGAAGATGGAATGCCAACTGTAAGCTTGTGTGTAGGGTCAACATGGTGTGTATCTTTCATCAAACCGTTAATCAAATGTACATCACCAGGAATGAGAGGAGATACAAACATCAGCCTTATATATAAAACCCAAGTGGGTCACACCATATGAACTTTGTAGTTTTGGAAAAAATTGTACATTGTCCTGTTGGTGTGTCCCATATGAATTTTTAATCCATCTTATGTATGTCACTACGCCAAAACCGTGACAAAATGACGGTTGAAAACCGTCTTAAACTGTGTTTCCAGACGGTTTCGGACCGTCGTAGCAGCCGTCTTATTTTGCTGTGTCCTAAAACTTACATGACTGTCCATGACCGTCCTTAATAAAAGACAGTGATGGACCGTCTCAAAAACAGACTGTCCCTAGCCGTCTTTAAAGCGCATTTTACACCTTTTTCAAACGACAATCAACCGTCCTTTATCAATTGTTCGACCTGTCCATAACCGTTGTTAATAAAAGACAGTAATGGACCGTCTAAAAAACACACGGTCCATAGACGTCCTAAAGTGCATTTTACACGATTTCCAGACGGCAATCAACCATCCTTGATTGTTGTCAAATTGTGTTCAAACTCACTTCCAGACGATGTAGATCTGTTGGTAATCTATTATTTTAAAGAGAAAATAGACGTCTTATAGCCGTCAAAAAAGTTATTGTATAAAAAAAAAATCAGCAGTAGTTTTCTTTTTATTTTTCTTTCACCTAATAGGAAAAAATTAAAAAATAAAATAAAATTCATTTACATTCAACAGAATGAGAAATAAAATCAAAATTAAGACCAACTTGAATGGACCAGTTAAAGACATTAGTCTAGCCAACATTCCCTAGAACCAGACCCATGTCAATAACCTCGCCCTGCCTATGCGATAGGGGTGATCTTAATAGTTGGGCCTATGGTTTTCATGTTATTGATGTCCTACTCTAGTTAGGTGTTAGTGGAAAGGATGGGACTTCGATTGCCTAGTGTACAACACAGCACCATATATAAGTGGAAAAGATCTCTATGCCCCACCATGATTTATGCATTTCATCCACGTTGTCCATTCATGTTTTTCATATCATTTTAATGCATGAGCCCAAAAAGAGATAGATTCAAGGCTTAAGTGGACCACAATGTAAGAAGCAGTGAGGATAATGACACCCACTGTTTAAACCTTCCCAGGGCCACAATGATGTTTATTTGCTATCCAACCCATTCATAAGGTCACAAAGACCTGTATGATGAGAAAAGACAATATCAGCTTGATCCAAAGCTTGGTACCCAAGAAGTTTTCAATGGTGTAGGCATTCAATCCCCATTGTTTCCTCTAGTGTCCCCTTTAGAGCTTTGGATCTGTTTATTTTTTGGCTTATGCACTAAAAAGATATGAAATTCATGAATGGACAGTGTTGATAAAACAGATACATCAGGTGGGCCCCATATAGCTTTTCCACATATAGTACAAAACTCAATGGCGTGTTCTACCATAAGCAATCCGAGTCCTAAAAGATGGTACGACACCTCAAGTTGTGGTACAGTTCCCTATATGTGATTAGCTCTTATATACAAATACTCACATGCCCACTTAACTCATGCATAGATAATGAACACATGTATGGATACATACACATGCATACATACGTAAAGAAATAAACATCAATGCATATATGTTTATATGTGTACATAATCATCCCTGACTCACTCATACCTGCCAGGTCTTGATCCTAACTCTATTGGTTGTTCTAAACAAGTTGGCTCCACCCACCAACACTTGTGAGACATGGGCTTCTTATCTACTAAACTGCAAATACTGTGCCCCACAGGATAGATTTAAGAGAAAAAGAAAAAAAAATAATCTTAAATTTAGAAAAATTCAAATGAAGTTACATGAGATTTCTAGAGGTTTGGAGTTAGAACAGTATGAGCCCTTCCCACCTTCTCTTGAGCATTCACACTCCCCTTTTTCTACAAAGGGGAAGACCAACATAAAGATAACACCATCAATGAAAAAACAAAGTTTGTCTTTAAAACCAATATAATTTTTGCATGATCAAAAGATGAACATGTTCATAAAATGAGAATCCAACATCATATGTTTTAGCTCAATCTTACCTCAAGTGATTCTATCTCAACCTGTAACAATGCAATGTTGTCTGATTTCTCTTGAATGATCTTTATCATCTTTGCAATGCTCCCATCCTTGCGCTTCAATTCTTGGGTAAAAAGAAGGAAAATCCATTTCATTATTTCAAAAAAAAAAAACCACCACTATGATTTCATAAATCTAATCTTTAAAAAAAAAAGATTCCATAAATCTTTTCAGTAGCTCAAAACAAGCTTTTCAAGGGCATGATTTATCCCATATTAAAACTTAAAAATAGAAAATATTCACAACATAGCGAATTTAATTTTGTTATTTAAGTTTTCTGGCAACAAAGAACTGATCACCCACAGCCAGCTGTATGCTAACATGTAATGCAGCCCCACCTTCCATGCCAACACGCCATTCATACCATCCAAACAGTAGGCCCCATCATGAAGATCACTCGTCACGTACTAGGGCTGATTCACTCATTAGGTGGGTCACACATGTATCTTAACTCAGACCTTTAGTTCTCCATGGATTCTAATAATGCAGCCCACCTGATGAGACGATGTGATTTTCATACCAAGGCCATCTTCATGGTGCAGCCTACTATTTTCTCCATACAGAACCAACACAACTAGCATGTTGGCAGAAAAGATGGGCTGCATGACAATTTATCATGCAGTGGGCTGTAGGTGATCAGTATTTACCTAAAAAAAAGGTGGCAAAAACCACTATTCCAGTAGAATAAATTTCCCTCACTCCCATTTCACACAAAAAGACACTGATATTTACATCATCTATCATGCAACAGGCTGTAGGTGATCAATTTTGATGCATACATCCCTTACTAGGTTTTGGCATTATACTATCACTCATGGAAAAAGAGGTTGAATGCATCAACATGGGAAGGAGTAGAGCAAAGATGAAGATTGAAGAATTATCATGCTAACATGCCTAGCCTTACAAAAAATAAAAGAAAAAACAACCAATAAGTAAAAAAGATCAGCCTAAGGCCCCCAACCAAAACTGCTACAGACTCTGATCGTCCTCGCCCAAGGCCAGTCCCTTAACAGATCTGCCTCAGAGCATCCCAAGAACTCTTTCATTAGCAAAATGCCCAATTAATGATCATGAGAAATACTTCTAAACAAGGTTAGAACCAAAATGACTTTCTCCTCGAAAGATCTTCTATTCCTCTCCTTCCACAACCCCATGACAACTAAGAAAACAATTGTACATAAGATCCCCAATCGGTCCTTGAACAAACCACCAAGCCACAAAAAATACTCAATGGACTAACTAAAGTCTGGCACAACCTGAATCTCTTGAGGGGCCAAATCTCTCTCACAAGAGAGAAATGAATGAAGAGATGATCTACAGACTCCTCCATCCTACTACATAAAAAAAACATGTTGGAGAAGGCCATGTTACACCTTTTGTTAGGTTGTCCAAAGTAACTTGTTGGCTGCTGTCATCCAAGCAAGAGCTTCAACTCTTGGAAGAACTGGAGCCTTCCATACTCGCACAAGGAGGCAACAAAGAATTGCTCGCCCTAGGTTACAAAATTGAGAAGAAGGATCCAACCAAAAACTTCTCATTTCGAGACCCATCTCCAAACTTTCCTATCATTGCTTTAGATAGGAACATCTTGTAGCCTGCAAAATAAGATAGTGCATATTTTGTTGTCAATCCAGTTTGTTGTCCCACATGACTTGAATCCAAAGAGAGTGCATATCTTATGCCCAAATCAATCTACAAATATGTCAAGAAAATGGTACAAACCATTCACCTCTTTGAGCTGCACAAAAATAAAATTTTAATGATACAATTTATCGAAAGAAAAGAAAACTGCAGTAAAATTTAATAAAGAATGTCTTGCAAGCCAGGAACTAACTCTTTCTCAACCTTCATTGTCATTGGTGAAGAATACTGACCTTCACTAACAGACACCAATGGAAGTGCTCATTCATCCAGGCCATCCATTTCAACGGCCACTTCTCGGAAGGCCATTGTCCAAACCTGATCAATTGGATGGTCTAAAGCATGCAAAAAAGTAGCCAACAATGTTAATTAATTAGACAGCTGATACAATTTCAACTTAAGAAGTTGAAGGAATTTTACCAGAATTGTAATCACTATCCAACTAATGGACATATTAGGCTACTTTTATATCTTCAAATATTCAATTTTGGGTGGTGATCTATCCACAAGGCCGTTGATCCATGAGTTAAGAAAACCATGAGAGGAAAGAAGTTACACTACGATTTCAAATGTGTTGCAGGCTTGACACTTGATGTACAATGTAGTTGGATTGAATAAGGTCTCTATGCAAAACTTGGGTTCTGCATCCACCCAAACAGAGATTTGAGTTTGGATCTGTCCAATGAGTAATTAATTGCATCCACAAGCCTATAGTGAAATGTTAAGCACTTTAATATCTATTGTCCTCGAGGTTTGAAAATGATATTCATGGAAAAAGGGAATGAAACCAAATAATGCATTGTACACCATGAGAAGTTCACCTGTCATTTTGAGATGGAATTTAGATTTCTCATCTTTCAGGACTGATGAATCAACTTTCTCCCCCTTCATAAAATCACTATTACCAAGATGAAGAATGGCCATAACAACTCTGAAAATTACATCCTGAGAATAACTTGCATCAACAAATTTCAGTTACATTTCTTATCAAATCCAATTTGATAGCAACATTATTTCATGCATCCAAACACACCGTTTATTCATTTCAGATAAATTTGGTCAATAGTTGTTTCTTACCTTCTTTTGGGTAACCCCCGTCAATTTCACACGGTGTAAACCGAAGAGCTTGGTCACTAAAATATTCTCAAAAGCTCGAACATGATTGTAGTAGGCTGGTAGCATCCTTGGAAGCACCTGTTTGCCATGAGATGGAAAAGAAACAAGTAAAACAAAAAAGAAACAAGCAAAATAAAAAAATACGTAATTTTACTTTTCAAGAAGGGATTGTTTTGCAATGCAATAGAGCTATACAATAAACCTCCCCACAAACAAGCATCCGTTTTCATTTCTAGCACAAGTTCCCCACAGAAAAATTAAAACCAAACTCTCATGTCCAAAATGCTCCAAATCTAATTATATCTTGATTCCAAGAACTACTCAAGTACATAGCCAATCATGGAAACAACCATGCTATTAATAAAAAACAGTTAGTGTGAAAAGGAAGTGTGTGGGAAAAGGAAGAATGGCTACCATGGATTCTAGACTTTAACCCTTGGGTTTTTCAAGAAACTAATGGATTCAACCCGTATCATCGATCTTCATTAATCCAAAATCGGAAGCACGGCTGCAGAGACAAACAAGCATAGCCAAACTTCATCAGATGGAATGGTAAACTCTTACTGGAAAAGTAAGCCTAAGAAGTTACAATGTTAAGAAAAATAATATGGAACCATCTTTGGAATGTTTACCTGTCATCCATTAGACACAAGAAACAAATATATCAGCACCTGAATTGATGTGCTTTTGTGGACGGGTTTTCATGATTTTAATCAGAATCTATGGAAATAATTAAAAAAATAAAAATAAATATTAATGAATATCCAAGAAGAAGATTGGTTAAACCTGCACGAAATCCATGTAATCCATTCTATAAAGACGATCATCGGACAATATCAGAATGTGCTCTATATGTCTATTGTTGACATACTGCAAAGATTGTAGGGACAATGAAGATGAATTCATTGAGGATTAATACTCATAGGTATAATCGTATTGAATACTTCATGAGACAGCAGCATCAACACAAAATCTGAAATTTTACGGATCATTTAGAAGCCAGATAATTCCACCAAGTAGTGGACTGTTGGTTTGAACCAAAAAATCAAGCAGGACATGCTAACAGAAGATATAATAATACATAGATCATGCAATACATGCTTAAGAGGGCAGCAAATGCTGGGAAATTTTTCTTTTTTCTCATAAATAAAACTCATTGCTATAATTCTTAAAAAAAAAAAGATAAAAATAAAAAATAAAACCCATTGCTTTGTATGTGTTCACCATCTCTTTTGTAGGTTGCATATGAATAGAAGTTCCTAAATATAATCTCTCTACTATCTATTTCTAAGTTGGCAATAGAAAATTTCTCAGAACCTCCTCCATGAAAGGATCGGAATATCTTGAAATTTATACTGCTAAAGCTGCAAAGCACCTTTACTAACAAGCTGTGTACATAGCTATAACCTTCTAGATTGTGATTATGGTTTAAAGCTACCGGTTCCACAAATAGGACAAAAAACATTTCTACCAGAAATCAAGAACAAGAACAACTATGTATACAAAACAAGAACAAGAACAAGAGTACCTTCTTCCTCACCAATTAGATTCACAATTGCAAAACCCTAATTAGGGATTGCAAAATTAAAAAAAAATCATAAATATATTCACCTTTGCAAAACCCTAATTAGGGTTTTAGCGTTCAACGTTGGAGAGAGGGACTTGCTGCAATGGCCACATCCTTGTTCTAGTTGGAGCGGAGATGGCGTTAGAGATGAGAGGCAGTTATTTTTGGAGAGAGAGAGAGATGAGAGGCGGTGAGAGAGAGGTCAACGATAGAGAAAACGAGAGAGGGAATGAAAGAATGGAGGGAGAGACCGAAAGGGGTTTTGAGAGAGAAGGGAGAGGGAAAAGGGATTTCATTTCCCTCTCTCGATTTGGGGACGAGAGTAAATTAGGTGTTACCTCGGTAACAGCTTAGTGGTGTTACTCTTACCTTACGGGGCCAACCTAATGAGTTTTTTTTTTATATCCATGCCGTCCATCCGTTTTCCCATACCAATTTAGTACGTTATTCCAAAACTTAAGCTAGTGCAAATCTCAAGTGGACAACATAACTGGAAAAGGTTGCAAATGATCATTAAAAGCTTTCTATGAACCACAAAAGTTTTGGATCAAGCTGATCTTAATACTTTCCCTTCATCCAGGTCTGCTTGACATTAGCAACGGGTTGGATGGAACGTAATGTTACGATGGGCATAAATGTGGGCTTAGGAAGTTTTTAATGGTGGACGTTCAATCACCAATGTTACCTGTGGTATGGTCCACCTAAGATTTGGATATGCTTAAATTTTGGGAACATGTCTTAAACTGAGTAGGAAAAATGGATGGACAGTGTGGATATACAACATAACATGAGGGTGGGATGCACCGCAAGGGTAACACCCACTAAGATGCTACCCAGGTAACACCCAAGAGAGGTGCTTGGCTATTGATGTTGCTACTAGCCAGGTGGCCCATGGTCGGTGTTGTGTGGGCCCCACCATGATATATGTGTTTTATCCACGCTGCCCATCCATTTCTCAAGATCATTTTAGGGCTTAATCCCAAAATTAAGCCAAATCTAAATCTCAAGTGGACCACACCACAGGAAAACAATAGTGATTGAATGTCCATTGTTAAAATCCTTATAGGGCCCACTGTAATGTTTATTTGACATCAAACCTCTTGGTTAGGTCATACAGACCGGGATTTAGGGAAAAAAACAAATATCGGCTTCTTCCAAAACTTCCATGGCCCCAAGAAGAGTTTAATGGTGGGCATTCAATTAACACTGTTTCATGTGATGTGGTCCACTTGAGATTTGGATCAACCTCAACTTTCAGTTCATACGATAAAATGATCTGACAAAATGTATGGACAATGTGGATGAAAGACATACATCATGGTGGGGCCCACAAAGCACCGATCACTTGCAGGGTCACTAGCTCATCTGTGTCCGTTACCCTAACCATGTGAGTCCAAGTAAATATATTTTATGTATATCTATCCCATTCATTTGTTCTTTAATATCATTTTAAGACACAATACCAAACGTTAAGAAGATCCAAATCTCAACAAATGAATTAGAGTTTGGGGTCCAATGGCCGCGCATTTCTTAGGTTTTCATAAGGTCAACAAGTGGCAGGGAAATTTTAATTTAAAATTTTAGTTTAACTTGGACATCTGATCCAATTATTTTATTATACTCATCAAGGGCATTGATTTGACTGGTCACTATCCCTAATCTGGTTTCGGATGAGAAAGATATTGGGCGCAGAAGATTGATCACCAAAATGATGGACCATATCTTGCGATCCAATGGTTAAATTTGAGTGAAAATTAATCTAAACATCTGAAGTCATTTACTCTTCAATCCCGATCGATCAGATTGTCCAAAATCTGTCTAGAACTAGACAAACTAATTGTGCCCATTTAAAGAGTGTTATGGACAAGTCTGATTCGTTTTAGGTCAGATTGGACTAAATTTTGTTCTCATTCCTAATTTGAACATTTTGAACATATTTGACCATTCAGATCAACTTTAGGATGGCCTAATCATAGAATTTGATCGATCTTATCATTATAAGTTATTTGTGCAATTACACTTCATTATACTTGGGCCATCATTTTTTGTACCATTGAACTTGTGTGTATGCATAAACCAATATCATTTTTCTTTTCAAAATGTCAATATTTTGTCAAAATCTAAATTTTTGTAATCTTAAATTTTTTTTTAAAACTTCTCCATTTCTAATTTCGAAATGTTGGTTTTTTTTTTTAAACTTCACAATTGTTTTTTCAAATTTTCATTCTTAATCAAACTTATCAATTTTACAAAATACAAAATCTCAATTTTTTTTTCTTCAAACTAATCAATTTATTTAAGCTTCTCAATTTATGTCAAAATGGTAATTTTTTGTTTTAAATGTCAATTTGTCTTCAAAATCTCAAAAAAAAATTAAAATCCCAATTTTTCAAAATCTAATTTTTTTTCCCAAATATTTGTCAATTTCTTTTTTCAAAATTTGAAACTTTTTTGTAAAAATCACTTTTAAACTTATCGGTTTTCTTTTCCAAAATTCCAATTTTTTGTCAAAAACAAAGGTTTTCCAAATCTTGATTTTTTTTTCAATATTCTAATTTTATTCAAACTTCTCCAGTTTTTTAAAAATGCCAATTTTTCAAACTGCTCTAAAAAATTTCGAATTTCTTTTAAAATTTTCACTTCTTTTTTAAATGCTGATTATTTTCAAAATCTTAGATTTTTTCTAAATCTCATTTTTTCTTAAAAATTGTGAACTTTTATTGAAACTTATCAAAATGTAATTTTTTTTCAAAATCTCATTTTTATCAAATTTCTCAATTTTTTCAAAATACAAGACCTCAATTTTTTTTTAAATCACAAAATTTTTTAAAATTCTATTTTTTTCAAACTTAAATAATTTTATTGAAACTTCTCAATTTTTTTCAAAATGCTATTTGTTTTTAAGAAGCTCAATTTCTTTTAAAATTTTGGGTCTTTTTTAAATTCTGATTATTTTTAAATTCTCAAGTTTTTTCTAAATCTCATTTTCTTAAACATTGTTAATTTTTATTACAATTTTTTTTCAAGCTTATAAATATTATTCAAACTTTCTCTTTTTTTTTTTCAACTTCTCAATTTTTGTTTTTAAAATCTAATTTTTAATGAAATTTCTTAATTTTTTTTTCAAAGTAAAAAATCTCAAATTCTTTTAAAAAAATCGCTATTTCTTTTTCAAAATCGATTTTTTCCTAACTTATAAATTTTATTGAAACTTCTCAATTTTTTTCAAAATGCCATTTTTTTTAAGAATGCCAATTTCTTTAAAAAAATCCGGTTCTTTTTTAAGTCCTGATTATTTTCAAAATCTCAAAGTTTCTTATGTTAGTACATCTTTTGTTGTCAATTGGCGTGTTGGTTGGTCGCGTCTTGTCGTGTGAGCCCCGGTCGAAATATTGAAGAATCAAGACCTGAAGATTACGCTTCGTCCATTGCTCAAGCTCATGCTGAAACAAGATCCCAGGTAAGTTGCATATAGATCGACCATAGGAAACCCAAAACATCAAAGAATGGCGTAAAGACTCATACATTTTACCCTCTTAACCCTTACACGAGTTGATCAGACTTGTGGTCCTTGGCTGGTGCGAAACGTATTGAAGATATGTCCATACATTGGACCATATGCACCTCATCACTTCATAACTTGAAGTGATCCGCTGCTGTGTTGAGGAACTTGGTCCAGCAAGCTTACTGTGACAAGTTCATCTAGAAAGCGGCCAGGCTTCTCAACACATCAGCTACCTTGCTGTGTAGAAAACAAATGGACAGCCGACCGGACTTGACCGGTCGGCCAGGCTTTTCAGTTTACAACAGGTGACTTGCTGTGAGATAAGAATATGGACAGCCGACCGGTCTTGACCGGTCGGCCATCAGATTACATGATGTCCAGCAGGCATAGCCAACCGGTCTTGACCGGTCGGCCAGTTAAAACTTGTTACTCCAGCAAGCATAGCCGACCGGTCTTGACCGGTCGGCCTTCTTTCAACAAGCTGTCCAGCAAGCACAGTCGACCGGTCAAGACCAGTCGGCCTGTTTTTTTCAAATGGTCTAGCAAGGTGTGTCGACCGGTCTTGACCGGTCGGCCTGTATTTCTGAGTGCTTCCAGCAAGGGGATCCGACCGGTCTTGACCGGTCGGCCAGTCCCACATATAGGCTTTAGATTTCAAATGACGACCGGTCCATCCGACCGGTTGAGATACTTCTCTGACAGGTCGGTCGTGACCGTTTTTGATCCGTTGGGGCCATCATTTGGGGCTCTATATAGCCATGACTTGAGGTCTTTCATGGTATGCATTCAACACCCTTCAAGAGCTAAGAGAGAGAGCCTTTACTCACATCCTCCTACCCTCTTTGCTCTTGTTCCCCTTGAGTTCATCATTCAACCCTAGCCATTAATGGCCTATCAATGAGTATTCAAAGCTCGGTTTGAAGTATGAACTCAAGACCTTCATTCATGGCTGACCTACCTTCAGAATATATTTATGAGGTCGTTTATAGCCATTGAATGCTTGTAGTTTGGTAGTTCCCTCATTACCATTGCATTGAATAGGCAAGAGGAACTAGACCAACTCTCTCTCAACTACCCGGCATCAACATAACCTCATCATTTGCATCGGTAGCTGATCTTGGGAGCACAAAGAGAAGCTGAAGCACGTGGAGCTGAAGTTACTCATCAAGGCATCGAATCGGGGCTCAATCGTTTAGGTATGTCTAGTTTTTTAGAGTCCATTTATTCAATCACTATTCCCTGGATTGGGAAACTCCGGCGGGAGGGTACGTGACCATCCTTGGATTAGGATTGGTGAGAATTTGAGATCCAAACTCGTCAAGTCCCTGGATTGGGTCATCGGCGGATGGTAAACACGGTCCTACATCAAAGGATATGAAAGTTGATGGTTAACCTGATTTAAAACCAAGACTATAGTGAAATCCGGTGGTCTCATAGGTTGAGATCGTGAACTGAGAGTGGAGTAGGGAAACCGAACCACTATAAATCGTTGTGCATTGTGAGATTGAATGATTGCTATGTGTTGAATGGTTTAGTAAATCATGAATGCTAACTGTTTGATGAAATGCCTATGATAGTCCCTGCTTACAAATTGCTCATATAAATGCCTTGAATGCTATTGTGATTATCTTATTTGATAAAATTGACTTGGTTAGTTTTTAATTGTAATTGGAATTTAAAAAGTCCTATTCACCCCCCCTCTAGGACATTAGGCATATCTCCAAGTATTTCTATAGGCGGTAAAACCGCAATTTCATCTTAAACATTGTTAATTTTAATTAAAATTCTCAAATTTTTTCTCAAAATCAATTTAATTTTCAAAACATTAATTTTAAACTTAAATTCTACCAAAAATCACTAGAATTAAAATAGCATAATTTTGGATTTGCAACAGACTATATCCGTAGTTATATCCAGGAAAATCCGTCATTCATTACCACTGCTGTTGGAAGCAAAACATTTTACGACGGACCAAAATTCGTCGGAAAATTTTAATTTATGACGGATTATATTCGTCGTATATTTTACAACAGATCGAATCCGTCGTTAACGTACTGACCGACGGAGACATCCGTCGTAAATTTCTGTCAATTAAAACCCGCAAAAGCGGGAATTGTACCAGTTAGCGACGGACTGTTCCTTTGTCTACAACGGGCTTAGACCGTCGTTAATATTTATGACGGACTGTATTCGTCGTTAAAGCAACGTTTGTTTGCGAGGATCAGTATCCGTCGTTAAACCAAGCAATTTTGTCTTTGTTTTGCCGTTTTGGTGTAGTTTCTCACCTGATGGATAGAATGGGTTTTATATGTCCAACTAGGTGGGCCCCACAGAGTTGGGTGTTTTATGCACTGCACGAAACAGGTGTTCTAGAAGATTTCGGTCCAAATATTGGGTTGTGCACTATCGCCAATAGACCCATTCAATAAGCATTTTAGGAGCCGTTTGCATGGGAGTAAATGGAGGTAAATAGGGGGAATTGGGAATAAATGGAGGCAAAGGGTTTGCCAAAGCCTGGTCCCTTTTTTATGTGTCCATTCAAGTAATCAAGTGGAAGCTGGTTGTGGGCCTAAATGATCTATATAGTTTGGCCCATATCTAATAAGTGAGTTTGGACCATAGCTGACAACTGGCTCAACACAAACAGTAATCAAACTAGCTAAGAATCATGAAATAGCTTACCTACCTATAAGTAGGTCCAGGCCTAGACTGATAAGAAGAAAAGACAACAAATGGTACACATTCAATAGGAAAAACACCAGTTATTGGACGGCCAAGAGTTCCCAAATGAATGTATTTTGCAGCACGAGGCCTATACACCTATGGGCCCACTTGTCCCATGCTGGAGGCCCATGGATAGTGTGTATATCCGCGGTGGACGGTTGAATCGGTTGGTAGTAGCCATTGGCATGCCAAAGGACAAAAGCATGCATCCTCAGCCTACTACTTCACTACTAAAGCTCCAACTCATGTTCTTAGTTGTTTGGGATATCTATATAAAAAGGCTAATGTGGTCCATAGGATCCATGTGGGTCCCTATGATTGTGTGTGGCCCACTTATGATATGTCCATAAATTATTTTATTGCTACAATTAAGTTGGATGCCAGTGCACTTCATAACAAACATGTACATGGCGTGAGCTATGTGTGGAGGATGGGAGTATAGAGTGGTCCAGCAAGTAATCATGTTTAGGTATGTGAATAAGGTGGGCCAACTCAAGTAAATTCAATTTTTGAATAAGCTTAGCTTTAAACTAGAATGGGACTAGGGTGGGCCCTGTAGGGTTTGGATTCAGGCACCATACATGCATGAGTCATGAGGTTCCAGATTTGAGTATGATCCTACTTAGGTAGACCAGTCGGTTCTTGTCAAGTTCATTTTGGAGCATGAACTAGGAATGGGGCTTGTATTCAGAATCAGGTTTTGATAAAGCTACCTCATAAATTGATATAATCATCATTCCGCTACTTTGGTTACCTCATAAATTGATATAACAAATTGGTCGTTGGCTACTTGGGTTGGCTCCACTCTAATATTTATGTAAAATCCACTCGGACCACTAGGTGGGTTACCTCATGTTAGGCCAAGTGCCTAAAAATAACTCCCATCCTTGATTAAGGTGGACTACATGATTGGAAACAGTGAACACGACAACGATTTCCTTCCAAACCTTTTTCTTTGGTACAGCCCATCCGAATCATGAATGGGCCTGATTTTAGTCCCTATGCCTTAATTTTGGTATGACATCTAATAGTTGGAGTGAATTTCATGTAATCATTACAGTAGGCCTTGTAAAAATCAAGGGTGGACATCTCTCTACCAACTATTTTCTTTGTTGTGGCCCACCTGATTTACAAGTTAGCCTTTGTTTTTGTCTCTAGCCCTAGTCAAGGATTATGCATCTAACAGTAGAAGTGGATTTCACATACACATTATGGTGGGGCCCACCAAAAATCAAGTTGGGCTCGTCTCTCCAACTTTAAGGAGAGATTTTGCATAGGAGGTCACTCTTATTTAGATAGGGCTCACCTTGATGTTTATGTGATCCACTCCATAAATTAGACATTTAGTTCCCTACTAGGTTCAGATTAAAAAAATCTGCGTGACCTGTGATTTTGGTGGGCCACACCAAAGGAAACAATTTAGGGAGAGACGTCGACATTTGATTTTTACAAGGCCCACCATGATAATTATATGAAATCCACTCCAACCATTGGATTCAACACAAAATTTTGATTCTTTTTTTTTTTTTTTTTGGTCAGTCATGCAACCCACCCACTGGTGCTATTGGCAGCGTGATATTTCACCAGTGATGGGTTTCCAAGACCGAGACCCCTTGTTGAAATTCCGCAAAGTATACCAAGTGAGTCCCACAAAAACAGTTTGCATGCATGCCAATCTGTGACACATCCGAAAAGTGGACCCTACCTTAGAAATGACTGACTATGTGCAAGAATTAGGATGGTCACCAATAATAGAGGCTACATGCGTTTATTGGAACCGATGCATCCATTCATCAGTATAGGAGAGCCCATCATAGTGATTTGGAACTATGTTGGAACCGTCCAACATAGTGATTTGTTCATGATTTTTTAAGAAATTTATCAAAATAAATTTATTTTAAATATTTTTATGTAAAACCTACTTAAATATTAAAAGTTTATTAAATCACTAAATTCATCAAAAAAAAATTGCCAAAACACACCTCTTGGGTAATTGGCTCATAAGGACCCGTTTGGGTACCACCAAATAAGTTACTTTTTCTACTTACAGCAGTAGATAAGTAAATTATTTGAAATAAGTAGGTTTCATTTCATATCAATTATAAGTAACTTTTTTACTTAAATGTAATTAATCACATCAATTTAATAAGTAGAAACTAAGATAAGTTACTTGAGGCATTAGTAGCTTAGAAGCATTTGGATTGTAAGTTACTTTGGATAAACTACCTATGCCATAAGTAGCTTATTTTGGTTTCTACGTATTCAGTCGAATATACTTATCAATCAAAAAGTAGAAATGCATGTTTGGCTTCCAACCCCCCTCACATAAACCATCCATCATATGAGGCCAAGTTTTGATGTGGATCATTCATTGTGTGGGCCCTAGCTTTGATGTGGGTCGTCCATCATGTGGGGCCCATCTTGGATGTGGGTCATTTATCATTATGGCCTGACCTTTAATGTGCACCATTCACTATGTATGACCCACCTTTGATATTGGTCATCCATCAAGTGGGGCTCACCACAATGCTATTGTCCATCATATGGGGCCTACCTTCAAAATCAACCAGCCATCATGTGGAGCACACCTTTAATGTAGACTGTCCATCATGTGGGCCCCACCTCTAATGTGTGTCATCCATCATGCAAAGCCCGCCTTGGATATGGGTTGTTCATCATTAGGGTCGACCTTTGATGTGGACCGTCCATCATGTGATGCCCAGCTTTGATGTCCGCTCCCCATCATGTGGAGCCCACCTTTGCTGTGGACCTTGTCCATCATATAAGCCCCACATTTGAAGTGAGCTATCCATCATACCATTGCGCTTTGCATGTGGGCTTTCTATCATTATGGGCCGACATTGGATGTGGGCCCACATTAATATGATGTCATCCATCATGTGGAGCCCACCTTTTATGTGGATTGTCCACCATGTGAACCCCACCTTCAATGTGGATAGTCCACCATGTGGGGCTGCTTTGATATGGACATCCAAAGAGAGATATATATATATATATATATATATATATATATATATATATATATATATATATATATATATAGAGAGAGAGAGAGAGAGAGAGAGAGAGAGAGAGAGAGAGAGCCTCCTTGGACATTGAAAGAGATAAGTATAAAGGTCAAGGCTAAAAAAATTTACTTGCTAAGATAAGTAGCTTTTAGCACATAAGTTACTTTTACAATAATACTTACCAAACTAACTAAATTGAAAAAACTAACTTAATTACTTAACATAGAGAAAAAGCAACTTATTTGGTGGTATCCAAGCGGGCCCTAAGTGTGATAACTTCATTTTGCAATGACAATTTTATTTCGGGCTATTTATGATCTCTACTAATGGCAACCCATGCACGCTAAGATACTCGAGATTGTGGGGGCCACCACACTATATGTAAAATCCACTATTTACATCAAGTTATATCTTCAATTTTGGGTCCGTCTCCATGGCTTAGTGGTAAATAGGCTCTGTTTCAAAATTGAGATCATGGGATGAGTGCCCTTGTGATGCGGGCGGGCGAGCGGGTGGGTGCGTGGGTTTGGTTAAAAAAAAATGTGGAGAAAAATATCAACATCATCCATAACTTGGTGGGCTACTTCACAAGGAAGAATTGGGATGTGATGTCAACCATATGTTTTTGTGTGGGACCACCATAATGTGTGTCTTTCATCACATCGTTGAACGGGTGTAACTCACCAAGATGAAGTGAAAATATAAAAATAAGCCTGATCCAACAGTCAAGTTACATGGTGTAAACTTAGAGGTTTTAAGAGCAGTTTTACAATGTTATGGTGGCCTATTAGAGGCTATATTGGCTTGATCTTTTGTATTTACAGATGAATAATGGTTCTCACCTAATGGAGAAAGCAATTTACATATAAAACATAGTGGGTACTGCAAAGCTCGGGTGTTTCTTGCAAGGTGTTGTAGAGAATTTTAGTCCCTACTGTTGAAATTCTGAGCCCTCAACAAACTCAGATCAATCATAGGTATAAAAATCCAGATCTAATACCACCGTTAATCTATGCGCTTAACGGAAGCACGTTCATTGAAGATAGAACGATCGAATAAACAATAATCAATCAAAGCAATCACACAAACAAAAGATATTTAACATGGAAAACCCTTGCAGGAAAAACCACAGCACAAAGCGACATAAATCCACTATAATTAAAGCCTTAGAGATATACCACTCGCCTTCTTCGATTGCAGACAAAACCCGGATCTCTTCTTGCAATGCAGTCCTCTAAGAAACCCTAGATTCATTGAGAAAATCCCTTCCTAAAACCTTACAAGTGTAAAAACCTTATCCCTTAGCAAAATCCTTACCCCTTAAGAGAAAATACTTGTTGGTTCAAGCCCTAATTTGAAATTAGGCTTAAATACCCCTTTAATTACTTACGCAAAAATGTGCAAATTGTTAGTCACACCTTCGGTCGATCGAGCTATCAACAGTCAATCTTCTGTCAACTGGAAAAATCACAGCATGGTTCAGTCGACCTCTGAATTTCTCAATCGACCGAACTACACCTCCAACCGATTTAAAGGCAGAATGCAACGTATCTTGCATAACAATCTCCACCTTGACTTATATTTTGCTCAGTCAGCCTAAAGATCTCTCGTACAACCTCTACCTTAAACATAGACCATTCCCTGCATTCTCCACCTAGATCCCTGCATTCTCCACCTGGAACACAACTCCATCACCCCCGCACAAGGTTGCCCAATCTCATCAATAGCTAGTGAGATTAATCAAGCCCAAGCAGTGCTTAAACTTATCCGTGGTCACCGACTTGTCAACATATCCGCAACATTCTCATCCGTATAAATCTTCTAAAACTAAATCTCTCTTGAAGTAATGAGCTCTCGTCTCTTGTGAAACCTTACATTGATGTGCTTGGTTCTCGCATGATACACCTGATTCATCGCCAAATGGATAATGCTCTGACTATCGCAATGCAACCGAATTGCCTTCTATTTTAGTTCGAGTTCACCTATCAGACCTTTCAACCATAATGCATCTTTTGACACCTCCGTTACAGCCATGTATTCTGCCTCGATTGTAAACAACGTTATCGTAGACTATAATGTAGATCTCTAACATGTAGGTCCACTTGCTAATGTGAAAACATATCCCGTAGTGGATCTCTTGTTGTCCAGATCTCCTGCATAATCCGAATCCATGTAGCCTACAACTCCACCTAAAGCTCCATTCCCACAAACATGATCCAAGTCTCGACTGTGCCACTGAGATAGGTTGGACACAAGCCGAGCCAACTCGATTAACTTAACTCGTCTCGACTCGAAAAAACTCGATTCGACTCAACTCGTTGCTGAGTTCAAACCGAGTCAAGCTAGGCAGATATGGTTAAAAAAAATTTGATTCGAGTTCGAGCTAGACTGAGCTCGGTTCGGCTCGACTCAAAGCTCGATCCATGTTGACTTGGTTCGAGTTTGACTCGACTCAAGTAGTTGGAAAGTGAGGTTTTTTAGTCCCACATCGGATGTGAGAAAAGGAATAAAAGGGAAAGTTTTCTATAAAAGCAGCAATAAGGGGTGTTAGTGGGCCTAGGTTACCTTTGGGACTGGATTTTGAACTGTTTTAGGCCCGGCTTTTGGGCTGGACCTATTTAAATTTTGGGCTTTTTCAGGCTTAAAGTGGATCAAACATGGCTCGAAAGCTCGACCGAACCAAGCCGAGCATGCTATTCCAGCTCGATGGTCGAGCCGAGCCAAGCTAGAGCTAGGATTGTCTATTAGTCGAGCCGAGCCAAGCTAGGCCTATCTCAACTCGGTTTGGCTCGATGTCTAGCTCTAGCTTAAGATGACTGAGAATCCATTTAACTTTATTCTAATGCTCTTTTTTCGAATTCACCATATAACTGCTAATCACGCTAACTGCTTGTGAGATATCTAACCTTGTATAAACCATTGCATATATGATTCCACACCACACTCGTGTACGACACCCAACATGTTTAAAATCTCCTCTTCTATTCTTGGACATGACCTGGCTGAAAACTTAAAGTGACCCGCTAGAGTCGTGTTAACTGGCTTAGCACCTTCCAAGTAGAACCACTCTAACACTTTCTACACATAACCCCTATGAGATAGCCACAGCTTCCCAGACTCTCTGTCTTTGTGTATTTCCATTTCTAGGATCTTCTTCGCAGTTCCTAGATCCTTCATGTCAGACTTCTTGTTTAACAGAGACTTAAGCAAAAGGATCTCCTTATTGTCCTTTACAACAATCAGTATATCATCAGCATAGAGTATCAGTAAAATATAGGACCCGTCCTCAAGCACCCTGTAATACACGTAACAATCATACTCACACATGATATACCCAATCTCTACCAAGTAGGAATCGAACCGCTTGTACCACTACTTTGGAGACTGCTTCAGCCCATACAATGACTTCTTCAACCTACACACGTGGCCTTCTTTACCAAGTTAATCCTTTAGGTTGCCTTATGTAAATGACTTTCTCCAAATTTCCATGAAGGAATGTCGTCTTCACATTGAGCTATTCTAATTTCAAATTGAATTCTGCTACCATAGCTAGTAGCAGCATGATTGATGTATGTTTTACAATAAGAGAGAAAACTTCATTTAATCTACTCATTCCTTCTCCGAGTACCCATTTGCTACAAATCGTGCCTTGTACTTTTCACCCTCTTTTTCTGTTAATGCTTCATTCTTCCTAAAAACCCACTTGCATCCTATAACCCATTGGCCTTTTAAAAGTTCTACTAACTTCCATGTCTAATTTTTATGGAGAGATTTCATCTCCTCTGCTATGGCTTACATTTACTTGTCGCCATCATTTCTAGACTTAGCCTCTTGAAAGGTGGAGAGATCTGCACTCTCTGTGAACAATACGAACCAAACCATGAGCTTGAACCCATATCGAACCAGGGCTGTAATGGTTCATTTCTCCCTTTTCCTGACTATACTTTCCTGAGTATTTTATTGATCATTTTGCTCAGTTTCTTGCCCTTGCTGAATTTCACCTTCAGTAACCTACTCAACTGGCTCCACCTGCACTGATAGTCTCTCCACATCACAATTTTTTTTTACATCTTTGCAGCATCCTTGTTAGCCTTCAACATAGATACCTCATCAAAGACAACATCTCTACTAATGACCACTTTTTTATGAATTTGCATTCTAAAACTTGTAGCCCTTAACACCTTTCTCATACCCAACAAAGATGTATTTCCTAGATTTGAGATCCAACTTCGTCCATCCACTATGCACATGGACCTATGTTAAACACCCAAAAATCCTCAACCCTAAGTAATCAGCATCCTTTCCTGTCCAAATTTCCTCTATAACCTTAGAGTATAATGCTAGAGATGGTGACCGATTTATTATAGAGCATGTCATGTTCATCGCTTTTGTCCAAAATCTTTTAAGTAGCCGCACATGCAACCGCATACTTATCGCCCTCTCCAATAGAATTTTGTTCATCCTCTCTGCCACCTTATTCTATTGTGATGTCCCTGAACTTGAGAATTGTCTTATGATGCCCTATTCCTTGCAAAATTCTATAAACGCGCATCCCTGTACTCCATACCATTATCTGACCTAAGACACTTAACATGTCTCCCAGTTTGCTTCTCTACTTCCGCCCTCCATTCTTTGAACTTAGCATGTAACAACCCCAAAATTTCGGTAGAAAATTTTTCTTTTAGAAACAATAATGGGTTTAAGTAAATAAATTTAAGATAATAAATAAAAGAAAAGTATGGACTAATTGGTTAAAGCTCTCTTAAACAAAAGAGAAGGCTAGGGATCAAGTCTGATCACTAACAATAATATAATTTTCCTTTTGCTCTAAATACGAATTTTGAAATTCAAACTTATCTTATCTTATCTCAACCAACCCCATCTTATCCCAAGAAACTCCCTCTTTAAAAACAGAGAGAATAAGAGGGTTATTCATTGTAAAAGAAAGGAGAGAAAAGAAAGGAAGAAAATGAGAGATAGGAGGAACGAAGGGATCTTGCGGCTAAATTAAGTAGGCGTTCATTTCTTTCTATTTCATTTAAGTAGGCCAGATCCAACCAACGAATAGGTCGGATCGTCCGTCTATTCATTGTATGGATCTAGGGACCCTATTTTTATCTCAACCCTTGAATATAAGAACTTGATTGGTGGGGACCATTTGGGTGGGCCGGAATTGATCTGAATGAGTCATAATGACCATAAGGCCAAAATGTGGGCCACAAAATTCAGATCGATTGACCTATAGATGGGCCACATTGATTGGATAAATGATAGCCTTTGAAATCCTTTTATTATTGTTTTATTTCATTATTAAATCAACTATTATGAATTTATATTATTTCAAAATTTTATTGGGCCCACAATGAGGTGGCCGACCCAATGGTCGAACTAGATCTCTCGTAGACCCCACATATGACTCTTAATAAAATAATAATAATAATAATAATAATAATAATATGTTGCTAGACGTTCCAGCGTCTCTGACGCTGGAATATCCAGCGTTGGAAGCTGGAAAGTTAACGTGGGGGCCCCACTCATGGGACCCACCATGATGGATTTAGTATATCTACTCCGTCCATTTATTTCTACAACTCATTTTAGGACTAGTATCCAAATTTGGACCCAAACCGAGGTGCGAGTGAGCCACACCATCTTGAAGAAATTAATGATAAAAAATTATAAAATAAAAAGATAGAAATTCTGGGTGTGGACCCCACTGTGATGAAATCAGTAGATCCAAGATGACCATATGTTGTATCATGATGTTTTATAACTTGGGTCCAAAAATCAGGTAAATCCGAATCTCAGGTGGCCCACACCACTTAAACAGTAATGATAACAACACACATAGTTGAGCCAGTCCAATTTTGGATTGTTGTCCACTTTTGAGACCCATTTGGAGGCGTTTTGAGAAATCTAATCCATCCAATATCTTAATAAACAAGTTTTCTAATTGAGGACCAAAAATGGTCCGTATAAGATATTCCAATGGGCCGTACTGAGACAAACCATGGGGACATCACCTGCCCACTGATTGGGAACTTGTGGGCCCGACTATGTAGTCTTTGGAAAATCTTATCCACCCAATCTCTTGAACAATGGGTTGTTAGTTTTGTGACAAAAAATCAGCCCAATCAGATTTTCTGGCGGGACATGCCAAAAGAAATAGTGGGGAGGTACGGTTTAGATTTTCACAATTGGACCATTTTAGGATATCCTACAACAAGATCTGTGCAAAATGTAATTAACCATCTTTGGTAGTGTATCATTAGGGAACTTGTGACCAAGAATAGGACGATCCACCAGTCAAGTGGGACATACCATCAGAACAATAGAAAAAGGGGTCATTCCTTTTGGAAAAGTCGGTCACAATAATCGAATCTGGACTGTCTATTAGGGAACCAAACCTAAATAAAGTAAAATTTCAATTGAAAATAAGTATATCTAAGGTTATATTGATAATGAATAAATATAAATTACATTGATTGTAGATCTAGGACCGATTCTACTCAAGTCAAGACAAAATTAACAGAGTAATCGCCACTACCGGCAGGTGAGTACATCCCAACACATTTCCTAGTCATTTTAAATAAGTAGGTTGTGTGATAAACATAATATATGATGTTGATTGATGCTCGTTTAAATATTATTCAAATAATTACCATTTATAATAAATGTCATGAAATGTTGCCTTTTAAAATGAGAGATGGAATGTACGGATGTGAATTATTGCACGCATTCATGAGTTATTGTTCCTGGAGTTTGACTTTGGAAGACCGGTAGGTACTTAAGTACCCGATTACCCAGGGACCATCCTGGAAGGCCACTAACATGTGGAAGTCCGCCCTACAAGGGGGAGACGATTGATGGGATCCAATCGAAGCAAGTGGAAGACTGAATATATGCCCACTTGATGCATCATATCATACTAAATTCATTCTTGCATTAATCATGTATTACCTGTATTTGATGGCATATATTTATCCTGCTTAGTCAAAATGCATGTGAACCATATTGGGTTACTCACTAGGCTTTCCAGCTGATGTTGTAGATTAAAAATATATAGATGATGTGGACGTTGATCCTTCAGAGAATGTCCCAGATAATGAAATGGGACCATTAAAGGAACCGTAGGATTATTGGCCTAATTTGACCGAGGAAAAAGTGGTGGCCCTAAACCAAGACGTTAAGACTATCATTGTTTTATTTTGTTATTTTCAATAATTAGCTGACATCTAATAAAGTCTCAAATGGGTGGACTTAGTTTATAGTTGAATATTTCGTGAATAAATGGTAACTTAGAATTTTCATCATTTCATGTCTCTTAATGGTTTAACATTTTTAATGCACTTAGTGCACCAGTTATACCCCGTAAACTAGGCCAAAGGGTGCACACTCTATGTCTGGATTTCGAGGCGTGACATAGTGAATACCTCAGACTTGTGCTTTAAGAAGTAGACCCAAACCTTCATTGAACAATTGTCTATAAAGCTCACGAAGTATTGTTCTCCTCCCTTAGACGACATTGTCACTGGCCCCTAAACATTAGAATGAATATAGTCGAGCACCCCGTTGCTAGTGTGTGTAGCAGATCTTGAACCTTATCCTGCACTGCTTCACATAGATGCAATGCTCATAGAAATCCACATTTCACACCTTAACTCCTTTCAACAATTTTCGTTTATGGAGTTCTATCATGCCCCTCTCGTTTATATGCCTTAGCCACATATGTCATAGATTTGTATCAACTATGCCAGATTCTGCAAGTGAGGTGGTAGCAGCCTCACTTATAAATGTGCTCTTAACCAACTTATATAGAATTCCTGTCTTATGTCCCTTTATTTAAAATCGCATCCGATCGTCTAAAACGACACCCTACATTGTATGCAGAAGCTTAGCAAAGCTACTAGAATGATGGCTAGGTCTTAGAGGGGGGGTTAGGACCTTTTTGAAATTATTTTCGCCTACTTAAATTATTCTACAATTTAAGCTAAGTAAATAAGAATACTTCAACTTTCAAGCCTAAGTAGGTCCAATCACAAAGACCAACATATGAATAAGCAATTAAGCTACCTAGTCTAACATGCATAAATTAACATATTGTTTAACTTAATCAAGCACTTAATCTATGCAACCTATGTAGACTATATGAGAATTGATCATATAAGCTCAAGTCTACACTAATTAGTGAAAACACATCTTGTGTGTGAGTGCGCTTATCTAAAGCCTAGCATACATTCCTATCAAGCATTCATAATTAAACAATTAAACATATAATACTGAGATAACAATGTGCTCAAATACATCATAAACACAAGCATATATAATGGTTCAACTATGTGTCAACTCCACTCCCAGTTCAAATACTCACCCCTTGAGCACACCATATTTCACTAAGAGAGTTTAAATTAGGTTCCTCTCAACCTAGGTATTTTAAGACGGTTCCACCCTACCGAAGTGTTTAATAGTTCCACCCAACCAAAAAGTTTGGCAATGTTCCTCTCAACCTTTATAACATATGTATACTCCCGCCGCAGGCTCTACACGGAGACTTGGTTCAGCCCCTTCACAAGGGCTTAGGTCCAACAATCAAACCTATCGAGTTTGGCAATTCCAACTCTTATATTCAATCCTCCACGAGGAAAGAGCATGTGGACTCTTACAATTGACAACCTTACTTGTCGGAATTGAGCCCCTTTAATGCGCCGCTTCGGGTTGCTTGATCTATGCTCTCCCGTGCTTCAATTAGCTGCCCTTTGCTCCTCAGATCTCTGATGTCAATGCGTCGCCAATGCTCCAGCTCCAAGAATCAGCTACTGTTGAGCTCTTAATTGTGCATATTCTAACCCCAATTCATCACTCATTATGCAAGGTTTTCATGATTTATAGACTAATCTAATGCATGGATTTGTGATTGTAGGGATGAGAGAAAGGATTCATCAATTGGAGACTTAAAAACGTTATTTACAAGTAAAGAAGATCAAAGGACTAAGCATCAAAGGATGAAAAAAAAAAGTCAGAGAAAAGAAGAAAGAAAGCAGAAGAATGTGCCCAAGACCGGTCATTCGACCGGTCGTCCATAGCCCAGGACCGATCGTCTGACCGGTCCGATCACTCAATAGAGGGGCCTGCGGCCACAACTCACTGAACTGTCCGAGACTGGTAGTACGACCGGTCGTCCACTGTTTAGACCGGTCGTGCGACCGGTCCTTGAATTAAAATTGCGGATTTGGAATTTCTGAAAACTCTCTGGACAGATTTTGCACTTTCGGGACCAGTTGTGCGACCGGTCGTCCAGGAGCTCAGACCAGTCGTGCGACCAGTCGTCTGCGTAACTGGGGGTGTTGTACAAGCTCCGGATTTCTCTGCACGCTGCGTATCCTTACACAAATTCTGGAAGATTCCGACGCTGCGGAGCTTCCCCACTATAAAAGGACAACTAAGGATTGTTCATAGGATATCTTAGGAGGGATTGAGCACGATGGGAGACGACGGAAGTCGATTTTGAAGTTCTACAACTCCTCCTAGTTTGTTTTCTAGTTTTATGTTTTATTTAGTTGTTTTCACGTTTCCTTGGATCATGAACGGCTAAACCTCTTAGTGAGGGCTAAGAGGTGAAGCTTGTAGTAAATGTTAGATGTTTCAATTCGTTTGATTTGGTTTTAAGTTGGATTTCATGTTTAAGAACAACGGTTTGAAGTTTAATTCAAGTGCTAAGTAGTTTTTCTTAGTCTTATGATGACTCATGGATTTTTGGAAGAATTGCTTGAGTTCTTAATTGTTGTGAACTAGTCTAGACCTGTATGATCTGAGGAATTGGAATACGCTCTATATGTATGATCTTCATGTGGGAACTTCTTACCAAAAGTCTTTTCTGAAAATTCTGAAGTATGTGAGACTGTGCATGTGATTTGAATCAAGTTCAAATCATGATCTAGTTTTGTCTTGTGACAGGATTTAATGATGGTTATGATTGAGATCTTAGCCTATTGGAATTGGGACTGACCTATGCAATTGAGTATGCTCATCCTAGCTTGCATTGAGTGAATCATATACATTGATCTTACATATGACAGATTGTTTGGTTTAACTGCTCTATCATCTAACTAGATAGATCTTAATTTTGATTCTAGTTGAGAAAGTGAAAGACCACAATGAATTGAGCATCAAGGATTGCTACAAGTGGATCCTTGAACCCCTAGTGCCCTTTTATTAATTGATTACCTTCAGTTTAGTTCAAAATTACTATTTATATCAATCTTCTACAAATCTATTTGTTAGCTTTTCATTAGAACTATTGGAAGTGTTTTGTGGATCCCTACATAAGTCCCTGTACAATCTTCTCAAACAACACTCCACAAGAGAGAGAACCGAAAAGGTAATACAAGCCGGTTGCCCCGTTTCCCCAAAGGTTGATTTCACCCAAACCTTTAGATAAAAACCTGAAAATTTTAGAGGTTTTCAAGCAAGTGAAGATCAACATTCCGTTGTTAGACGTCATAAAGCAAATACCATCCTATATCAAAATTCTAAAGGATTTGTGCACAGTCAAAAGGAAACACAATGTTCACAATAAAGTACTTTTGACTGAGAATTTGAGTGCTATTATCAAACAAGAGGTGCCCCAAAAATACAAGGATCTAGGAAGTCCAACCATCTCATGCATCATAGGAGACTACCGGATTAAACAAGCCTTACTCAATTTGGGGGCAAGTGTAAACCTCATTCCATACTCGGTTTATGAACAACTTGGGTTAGGTGAATTAAAACTCACCAACACCACACTCCAACTTGCTGATAGATCCATTCGTATACCGAGAGGAGTGATTGAGGATGTTTTAGTCCAAGTTGATAAATTCTACTACCCACTAGACTTTATTGTCTTGGATACACATCCCATGATAGGTACCGGTGCTCAAATTCCCGTCATACTTGGCCGCCCTTTTCTAGCTACTTCCAATGCGATTATCCATTGTAGAAATGGGATTGTACAAATGTCCTTTGGAAATATGACACTTGAGTTGAATATATTTAATTTATGCAAACAACCACGGGAGGTTGATGATGAGATCCACGAGATAAACATGATTGAATCATTCATGGAAGATACATTCCCCTCAACATTATATTCCAACCCTTTGGAGGCATGTGTAGCCCACTCTCATGAGATAAATGATGACACAATACGAGAGATGGATGCCATTTTAGATGTGATGCCGGTGCTTGATAACAAAAGATGGAGGGCCCTATTTGAGCCTTTACCCGTAAACGAGAACAAAGCCCTCCCATCCAATATCAAGGCACCAACACTCGACCTAAAACCATTACCAAGTGAGCTGAAATATGTCTATTTAGGTCGAGATGAGACATATCCGGTGGTGATTTCTTCCCACTTGGATAAGGAACAAGAGAGTAGGCTAATTGCCACTCTAATAGAGCACAAGAGTGCCATTGGGTGGTCGATTGCAGATCCCAAAGGCATAGACCCACTGATTTATACTCATCGCATACACCTTAAGGAGAATGCGAAAACATCTAGGCAACCACAAAGACAACTCAATCCAAACATGAAGGATGTGGTTAAGGCCGAAGTAGTGAAACTATTAGATGTGGGTATCATTTATCCAATATTCGATAGTCAATGGGTGAGACCAACTCAAGTGGTGCTGAAGAAATTCGGAATAACCATCATAGCCAATGCCAATAATGAACCCATACCAACCAGAGTCACTACCGGTTGGAGAATGTGCATTGACTACAGGAAGCTAAACATAGTGACAAGGAAAGACCATTTCCCCCTACCATTTGTTGATCAAATTTTAGAAAGGTTGGCGGGTCATTCCCATTTTTGCTTCCTTGATGGCTATTCAGGGTATAATCAAATAGAGATCGCCCTTGAAGACCAAGAAAAGACTACATTCACATGTCCATTCGGCACTTTCGCCTATCGATGGATGCCGTTTGGACTATGAAATGCCCCTACCACTTTTCAGCGATGTATGATGAGTATCTTTTCTGATATGATGGGGACAATTCTTGAAGTCTTCATGTATGATTTCTCAGTATTTGGTTGTAGCTTTGATGAGTGCCTTGTGCACTTGAAATCTGTGTTGAAAATATGTGAAGAGAAGAACCTTGTGTTGAATTGGCAGAGATGCCACTTCATGGTTCAAAAGGAAATTGTACTTGGTCACATCGTTTCACAAAATGGAATCGAGGTAGACAAAGCAAAAATCGATCTTATCTCTAACCTTCCACCACCCAAAAGCATACGAGATGTGCAGTCCTTTTTGGGACACGCCGGATTTTATAGAAGGTTCATAAAGGACTTCAGTTCACTTTCTCGTCCTTTATGTAACCTACTTCAAAAGGAGAATTCATTCGAGTGGAATGAAGATTGTCAAAATGCCTTTACCACACTTAAAGGTATGTTGACATGTGCTCCCATAATGTAACCACCTGATTGGAGCCTACCTTTTGAAATTATGTGCGATGCAAGCGACTATGCTATTGGGGCCGTGCTAGGCTAAAGAAAAGAGAAGAAGCCATGTGTTATCTAAAATTGCAGTTTTACCGCTCATAGAGATACTTGGAGATATGCCTAATGTCTTAGAGGGGGGTGAATAGGACTTTTTAAATTCCAATTACAATTAAAAACTAATCAAGTCAATCTTATCAACTAAGATTATCACAATAACATTCAAGGCATTTATATGAGCAATTTGTAAGCAAGGACTATCATAGGCATTTCATCAAACAGTTAGCATTCATGATTGACTAAACCATTCAACACATAGCAATCATTCAATCTCACAATGCACAGTGATTTATAGTGGTTCGGTTTCCCTACTCCACTCCCGGTTCACGATCTCAACCTATGAAACCACCGAATTTCACTATAGTCTTGGTTTTAAATCAGGTTAACCATCAACCTTGACATCCTTTGATCTAGGACCGCGTTTACCATCCGCCGATGGCCCAATCCAAGGAGTTGTCGAGTTTAGATCTCAAACTCTCACCAATCCTAATCCAAGGATGGTCACGTACACTCCCGCCGGAGTTTTCCAATCCAAGGAATAGAGATTCAATAAATGGACTCTCAAATACTAGACATACCTACACGATTGAGCCCCGATTCGATGCCTTTGATGAGTAGCTTCAGCTCCACATGCTTCAGCTTCTCTTTGTGCTCCCAAGATCAGCTACCGATTTAAATAATGAGGTTATGTTGATGCCGGGTAGTTGGGAGAGAGTTGGTCTAGTTCCTCTTGCCTATTTAATGCAATGGTAATGAGGGAACTACCAAACTTCAAGCATTCAATGGCTATAAATGACCTCATAAATATATTTCGATGGTAGGTCAGCCATGAATGAAGGTCTTGAGTTCATACTTCAAACTGAGCTTTGAATACTCATTGATAAGCCATTAATGGCTAGGTTTGAATGATGAACTCAAGGGGAACAAGAGCAAAGAGGGTAGAAGGATGTGAGTAAAAGCTCTCTCTCTTAGCTCTTGAAGGGTGTTGAATGCATACCATGAAAGACCACAAGTCATGGCTATATAGAGCCCTAAATGATGGCCCCAACGGATCTAAAATGGTCATGACCGACCTGTCAGAGAAGGGTCTCAACCGGTCGGACGGATCGATCGTCATTCAAATCAGAAGGCCATATTTGAGACTGCCCGACCGGTCAAGACCGGTCGGATCCCCTTGCTGGAGGATTTCAATAATACAGGCCGACCGGTCAAGATCGGTCAGCTCACCTTGCTGGATCAATTTGAGAAAACAAGCCCACCGGTCAAGACCTGTCGGCTGAGCTTGCTGGACAACTTGCTGAAAGAAGGCCGACCGGTCAAGACCGGTCGGCTATGCTTGCTGGACAGATTCTATATTGCTGTCCGACCGGTCAAGACCGGTCGGGTGTCAATCTGAACGTATTACAGCAATGTTGCTGTCTTGATAATGTCCCTGGCCGACCGGTCAAGACCGATCGGCTGTTCTGCTGAATACATCACAGCAAGCCTCTGTTGTTACTTTGAAAAGCCTGGCCGACCGGTCAAGACCGGTCGGCTGTCCATCTACATTCTTCACAGCAAGGTTGCTGATGTGTTTGAGAAGCCTGGCGGACCGATCAAGACCGGTCGGCTTGTCTAGATGGTTTTGTCACAGTGAGCTTGCTGGACCAAGTCCTTCAACACAGCAATGGATCACTTCAATGATGAGGCATGAAGTGATTTGGTGCATGGGGTCCAATGTATGGACATATCTTCAATTACTTTTAGCACCAGCCATGGACCACAAGTCTGATCAACTTGTGCAAGGTTCGAGAGGGAATGGTAAGAGATATGTGAGTCATTACGCCATTCTTTGATGTTTTGGGTTTCCTATGGTCGATCTATATGCAACTTACCTGATATCTTGTTTCAGCATGAGCTTGAGCAATGGAAGGAGCATAATCTTCAAGTCTTGATCTTCAATTCTTCAACCGGGGCTCACACAACATGACGCGACCAACCAACACGCCAATTGACAACAAAAGGTGTACTAACATTATCTACTATGCAAGTAGAACCTTAAACTCAGCCCAAGCAAACTACACTACTACAGAAAAGGAACTTTTAGCCATAGTTTTTGCCTTGGATAAGTTTAGGTCCTACTTGATTGGATCCAAGATCATCATATTCACTGACCATGCCGCGCTTAAGTACCTTCTCTCTAAGAAGGATGCTAAACCACCGTTGTTAAGATGGATCCTTTTACTCCAGGAATTTGACATAGAGATACGTGATAAAAAAGGAGTAGAAAATGTAGTGGCTGACCATCTCTCTCGACTTGTTCTCACCGATTCTCCTGAAACGACCGTGATCAATGACATGTTCCTTGATGAACAACTTTTTAGAGTCTCCCAATTGCCATAGTATGCGGACATTGCTAACTATCTTGCTACAGGTACGATTCCTACACATTGAAAAAAGCAAGATAAGGATAAGTTCTTCAGTGAGGTGCGAAAATTCCTATGGGACGACCCATACTTATTCAAATATTGTCCCGATCAAATCATAAGGAGATGTGTGCCAGATGATGAACAACAAAGTATCATCTCCTTCTGTTATTCTCAGGCATGTGGTAGCCACTTTTCGGCTAAGAAGACCACAGCCAAAATTCTACAATGTGGGTTTTATTGGCTCACTATGTTCAAGGACGCGCATGAGTTTTGCAAAACATGTGAGCCTTGTCAAAAATTGGGAGGAATCTCCTGTAGAAATATGATGACATTCAATCCCATCTTAATAATCAAAATTTTTTATTGTTAGGGCATCGATTTCATGGGTCCATTCCCATCTTCTTTTGGAAACGTATATATCTTACTTGCCGTTGACTATGTATCCAAATAGGTCGAGGCGATCCCATGCTGGAATAATGACCATAAAATAGTTATTCATTTCTTAAAAGAGAATATTCTTTCCCGATTTGGAACACCTCGAGTCATCATAAGTGATGGAGGGTCTCACTTTTGTAATCGCCATTTGAAACCTTAATGAAGAAATACGGCGTAACACACAAAGTGAGCACTCCCTATCACCCACAAACTAGTGGACAAGCTGAGATATCCAATAGGGAGATTAAACATATTTTGGAGAAAACGGTGAACCCCGATCATAAAGATTGGTCGCTTTGACTTACAGATGCGCTTTGGGCTTACCGTACCGCTTTTAAAACCCTATTGGAATGTCTCCCTATAGACTTGTCTATGGGAAGGCTTGTCACTTGCCTGTGGAGTTGGAACATAGGGCGTATTGGGCAATAAAGAAGATGAATTTTGATTCTGACAAGGCGAGCTCATTGCGCAAACTACAATTAAATGAACTTGCGGAACTCCGGAACGAAGCTTATGAAAATGCAAGAATTTACAAGGACAAGACGAAGGTGTTCCACGATAAGAACATTCTTCATAAGACATTCACGATTAATCAAAAAGTCATTCTGTATAATTCTCGCCTACATTTATTTTCGGGTAAATTGAGATCTCGACGGACCGGTCCCTATGTTGTGCAAACTGTCTACCCATATGGGACTGTCGAGTTGTTAAATCCAAGGAACGGCAATATCTTTAAGGCAAATGGTCAGCGATTAAAGCCAGTTCTTTAAGAAGTTTTCTTTAGAAGGTATGTCCATACCTCTGACTGATCCTGTGTATCAGGATGATTGATCTCCTAATCTGATGGAGGTATTGAGTAGTTAGGATTAGCATTTTGTTGCTTTTGTTTATTTTTTTCATAGGTTTGTTAGAAGGAGGAAGAATTCCACTTTTTACTCTCTCAGGTACTATCATTCCTCACTCCCTTTTATTTTTCGAATTGCTCTCATGTTTTGCTCATTGAACATCTTTTACATTGAGGACAATGTAAGATTTGGTTTGGGGGGTGTAGGATCACTTGGATTAATCGAGCGTTTTGTTAACATTTCGAGCAATTATGTTAAAAAATTTCAAGTTCTCTAAAATTCAAAACTCTTTTAGAAAACTTTGTTTCTATGCATTCGAGATGATATGAGTATAAGAAAAGGAGATACGAAGTGTACGAAGTTGTAAGTCTTGAACTTCTCCTAGCATAATGGTTTTATATGTGAATTCCCCTATTTATGTGATTGATAGAAAATTTGAACATTCTTGCACCTAGTTCACATTACATGATTTTCATGGGTTGAAGGGATTATGTGATTTGTGGATTAGCTAGATTTTGATTTAAAGTATTGAGAAACCAAGCCGGGGTACTTTGTCCATCCTTGTCTATGGGAAAACAACAAAAGATATGAATTTCTAAAAATCCTATCTAATTTAAAAGAAAAAGGAAAAGGAAGGATGAAATTAGGAATGATGGAAAAATGGTGGAAAATTCCGATTAGGGATACCTATTACCAACCGGGGGATGTTCTACCCGTAACCAAAGCCAGAAATGGGATGTAGTGTAAAAGCCGTCGGAAGGACAGTAAGGAAAATTCCTGTCATTGACTTGTTGTTGCTTTATATACCTTGAAATCTATAGTCTAGTTGATCTATGAAGAAGATAATCCTAGAAACTCATGAGATGAATTTTCACTATGCACACTAGGGTGAATTTGTTCAAGTTCCTCTATTTATCAACCAATCAGCAAGAATTTCATATGGACACTTATTATGTCTTGAGAGTTTACGGTTTTAACCTCTATCACCTAATTTTTCTGACTCTTACACTTGTGTGGCTTGGGATGTATAGAAGAATAGTGTCTGAAGGAGAGTTGGGTTTTGAAGAATGGAATTGGTTTCACGCATGTTTTGCTCGGGACTAGCAAAATGTTGGTTGGGGGTGTGTTGAGCTCTTAATTATGCATATTTTAACCCCAATTCATCACTCATTATGCAAGGTTTTCATAATTTATAGACTAATCTAATGCATGGATTTGTGATTGTAGGGATGAGAGAAAGGATTCATCAATTGGAGACTTAAAAACGCCATTTACAAGTAAAGAAGATCAAAGGACTAAGCATCAAAGGATGAAAGAAAGAAGTCAGAGAAAAGAAGAAAGAAAGCAGAAGAATGTGCCCAAGACCGATCGTCCGACCGGTCGTCCATAGCCCAGGACCGGTCGTCTGACCAGTTCGATCACACAACAGAGGGGCCCTTCGGCCACAACTCATTGGATTGTCCAAGACCGGTCGTACAACCGGTCGTCCACTGCTCAAACCGGTCGTGCGACCGATCCTTGAATTAAAATTGAGGATTTGGAATTTTCGAAAACTCTCTGGACAAATTTTGCACTTTTTCGACAGGTCGTGCAACCGGTCATCCAGGAGCTCAGACCGGTCGTGTGACCGGTCGTCTGCGTAACTGGGCGTGTTCTACAAGCTCCGAATTTCTCTGCGCACTGCGTATCCTTACATAAATTCTGGAAGATTCCGACGCTGCGGAGCTTCCCCACTATAAAAGGACACCTAGGGATCGTTCCTAGGATATCTTAGAAGGGATTGAGCACGATGGGAGACGGCCGAAGTCGATTTCGGAGTTCTACAACTCCTCCTAGTTTGCTTTCTAGTTTTATGTTTTATTTAGTTGTTTTCATGTTTCCTTGGATCATGAACGGCTAAACCTCTTAGCTAGGGCTAAGAGGTGAAGCTTGTAATGAATCTAAGATGTTTCAATTCGTTTGATTTGGTTTTAAGTTGGATTTCATGTTTAAGAACAATGGTTTGAAGTTTAATTCAAGTGCTAAGTAGTTTTTCTTAGTCTTATGATGACTCATGGATGTTTGGAAGAATTGCTTGAGTTCTTAATTGTTGTGAACTAGTCTAGACCTGTATAATCTGAGGAATTAGAATACGCTATAGATTTATGATCTTCATGTGGGAACTTCTTACCAAAAGTCTACTTTTTTTGAAATTCTGAAGTATGTGAGACTGTGCATGTGATTTGAATCAAGTTCAAATCATTATCTAATTTTGTCTTGTGACAAGATTTAATGATGGTTATGATTGAGATCTTAGCCTATTGGAATTGGGACCGACCTATGCAATTGAGTATGCTCGCCCTAACTTGCATTGAGTGAATTATATATATTGATCTTACATATGACAGATTGTTTGGTTTAACTGCTCTATCATCCAACCAGATAGATCTTAATTTCGATTCTAGTTGAGAAAGTGAAAGACCACAACAAATTGAGCATCAAGGATTGCTACAAGTGGATCCTTGAACCCCTAGTGCCATTTTATTAATTGACTACCTTCAGTTTAGTTCAAAATTACTATTTACATCAATATTCTACAAATCTATTTGTTAGCTTTTCAGTAAAACTATTGGAAATGTTTTGTGGATCCCTACATAAGTCCCTATGGATAGACCTCGGTCTTACCGAGATTATTACTACATTGCAACCCTACACTTGGGAAAGCGAACAGCTACCTTGCGTGAGATGCTCCGATGGAGATGCCCACTGTGCTAGGTGTGAATTCTCTACAACTAGTAGGATTTGGTTGCCTAGAGGAATTCTACCTAATTAGATCTCTAAGGAGGTTTAGACCAAGAATATACATATGGTGTAGGTGTTTAAAATATCTAAAGATCAAGAGGGAACAAGATCATCTTCTTCTTAAGCTTCGAGTGCTCTATACTTGTGAATCACAAGGAAAATTGCTTGTTTGGGTTAGGATTAGAGCCTCTAATGGTTTGCAATAGTGGTAGTCTCTAAAGCACTAAAATTTCTCTATATTTATCCAAAAATGAACTCCCCGCTTTTATAGATAAATCTCCAATGGTAAAAAATGGGCAGATTCGTATATCTTCAATTGATCGAAATACCTTCCAATGTATCAAAGGTATCTTCAATGGATCGGAGATCCTATTCCAATGGATCGAAAAACTGTCTAGAGAGTTTATGCAGTTACTAGACATCCAGTTTGATTGATCAAAACATTCTCTGATTAATCGAAATCTCCACTCTGATGGATCGAAGTGATTTGTTCGATTGATCGGAAAATTGCCAAGAGAGTTCACAATATTGTTGGACCAATTTTCGATAGATCGAACTGGTTTTCGATGGATCGAAGTCCCATCGGAACTAAACTTCGATCGATCGAAGTCCCATCGAACTATTGTTTAGGCTGGTTTAATTACAACAACTTGCACCTCTTTTATTAGCCTAACTTATCATGTTTTTCTGTGTTCTAAAGCTAATGAAGATGACTAAGGGTTTACCAATATTGTCCAAGTCATCTAGAGGTTTATGGTATTTTGGTTCTAAGGGTTAGGGTCACTAAGGCAACTCTTTTACTTAATCTTCCTTGATGCTTCTTGTCCACTTAAATCTTCGATCTTCAGCTTGTCAAGGCTCAACTGACATTATAACATATAGACACATGTAATTAACAAATAAGGTGTATTAATATGCCATAGAAAAGTGCACTAACATCATTTACACCATTGCACCTCTTGTGACCTTGATTATATTACCGATTACGGTAAATATGCACCGATTCATATCTAAAAGCCCCAATAATATCATTTTTTTTCTTTAGATTTGGGACATACCTAACATCACCTAAAGTCCAGTATAACTCCATTAAACATTCTTAACTTGATGGTTCCTATTCTGATGACTTTGCATGCTGTGTCATTCCCCAACAGAACACTTCCACCATCATAGGACTTATAGGAATTGAATTAAGTCTTATTTAGGCGTTGTGATACGAACATCCTAAATCGAGTATCTATATATTTAAGAGATGACTTGTACTTGAGGAGACTGAGAGGAGGTCTCCTTCTGAGTTTTCTTCCACTATGCTAGTTGATTTGTTCGTGTCCCTTTAATTATTGCTTTCTAGGTCATCCTTCCGTTTCTGGCAGTCTCTCTTGAAATGCTCATTTATGCCACAGTAAAAGCGTCCATCTTTAGCCTTTGATCTCGGTTGAGACTTTTTTTCCTGTTAGACCGAGATCGCTCCACAGATCTCCCACGTCCCCGACCCCCTTTCATAACTAACCATTTCGCCCGGGAATCCTCATCACTTAATTTTTCTTACTCATCTCGTTGGACACGAAAGCCGCGGTGACTTCCTCCGTCTTCATAGTACTATTCTTATATAACAAAGCAATAATAAGATGGTCATATGATGTGGAAAGCGATGCTAGAAGTAGCAATGCTTTATCTTCATCCTGGATCATCTCTCTAAGCCTTAACAACTCGCTACATATCTTCGTAAACGATTTCATGTGCTCCAGAAGATTGGATCATTCCTTCATCCATAGCTCAAAAAGTTGTTTCTTCACAAACAACTTGCTGGTCAGAGACTTCGCCATGTATAGATCTTCTGATTTCTTCCACATCTCCTGGGGAGATTCCTTGTCCATAATGTTGTATGTGGCTTCATCCGATAGACATAAACGGATGGTGCTCATAGCCTTCTCCCCAAGTTCGCTTCAGTCATCATCTGATATCTTCTTCAGTTTGTCTCCAACAATGCCTTGTTCAACCCTTGTGATACTAAAATACCATTAACCTTCTGCTGATTAAAATTGTTCTTCCCATCGAAGTTTTGTATATCAAATTTCGACCCAGACATCTTCGTTAAATTTATAAACATTCTTAAACTTAATTCTCTACCACTTTGTTGAAATTATGATCCTTCAACAAACTCGTATCAACCCTAAGTACTAGAAATCCAGATCTAATACAATTGTCACTACGCCAAAATTGTTTTTTTGCGACGGATCAAGTTCGTAGCAAATCTCGCATGGTCCGTCGCCGTTTACTATGTGGCAAATTTTAACTGACGGATTTTGTTCGTTGCCTTTAAACGACGAATTATAACCGTCGCTAAATCATGTAAAGCGACGGATTTAGCTACGGATTTTGTTCGTCGTACAGAATTGTTGCCACGGATATTGGTCCGTCGTTAAATTTATGGCCACAACGTGATTGCATTTATTTAGGAATTTTAGCAGCGGGTTTGATCCGTCGCTACCTGTCGCTAAATTTTCTGTAACAGGAACCTAATGCCCTGAATTGTTTCTTAAATCTGTTGCACCTGATAGTCATCCAAATTATTAAAAAAAAAAAAAAAAACTAAAACCCTAACAAATCATCATTATATCATATATGAAACTTAAAAATCCTTACATTTCTAGTGGAAAATAATATTAATATTTGCTACAAATCTACACATTGAAGTGAACCATTCTCCATAAAATGAGCAACTAGGCTTTATTTTGTCCCCAATATTGAAACCAATCTCTTGACCATACGTGCAGCTAGCCTTCATTTCTACTCTTTCCTTTATAGCTGCTTCCACCTCATACGTTAGCAAATCCATCAACTGGCCTGCCTGCAAAATCCAAAATATAAAACATAAAGAGTATCAGTATTATAATGTAAGAACAAAAAAGAAAAAACAACAACAAAAGACAATGAAGCACCACCTACTCGTAAGAAATGCTAAGTGATAAGCTTGATAACTATTATGCATGATGAAGCTTCAGTACTAGGATGAAATCGGAAACCTAGAGGCAATTCCATTTGATCCTCTTTGGGCAAGAACAAAACCATTTTCCATTGCTCGAAGCACCTTGTTCCGAGTTCCAGCCGCCTTATCTGAAACTATGAACAACTTTAAAATTCAAATGAACTGAAGCTAATTCGCTTTATTTTTTCATTCTCTAGATAATCTAACTAACAAAAACAACCAAAAAAATATTTTTCTAAATCAATCATGAAATTTTCTCAAAATCAAATGGGTTGTTACCCAATAGCTCAAATTGTTGTTAGTAAGTAGCCCAACAAAAAACAAAAGGAAATAACAGAGAGCTTTCTTTGTTTCTAAACCAAACTTAAAATTCTTTAAAATTCAAATGGGTTGTATCAAGCAAGAAAGCTCTAATTTTCTTCCTCCAAAGCCCATCAACACTTCACATTAAACCAAAAGGGAAGGCCAAATAATATATAGCTAGGATCTTTAGTTCTCAAGGATTTTTGATGTGCTGGTCATCAGTAGTTAGGCCAATCGTATCAGAAATTTGGATCACTAAATCATGAGCCCAAATGCATTCAGGCCCCCGATCACAACGATCAAACTAGAAAACCCAAGCTGCTCAGAACCCAAGCTGCCCATATGCATGTTGTGAAGATCCAATCATCTTCGATGAATCCTCTTGGCATTTTTCTTATAAAACATAATTCAAACAAACTTCGAAAAAGAAATCTAAAAAGTTCAGATGAGAATGTGAGAGCACAAATGTATAGCCACTGGGACTTGTGAGGTCCACAGTCCTCTCATTAGGTATAAATCCATCTGAGGGACTCTATGGGACCACAGAGCAATTGGACCATCATTTGTGGGCCCCACAGTGTGATGGACCTGTATTTTTAATCATGCCAAGTCATTTAGATGGAACAAGCTTATATAAACAGTAGAAATGGCACAGTGTGAAAGTCCCTAATAGAATGAAAGAAGTCGCGAAAGAGATCCTAACATGACATACAAAAATTGGAACTGGAATTTGAATTTTGTGAATTTTGTGAATTTTGTAAGAACACCCTGACATTCCTTTCTTTAAGCCACAATGACCTTCTTATATTCATAGCCTGAAGATCCTTGCGAGCTTGTAAACCATCCTTGCTCTTATCCTTTGTGTCCATGATCATTGCGATGAGGTTCTCGGTGACGTTTTTCTCAACACGCATCACATCCAGATTGTGGCGAATGGGTAAATGCTCCCAGTATGGCAAATAAAAAAGGATTGATCTCTTCGACCAAGCAGTAATGTTGTGCTCATCATCCTTGGACTTCTTCCTACTCTTTCCCATTTGCTTTTCAAACTCTGTTTGAATATTATTCATTTTATGTAGTATATCAGAACCTTTCATACGCTTTGGAATCTTCCTTGTGTCCTCATTCCCATTGAATTCAGTTGTTTTCGTCCTGAAGTCATGAGTAAGTGGCCGGAATCTTCTATGTCCCATATAAGTAAACTTCTTTCCATGTTCAAGCCAGACTGAGTCCGTCTCCTCACTACAAACAGGGCATGCGTACTTTCCTCCTATCCTACAACCAGAAAGATGTCCATATGCCAAAAAATTGTGTATTGCCCATAACAAAATTGCCCTCATTGTGAACCTGTTCTTGCTATGCGAGTCATATATTACAGATTCATTCCACAATTCAATCAACTCTGCAATCAACGGTTGCAAGTAGACGTCAATGTCATGTCCTGGACCTTTTTTTCGGAGATCAAAAGTGTTAACATTATAAACTCCTTCCGCATGCATAAATGAGGTGGAAGATTGTACGTAACAATCATAACAGGCCAGCAACTATATGAGTTGCTCATATTCCCAAAAGGATTGAATCCATCCGTTGCAAGCCCCAACCGAACGTCACATGGCTCCGCAGCAAAATCATCTTACTTTCCATCTACAATCTTCCACATAGATGAATTAACAGGATGGCGCATGTGAGGTTGATCTCCAACCGACTTTGAATGCCATATCATGTTGTCTGCAATCCACGGTACACTATAAAGTCTTTTTAACCTCGCGGTTAATGGTATATACCTTAGCACTTTACATAGTACCTTTGGGGCAGTTAAGTAATTCTCCCAAACATCCATGAGTCATCATAAGACTAAGAAAACCTACTTAAAACTTGTATAAACTTCAAACCATTGTTCATAAACAATAAAACCAATCTTAAAACCATCTTAGCACGAATTGAAACATCTTAGATTCACTACAAGCTTCACCTCTTAGCCCTAGCTAAGAGGTTTTGCCATTCATGATCAAGGAAACATGAAACAACTAAGAAAAACATAAAAACAGCAAAACAAACTAGAAGGAGTTGTGGAACTCCGAAATCCACTTCCGCCGCCTCCAACCTTGCTTAAACTCTTCTAAGATACCCTAGGAACGATCCCTAAGTGTCCTTTTATAGTGGGGAGGCTACGCAACTTCAGAAGAATCGAGAATTTGCGTAAAACTTACGCACTGCGCAGAGAAAATCGGCACCAGAAATAGAAGGTTCAAATCTTACGCAGGCGACCGGTCGTACGACCGGTCGCAGTGGCTAGACGACCGGTCGTGGATGCTGGACGACAGGTCTCAAAATGGCCAAAAAGAGTCCAGTGAGTTTCGGCCTGAAAAAATAATTTAAGGACCGGTCGCACGACCGGTCGCAGAAGTGGACGACCGGTCGCACGACCGGTCGTGAACAGTCAAAAGAGTTATGGCCTCTGGGTCTCCTCTGTGCATGTGCGGACCGGTCGGACGACCGGTCCTTAGCTTTGGACGACCAGTCGGATGACCGGTCGTGGGCACCTTCTTCTGCATTCTTTCTTCTTTTCTCTGACTTCTTTTTTTCATTCTTTGACGCTTTGCCCCTTTGATCTTCTTTGCTTCTAACTAGCATCTTTAAGTCTTCAATTGATGCTTCCTCTCTCTCATCCCTACAACCACAAATATATGCATTAGATTGGTCTTTAAATCATGGAACCATGCATAATGAGTGATGAATTGGGGTTAGAATATGCACAATTAAGAGCTCAACACACCCCCCAACCAGCATTTTGCTAGTCCCGAGAAAACATGCGTGAAACTAATTCTATTCTCCAAAACCCAACTCTCCTTTAGAAACCATTCTTCTATACATCCCAAGATACATAAGAGTAAGAGTTAGAGAAATTAGGTGATAGAGGTTGAAATAGTAAACTCTCAAAACATAATAAGTACCCAAATGAAATTCCCGCTGATTAGTTGACAAATAGAAGAACTTGAACAATTTCAATCTAGTGTGCATAGTGAAAATTCTTTTCATAAGTTTCCAGGGTTATCTTCTTCATAAATCAACTAGACTATGGATCTCAAGGTATATAGAGCAAGCCAATGACAGGAATTTGCCTTACTGTCCTTCCGACGATTTTCACACTACGTCCCATTTCCGGCTTTGGTTACGGGTAGACCATCCCCCGATTGGTAGTAAGTAGCCCTAATCGGATTTTTCCACCATTTATCCATCATTCCCAATTTCATCCTTCCTTTTCCTTTTTCTTTCAAATTAGATAGGATTTTTAGAAATCCATATCTTTCGTTATTTTTCCATGGACAAGGATGGACAAAGTACCCCGGCCTGGTTTCTCAGCACCTTAAATCAAAGTCTAACTAACCCACAAATCACATAATTCTTTTAACTCATGAAAATCGTGTAATGTGAACTAGGTGTAAAAGTGTTCAAATTCTCTATCAATCACATAACTAGGGGAATTCACATATAAAACCATTATGCCAAGAGAAGATCAAGATTTACAACCTCATACACTTCATATCCCCTCCTCTTATGCTTATATCATCTTGAATGCATAGAACCAAAATTTTCCAAAAGAGTTTTGATTTTTAGAAAAATTGAAAAATTTCTACATTATTGCTCGAAATGTTACAAAACGCTGGATTCATCCAAGTGATCATACACCCCCCAACCAAATCTTGCATTGTCCTCAATGTAACAGATGTGAAATAAACAAAACATGAGAGCAAATTGAACATAAAAGGGAGTGAGGAATGAGAGTACCTGAAAAAGTGAAAAGTAGAATTCTTCCTCCTTCTAACAAAACTAAGCAAAAGCAACACAAAAGCAACAAAAGCCTAATCCTAACTACTCTATACCTCCATCAGACTAGGAGATCAATTCCAAAAACTCGTCCAAAAGCATAAAGTCAAGCAGAATCATTAGATGGATCAAAAGGTTTTGCAATAACGTCATCCAATATCCTGCGTTACAATATACATGTGTGTAAGTGATCCAGATAAGCCACTGAAGATTCCAAAAAAGAATTTCAGTGGGTTCATTAATGTTTTCACCACATGTATAAGAGGAGACATCATCATATTTATCAGAAAAAATATGTCTCCATTCAGATTTTCCTGGGCATTGATTTTGTAAATATGGATCATCCCAAGGTTGGTAAGGGTCAATATGCATGATCCATAGAGGTGTGGAAATATAAATTGATTTCTTAGTACAACAAAGTGTTGTTTCCACATCCTTCTCTTGGTTAACGTTATGTGTCAATACCGACTCAAAAGGTGCGACTATGTCCCCTATCACATCGACATTCTTATCAAGAGAATAGGCCACATCTTCTTCTAAGTGATTGGGGTAAGGAGTTGAGAGGGACACATCTTCCACAATAGAATTGATCATGTTTATTTCGTGGACCTCTTCATGTTCATCCTCTTGTTGGTTGTTAACATTGAAAGCATTTAACTCAATCGTCATATTACCAAAGGACATTTGTATGACCCCACTCCTACAATTTATGATAGCGTTTGATGTAGCTAGGAATGGGCGGCCAAGTATGACGGGAATTTGAGGGCCACTATTAACCATGGGTTGTGTGTCCAAGACAATGAAGTCCACTGGGTAGTAGACCTTGTCAACTTGGACAAGAACGTCCTCAATCACCCCTCTCGGAATACGAATCAATCGGTCAGCAAGTTGTAATGTGGTTTTGGTGGATTTTAATTCACCTAAACCCAATTGTTCATAGACCGAAAAGGGTATTAAGTTTACACTTGCTCCTAGATCAAGTAAGGCATGCTTCACCCGGTAGTCTCCAATTATGCATGATATTGTCAGACTACCAGGATCTTTGTATTTCTTGGGCATCCCGTGATTCATAATGGCGCTTACATTCTCTGTCAAAAATGCCTTCTTTTGCACATGTATTTTTCTTTTTATCGTGCAAAGATTCTTCAAAAACTTAGCATATGACAGTATTTGTTTAATGGCATCCAACAATGGGATGTTGATCTTCACCTGCTTGAAAACCTCTAAAATCTCCAGGTTTTTATCTAAAGGTTTGGGTGAAATCAACCTTTGTGGAAATGGGGCAACCGGTTTGTATTGCCTTTCCGGTTCTTTCTCTTGTGGAATGTTGTTCAGGTTATCATCCTCTTTGGAAATTTCCGGATCATTAGGCTATGGGGCCTTCACCGGATTAGATCTATCAATTATTTTTTCCACTTCGCAAAGTGGTGATAGCTTGAATATGCTCCATATGTGGGGAGGATGAGCTTGCATCTTGTATCTCAAATTGGGTCCTTGGGTTAGGAAGAGGTTGGGCAGGAAGTGTGCCTTTCTCCCTAACACTAAGGTGCGATTCAACCCTAGCCATTGAGGTTTTCAAGTCATTGATGGCTTGGGTTGTATTTTGATTAAATTTCAATTGCTCTTGCATGAACCCATCTATTTTCAGAGAATTAGTCTTTTATACTCAGCTTGGACCAAAACAAATGCACCCAACATCTCCTCTAGCGTAACTTTTGGTGTAATGACTAGAGATGGACCTAGTATAGGTTGAGCTTGAGGGATATTGGTTGCATTCGTAGTGGGTCCATTCCTCCAACTGAAGTTGGGATGGTTCTTCCAACTAGAATCATACGTGTTTGAGTTTAGAGCACCAAATTGTCATTGATAACTGTTTATGGCATTTGCTTGTTCTTGTAAGATGTCTTGAACTGCTGAGTCTTGTGTTGTATATTGATTTCCGACACAAACTCCATAAACATTTTCAACGTCCTTAGAGTTGATCGTCTCTCCTTTCCTTAACTCCATGGCCTCGACTTTTCTTGTAAGGCTAGCCACACGTGCACTTAAGCTATCTTCTTCCGATAAGACGTAAATTCCCCATTTTTCCTTTTGTTGGCCAGTCTTGGAATTTGTTGGTTTAGATGTATCCCAAGACTGTGCATTCTCAGCCAATTCTTCCAAGTAATCCCATGCTTCATCAGCTTCCTTGTTCATGAACTCCCCATTACACATCATCTCTACAAATTGGCGCATGGGTGAAGTCAGTCCTTCATAAAAAAAAAACTTATAACCCGCCAAATTTCATAGCCATGATGTGGGCATGCGTTTAATAAGTCCTTAAACCTCTCCCAACATTAGAAGAAGGTCTCATCTTCCTTTTGGGCAAAGTTCCTGATAAGGCGCTTCAACATGTTTGTTTTGTCAGTAGGGAAGAATTTTTTTATGAATTCCCTATGCATATCAGTCCATGCACCAATTGATCTTGGCCTTAATGCATGAAGCCAACCTTTAGCTTTATCTTTAAGAGTAAAAGGAAAGAATTTGAGTCTCACCACATCATCAGTCACATTAGCAAAGTGCATGGTGGTTATTACCTCACCAAACTCCTTAAGGTGTTGATAGGCACTTTCACTGTCTAATCCATGGAATTTAGGGAGAAGTTGGATCACTTCCGGTTTTAAATCCACATTCCCTGCATTTTGTGAAAAAATTATGCATGAGGGAGTGCTCGCTTTTGCTGGTTGCAAGAAGTCACGTAAAGTTCTTGGTCGGGGAACATTCTCAACTACATTCTCCCCCGTTTCAGTTTGGTTTTGGCCTAGATTGGCCATCGGATTAGGTTGATTTGCAGCCATATTTTCAGACAAAATTGAAGAGTTTAGATGTCTCCTAGCACGTGGCTCTCTGTCAATTCCTTCTACTATCCCCCCCTTCACTTATGAGTCAGTTATTGGAATCCCGAGCCCAATGTGGCATGCAAAACCAAAAAAAATATGAAACAAAGAGAAAGAAGAATTCTTCCTCCCTTTCTTTACTCTTCTCTAAGACCAAAGCACAAGGTGTCTTGCAATGGCTAAGCCAGAAGCAAGGATAGAGACCGATTTCTCCTGGTCAATAGGGGTTCAGAGAACTCCCCACCCACTGTTTGAATCTTTTGAGAAAAAGTGCAGAAAAAGGAGAAAGAGCCGACCAATAGGAATTCAGGTGGCACAAGGCCTACCTTTCAGAGATCCAAAAGGAGTCTCCACCCACTCTACAAGAGATGAATATGATAAGAATGAATAGGAGAAGGAGAAGAGTAAGGTTTAGAAAGATAGAACCTGATTTGGCACTTAAAATCCTTATATCCTCTTCAGCTTCCTAGAAATCCCTGCAAAAATCAAATAAAACAAACTAAGTTAGTCCTAAAATCCAAAAAATCCTAAATAGATACTAATTTCAGAAATTTGTGAAAACCGTCAAAGTCCCCGGCAATGGCGCCAAAAACTTGTTCGCTTCCCCAAGTGTAGGGTTGCGATGTAGTAATAAACTCGGTAAGACCGAGGTCGATCCACAGGGACTTGTGTAGGAATTCACAAACACATCCAATAGTGTCTATCGAGAGCTAACAACCAGATTTTGTATGAAATTGATGTAAGTAACAACTTTGAACTAAATTGAAAGTAAACAATTATAAAAAGGCACTAGGGGTTCAAGGATCCACTTGTAGCAATCCTTGATGTTCAATCTGCTGTGGTTTCTCATTCTCTCAACTAGAATCGATATTAAGATCTATCTAGCCGGATGATAGAGCTGTTAAACCAACAATTTGTCATATGTATGAACCCTGTGTATGATTCACTCAATATAAGCTAGGCTGAGCATGCTTCAATTGCATAGGTCAGTCCCAATTCCAATAAACTAAGTTCATAATCATGATCATCATTAAGTCCTGTCACCAGAAAAAGTTAGATCATGGTTTAAACTTGAATCAAATCATATGCACAGTCCCATACATAATTCAGAAAACTAGAAAAGTAGAACTTTGGTAGGAAGTCCCCACATGAAGATCATAGTACTAGAGCGTACTCCAATTCCTCGGATCATACAGGTCTAGACTAATACAAAATAATTAAGAACTTAAGTAATTCTCCCAAACATCCATGAGTCATCATAAGACTAAGAAAAACTACTTAAAACTTGTATAAACTTCAAACCATTGTTCATAAACATTAAAACCAATCTTAAAACCATCTTAGCACAAATTGAAACATCTTAGATTCACTACAAGCCTCACCTCTTAGCCCTAGCTAAGAGGTTTAGCCATTCATGATCCAAGGAAACATGAAACAACTAAGAAAAACATAAAAACAGCAAAACAAACTAGGAGTTGTGGAACTCCGAAATCCACTTCCGCCACCTCCAACCTTGCTTAAACTCTTCTAAGATACCCTAGGAACGATCCCTATGTGTCCTTTTATAGTGGGGAGGCTCCGTAACTTCAGAAGAATCGAGAATTTGCGTAAAACTTACGCACTGCGCAGAGAAAATCGGCACCAGAAATAGAAGGTTCAAATCTTACGCTAGACGACCGGTCGTGGATGCTGGACGACCGGTCTCAAAATGGCCAAAAAGAGTCCAGTGAGTTTCGGCCTGAAAAAATAATTTAAGGACCGGTCGCACGACCAGTCACAGAAGTGGACGACCGATCGTGAACAGTCCAGAGAGTTATGGCCTCTGGGTCTCCTCTGTGCATGTGCGGACCGGTCGGACGACCGGTCCTTGGCTTTGGACGACCGGTCGTGGGCACCTTCTTCTGCATTCTTTCTTTTTTTCTCTGACTTCTTTTTTTCATTCTTTGACGCTTTGCCCCTTTGATCTTCTTTGCTTCTAACTAGCATCTTTAAGTCTTCAATTGATGCTTCCTCTCTCTCATCCCTACAACCACAAATATATGCATTAGATTGGTCTTTAAATCATGGAACCATGCATAATGAGTGATGAATTAGGGTTAGAATATGCACAATTAAGAGCTCAACAATGTATTGTCTCATAGTTCATACCCAATGAACCGATCAATCTCTTCGCATTATAGTACTATCTGGCAAAGAGTTCTCGCTTGGCAAGATTTTCTTGAGTAGGTTTAATAACTCTGTAAAGCTATTGTGTAACCACCGATACCTAGACTTCATGCTCATCAACTCCACTGTCACAGACAACTTTGCATGCTCGGGTTTACATGATGGGTATAAGGGTTGTTTTGCATCCTCCATTAATTTCTTGTACCGGGAATCATCATCTAAGTCATCTTAAGGTTGAGTACCATCTTCATTATTAACCTCATTCATACATGCATCTAAGTCATCGGGTTGAAAGCAACCAAAAGTATCATTCACCAAATCTTCCATTCTGGGCAACATATCTTCGTTACGATTATCGACAGATATGCTCACACCTTCATTGGGACGTTGTTCCCCATGGAGAAACCAGGTCGTGTATGTTTTATCTATGCCATGTAAAACCAAATGATCGCAAACTATTTTTTATGGCTTCTTCCCATGCACATTACAACATTTGACACAAGGACAACAGTACCAATCAACACCATCTGAATTCTATTTTGCGAACTCCAGGAATGTTGAAACACCTCTCAAGTATTTAGGGGCCACCATGTCCGTCGTCATCCAATTCTTGCATGGGGTCGTGGAAGCCATCTGGTGTGTATAAGTTAGGTCCGAAATGAGTACATCTATGTAACTGACTAAATTAGCCACCCATCCAAGGAAAGCACAGTGACCTACCCACATGGGTTCATTTTCGTCAACACAAAACCTCCTCTTAGAACAAATATAGAATAAAGCAAACATAGTGGCCTACCAAATTTCTAAAATAACGACAGCAACAATAATGGACTAAATATATATTTAATGAAGATTGTCTTAAATTTCTTCTAGTTAAACCCAAGTGGAGCCACCCAACAACTGGCTAGTTTTGTAGCTTTGGCCATACGGATAGATAGTCCAAATTCAAGACCATATAGCCATATTTTCAAGCAGGGCGTTCGGATGGGGCAGGCGAATGAGGCAGCCCTTTGATATGCTTCCATCAAACATTTCACTGGCGGTTGCATCGCAACTGATTTTCAAGAAATGCTCAAACATTCACAATGGCAAACTGATTTTCAAATAACGGTCCAACATTCATAAGGGCACATGCGCTACAATGATATATGTAGGAAAACACTCACATGACACTGTACCACACCAGCCCTGTTGTATTGTGTAGCATATCCACATCAGCCCTCCACTTTTCCAATTCATTTTAGGGCAGATCCAAATCCCAGGTGGACCACACTATAAGAGAAAGTGGTGATTGACCATTAAAAACTTGTCGTGGCCCACAGAAGCCTTGAATCAAGCTGATATTTGCTTTTTACCTTCATCCAGGCATATGTGATGACCTTATCAACAGGTTGGATGGCAAATAAACGGTGAGCCCTAAGAAGTTTTTAATGGTGGGTGTTCAATCACCACCGTTTCCTGTACTGTGGTCCACCTTTATGCATGTGTTGGTAAGTGTATTTATGACCCTCAATTATCCTTTTTTCTTAATAATATACTTTCTCTTTTGTTTCTCTAAGTGGGACATCTTTTATCATCTGATTGGCCCATCTTATCAACGACTTAGATTGGAAGGTGGTAGTGGTTATTTGAGTATTCTCCTTTGTTGTCTCTACTGAGAACGTGTGAATGCTTAAATAGTGGTCACCACTTCCATCACCACCCAATTTCCATCAGATGCTAATAAGAAACACCACTCTATAAAATATTTCCCAATGAGTGTTCCAAAATGGTTTTGCATCCACAGCGGCTCAGGATCTACCATGTGTTGCTCTCCACTGGGGCCCACTTCCTCTGATGGTTGGATGATTTGGGCTTTCCATATTCTGGTTACCACCATATTGAAATGATCAGGACAATTGCAACAAGGAGTGCGCAGCCAACGACTATGATCCTCACGGCGCTCTGTGTGTACCCAACCCTGACCAATTAGGGATTGCAAAACCCTGATTAGGGTTTCAACATTCAATGTTAGAGAGAGAGAGAGAGAGAGAGAGAGAGAGAGAGAGAGAGAGATTTCATACCAGCAGGCAACGGCCCTTGAGCTTGGAAGCTGAAAAAAACCATGGGAGCGGGGGTGGGAGGCGTGGAAGCTTGGAAGCTGCAATGGCCACGAGAGCGGGATGGGAGGAGTGGATTTTTGGAGAGAGAGAGAGAGAGAGAGAGAGAGAGAGAGAGAGAGAGGGAGGAAGGGCAGGAGACGGTAGATAGAATGAGAGGGAATGAGGGATTTTGGGGTTTTTTAGAATATTGGGACGGGGGCGCTTCGCTGTGGGCGTGAATTAAGTGTTACCTCGGGAACAGCTTAGTGGGTGTTACCCCCACCGTATGGCCCACATGGATGATATTTTGTATATCCAGGCCGTCCATCTGTTTCTAAAGCCCATTTTAGGATGAGGTTCCAAAAATTATGCAGATCCAAATCTCAAGTGGACCATAACACTAGAAATAGTATGATTGAGTGCCCAACCGTTAAAAATTCCAAAGAGCCCATCGTAAGGTTTTTGTAATGTTTATTTGCAATCCAAGCTCTTGATAATGTCAATAAAGTTTTGATGAAGGGAAACTATAAAGATCAGATTGATCCAAAACTTTTGTGGCCCACAAAATGTTTTTAATGGTTATACATCACTGTTTCTAGTGGTATGGTCCACCTAAGATTTGAATCTTCTTAGGATTTTGGATCACGTCCTATATGAAAAAAGAGATAGACGACATTGATATATAAAAACTACATCAAGATGGACCCCACATGGTTAGGGTAACACCTACTAAGCTGTTCCTGGGGTAACACCTAATTCGCAACTCTTGGCAATTGATGCTTGGCTATGGGGCCATTGGCCGGTGCTTTGTGGGCCCCACCATGACGTATGTATTTTATCCACGCTGTCTAGCCATTTCTGAAGATCATTTTAGTGCTTGATCTAATAAATGAGCCAAATCTAAATCTCAGGTGGACCACACCATAAGAAAATAGTATTGATTGAATGTCCACCATTAAAAACCTCATAGGGCCCACTATATTGATTACTTGACATCCAACCTCTTGATTAGGTCATACAGACCTAGATGTAGGTAAAAAAACAAATATCAGCTTGTTCCAAAACTTCCGTGGCCCCCAATAAGTTTTTAATAGTGGGCGTTCAATTAACACCGTTTCTTGTGATGCGGTCCACTTGAGATTTGGATCTACCTCAAATTTGGGCTCATACCATAAAATGATCTACGAAAATGTATGGATAGAGTGGATGAAACACATACATCGTGGTGGGGCCCACAGAGCATCGATCACTAGGCATTGACTGGTGGCAGGGTCACTAACCAATCCGCATCCGTTATCTTAACCCTATGAGCCCAAGTTGATGTATTTTCTGTATATCTAATCCATCCATCTGTTCTTTTATATCATTTTTTGATGCAATTGCAAATCTTAGAAAGATCAAATTCTCAATGGCTGGACTAGAGTTTGGGGTCCAATGACTATACATTTATTAGGTTTTCACGAGGTCAACAAGTTGCAGCGCAATTTTGACCTAAAAATTTGGCCTAATTTGGAAATCTAATCCATTCACTTTATTCTATTCATCAATAACTTTGATTTGACTGGTCACTTGCCCTGATCAAGTTTCAGATGAGAAAGATACTGGATAGACAAAATTGGTCAACAATATGATGGGCCATGACCTAATGGTTAGGTTTGAGTGAAATTTAATCTAAACATCTAAAGTCATTTACTTTTCAATTTGGACGAATCAGATTGTCCAAAATTTGTCTAGCTCTAGACAAACTAATTGTGCACATTTAAAGAGTCTTTTGGACGGATATGATTCGGGCTAAATTTTGTTTTCAATAATAATTAGCACGTTCTGAAGATAGCTGACCATTCAAATCAAGTTTAGGATGGCTTGATCATAGAATTTGATCAATCTCATCATTATAGGTTTTCCTTGCAATTAATTAACATCATTATATTAGGGCCTTCATTTTTTGCACCAATGAACTTGTGTGGATGCATAAACCAATCTGATAGCCAGCTAACTGAATGAGTGTAATTTTTCATTTTCAACTATCCAATAAATGTCGACCAATAAATTTGGCCCACTCCTTTCAAATTTCTCACTTTTGTTTAAATCTCAATTTTTTTTCCAACTTTCTTTTTCAAAATACAAATTCTCATTTTTTTTATCAAACTTCTCAATTTTTTTTTCAAAATACAATATCTCAATTTTTTTTTTAAATCTCAAATCTCCATTTCCTTTTCAAATCTAATTTTTTTTTCGAATTTTTCAAACTTATCAAAAATTTATTTTTTTAATCAAACTTATCAGTTTTATTCAAACTTCTCAATATTTTAAAGATGCTAATTTCTTTTTTCAAAACACTAATTTCTTTATGTCAATTTTTTTTCAAAATGTCAATTTTATAAAAATATAATTTCTTTTTAAAAATAATTTTTTTAAGCCTATCAATGTTATTCAAACTTCTCAAATTTATTTTCAAAATGACTTTTTTTTGTCTAAAAATGTTACTTTTTTCCAAAATCCTAATTCTTTTCTAAATTTCAATTCTTTATTTTTAATCTGAATTTTTATCAAACATTGTCAATTTCTTTCCAACTTCTCATCCTTTTTTTTAAAAATCACAATTTTTTTAAACTTGTTAATTTTCATTTTCAAATTTTCAAAATTATTTTATCAAAATCTCCATGTTTTTTACATCATATTTTTATTCTTCAAAATTTCAATTTTATTTCAAACTTCTCTAACTTTTCAAGATGTCAATTTTTTAAAGCTTCTTAATTTCTTTTCAAAATCGGTTCTTCATTTTTTTTTTTATCAAACTTCTTAATTTTTTCAAAATACAAAATTTTAATTTCTTTATAAAAATTTCAATTTTTTTACAAACTTATCAATTTTATTCGAACTTCTCAACTTTTTTCAAAAGGCCATTTTTTTTTTCAAAAATCTTAGTTTTTTAAGTCTTATTATTTTTCAAAATCTCAATTTTACTAAAAAATTGTCAATTTATTTTCAAACCAACTTTTTGTTTGAAAATCACAATTTTTTTTTAACTTCACAATTTTCTTTTTCAAAATGTTTAATTTTGTGAAAATTTGAAAAGAAATTTCAAACATATTAATTTTATTCAAATTTCTCAATATTATTTTTAAATACTCTTTTAACTTTTTTTTCAAATTACAAAATCTATTTTTTTAAATATCAAAATTTTTAATTTTTTAAAAATGTCAGATTTTTTGAGTTTGTCGTTTTTCTTATAGTTTATTTTACGACGAATCTTGTCCGTTGTTTAAGGAAATAATTCGTCGCTAATCTATAGGGGTTCTTTGGGGTATTTTTTGCGGGTGGGATTAGCGACGAACCAAGTTCGTCGTTAAATAGCGACAAGCTAAGTCCGTCGGAAATTATAATGCTCGTCGCTAAATCGCGCTTCCTAAAGCGAAGATTTTTATAATACGACGAATTAGGTCCGTCGTCAAACCAATTTTATAGTCCGTCGCTAATTTACCATTTTCCCATAGTTAATTTTTGCAATTTGCAAAAGCTCGTTTAACGACGATGAAATAGTTGAATAGACAATAACCAATCAAAGCAATTGCACAAATACAAGATATTTTATGTGAAAAATTCTTACGGAAAAAAACCACGGTAGTAAGTGACAAAAATTCACTATAATCAAAACTTTAGAAATACACCACTCACCTTCTTTAATTACAGACGAAACTCATATCTTTTCTTACGATGTGCACCTCTAGAAAATCCTAGATCCCTTAAGAAAATTCATTCCTAAGCCCTTGTAAGTGTAAAAACTCTCCCTTATTAAAACGCTCGTCCCTTAAGAGAAAACACTCATTGATTCAAGCCCTAATTCAAAATTAAGTTTTATATATACAAAAATACACAAACTTTAAGTCTACCGAGTTATCAACAATCTCATGGTCAACCAAAACAATCTTCAATCAACCGGTAACATCACGACCTCCAAATTTCTCGATAGACCGTACTACACCTGCAGCCTATTTAAAGGCACACACCTACAGCTCATAAAAGAGAAGTTATGTGATCCTGAGGCTGCTTATGATGCTTGATATGGAGGCACTCAGAACCTTAGAAATTATACGTGGCATGCATTAGATCAAGTAACGCCAAATAGATCGTGCAGCCAGTGTCACTAAGTCACAGTCCCAATATCAGATTGGTTAAACAATCCTAAACTCTGGTTTATAGAGACTTGTTTGTAGAAAAAAGGACCGTTGGATATTTTTCAGTTTTAATTGTCCCGTAAATGTCAGCCAATCCAATAGTCAGATGATCAAATAAGCTTAATTTTTGGATCATAATAAATCTACACTGGATATTATATTTTGAACGGTTCAATTTGACTCCCTCCTTGTGAGTTATGCCTGATTAACGGGTCTGATGAAAGATACACACCACTATGCTCCACACAAAAACCTATGGTTTGCATCACATCCCCATTGTTCCTTGTGGCGTGGCCCAGTTGAGGTGTAGATCTGGCTGAATTTTCCATCCAGAAACTAGAGTTTAGGATAGAACTTGATGGATGAAGTGGATTTTACGTATACAGCATGGTGGGCCCACAATCTCGGGTGTTTACACGGGTGTAAATCTAGCCTTGTAGTAGCTCTTGAGGGTAAAATCACCATCATACATGACAGGGGAACCCAAGTACACAAGCGATGGTGTGTTATGGCAAATATGTTCTTTAGGTTCAGGTGTTTTAATAAATTTTTAATATTTAAGTGGTTTCTAAATAAAAATAATAATTAAAATAAACTTATTTTGGTGAATTACCTCTCTTTTTATTCTGTTTCTAACAATTGTTTTGATTTTCCTTCTACATTCTTTTTAAGGATAGCGATGTGCCCTTGAATCTGATATGAACCCATTACTCAGATAGGCATCCATAATTATATCAGCCACATCAACATCTTCCCTCCATTGGTTTGTTTATATATATATATATATATATATATATATATATATATATATATATATATATATATATATATATATATATATATAGTTATTTTAAAGGCATATCATGAATGATATTTGGTTAGATGTCAGACAACTCTAATAACTACCTGGCATCAGATTCCTATAATTTCCATGAGGGCACCAAACAGGCCCTAGGCCTTGAAAATACCTTCCAAAACTGTGGACCATTGATATTGTTCTCCTTTTACACACAGTAATTATGTATTGAACATCTTCATCTCCAACACCTCATTACAGTTAGCACAAGTCAATATGAAGTCGATTTTGGGTCTACCAATGTCTTCCTACAATTTGCGGTTGGCTAATAAATGAAATTTGCCAACCACTAACCTTACTTTTTTACATGGCTCGGCTCTTACAAAAAGTGGTAGCAAAGGCTTACATTGACGCCACTCACATGCCAATAAAAAAGAAATGAAGGAGACACATTTAAGTTTTCAACACCTGGTCTCAAGTTGGAAATGCCAAGGAGACACACTAACCCCACCGGTGGGTGGGTGCATCGTGTGACTAACCGAGTGGGTGTGTTGCGCAGCTAACAGGGTGGATGCGTTGCATGCCTTAAAAAAAAAAAAAAAAAAAACCGTGCATAAGCACCCAGTCAACACTCTTTACTCAAAATAGAAATGTTCCCACCCAACATACCAAAACTCCCATGCCAACACAGTAATGCTCCACATTGCACCTTTACAAAACCATCAGGCTGCCACCAAAAGGGAATTTCAAACACCTAAACCTAACAATGAGTTCCATCTCATTATAGTTAAAACTAATTACATATTAGATATCTTGATCTCTAATACATAATTACTTTTAACTATAAAATGAATTTAACACATTATCTACTGGAGATAATGATCCCTAATGCATAATTGCTGTCAACTAAAATAAGATGAACTCATTTTTCAGCATATCTACCAAACAGGGTGTTGGCATCCAGGAACAGATGAATTGCCTTGTAACCGGAGCACCCAACTTGGCCCAGGGGCAAACAAATGTATGAAAATCAGACCAAAAGTGAAAAAGGAAATACTCAATGAGTTTGTTGGCTGCAGATAACACAAAGGATAAGGACGCTACCGACATACCTTTACTAAACACAATTTACATGCTAACAAAATCTTGCCCAACACAAGTTAGCCTAACTATTATGCATTCTCCACAAATGGTGTTAAGGTCTATAGCATACAATGTCAGACAAGCTTGATGGGCACAATCTCCACATGATAAAAACAGGGACAGATCAAAACCCCACCACATATTAACAGCTACTGCAAGCATCCAACGTACTACAAACAATAAAAGGTAAACAAAACCAAACTTCTAACAATCCCCGGCCAAACCCCAGCCAACAAGTCTACTTTGGAGGGCACTGTTCTCCTGGCACCATCAAGATCAATGCCATTTATCTTTCAATTCACAAATTGGCCTATTTTTGTTGTTTGATCAGGAGTGGACAGATCGAATTCATCAATTCCCCAACTCAACTGTCTGTTGGTCTGGAGCTCGAGAACATCGACCTAACTTCACGTGTTAACTCGGGAGCTCAAATGGATCCGGTCTGTGAATTTAGTCAATCAATGATGCAATGAACTCGGAGCCATAGTTCTAAAACTCACCGACTCAACTCGAAATTCAAACGAGTCAACTCAGTGATACTTCGAGTGAGTCACTGTGAAACTTACTACAGAGAGTCTCATGCCTGAATCAGCAAGACTCGTCAAGTTGGACAGATAACTCAGCCAACTCCATGCAAGTCTTCATAACTCGGACCAAATCATTATCTGATCAAATCAGTCATTTCATGAATTGAAAATTAGTATAGGGTGGAGTTTTGAAACCACATCCTCCAGTGCAAGAGCAAACACCTTTATCCCTGCACCATCGACAAGTTTGTGTTTGTTTTATAGCTATTTTACTTTAACTAAATAATGAATTTTACCCTCAATAACTTTTTTGCATCAAGTACTAGGTCAAGTCAACTGGAGAACCCCATCTTTACTCATGGAGTCAACCCATCCCCGCTATACATCGAGTCAGGTTTTCAGATTTTTAAAATATGAATGGAGCAACCAACGCCAGGGAATTACATTCACTCGTATACCAAACCCAACCAAACTATACCAAATGGAGCCGCACCCAAGAGTTGGCAACTAATCTTAACAAATCAAAACAAAGCAAATCAATCACACCAGTGAACAATAATAAAAGATTAAAATTTCGTGCTAAGTAAATTACAGTCTCAACTTTCATGTCAATGTGTTTGATAAGTATTTGACAAACCATTTCAAAAAAAAAAAAACTTTGGGAGCGGACACAATCAAAACCATGACGTGAACAATGGGATCCAGATGTCCACACACAGAGCGGGGGGACTGTCCTCTAATTTTTGGTGGATTACATATTGGTTCGGGCTGGGGCTCAAGACCAGGATCTACTGCTCTAAGAGGGGAGTGAATTAGCAGCCTGACAACCAAATATTCACATTTCCTGCCTTCAATACCTTCAAGGTGGGTAGTTCAAAATCACGCAGAATAACCAAATACCACTGCAATGTACAAATGACATGAATTTAACAGAGTGCAAAAGTTTCCAAGACAACAATAGCATCTCCCTGACTTCAGCATATGATCCTCACATCCCAAGCAACGGGGCAGAAGGGCCGTACATGTATCCTTCATGCGTTTCATGCCACGGAAAAGGCATTCATAGTGCGAAAAACATAGCCATGCAACATTTGTGAAGCAGAACAACATAGGAATCGTGCCAGAGATTCAGAAAGCTCGAAATACCACTAACAGCATTCAAGAACTCCATTCTTACTACACCTTTTATAACATCAACATCATCATCATCTAAGCCTTGTCCCAATTAATTGGGGTCAGCTACATGAATCCTGTTCCGCCACTCCAACCTATCAAAGGCCAGACCTTCACTTAGATCATACATCATCAAATCTGTTCTCACTACCTCCATCTGCATCCTTTTGAGCCTTTCCCTTGCCCTTTTAGAGTCTTCAACTTGTACCAACTCACTCCCAACCAGCACAGTTCTTGGTCTTCATGGCACACATGACCAAACCATCTAAGTCTACTTTCACTCATCTTATTATCTATTGGTGCTACTCATAAATTCCCTTGAATGCATTCATTTCTAATTCTATCCTTCTTTGTCTTGCAACCCATACATCTCAACATCCTCATTTCAGCTTCACCCATCCTCTGAATATGTTGTTCATTAACTGCCCAAAATGCTGCCCATAACACATGGCTGGTCTTATAGCTATACCATAAAATTTCCCTTTCACTTGGAGTGGTACATGACAATCACATGTAACCCCAGATGCACGTCTCCATTTCTTCCACTCAGCTTGAATTCTATGGGCAACATCCTTCTCAATCTCTCCACTCTCATGAATTATTGACCAAAGGTATCAAAAGTGATCATTTTTGGAAACTTCTTGATCAACAATCTTAAATGGTTCCTAATTTTCACTCCCATTTTACTAAAATTGCACTCCATATACTCTGTTTTAATCGACTACATCCCTCCATAAGTATAGCTTTGTGTTTACACCCTCCCTTGTCTTGTCAATCAAGACAATGTCATCTGCAAACAACATACACCATGGGCTCACATGAAATATAAGAACATGCAAGTTCAACACCCAGGGTTAAAGTCATTTACCTGGGTCGGGGCACCTGGATTCCTGAAGGCAAATCCAATTATTTGGAACATTCTTGACAAATAATTAGACCTTATCTGCATACTTTTTCCAAAAGCCAGAATATAGCAAAAGTCGAGTTTGCTCACAATCGATTCTGGAAATGTTCCTGGGCATTACTACGATTGTTTCATCAAATTCAGTAATTTAGCCATGATTGGGATTGAGATTAAGCAGATATAGGCTCTCCCATTACATGGAAGCTAAGGTGGCTTTGCTGATCAATTATAAACCTTCTCTTTAGCTGGGTCCAGTGCCAGGTTTCAAGTCTACCATTCATCTTCATTGTTGAGAACCACAGCCTACCAACCAAAGCTATGAACTTACTCCCATACCAAGACAAAGATGACGAAAACCGTACAACGGAAAAGAAATGTACACACGAGGAAAAGAGGAATGCGACTATGGAGGACTAAAACCTAAAAGTCTCGTCAAAAAACTCAATTCATCACAAGAAGGGAAAGACATTAAATGCTCTTTCTCGGAAGAAACACTAGGTCCTAACCAACCTATTAACGTTAATCCCAATTATTATAGCAGGTTTACTGTCATTGAGTTGTGCAGAGATCTCTAGAATGTTCCAGAGTTCTCTAGAGATCTTTGGTAGGTAGACTAGTGTGGAAGAGTCTAGAATGTTTCTATAGGGTTCTTGGTCATCGCATGGCACCATCCTAGCCATTGATATAACGTTTCTAGAGTGTTCCAAGATCTATACAAGGGATCACCAGTCATCCTCATTTGAGACAACTCCTCGAGTTGTAATTCCCTCTCATATAGTGCAATACAAGTTTCACCTTCACTCTCGTGCCCCCATGCATTCTCACCAAGTCCTGGAGTGTAGTTCATAGAGGTGCAAATAGGAATTAGGTTGACTCAAGTAGCGTTGGGGCACTGCATGAGTGTTGCACGAGCAATGGTGGTAAAGAGTTAGCAAGTCTGTGACAATTAAATACTAAGGCTGTCCTTAGGATCCAGCACTTGCACACAAATGTGAGAGAAATGGTACCCAAACCCTAGCCCCACCATTTGTCTGAGAGAGAGTGATTCACCAACACAGGTCAACTAAATTTTAGAAAGTTCAAGATATACTGGAACTGGATCAAAGAGAAGAAATAGAACAACAGCAATGAAAAATAGGTTGGCCAAATTTGGTCTACCAAGCTAACTCCCTTAACAGCCATCCACAACAACCTCCAAGTACTACCTGTTCCCAATAGTCATGCTCTTTAATTAACAAGGATGACAAAAGACACAAAAATTGGAAAGGCATTACAGAGATCAACCTAATGTGAGCACTGTCCAAAAATATGATCAGGCCACAATCAATGTATTTGATGAGATATGACCGTTGAAAGTAATTATCGGTACACAGAGATCAGAATGGCACATCCTATCTCATTCCAATATCCAATGTTCATCAAAAGCATCCCCAATCACCAAAGGGAATGGCCAAGTCCAAAGCTGCCAGCGCCAATATTCTCGCCATTAAGTGACCAGCAGCGCATTTTGCACATGTTCCTCATGGCACTGACAAGTTCGAGTGTCACCTTTATAGCAACCAACACCCACACCCAGCCGCCCCCCCCCCCCCCCCCCCCCCCCCGTTTATATAAACCACACCACATCACACCACAACCACAATAATCCAAGACTGTTCAAAACAGTGAAAGCAGAGCTCCATTCTCACGACGGACATCGCACTAAATACACAGGTGAGCAGAAACTCTTAGTAAGCACTGCCTAAATAACCAGGAGGGGCAGCACTACTACATTTCAGTAGCACATCTCCGCTACATCATCTTAATAGCACATCTGTGCTCCATTCTAACAACACACTTGTGTTGTGTCATCTTTTTTTTGAAGCAGTTGTGTTGTGTCATCTTGGCAGAGCGTTTACACTATATCAACATAGCAATGCACTAGCATTGCATACATGTAACAACCACCAAAATAACGCTAGAAAAATAAAATCTACAATCACCACTCAAAAACAAATAACAATATTAAAATAAATTTTAAAAAAACTCAACATATTGCTAACAAAGAAAGTTCAGAGAACTATACAATAAAGATTCTACATTCAACTAAGACTAGCCTTTGAATTAGATGGTTATAATCATCTAGCCTGGAAGACCATTGACCCATGCCTACCATGGGCACCATCAAATCAACAAATTTGATTTAGTGTTAGAACTATATTTTCTAACAGAGAAGCCCACACTCATAATATGTGCTTGCTTATTTTAGAAAACTTGGACTCTAAGAAACTTAAGTTGCCAATCAGTGGAGAAAATCCTACTAATGGGCTAATGCTAAAAGGTAAGTAAGTCTTTATGAAATTTTGTTTCTATGACGAAAAAGTGGACCAAGGCCTATAAATAAAGGACCATTGGCCGTCTCTACGCACTAGCCTCCAGCCCTTGTATGCAACTAATATAAGCTCATTGATAGAAACTACACAATATGATTATAATAGTATTGAATGGACAAAAACACCCATGTGATTTTCTATTAATCACGAATGTACATATGCGTATGGTCACAAAGCCTACGCTTTGATACAACATGTAATCATTAATCGGAACATCATTAATGGTACAAGTTCAGGTTTCAAGCATTGAAAATGCATATACATGCAAATCTAAAACCACAAAGATTTACGAATCAAGCACATACCTAGCACCATATGATCCAAGAGCATGTGATTACTCTTGAGAGTGATTGGGCTTGACGATAAACAGTCAAAATTGCCAGTCCACATGTCCAACCGTGTCATCTCTCTAGGTCCTATTTCCCTCTCTAGGTGGCACATTCTTTCGAGCATATAGAGAGGTCCAAGAGTCCTATTTATAGATCTTTGTTCCTCTTTTTTTCATCATAAAAACCAACGCCCAACAATCTCAATCTCTTTAGGTTCCTATTTTCCTCTCTAGGCATGTGCTAAGAATGGTAGTTCCACACGTTCTTAGAGCATAGAGAGAGTACCAAGACATTTATAGGCCTTTGTTCCTCTTTCTCATCATAGAAACCAACATCCAACAATGTCAATCTTTTTAGGTTCCCCTTTCTCATCATAGAAACCAACATCCAACAATGTCAATCTTTTTAGGTCCCTATTTCCCTCTCTAGGTGTATGCTAAGAATGGGTAGCACTACACATTCTTAGAGCATATAGAGAGGGCTAAGAGTTGTATTTATAAACCTTAGTTCCTCTTTCCCATCATGGAAACCAAATCTCATAAGGGCTTTGATGAGGACACAAGACCATTTCAAGTGTACCAACGAAGAAAGCGCCCACCACAAGCACCGTCCTTGTGGTTAGGCGACTATTGAGGAGCTGAAGACCCTCCACACGTGATCAAACACATAAAAGACCCCATCCAGGGAGAACACGTGTGAAGGAAGAATGGAGAAAACAGGCCGAAGAACTGAAGACTTCGGGCGCCCGTCAGGCGCCCGACCATTGCTTTCGGGCGCCAGAGTTTAACCTTTCGAGCGCCCGAAACTCTCTGGACGTTTTTGGACGTCTTCAAGCGCCCGACCGAGCACCCGAACTTTAGCGCACTTTTGTTTATTTACCCATTTTTGCTTAGTTTAGGGGTAGTTTAGTAATTTTACTTGTTTTAATTGTTTATTTAAGAGGTTCAGGCCCTAAGTACGAATTTGAACTTTGATATTGATTAATGAAAGCCTCTTTGAGCTTCCTCCTGCCTCCTCTCTCTCTCATGGTGATTCTTCTCTTCTCTTTGATCTTCTTCTTCTGATTTCTTCTTGTGTCCCTCCAAATTCTTCCAGGTATTTTATCTTCTATTATCCTTCTAAACTTCTGTTTTGTTTATTCCCCACGATCTAAACCTCGGGAATCAAGCTAAACCCTAAAACCCCAAATTCCCAAATCCCTAATCCGAGAAACTTCCTGATTCTTCGGACTAGTGATTTTCATTGATTGATCGGGTATAGCCATACAAGATCAGGAGGTTCCATCCCTCGCCGGATCCAACCTATGCACTAATTGAATCCCATACTCCATGGTTGTGATGATGGCCCATTCCATTACATGTTTCCTTTATGTTTTCTTAGTTTATGATGATTAATGCTAGAGTTCACTATTATTATTGCTTTTACTTCCGCTAAATAATTGTGTTCATGAGCATGCATCATATTTAGGGCTGTCCTGCATCAGGCTTACTTTCGTTTTTAGCATTATCACATTTTAACAGGATTTTCTCAATTGATTGAGAATTGAGTTACTTAGAGCCCAAGTTTCCTAAAACAAGTAAAAGTCCATAGGAGTTTGCAAGAGACAGACCACTTGATGCGGACATCAGGCCCTTTAGGGTTTATCAACGTAGGAGGCGAGTGACACCTATATCTTTATCGCTCGATGATGACGAGCCTGGATCGTTCGTGACGACTTGAGAAGCATCAAAGACCTTACACATATAGTCTAAGACATTTGAGAAGACCCCACACTGGGAAGACGTGTAAGTTGCTTGGAGGAAATAATCGGGCCGTTGGATCACAATGATGATGTAATCGGACAGTTGGTTCGTCGTGACCCACTTTCATCGTGCCATCATCGGAGGCCATCGGGCATCTTAGATTTGCGTTTATTATATGTAGAGGTGGGCACAAACCAAGCCAGCTCGAAAGCTCAGTTCGGATTGGTTTGAAAAAGCTCGATTTGGATTGGTTTGAATGGAAGTTCAAACCAAACCAAGCCTCCGAGTCAAGCTCGTTTGAAAAAACAAACCAAACTCAAACTAGGGCAGTTCCGGCTCGGCTTGGCTCGAAGCTCGATTTGATTCGGCTCGTAGATTATAAGCACACTGTTTCCTATGGTGTGATCCACTTGAGCTTTGGATATGATTCCATTTTGGGATCATGTCCTAAAATGATATGTAAAACAGATGGATAACATGGATATAATACATAACACATATACATGATGACATGGATAATACATAATACATATACATGAATGCACACTGTTTCCTTGCACTTATAAAATTATGCTTGTGTACTTTTGTTTGGAAAATACTCTTACATGTCTATTTTGAAGTTACTCGGATGTTAAACATCATATAGTAAGATATGTTTGTACTTTTTTTTTTCTAACTTTTTAAATTCTTTTCTATTTAAATGAATAAGGAAAATAAGAGCCACTGTCTGTTTGAACTCGGCCCGGCCCGGTTCAAAATTTTCAACCAAGCCGATCCCGGCTCGAACCAGATTTTTCCAGAGCAAACCAAACTTAGGCCGCATGGGTCGGCCCGAAACCCAAACCAAACCGATCCATAAACTGTGGTGGTCCAAAAACAAGCCAAACCAAACTAGGGCTAACTCGGCTCTGCCCGGATCGTTGCCCACCTCTAATTATATGCACTTTTACTTATTTGAGTTTTGGGTCAATGTGCGCACGTTTTTTTGTGCGAATGTCTTTTTTTTTAATTTTGTTAGTAGGGGTATTTTAGTAATTATGTTAATACCGAATTTTATAAGGGTATTGCCCTAAACCTTTTTCATTAGTTATTGATTATTGATTAAGAAAAGTTTGGTAGCTCTTCTTCCTCCTCCTCCTCTCTCTCTCTCTCTCTCTCTCTCTCTCTCTCTCTCTCTCTCTCAGAACTTCATCTTCTTCTCCAACCCTTTTCTTCTCCTTGCTTCTTATGCCCCTCCAACATTCCTTTAAGTTCTTCTTCCTTCTCTCTCTATCTCCATTATCCCCAATCCTTGAATCCTAAATTTGATAATCGAATCAAAATCTCAATTTCTCAGATTTTCAAATCCCTAATCCAAGAAAATCCTTGATCTCTCGGACTAGTGATTCACATTGGATATTTGGGTATAACCATGCAAGATCGGGAGGTTCCATCCCTCGCCGAATCCAACCTATGCATTATTTGAATTTCTTACTAAGTGGTTGTGATGATGGCCCGTTCCATTACATGTCTCTTTGTGGTTTTCTTAGTTTATGATGGTTGATGTTGAATTTTTAAATTATTATTGTCTTTTATTTCCGCTGGATTATATATGTTCATGAGAATGCATCATAATTAGGCCGTCCTGCATCCAATTTGGTATCAGAGATTAGGCTTTGCATGGTTATGTTTCAATCGAGTTACCAAATTAGGGTTTTGATTTTTAGGTCTGTTTTAGGAAAGTTCCAGATTTAGAAAGTTTTCGATTTTAGAAACTTCCCAAATTTTGAAAGTTTCCTAATTTGGAAAATTTTCAGATTTAGAAAGTTTCCAAAAATAGAAACTTTCTACCAGATTTAGAAAATTTTCAAATTTAGGTAATAGTGTCCAGATTTAGTGTTTAGTCTGATTTTCGAAATTTGCTATTTTTAGAAAAAATTTCATTTTTTGGAAAGTTTCCAAATTTAGGAAATTTCCTGAATTAGAAAATTCAGGCTTAGTGATTCTAGGGTTAGTAAGTTCATCAGTCATGCATCTTCATAGGATTATAATCATATCATCCATATTGTGAGTCACCCAATCCGTAGAGTCTCCCCGTAATGAATGGAGTATAGGCGTTTGAGATCTTCAGGGCCATTAAGTGTTGTCGTGTGGCCTTCGAGACCCAATGTAAAGCCGAATTCCAATGAGTTGGCCTACTTTAATGGTCACATGGACCCACAAACATTCCTTGATTGGCTTGAAGACTTGGACTATTTTTTTTATTGGTATGATATGTCAAATTACAGTCGAGTGAGGTTCACCAAGTGAAGATTAGAGGGCCAAGCCAAGTCATTTTGGACAGATTTGGAGCGACAAATTGATAGAGTTGAGAGAGCCTCGATCTCACAATGGGACGAGATGAAAGAGCGTTTGAAAGAAAAATATATTCTCATCTCTTATCGTCAAAAGCCCTTGGCTCATAAGAGAGTTGCTCCACCTTCCCGTCCAAACACAGAACCAATATGTCCCCTCCTTGTAAAATGGTCCAACCCATCATTAAAGAAATCTCGGCTTGTGAACAATTTGAGTGTTTAACACCAATTATATTTCCTTAGAAGCAAAATAATACATTGGTGAATGGCCAGTTGGAATAATCCAATCAGGTTGTTTATGAAGTGGAAGAGTACGTGCCTAACGTTAGTAGTGAGGAAATGGAAGAAATTGAGGCATCGCTCATCATCGTTGATGAGGACGAAGTGTGTGCTAGTAATGAAAAGGTCGAAGAAATTGAGACCGCACCACTTCCAGATGTCATGTGTGACTTAAGTGATGTAGAATCCCAATCTAAGTCTCTTACCATAATGCACACGAATGAATTTGAAAAGGAAAATAGTGAGGATATGTGGTAGACACCCACATGACTTGTGATATCCCACCAGATGATTTATGGGATAAATTTTCACCCAAATGAGACATTCAGCACACAATCGATCTTGTCCCTGGGTCGCTCCTGTCAAGCTTTCCTTCATACCAGGTGAACCCCGCAGAAAATACAAAAAATGCGGCATCAATTTGATAAACTTCTCGGGGAAGAATTCAATAAGGAAAGTTTGAGTAGGAGTTTTGTTTTGTGTGCCAAGCTTGCCCTTTTCATTTTAAAAAACAATGGCATATGGCGCACATGTGGGCATATCCTGGCCATCCACAAAGCTTCAGTCAAGTGTCACGCCACCTTGCGACGTATTCACTTCATGGTGGATATGATGGTCGGAGCCCCTATTCCGTATCTTGATGACATTTTGGACATAATGGCTGATACCAAGATCTGCTCAAGACTTAGTATTAATAGTGTGTGTTCTCAAGGCTTGGGATACTTGAACATCATCCTTGTTTATAATACTTATAATGAGAAATTATGTGTTACCCATGAGAAGTGTCCTTTTGTTTTAGTTTTCCAATGTCTAGATCATAGGATTGTTTATTTCCATAGGTTTGCTTATTTCAAGTCCGTTGCTTTTTCAGAGTATCATTTAGTTTCACCCATGTCTGTCACCCAAAGGTCTTCAGAGTCAGCTGATGCATTTGCACGACACATTCATGAATTGCATACATATATTAGACAACGGATTAATAAGAGCAATGATAGCTATAAATATTTAGCTGACTCTCATCATAGATCACAAGATTTTCAAGAAGGAGACTATGTAATGGTGAGGATATGGCCAAAGCGGTTCTCACAAGGTATTGCTAAGAAGTTCCAAGCGAGTAGTGTTGAACCATTCAAAATATTACAAAGAATTGAGTCCAACGCGTATCAGATTGACCTTCCACCTGAGGTGGCATTAATCCAACATTTAATGTGGAAGATCTAGTCATTTCCCCTAATCCTACCATTAATCTTTTTTTCTCTTTTATGACCATATTCTGAGTTTGCTTCTCAACCCATTCCACCCCTTCCCTGATACAGGGGCATGCGATGACCTAACCCTAGAGGCATGTATATTCAGTTGGAAGATATTCAAATAATAAAATTACGAAACTAACTACTTTCAATCAGAGGAAACTAACAAATCTCAACATAAAGATGAGATCCGTCTATCTGGATCATGCCCCTTAGCATAAAACCATGTAAAATCGTAAAACAGGGAGGATATAGGGATATGAGGATATTCCAGATCTAGCATAGACCAGTCCACAGTCAAGTTTGGATCCGATTCTCATAGCTAGGCATCTCTCTTTTCGATTGTACCAAAAAAGGAGGGGGGGAGGACGAAGGATGTCGAAAAACAATGAGTTCTCATTAAGTATGAATTAGGAATCAAAAGAAGCTTACCTTTCCTCACACCTTGAAGAAATAGAGAAGAGAAAACGGGAACTCCGATGTGGAATCCTCAGCACCTGAGGGCCCATCCTGAAACCCTAATCTCTCAAACAAAGAGGAAGAAACACACGAATTTTCTATTCATTCAATAATTTCGAAATAGGGTTTCTCACAGTATATATAAGCTACGAAAATTTTAAAAAAAAAGTGCACTAAAGTGCCTAAGAACCAAAGAAATAACATAAAAATGCCTAAAGTAAATAACGACACTAAAACGCCTAGAAACAAGAAAATAAACAAAAAAGCGCCTAAATGTAAATCCGCTCCATGGTGCAGCGATCATGATGCTCCTGCGCGATCCTACAGCTCGCGTACTCGTAACGCATCAGAAAATGGGCTTAATGGGCCCGGCGTCCATCCACATCAACTCGTCTGCTCCAACACTCGATCCGCGACGTCGCCTCCTCTGGTACACTCTAAAGGGTGCACCACTGATGTTTGCATCATTCCCCCACCGATTGAATGTAATGAAGAAATCGAAGGAATTATGGATGAAGAGATTATACCCACTCAAAAGAGAGGCTTCCAGCAATATCTTGTTAAATGGAAGAACAAGCTACCATCCGATTTTGCATGGCTTATAGAAACTAGATCCAGACATATTGGAGAAACACCAGAGCTTTATCTCGCCGAAGTCAAGCACTTCTCAGACGAGGAGAATGATGCGGACATCAGGCCCTTTAGGATTTATCAGCGTACGAGGCGAGTGACACCTATATCTTTATGGCTCGATGATGACAGGCCTGGATCATTCGCGACGACTTGAGGAGCATCAAAGATCTTACACATGTAATCTGAGACATATGAGAAGACCCCACCTTGGGAAGACGTGTAAGTTGCTTGAAAGAAATGATCGGACCGTTGGTTCGTCGTGACCCACTTTCATCATACCATCATCGGAAGCCATCGGGCATCTTAGATTTGCATTTATTATATGCAATTTTACTTATTTGAGTTTCGAGTCAGTGTATGCACATTTTTTCGTGCGAATGTCTTTTTTTTTTTGAAATTTTGTTAGTAGGGGTATTTTGGTAATTATACTAATTCCGAATTTTATAAGGGTGTTGCCTTAAACCTTTTACATTAGTTATTGATTATTGATTTAGAAAAGCTTAGTGGCTCCTCTTCCTCCTCTCTGTCTCTTAGAACTTCATCTTCTTCTCCAACCATTTTCTTCTCCTTGCTTCTTATGCCCCTCCAACATTCCTCTAAGGTAAGTTTTTCCTTCTTTCTCTATCTCCATTATCCCCAATCCTTGAATCCTAAATTTGATAATCGAATCAAAATCTCAATTTCTCAGATTTTCAAATCCCTAATCCAAAAAAATCCTTGATCTCTCGGACTAGTGATTCACATTGAATATTTAGGTATAAGCATGCAAGATCGGAAGGTTTCATCCCTCACCGGATCCAACCTATGCATTATTTGAATTTCTTACTTCGTGGTTATGATGATGGCCCGTTCCATTGCATGTCTCTGTGGTTTTCTTAGTTTATGATGGTTGATGTTGAATTTTTAGATTATTAGTCTTTTATTTCCACTGGATTATATATGTTCATGAGCATGCATCATAATTAGGCCGTCCTGCATCACCATTGTGGTATACAACTCTAACACACTAAATCAAGTAGTTGATCTAATAGTCCCAAGAGTCCTGTTTATAGGCCTCAGTTCCTCTAAACTAAATCAAGTAGTTGATCTAATAATCCCAAGAGTCCTGTTTATAGGCCTCAGTTCCTGTAACACACTATATCAAGTAGTTGATCTAATAGTCCCAAGAGTCCTATTTATAGGCCTTAGTTCCTCTTTCCCTATTTCGCTTTTAGCATTATCACATTAATAGGTTTTCTCAATTGATTGAGAATTGAGTTACTTGGGGCTCAAGTTTTCTAAAACAAGCAAAAGTCAACAAGAGTTCGTATGGTACACACCACACAGTATATGACTCTAACATACTAAATCAAGTAGTTGATCAAATAGTCCCCATGATTGACATGGGATGTTCAATAGTCTCTCAAGCTTAAGGATTCCTATCATTCAATTCTTTGAACTTTCTTTGCTAGTAGTACCAGTGAGTTTTTTAAATCTATTTCCATAATATTATTTGTTTATGAATGGTAATTGTAGACTTTATTTTGCTAGCATTATTTTGGTCATTACATGAATTACTTTTAATGGTGTTATTTAATAGTTCCATGTATTTACGAGTTGGTTCAAGTTACAGCTCTAAAAAGGAAGGAGAAGGCCAAAAGGACGTGGGTAGAGGCAATAAGAAAGGACTTGATGACCTATGGCTTAACTGAGGATGTTGTCCTTTTTTTTAAGGTAACACTACCAGGGATTAAGTCACTCACACACACTACACTATTTCTACTAGATCATCTAACAAGCGGGAGACACTGAGGGTGTTGTCCTTCTAAAGTGGAATGGCAAAACAGGATTCATATGGCCGACCCCAATTACTTGAGGTAAGGTTAAAAGTTGGAGCACGGGAAGTCTCAACAAGCATGCATCCCCTATCTCCACTACAATTCTCACACATAAATGGACCCACACATACAACACAAGCGAGCCATATGTTCACTCCCCAGTCCAAACCATCCATTGGCCAGATCACAATCAAAGCATACCACAACAAAGCCATTGTTTTCCTGGTATTCCTTAATGGTAACAGTGGCCTTAACAGGCACCTCCACTACCATTACTATACAGGCTGTAACGGCTTCTCTTCTTTCTTTTTTTTAAAGCTCCTATATCAACTCCGTAACAGACCATAACGGGGCATTAAGGATCCATTATGGGGTGCTTTTTCCATAATGACAGTTATGACCCCGTAGCACGTAACAGTGGCTGCTGTTACCTTTACGTAACGGCTGTAAACCAAATCTGAATCTAGATCTAGGTGATCCAGTGGTGCAAACTCAAGCCTGACAGCTAGAAGTCCATCTGAGCACTATTGAGGTCTCAGATGATCACAACAACTTATGTGCTATCACAGGTCACTAAGCTGAATTGGCCTACATGGATTTTGTGACCCAAATGCACATGACCAAGTCATTACACAAATAAATGTTGAATCCGAAATCAAGATACAATTAAAGCAAGATGATGTAGCAAGATTGGAAAGAATAACCTTTAGAATAGGACAAATGCACACCAATTTCGAAGCTCAAAACTTTCCAATGTGCCACAATTGATGCCCAATCAATCCCCAAACAAGAAATATGAATAAAAACAACAATCCAGAGGGATTTTTTTTTTTTTTAAAGGCAATTAAAAGATTAAATAAGCCAAAACACTCCACGCAGAACTAATGGCATTGCAGCAAAGAGGTGGTAGAGGCATCACACCGATTCAGTATTGAATCCAGCCATATAGTAATAAAAAAGAAGAAGAAGAATCACATGTTTGTATACTTTTTTCTCAGGCAAAAAAAATAAAATCTTAATATAGTCATAAGCATCCATTACTTATTCTCTAAGAATCCATTTCAAAAAAATATTAATCAATTAAAATATCACTAAATCCCACAACAACCAAATATGCTTCTTGTAAAGCAACCATCTAACTCAGATGGTATTGAAATTGCATGAGGTTGGACATGTTTGAAAGTTAATGAAATAGGCTTTCAAACAGGACCAATTTCGTGTAATTCAGACCCGAAAAGTGGCCACAAAATGAGTAAAAGAATTGCTAAAGGTTACTTGTTCAACAAGTCATGACAACTCTCATAATCATCATTATCATCTAAGCCTTATCCCAATTAATTGGGGTCAGCTACATGAATAATGTCCAACCATTCCACTTTATCAAGGGCCATACCTACAACTAGATGTCGTCGAGTCTTTTCTTACTACCTCCATCTACATCCCTTTGGGCCTTCCCTTTTAAAGCCTTCAACTTGTACCAACTCTCTCCTAACCAACCTGGTTCTTGATCTCCATTACACATGGCTAAACCATCTAAGTCAACTTCCCTCATCTTATTACCAATTGGTGCTACTCCTACGTTCCCTAGGATGCATTCATTTCTAATTCTATCCTTCTTCATCTTGCCACTCAGCCATCTCAACATCCTCATTTTAGCTTCCCATCCTATGAGCATGTTGTTCCTTCACTACCCAACATCATATCCCAGAAATTATGTTGACCTCATAATAATCAAATTAAGAAAGTTGAACGGTGTAAAACTGTAGATCTCACCAATGCACACAACAGACAGTCGTGATCAAATCTCCATGATCCATTAACCAAACGCAAATTCTTAACCTTTAGATGTGTTTAAACTTTGACATTGGACTAAGGATAGAGTTTGAGCCCAATGGCTTAGATCTAAAAGATCCTATATCAAAAGGTCCTGATTCAATCTGTTCAGATCCAGTAGTCAGCATGCTGATCCGCCCCATCCAAACTCTTTATCAATGACAGCATGTAAAATTTTGTCTTAATCAGATTAAGGATGAGCGAGATATCAACAAAACAAGAAAGATCCAATCAGGATCGTTCATTTTGTGCACAATCAGCACCTTGGATTGATGGGACAACAATATCACCATAATTTCCAGCAACACATGATATAACTCCCGCTACAAATATACGGCTTAGATCATCCATTAGATGTATAATTTGGGACATCCAAGAATGGATGGTCACTGATCAATTGCATGGTGTAGCAATTGATAATTGGCCCTTGTATGATCTACCATTGCACTGTTCTTGGACTAACTTGTACCAACTCACTCCTAACTAGCACAGTTCTTGGTTTCCATTGCACATGACCAAATGTTAGCAACTAATTAAATAATAAATGCTATGACATGTGTCCAATTGAAAGAATGATCTGGGTATAGAACTACCATTGATCAATATAAACTTCTAACATGGTCCAGACATTCAATCTAGACGGTGGAATATTTAATCAAGACCCTTGGACGAGCACAATCTTCGATCAACCAGCAATGGGACCACTTTGTGGCCTCCCTGTTGGATTTTACATCCAACACTTACAAATGGTAATGCCAGAACTAATCTAGAAAATATGTGGGGATCTTCAAAGGCCATCTCCCAATGCCCCCAAATCTACGTTGATTTGTTTTTTCAAGCAACCAACTTGAAATACAAAACTGACTCAAGATATTAGCCAAGATCAATAAGTACATGATGTAACCAGGTTCCAACGCTCCAGCCTCACGTGTGCATGTACATGGACCTCACATGATCCCCATGAGTGGGAGTTAAGCATGACATCCACTGATCTCTGAAGAATCAAGAATGCCTCAAATGCCCCTAAGCAATAATGAAATTGGGAATTTTCTTCATGGTTCGATGCTGTTTTATTTCCCATTTAGTCTTTAGTTGGTTGTTTTTCCCCTTTCTTTTTAGAGTCCTTTTTTTTTTTTTTTGAACGATCTCTTCTTTTTAGAGTCTTACTCGGATGATTATTTCATTTTCAGATTTGGATGTCAATCTCTATAGTTTTAGGATATGCTTTTAGGCCTAAAATAAAGGCCACGTTTGTGAGAGCTCATTAAAATTTTCTTGTATTTAGTTTTATAAAAGGTACTTCTAGTCCACATGAATGAGAGATGTCAGTTGAAAGTTGTGAATAAAAATGTGTTTTCTTTGTTTAAATCTTGCGATTGGGTTAGTTTTCTGCATGGTTTGATGCCACCACAACGGTGGAGTGATTCTACCTGTCTATCTTTATTTCTTGGTGGTTCTGCCTGAAAATCAGTTTCAGATCTCTGATCAAATACACTCAGATTCAGATTAACCTACAAAGATCAAGAACTGCAACACAGATATCATCCAAGTCACACATGTATCAACTGATTCATGCACAACTTGGCTGAGTAACATGTGTAAATCAAAATCAAAGGATACGAAGGAATGAAAGCAAACAATAACATTTTGGACTGGAAACCAAGTTTCAATGGAATAGTGAACATTGGACTTGGAAGAACTGGCATAACCATGTTACTGCTTGAAGCTAAGGGGAAGTTGACGATGTTAAAAATACCCAAGGAGAGTGAACAGAAGTAGCAGCAACACTCTAGAGTCTAGACTCGACTATCAGGTAGAGCACAAGCTCAGTACAGTACTTAGTACAACAAGCGATTAAAATAGGTGTTATGACTTTTATATGAGTCCCACATAAGGCTTTGTTTCAATGAACAGTTGAATTGAATTTCAATAATTGGTTCCAAAAAGTGGAAATGACCAAATAGTGGTCACTTCCTAAGTTTTGACATTGAGAATTCAAATTACAATAACATTACTTTAAATTTGGGGGTTTGAAAGTTGAAAAGGAATGCAGCAGCAATTTGAGGGCAGCCTCCTCATGTACAAATGCTAAGGTTATAATAATTTAGCCATTTTCTCCATATTGAAACAGTTATTACAATTCAATTAAAAAACATGTCCAAACACAGCCTAAAGTATAAAATAGGTATGATGTGTGACCTAGGTATGTCCGTAGTTAGAAAAACTCAATTTTAATTTTGTTATTTTTTTAGAGAGAACTCAATTTTAAATTCTGCACTTAAAAGGGGAAAAAACTCATAATTGCTTTGACATTTAAAACTCCGAATATTTCAGAAGATCGGCAAAAGACCATTTTTAGACAAGCCAAATTGAACTTCTTCTGTAGAAATTGTTTTATTCAAAATGACTACTGTTGGTTAAAACCATTTTTTGGACAAACCAAACTGAGCCGTTTTTTCAATAGAATTGTTTTATTTAGAATGACTATTGTTGGTTAAAAGTTTTGAAACTTTTTTTTTTTTTGGACAAACCAAATTGAGCTGTTTTCTCAATAGATCTTGCTTTATTCAGAATGACTATTGTTGGTTAAAACCATTTTTTAGACAAATGAGCCATTTTATTTTCAGTAGAGCTTGTTCTACTCAAAATGACTGTTGTTGAGGTAAGACAATTTTGTGGAAAGGGGATCAATTTATGTACAAATTACTTAGAAATGAAGTTGAGAGAAAGAAAGAATGATATTAACTCATCATCAGCAACATTACTTACTAGAAGAAATTCTGGCCATTTTAATTGAATTTTCAATTTGATATTATTCATATCAGTGTTTTAAATAGCAAATAGCGTGTAGCGTAGCGCTCACCCCTCTGAAGCGTGAGGTGTAAGCTACATAGTATGTAGCTTACGCTACACATAAGCTACACGCTACTAGATTTTTATTCAAGGTTGTGCTTGGTTACACCAATTTCATGATATTCTGCACCAAATTATAATTATTAATAATGAAATTTAACAAAATTGCATGATACTTGGTGCAACCAATTGCAACATAAATTAATAATAAAGGACAATGATTAAGTATAAAGGTAAAGAAGAGTAACGAAGAGTAACGAAACTGATTTAATATTGTTGCTTATTTTATTTTACTAAAAGCATTGAAAACATTATCTAATTTTTATTGCAAATTAAAAAAATGTAACAAATCATTGAAAACATTAATTGATTTTAATCTTGTAGTGAAAAATAACTCGTAATGTTAGCTACATAGTGTGTAGTGTATAGTCTCTATAGCATGTAGCGTATGCAAATTATCATGTAGTGTAGGCTACACACGACTAAAGCTATTTTTATGAGCTACGTAGCGTTAAGGCTAAGCTACGCTACATAGCGTAAGCTACATGCTACATAGCGTAGCTATTTAAAACACAGATTCATATATACTATTGATGCATACTTATGTGCATATCAAATTTTTTTTTTTTTCGACTTTATTTTTTAACCAAAGCTGTATTAAACCAAACTTCTAATTCTCTGATTTTTTTTTTTTTTTTTTTTTACTTTTATTTTGGCATTTTAGTTTCTTCAACCAAATTTTGACATTTTTTTTCTGGATTGAAACCAAATTAAAAACGAACATATCCCATACATTTTATTTTTTTTTCGTGGTATGGCATTTTTCTAAGGGTACCCCAAGTCAAATATCGGAACCATAACCAGCAACAAAGGCATCAACAGAAGATACTTCAGACATTGAAAACTATTGACACCAATAACCAATCAATGCATTAAATCAACATTCACCACTCACACCCATCTCCCGTGCACAGAACATTTAAAGTTCCTCAGCAAAACCCAGTTTGCATTCAGGCAGGACTGATCGCCAATACAAGGGAATTTCACGTGAACAAACTAAATACTTATAGCATTGACAGATAAAACATTCAACCACTAACTGAACATAAGGCAAAGGGCCTGGGGCTAGTAAAATTCCACTCACTAAGTATCAATAGCACTGACAAATATCCCAAGTCTACAGATCTAAGTTGCTTCAAATACAATACAAGTGCATTTTTTAATGGGAAAAAAAAAAAAAAAAAAAAAAAAAGGCAGAACAGAGAAGAAATCAAAACAGATACTCTACGCAGACAAGAGCTTCATTCTTCCTAAATATCGAATCAGAAAAACCGAATTCCTACCTCAACCACCCCAATTTTAGGCCCCACGAGCAATCGCCCTTCCTTGCCACTTTCTCGTATTTATTACCACCAATGGAAGAATCAAACTCTCGAACTGCATATAGATTAGGAAAAAAAACTGCACAGCAATCACAATTCGAACTCATCTTCGAGCTTCAGAGCCTCAGCGGCCGCCTCTTCCTCCTCATCATCAATCACAAAGTACGGGTTGTGGACTTCCGGCCGGAACTTATACCCGGTGAAGACATAGAATGCCAGCGTGGCGAGCTCACCGGCGACAAGACTGGTCCACATGAACCGGTACGACGTGATTGTCTGGAGCGCATAAACAACAACCCGCGTGAAGTAGATGTAGCAAATCACGACGATGTAGTACTGCCGGAACAGCGTCAGCTTCATGAGATTCACCGCAGCCTTCCCGTCAGTGCGGGCAGCCTCACGGAGGTTCTTGATCGACCACACAATTGGGAACAGGACAGCGCAGCAGCAGATGACATCAACGAGCAGGAAGACCTGCCTCCACGTGATCCAGTCCTGGGCGTAGGGCCCGCTCTCGTCAATTGCAACCTGGGCAATGTTGGCGACGACCTGGAGCGGGATCACAATCATCAGTACCTTCTTCTCCTTGTCCTGGAGGTAAGGCTTCAAGAAGGACCAACCGGTCCCGACGAGGACAATGAGCGTGAAGAGCGAGATCCCCTTCAAGAAGCTAAAGATGTAGAAGAGAACATCCCACCCGTGAGCAGACCCAGTGCGCTTGATGTATGACTTGTCCTCGGCCTCGCAGATGAGATTGAGAGCTTTGAGGATGAGGACAGCAAGCATAAAGAAGTGGATGCGGAAGACGGTGAGGCGCTTCTTGTAAAGGACGTAGACCCATAACCCGGCAAGGGAGAAGTAAACAATGAAGAAGAGGAAGTAGACCTTGGGGAGGACGGTGGACCCCGCAGAGAGGTAATCACGGTTGGCCGTCTGGGGGTCGAGATTGTACATGGCGGATCGGACATCCATGGAGACCTGGAGCTTAGGTATGCAATTGGCGAAAACGAGGGTGAATTGGCCAGGCTCGTGCTGTTCATGGAAGGCGGAGAAGGATGATGAGTCGGTGTTGGAATTGAGTTGGTCGAAGATATATACCTTCCTGATGAGATTGGATAGGAGAGGGCAGGAGATGTCTCCGCCCTGGATCTCCTGAAGGACGTGGAGCCATGAGTCCCTGGTGGAGAGGAAGAAACCGAGCTGGGAGAGGTCCTGGTTCGGGATGGAGTAGGAGATCCGGGAGACGTTGAGCTCCAAGCGGCCCGTATGGGTGAACCCGAACTCAGCGAAGGGGATGATGGATCGGCCATCGGATCGGATCTCAGAGAAGCGGATCTCAGCTCTGGAGAAGGAGATGGAGAGGAGGAAGACAAGGAGGACAAGGAAGAAATGGATGGGAGGCGAAGAGATCGCCATGGCTATTGCAGAACTTGCTTTCTCGATCTCGAGATCTGCCCAGCGAGGCTTTGGAAACTGAGAGGAAGGGTTTTTTGGAGAGATTGGTGGACTTTTCTGGAGAAACCAATCTGGGTTTTCGTCGGTTTGGTGAGGAGGAGTGATAAAAATGCCTTGTTCTTCGAGAGGAATTACGGTTAAGCCACTTGCTTCTACGGCGTATATACGGTATAAGAGCGAGGAGTTCGTTACTCTGTCGCGCGAGTCAGGAGCGTGCGCGTGTTGCCGCCAGTGGGGACCACATGCTGTGTTTTCAGACGATCGGACCGGTCCGAAATCTACTCGCCCTACGGGCCACCTCATGAAATTTTTAGGTTGGAAAGTCATGAACATCGCCATCTGGAGATGAATTTGAAACAATGGTAATAAAATTGTCAACGTCAAAAGTCAAAGGAGAAACGTAGCTTGATCTTAGGATGGTGGCGTAGTTACGGTAGTAACGGAAAATGGATGGTTTAAATCATCTGACCATCTCAGCGTGTGGGCCCCAGTTGGCGCCGATGCCTAGACGCAGAAGGTTCCTGCAAAAGGGCGCCGATGCCTGGACGCAGACGTAGATTGCCTCTGGCAGTAGGTTACTCCCAGGGGAGAAAAATTTTGCTACACCCACGAGTTAGCTGCACGGGTGTAGCAATGACCCCATCATGATGTATGTGTTGTATCCATGCCGTCCATCCATTTTACGAGATCATTTTAGGACATAAAAAAAGGGGTAGATATGAAGCTCGATTGGCTCCCAAGAAGATTTTAATCGTTGGCGTTCAATTCCCACTATTTTCTGTGCTGGGTCCACTTGAGGTTTGGTTCTATTTTTCGTGTGATGCCGTAAAATGATCTCGCTAAATGGATGGATGCATACATCATGATGGGGTCATCGCTACATCCGGTGTAACTAACGTAGCTGTGGGTGTAGCAAAATTTTTCTCCTCTTATGTTTGTCGCCGCCCAGATTTAGCCAGCGTACAGGGTCATGTTGAGCCTGGCATTTTGTTCTTTTTCACTCTTGTCCTTCCAAGATGAAGCAAGCTTATAACATTCCGTTAATCGCCAGTCCTATAAGAGAGAACAAAAACAAATATCAAAGAGGTGCTGATAGTCGACCGTAGAGCCTCTGATGCCTAAGTCAGGCTAATAGAATTCGAACGCAAGAGTTGCGAAGGTGAAGAATGTCATATATTAGTTCAGAGATCCAATCCTTATTTTATAGGACGTGGAGAGGATTTTAAATGAGAGAGTCCCGTTAGGATATGTTAGGAGAGTCATAATGAGGTGAGAATCTCGTCCCTAACTTACAGGAGAGATCTACGGCTGAGATGGAGCCAGATCCCTATCTCGTTCGTGTTTGGCGGATCTACCCCGAACTTGTTGCACTGCCTCTGACGGTGGTCATCCTGGTCTGCTCGAGTTGTGGAGTTCGGGCCCTTTGGGTTTCTCACCTAGACTGTAGATCTTACTCGGAGGATGAGTCTGAGCCATGCCTCTACCGGTTCATCTCGACTACTCGTTCTCGAGACTGAGTAATTGCTCACTTAGATGGTGTTCTTGCTCGAACCATCAATGTTTGCTCCTCAACCTGAAGGGCAGAGCATTAATAGATCTGCTCAGCCCCTCTGCTCAATAGAGAGCCGAGGACATGGAGACCTTGCTCTAGCTTTGGCTTTTACAAATGTTAATAGGACTATAGTATGAAGCTTGGCAATCAATGCCCCTCGGCTTAGAGGGCTAATCAACTTATCTGCTCGGCCCCATCGCTCTTCAGCTCGGATGAAGGACCAAGGACCTATACTTAGGCCTTAGGCCTGTTGGCCTTCTTCCCCATGTGTGGGACCAGTTCGGAATCTCCCACAACCCCCTTCTGAGGTCGACCTGATCGGGCTCGAAAGTGATATTTTTAAAATAAATTGGTTTAATGGTCATGCGAGAACCCTTGAATTTTCAAACTTTTGCTCGAATTTCGCCAGCTGGGAAGGCGAGATCTGATGAATTAATGGGGGGCTTGAAATTCGAAGGGGCGTCATGATTACTCGTACGGCACAACTGTCGTTTCAATCCCTAGACAAATCATGAGTTGATGCATGGCAATGGCTCGTCAACCGAATCATCATATCTCTGCTCAAGCGAATCCCGTGATGACACATGCAGCTGACGTGTGGCATTGTACAAGGGGTGGAGCAAGTACGAGGCATGTCTATAAATACCCCCAGTCCCGTTCTTCACATTCTATTCGTTAGACATCTGAACTCTGCCAAGCTGTGCCAACCTGCCGTTGTTCTAAAGTTTTTTAGTCTTCGCGTTCCTATTTCCAGTATCTCCCTCCTTGGAGTCCTCGTACCAGAGTCCCCTGGTACACTTTCTTCTAGTCCTTTTGCTCTTCATTTTTATTTCTTATCTCTCCTTGATGTCTTCCGATGAGGACTCTGGTGCGGCCACCATCTCTGATCATCTTTGGGATGATTTAGTGGAGAGTTTGAGTGACTCTAAGGTAGGGATACCATCCGAGGAGTTTGAGGTTGATCTTGTTGGGTTGGCTACTGAGGTTTAATCCTGTCATGCGAGGCTGTCCCCCAAGCTTGAGGAGGAGCAAGCTAAAGAGCCGACCTCCTCCCCTTCGTTCCTTTACACTGTTGACACCTTTGTGTCGACCTTGATGGCGTCCGACCTGAAGCACTAGAGGTCAATTTATCATATTCCTAACACGGTGGGTCTTAGGTTACCCCAAGCCGACCTCCTTCAGGGGAGGTCGCTCTATACCTAGTCTTCTTTTTTTATGGCCTTGATTTACCTCTCCACCCTTTGGTGAGAGAGGTCCTCAGTCATCTTAGAGTCACCCAGGTAAGTTAAACCCATGTCTGGAGGGCAATCTTTGGGTGCCACATAGTAGGTCGAGAACGAGGAGCTCATCGCGGACGAGCTCTTCTACTTGTACTAGACCAAGGGAAGTCCCAAAGCCCATTGTTCGTTTTATTTTTCTTCATAGACGGGCAAGGGCGACCCCATAATTGCCAAGAATCTGTCCTCTAACAAAGACTAAAAGGACAAATGTTTCTTTGCCTCCAGGGAGTGAGAGGCATCGGAGGACGAGCTAAAGGGTCTGAGGTTCCAAGTCCTGACCTCCTTCCGTTAGTGCACTTTTCTGTGGCATACTAGTGCATCTTGTTTATCAATCACTTAGGTCAATGAGTCTGGTGTCAGTTGAGCTTGATGAAGACGAAGACCGAAAACTCAAGACGGACCAGCTGCATCAAAGAAGAAGAAACAGGTAAAAGAGATGCCTTGGTGTGCCTTAACCTTGACCAAAACCATATCCCAAACCTATAGATCACCTTGACCCTATTAGGCATACTTGTAGTCATCTTAAAATGGCCTTAGGTGTCCCAAAAGATCACCCATACTATGCCCAAAGAGGTCGGGCTATGGTGAATTTAGGTCAACAACTGTTTGGCTGAACCCGGGCCTATCCGACCAGGTCACGACCGGTCGGCTAGACTGGACCGACCGATCAAGACCGATCAGACAGACCCAGTCTATAGACAGCAATGCAGTGTGTGTGGATGCCCTTGGGCTGATCGGTCTTAACCGGTCTGACCGATCCCCCTGTAGAGACGATGAGCACTCTGTCCATATTGGCCTATGGCCGACCAATCAAGACCGGTCAGGGACCCCTGGCGGACCGGTCACGACCGGTCGGCACTACCCGTTTTTTACTCGTTTTAATTCCATTGCAAACTCTTTTATAAAGGGACTTGGCTCGAATTAAGGGGTAAAGAGAGGGATTTTGAGAGGATTGAAGCCATCATTGTTGGAGACCATTTGAAGCTCATTTTTAACCTATGCAAGGCATCTTCCTTGTGCTTTAACACAAGAATGGAGCATTCCAAGCTCGTGAAGAAGATGACCTTCATACCCTCTTGATCTCTAGAGTTTGGATCTTCCTTGATAGTCATATCCTTATCCAAATCTCTAAGATGAGATCGTTGTAGGTGAGCAACTCTAGGCAACCTATTCCTATTAATTGTAGAGTTCTCAAACCTACCCTCCTATTACCTTGGGAATCTCAAAGGTATCACAAGCAAGGTGATTGATCAAGTGTAACTGAGGAATTGACGACGTAATGGCAACACAATAGGGGGGAGCAAGGGAAGCTGATTGAAGTACGGGAGAGTAGAGATCAAGAAACCCAACCGGTGCTGAACAAGGGGCTCATTCGACAAGTAAGGTCGTCTTTGTTGAGAGTCCATCCACTCAATTCTTTGTGGGAGTTGAGTGTAGAGTTTGTTTATCAAACTCAAATTAGGTTCGTTTGCCGATCCTTAGCTTGTTTGTTGAGCCTAAAACTCTAGGGACGTTGGCCATTCCCTGGCTTGTTTGTCGATCCAAAGACTAGGGGTTGTTTGGCACTCCTTGGCTCATTTGTCGGGCCTAAACAAAGTCTCCAAGGGGGAGCCTCCGACATGGGAGTAAACATGTGTCGGGTTAAGAGTTAGCCTTGTTTAAATCTCCATTTATGGTTGAGCGGTGAACCTCATTTAAAACCTCTGATAGTGAATGCCGGTGTGCTCAATGGGGTTGAGTACTTAAACCGGGAGTGGGGTAAACCCAAAGTCGAACCACTATATATGCTTGTGTTTGTGATTGATTGAGCACATTGTTATATTAGCATTGTATTTTTAATTGGTAATTATGTATGCTTGATAGGAATGTATGCTAGGCACTAGATAAGCACATCTACACACAAGATGTATTTTCACTAGTAGTGTAGACTTGAGCTCATTGATCCATTCTCATTAGTCTACATAGGTTGCATTGATTAAGAGCTTCACTTGTTTAATCATTTGATTATCTATGCATGCTTAGGCTAGGTTGTTTAATTGCTAATTATATGTTAGCCTTATGATTGGACCCACTTAGGCTTGGAAGTCGAACTGCTCTTGCTTACTTAGTTTAATTTGATAAAACTATTAAGTAGGTGAAAAGATTTCAAAAGGTCCTAATCCCCCCTATAGGTCTTAGCCATAATTCTAGTTGCTCTTTAAGCTTCCGCACATATGAAAGTGTCGTGTTAGACTACCAACGTAATTTCGATTGGTATCAGAAAGGGTTGCTCTTCAAGGACTTAACCGTTTAGAGTAAGATCTGGTACCAGAGCACTAGCATGATGTCTAATAGAGATGGGGGTACCACCAACCGTCCACCATTCTTTGATAGGTCCAACTACGCCTATTGGAAGGCTAGGATGGAAATTTTCTTACAATCCATGAACCGTCCAGTGTGACTAAGAACACAACATGGATAACACGAATATGTGCTATAACACGAATATTGCACACCCAAGTGCAGGTAGCGAAGTAGTAAAATACTCGGTAAGACCAAGGTCGATCCACAGGGATTGAGGTTAAGAAAACTTAGAGGAATTAGTTTAGGTGGGAGAGATAAAATCTAAATTATCCACGAGAGTGGAGCAAGTTGTGTGTGGTGAAAGACAAAAATAGAAAAGGGGCTAAGGCATTAGGGATCCACCTTTGATTTATCCACGACGTTTGATTCATTGGTCCAACTATAACTCAACTGGAATTGAATAAAGATTCATTCCAATTGGAAGATGAAACAGTTAAACTACTTGCATATTTCATAAAAGATAGTGATCTGAACCGATTGATTTGACCATGAAGCACTCGTTAGTTGATCACAGAGAATTCCAAGCATCCACTGTACCCGGAGTCAATAATGGATCAAGGAATTATATAAATCAACTACCTTTCCAAAAATTCAATCGATAAGATCACAAATTATACGATCAAATGCATACTTACAAGATAAGGAGGCTTTGATTGACCAATCCAACTGTTAAGATCTCGTCTATCGATCGCAGGAAATCTAAAGCATCCAATGTGCCCGGAGTCTACAATGGATCAAGGGATTTTACAGATCGATGACTTTACCTGCACTAGCTCGATGACTGTAGGGAATCCAAAGCATCCAATGTGCCCGGAGTCAACGATGGATCAAGGGACTTTATCAATCATGAACTAGCTAATTGGTGTGCAAGGGATCCCAAGCATCCAACATACCCGGAGTCAACGATGGATCAAGGGGCTTACACAACAATAGCATCCGCCGAGGTGGATAACCGAACCAATCAACCAAAGAGAACTCCAACATTCATACACAATTGTTGAACCAAAAGAATCAAAGCTTGCAAATTTCTTCAAAGGCTTCACCCTTAGCCTTAGCTAAAGGTTTAGCCAACCATGCTACAATGGAGGGCTAAATTCTCTACAAAAGAAAAACTACACTACTCTACTTCTACGAAGGAAAAGAAGAAAAGAAGAGAAGACTTGGATTTGGGGATGATTGGATGATGAGAATGAGAGGGAGATGAGCTCCTTTTATAGCCTCATGAGAAGCTCCAAGCCTAAGTGGCACTCCAAGCAAATCTCCTCTAGGTTTGGGCTTGGAGTTAGGCTTGGGTGATGAGGTGGCAATTCCAAGTCAATAATTTTGCTTTTTTAGGTTTGGGTTAGGAGTTAGGCTTGGAATGCCCAAAGCAAACTTTTCTTTAAGTTTGGAGCTCATGGATGGAGAGAGCATTTGCTTGGCCCAAGGATGGAAGGTAACTAGGTGAGTTAACTCAGTGATGAGTTGGAGTTGACTGGGTCCACATGCTAGACATGGATAATCTGGACAATCTGGACCGTTCATTGAAGTGGGGGCCACTTGAGTTAGATGATCACATGAGAAGGTAGGGCCTGCTGGACGGTGATGATGGCTTCCATCTGTTGCACGTGTGAAGGTGGGGACCTGATGGACGGCTGATGGATGCTTGTGCTTGGATGGACGGCTGATGCTCTGCACGTTAGATGAAGGTGGGCAGCAGTGATGGACGGCTGGAAATGGATGATGATTAAAGATGGTGAACGTCCACTGCTACTTGAAATGGACGGCTAATGACAGATCTGTTGGGCATCCAATAGCTGGACAGCTGAAGTGCAAGGGTAGATGGTGAGCACGTGTGGGCCCATCTTTGGACGGCTGCTGCTGGAGATTGCTGGACGGACTGTTGGACGTTGATTGTGGGGGCCTTGGATGCTGGTGCTGGAATATGGAGAATGGACGGTGGGATGCAGTACTACTGCTGCACGTGTGGGCTAATGATAACTCCACACGTGCTGGAGATGAAGAACGTCCAGCTGTTGATGGAGCTAAAGATGGTGGGGATGAAGGAAGCTGAAGCTTGGACGGTGGATGGATCGGGTCCACTACAGTTGGTGGAGTTGCATACCACTCCAGTTGGACGGACGGTGATGAACTTCCCCTGCTAGACGTGATGATCGTCCACCTGGTGCTGCTGGCTCGTGTGATGGTTATGGATCCCACCTTCTGGACGGTCGAGATGAAATTGCAGCTTGCACATGCTTCACATGGAAGCTGATGGATAATGATGTGGGTCCCACCTGGCGCTGACGATGTACGGACGTCCAGGCTGAGATGGTGCTTGCTGGATTGAATGGACGACTGGAGATTATCTGGGCCAGAGCTGCATGGACAGTGGAGATGAGGATGGATGGTTGCAAATGTGCATCAGCTTGGCACATGTGTTGGACCAACACAGCTAGTGGAGATCAGCCTTCCACGTAGATCTGGTATGCTCATCTTCTGCTCATGTGTGGTGGCCCACCTAGAGTAGTTGGATGGCCTCGAACATTTTCTAGTGTGTGATGTAGATGCTCAATTACGGCCACCAAACATGCTTAGCTTGGATCTTCAAATGAGTGACTATGATGAGGTCTTTCTGAGCTATCTTCACTCCATTCCACCTTACAAACGGTCTAGGTTTTGATCTCTATGGCTGGATTTTCCTCAGGGCCGCAAGCATGTCCGATCTTGATTACTTTTGGGTCCTAAAGCGCCTTGATTAGCTTGGATCTTGTCTAACCTCTCTTGAACACCTAAACATTGAAAATTCACCTAATGAGAGATAATTAACCAGAAAAACAATGATAATTCCCTTAACAACCAGGGTTAATTATACATTATTAGGTACTTATCACACCCCCCAACCAGCATTTTGCTAGTCCCGAGCAAACATGCCAAAATAATCCAAGGATATTTCAAAACAATGCAATCAATCCTATCCGGATAGTTTTCACCAATGGAAACAATCTCGAGACTTCTCTTATTTCCTTATAAAACAAAATAAAGAAAAGAAAAGATTCAATGTATTTATGTGATCTTTCAAGTACCTAAATAGTAGAATTTCCAAGGCATATAATTTTAAAAATATTTAAATCTAGATTCTAGTCACTTAGTAAACAACTTAATTGAGTTCAAAGCATTGATCATTAATTAGAAACATTCTAAACATTGAGTTCCATGGTGCACGGTGAAGTCTAGCCTTAACACAACTAGGGGTTCAGTCTTCTTCTTTCATGTTAACACTGATGATTAAAGAGATGGTCAGATCAACCACGACACTAATTCCAAACCTTGCTATTGTTCTTTTCAATATTTTTCCAGCTTTTGAATTTTTTTTTTTCATTCAATAACCAATAGCCGAAGACTCCAAAAGGCTTACTTCGTACTATGGTAATGTTTTGTAATGGTAACGACAATGGATGAAAATCCTTGCCCCAAATTACGATGAATATTCTCTCTTTTTTTTCTTTTTTTTTCTTTTTTTTTTCTATGAACAAAGTAGACAAGGATCTCTAGGCTTGGTTCCTATCACTCTCAACAATCATCAAGTCAACATTATAATATCAAACTCAAATCCTGGCAGTGCAAGCTAGATGTGAACTGTGAAAATTCATGATTCAATCAATGTTTATCATTTTCTAATAGAAAATTAATGGAAAGAACTCAATTTTAAAATTTACTAAAGCAACTAAACTGTAGGTTTTAACATTGTCATCACTAAATGCCTTTTCATTCCACTATTAAAATTATTTCAAAATCACATAAATTCATAGATTTTTTTCTTCTAAATGATAAAAAATAACAAAAATATAGGCAATTGGAAGAATTTTTTCACAGGAATTACTCCCCCCAACTTAAATGATACATTGTCCTCAATGTTGAAATAAAATAAATGCATAAAAAATCATAATCAACATGAGAGCAGCTATAAAGGTGAAGAATAGAGGGTAGAGATTTCCTGAAATGATGAATTACCAAAAAAAATAGAAAATAAAAGACATGGATACTAAACATCCTAACTACTATTTTTTTTAAGGGACCCCGAGTAATGACAACGATGAAGGTTTCCTTATTTAACTCGGGGTGCCGAGAATTAGGCTTTTATTTTGCCGTCATGAGGACTACGAACCACTACTGTCTTGCACTCCCTCCCCTCAGGAGGTAGGGCCAAAGGAGTCAGTAGGTGGGCCCACATCCTCTTGTCCAAACATCAAGATAAATTTGGGGCTAGGATCCGAGTCGGTCTCGGATGCGATTTCTTCAGGCTCATCCTCGATCTTTTGTAATTCCTCAGGTTCATCCGGCTCAGATGGGACCATGACTACGATCCAATCAATCAGAGGCAATTCCTGCCCCTTGCCTGAGCCTTCATTGAGTAGCTCAGACAAGCTTAATCCATCAAATTGATAATTTGTGATGGAATCTGAGCTACTTTAGGTGTAAGTACCCTCTACACCGATGTATCGCAATGGTGTGCAGATGAATGGATCCTTCTTCTCTTGACCACCTCGCATTCTCTTGGTGCATTTGTGCTTTAATTTGGCAACCATGGTGGTGTCCATATTCTCTTCATCTTCTATGATTAGGGTCGAGTCTTGGTATTCGAGTTGATAGAAGAAAATTTGGTGCTTGACAGGGATGAAGACGTAGTTAGACCCGATGGGACATGCACGAGGAATGAGATTCCGAGTCTCGAACTTTTGTGCTTCAATACTCGACGGTGAAGGCTCTGAATCGGTAGAGGGAAGCTCTTCGAAATGAGGTCCTCACTGGTTTGTATCGAGCACTAAAGTTGAGTCTTGTAATGCAATAACCACTTCCGAAATTATTTCATCATCGGAATTGACAAAGCGGTCTAAACAGACTTTCAGGGAATCGAAAGAAGATGTTATGAGAAATTCTTCCTTTATGAGGGTATCAATTGTGTCGTCCTCGTGGATCTCCTCACCATCCCCTTGCTGTGTGCACATGTCATCATTGGAGTGGTGCACGTCTATGGCTTGGGAGGATTCATGTGTAGGTTCCTGAAGGTTAGAACAACTCGAATCATCCTCCTCATATTGCTCCTGGGGGTTAGGTTGAGGTTGGGCTGGAAAGGTCCCTTCCTCCCAAACATCAAGGTGAGATTCGATTCTTTCAACAGAAGTGTTGAGCTCATGGAGAGTTTGCATGATGTGCGTGATTTTCTGATCTTGTCTCTGATTGATTTGAGCTTGTCCCTCCATGAATGTATGCAAAGTATCCTCTAGGATCTTCCTTGGTGGAGGCACATACGAGGTACTAGTAGAAAATTCTTGAGGATTACTACTAGCACTGACAGTAGGTTCGTTCCTCCAACTGAAGTTGGGATGACTTTACCAATTAGACCCATATGTGTTTGATGTTGGGGCACAAAATGGCCTTTGATAAGTGTTAGAACTAGAAAAATGCTCAGGTGCAGTTTTCTGGTGTTTTGTTGTTCTGGGGTTCTGAATAATAGAAACATTCATAGACAATCACAAGCATTCACAAAAGTACACAAGAGCAGAAGTATCGCAAGGCGAATTTTATTCCAGAGATCCTGAGATCTTGTACATTCCAGGCCGTGATCTGGCACGAGCCCTTAATTACATCGAATGATCGATGACCCTTGATTAAAAGGCAGAAGACTAGTTAGCGGGGACTATGGTCTCAGAGTTCATGCTCGTAAAGACCTGTATTTTGTGTGGTCGTGGAGACCTGTATTTGTATAGTCATGGAGACCTGTATTTGTTGTGTTTTGTTATAGACTGATCCATCTTTGTACAAGTTAGATGTCTATGTCCCATGTTTTAACCGGAGATCTGGGCTGAGACTGTCAAGGTTTTTAAACGAGGGGTGCGACTCTGGGCCTGCACCCGTCATTTGTGACGGGTGACCGCGGGAAGACCGATCTGCAGTTGTATGTACCTGAGCAGCTCAACCAGCGGATGCCGTTTGGATGGGTAGGTGTAGACACCCCACCTTCGGCTACACTGTTGGTAGAGATAGCTGGATGAGTGGAGGACCATACCCCTAAATCCCATGTCCAAATTCAGCCAAACTCACCCTTGTAAGCCCCAATCCATAGCCCAACTCAAGCCCGAACCCAGTCAACTCGCCCCTAAATATCATCCTGAAAAACTCCCCATAAGAAAAGCCAGTAAAAAAATCCTAAAAAAGTCAAACTCACTAAGTCAACCCGCTGAGTCAACCCGCCGAGTCAAATCACCGAGTCAACCCGCCGAGTCAACCCACCGAGTCGACCCGCTGAGTCAACCCACCGAGTCAACCCACTGAGTCCAAACAGCACCCCCAGACATGTCTGTACCACGCGCTGGAACCCGAGGAGCGTCCGTACGGGCGGCTCCCTGAGGGCCGCCCAAAAATATTTACGGGTTCTGCTACTCTCCAACGCTATAAATACCCCCCGCCCCTTCTCATTTCAACATCCCTTTAAGACCATCCAGCCCAGAGAGAGCCTGTCTGTTCCGAGCCTTTCTCCACCCCCTTAGCCCACTTCTCCACCAAGGAGAGCCCGAGTGAGGAGAGCCTAGCCCTGGTCCAGCCCTGCCTGACCATTGGTCCAAGTCTCCCAAGCCATCCAAGTCTTGATCCAGCCACTCGAAGCCAACCCTTGCGACACCTCCGTCCATCTAGCTACTCTTCTTCTAGCATCATCTCATTCGCATCTAGCATAAGTGCAACATTTACTTTTCTTCCAACCCCCCTGCTTCACTACAAACACTTTGATTATTAAAACACACGACATACATCTTGCATAAAGCACCTGTCAGTTCGAGCGTATGCTCTGGGCTTGCCTGTTAGTGGAACCTGCCAATTAGAAACTCTTACTGTTCAGACCTGCATTCATATACATATCACTACAAGCACTTTGATCATTCAAACACACAGCATGCATTCCGCATAAAGCACCTGTCAGTTTGAGCGTATGCTCTAGGCTTGCCTGTTAATGGAAACCTGCCCATCAGGAACTCTTACTATTTAGACCTGCATTCATGCATCATGTCATCTATGAGAATATATGAGGATTAAAACAGACTTTCAAGTATTAGTTCGATTCTGTGAAGTAGAGACCGTACTTCGGTACGGGCAATGTGTGGGGTGCTTAACCTCTTCCCACCCTGTAACCGTGATCCCTTACCTCGAATCTTTGGCCGCAGATAAAAAAGAGTCATTTTAGAGGAATGAATCTTCGAATCCCCTTCTCTAACGTTTCTACGGGGTCTAGCCGACTGTAGATTCGAAGTAACTGGCTAGTGGCGACTCTGGTCTTATATAAACTCATTTAAACACATCCAGCTTAACACGACAACCAAACAAAGCCCTCGAGAACGAGGCAAGCCAGTGGTACAAACAGCGATTCGCACTCACGCACCCTCTTCTTCTTCCGAAAGGAAAGGGAGGAGATCGTCGTGTGGGAGCGCGGAATGGCGAGGGTCCACAGAATGGCGACTCCACTGGGGATGAGCTAGTCCCACTAGTTGTGATCCGACTTGAAAAACAGAATCATTCATATACTTGAAAGTCATTAGTCCTCCTACAATCTCATCTGCATAGCATTCTACCCAAAACCAAAACAAAAAAAAAATAGAAAATCCCAAAACCCAAAAAAGAGTATAGTCCTCACCATTGCGCCTCCTCGGGCTCAACGCGTTCGGAAACAACTTCCCTTCCGCAGCATAATCCGCACTTGGGCTCAGCAAGCCATGTCTGACCAGGAAGAGGAAACTCACCTCTTCTCCGTTCTTGAAATGACCGAAGCGCAACCTCCAGCGCAACAGCCAATTGAGAATACGCCAATCATGCAAGAATTGGCACAAGGAATGAGAGCAATGCAACAAATGCTCTTACAATTCATGCAAGCACAAGCCACCGCAGCAGCCAACAATCAGGTTGGCCCAGTTCAGCAATCTCAGCAGCCATGCCAGGTCCTTCCAGCCTCCAGTTCAAATCAAGCACAACCATCGGAGTCTGCCCAAGACTACCGACAGCAGCCATCTCAGCCCTTCGCTATGGGGCATCCTCCTCAGTACCTTCCAGCGACGACAAGGCCGCCTCAGAGCACTCCCGTCACAGGAACTTCCTGTCAGCTTCCAGTCAATCTTGCAAACAACAGTCTCAGTAGATCTCAGCATGTCCCCGCCGATAGGACCCCTTTTCAATTTCAGCACATCCCCGCCGATGGGATTTCAATTCAATTTCCAACAACAGGAATAGCACTGGCGAATGCCCACAATGGGGGTCAGTGTCAAGCCCACATCAATCAGCGGACAGTGGCGAATACCCAATAAGGGGGTCACTTCCCAGCATCTCAGCCTCCTGCAAACATGAGCACTTTTCAATTTCAGCACATCCCCGCCGATGGGATTCTAGTTAATTTCCAGCAATCTTCAATTCAGCAAACTTCAGTTAATTTCCAGCAATCTTCAATTCAGCAGTCTCCAGTCAATTTCCAGCAAGTTTCAGTTCAACCTTCAGTACAATCCCCAGTTCAGTTACAATCCTTTCAAGCACAAGTTCATCAGAATCCAGTTCAGTCATCAAATCAACTTCAGCAACCCGCGGTTGCTTTTCAGCAAACCCATAGGGTCGAAGACATCGACCACTGCACCGAAGAAGAACGTGCCTTACTCTAAGAGGCACCAGTCGCTCGAACAGAGCATTCAGGACTGGACGAGTTGCGGGAGCAGTTCCAGATCTTGCAAAATCAGCTTCAGCGACAACAAGGAATTGATCTACCTTCGACCAAGTTCAGAGACTTGTGTCCTTTCCCAGATGCTCAAGTACCTCAAAACTTTGAGGTACCAAAATTCAAAAGATACGATGGCAGCGGTTGTTCCACAGCACATCTCAAGGCTTTTTGTGGAGAGCTGAGTACAATCTCCGAAAATGAAGGGCATTCGTTTGTTCTAAAAATCTCTGAAGAGCAATGCCCTAGATTGGTACGCTTCATTGGACTGCCACCGCATCAGGACGTGGGAACAACTTTCCCAGGCTTTCGTCGATAGATTCGCGTACAATCTCAACATGGCACCCAGAAGAGCCGACCTCGCGGCTCTCAGGCAAAGGAGTGATGAAACACTATCAGCTTATGTGGGACGTTGGCGAGCTATGGCAGCCAGAATGCGGACACCTATCGACGACGAAGAACAAATCTCCATGATTGTTCATTCAACATATCCGGGCATATTTGGATATCTCATCTCACATCCATATGCGAATTTCTCACAGTTGATCCGTGCTGGAGAGCAAGTCGAAGCAGGAATCCGTGCCGAGACAATCTCCCCATGGCCTCATCAAGCCGCTCCAGTCAAGAGGAACAGAGTGGAGGGAAGACCCATCGGATATAGGAATGGAAACCGCAGCGGTTCTCCTCCCCGCCCGACAGACGCAAACAACATCAGCACCACCGCTCAAGGTAATCAATGTGCTCCCCCATAGGGACATCAACAGCATCAGCAGAATCAGGTTCAGCACCAACCTCAGTGGTATCGGCCGCAACCGAATCCTCAACCACAGCCACAACCACCTCGACAACAGAAGTAGTTCAGAGGGAACGGTCAATACTCATACTAGAATAGGCAGAATTACAGGGAGCTCAGGAAGTTCACTCCACTCACTCAACCACTTAGTCAAGTCATGACTATGCTGGTACAAAAGTAGTTACTCACTCTGATGACACCTAGGCCTCCTCCAAATCCTCTACCTCCAAACTACCGAGAAAATGAGTATTGTGCCTACCATCAAGGACGTGGCCACACTACTGATCGATGCTTTACTTTGAATAATGCCATACAAGATCTGATCGATGACCGAAAGATCGTCATCTCGATCCCTGGAACTCCTGAAGCAGCTTCCACCAACATCCTTCAGAATCCTCTGCCTCAACATCCGACGGATCCCAGTTCATCTCGTGGCCCCACCGTCAACAGCATAGAAGAAGGAGAGCGCCTCGATCACTTCTTCTCTCCTATCCAGTCCATTCATGCCTACACTTATGGGCCAATAAATCCTCCTCCGATCATGCAAAGGACAAGTCCCTTTCCTCCTTCAGTCTCCGAGCCAGTAGTACTCGAAGGAACACTTCCATATGATGTGCCAGTTGTGCAAGGGGCATCTTGCAACCCTTCATGTTGGGAACCAGTCATTCTGCAAGGAGCACAATCATACATCGAGCCCGCATACGAACCTGTCATTTTGCAAGGGGCAATTTCAGCACAGGAGCAATACAATCCGCAATGGAGGAACCATACTCATCAGCAACAAGAGCCCATTGTCTTGGAAGGAGCTCCTCCAGTTGAGCCAGTCATATTCCAAGGGGCAAATCCCGGAGGCTTGTCAATCACACTACGACAGCTGGGATGAACAGAGAAACCTCCCGCCATATCAAGAGGACCAGTATTCATTCCATGGGAGCCTCCCGCTCCAGGAACGGTCAAGCCAGGACCGCAACCTTATGTGATCTATGAAGACAAGCCTCGATATTACCCCTTCAGCACAGGCAACAATGTAGTTCTCAAGGCAAAAGCTCCGTACGAGGAAGATCTGGTACCCACACCAGCACCGTTGCAAGAACCGGTGGTCCTAGAAGGCAAAGGTGAGGAAAACTATAAAGAGGTCTCATTGCACTATCCAGAATGTGCAGAAGTGGGAAACATGAATCCCAATGAGCGTTGCATCCGAAGAGATAATCAGAACAGAGGAGATCCCAAAGGCGCTCTCTCAGGGCTCGGCAACAAAAATGAAGCCGCATACGATGTGGCGACTCAACTCAAGTTAACCCCTGCTCAAATCTCAGTATGGGAGCTACTCTGCACGTCTTACATACACCGAGAAATGTTTGCCAAAACCTTGAGCGATGCTCACGTCTCCTCCGATACGGCACCTGAAATGATAGCATTGATGGTCGGAAAGCTCCTGGCTCCACGCGCCATCACCTTCACAGATAATGAGTTGCCACCGGAAGGACGCGATCATGGGCGATCCTTCAACATAGCCTTACGATACAAGGACCTCTGTGTCCCACTGGTCCTTATCGATAACGGCTCATGCTTAAATGTCTGCCCGCTCAAGACTGCGGAACGTTTAGGAATCAGTCCCTCTTCATTTCGACCCAGCACCATATGTGTCAGAGCATTCGACAACACCCGCCGATCAGTGGAAGGGGAGGTCGACATAGAGGTACAGATAGGTCCGGAAGTCTCCACCATCACATTCCAAATCCTGGATATATCAGCCTCTTTCAACATGTTGTTCGGATGACCTTGGTTGCACAAGGTGGGGGCTGTGCCATCAACCCTGCATCAACGAGTGAAATACATCTGTGGAAATCAAGTGATCTCCATCCATGCAGAGAAGGAGCTCATCATTCCTTCCAATGCTGCTGCCACTGAACCAGACATCCCTGTCATCGATATCCAGCATTCTGAAGAGGACGTCCCGTTTCATAGTTTCGAATTCGAGACTGTGAACTCTATCGCCAATCCGAAACCGATAAGGGTGGACCGTGTCTTTTCACTAGCAGAACGTCTGAGCCTCAAATACCGAATGAAGAATCATTTCAAGTCCAGAAAGATACCGCTGGTATACAACCAACGCAAATGGGGACTCGGATACAGGACAGTCTTCATGGATAAAAGAAGGAAGAAATTTCGGTGTTCACCCATCCAATTCGTCAAGCCAGGAGAACCTTGTAAAGATCCAGGAGGGAATCGACCGACTGTACTACACAAAGGCCTCCCGATGAGCCTAGCTTGGGCCACGTGGCCCCCCATTCGATGGGACCAGATTCTCGAACCATATAAGCCTCCAGAAGAAGAAGGAAATGATGAAGATGAAGAAGGAAGTCAAATACAGCAGCTTTAGGACCAGGTTACTCTGATACCTGCTCCCAGTCAGGGGCACAACTTGCCCATCTCAGCATCAATCAACCAGGGGCACAACCTGTCCGCTTCAATTCCAGCCAGCCAGGGGCACAACTTGCCCATCTCATCATCAATCAGCAAAGGGCACAGCCCACCCATCTCTGCAAAATCAACATCACCAATCATCAGCCAGGGGCAGAAGCAGCCCATTCATTGGACCAAGAAAGGGAAATGGCCAGCCCTGGATTGGTCTGATGTCCAGGTTCCAAACTCATGTCTAGCCGTAGAACCAGACGAACTGCATTGCGAGGTAAGTGACCCGGGAGGGACTGAGTATGACTCAGATCTCGAACCCGACCAACAAGAAATCATGGTCATTGGGCCAGACTGTGATTCTTCGCCCGAATCATCAACCCCCACCTCTTCAGGGGAGGAAGTGTGGGGTCTTGAATGGTCATCCGTTCCCCTAACTTTTGAATAAGCCAAAGAGTCATCTGAGGGCTCTGGTTTCTAAAAAAAACCTGTTTAAGCAGCGATCGGAACTTTGAAACAAGCTGGGTTCAATCATGGTCTGCAATGCCTGCTTGTTCAAAGTCCCATGAATTTCAAAAATACAAAAAAATCGAAAACTTTCAAAAGCCAAAAACATCTAGCATTTTCGTTTCAGAAAATTCTCAAAAACCAAAAAACGTTTCTTTTCCTGCATTCAATAGTGTGCCAAGTTCGTCTAAAGAGTCACATGAGTTTGAAGTCGAATCATATGACTTTGACATCGAATTAGACTTCAAGCTCATGGGTCTGGACGAAGCTCGGGATGAGGAAGATGATGATCCAGCTCTTGAACTAGAGGATCTCCTCAAAAAGTTCGAATCCAAAGTCAATGTTGTAGCCGATGATTTCGAGATAGTAAACTTGGGGACACCTGAGATCCCTAGGGAAGTACGCATTGGAAAAATGTTGCCACCAGAGATGAAGCAGAGAATGATAGAGTTCCTAGCTCCAAGATTGTCCAACTTCGCGTTCTCATATGAAGACATGCCAGGGCTTGATGAAGAGCTCGTTGTACACCATCTGCCAACCAAGGCAGATATGAAGCCTGTGAAACAGAAACTTTGAAGAATGAAGCCAGAATGGGCACTGAAAGTCCGAGATGAAGTCATCAAATAGTACAATGAGGGATTCTTGGTAGTCTCCAACTACCCTGAATGGCTCGCCAACATCGTACCAATACCAAAGAAGGATGGCAAGGTTCGAATGTGCATCAACTTCCGAGATCTCAACAAAGCCAGTCCTAAAGATGACTTCCCTTTGCCACATATTGACACTCTGGTCGACAACACTACTGGATAGAAGGTCTTCTCATTCATGGACGATTTCTCAGGTTACAATCAGATCAAGATGGCCGTCGAAGATCGCGAGAAGACATCGTTTATCACTCCCTGGGGAACTTTCTGTTACAGGGTAATGCCGTTCGGTCTGAAGAACGCAGGAAGCAACATATCAGCGAACAATGACAGCACTATTCCACGACATGATGAACAAAGAGCTTGAAGTATATGTGGACGATATGATCGTCAAATCTCGCACAATTGAAGGACACTTTGAAGATCTGAAGAAGTTATTCAACAGATTATAAAAGTACAAGCTCCGCCTCAACCCTCAGAAATGTGTCTTCGGTGCAATGGGAGGTAAGCTCCTCGGCTTTATGGTGAGTGAGGATGGCATTAGGGTCGACGAGATCAAAACAAGAGCAATCATCGAGATGCCCCCTCCTAGAACAGAGAAAGAAATCCATGGCTTCCTCGGCAAAATTCAATACATCAGTCGCTTCATCACACAACTCACACCTATTTGTGAGCCCATTTTCAAGCTCCTCCGAAAGAACGTTCCAAAAGAATGGAATGATGATTGCTAAGTCGCCTTCGATCGCATCAAGAAATATCTCATGAATCCTCCAGTCCTAGTGCCACCCACTCCTGGACGACCACTATTGTTATACATCTCGGTAACAGCAGAAGCCATTGGCTGTGTCCTCGGCCAGCACGACGAGACCGGGAAGAAGGAACGAGCAATATATTATTTGAGCCGAAAGTTCACCGATTACGAGACCAGGTATTCCTCGATCGAGAAGACTTGCCTCGCCCTAGTCTGGGCAACTCAGCGACTCCGTCAATACATGATTACATTCCTATTCTCCTACTCACTCACATGGATCCGCTCAAGTACCTGTTCGAGAAACCGATGTTCGCTCGCCTCAAGTGTAAGGCTGCGATGTAGTAATAAATCTCGGTAAGACCGAGGTCGATCCACAGGGAAATAGTGACAGCTCCCAAATCACTCCAGCAACTCAGTTTTTAAAAGAAATCAGATTTAATAGAGTGTTTACTTAAAATAGGAATTTAATGAAAAATCAGAGATATAAAGTACTAAGGCTTTCAAGGATCCACTTGTAGCAATCCTATGTCAATTCAGTCAATCCAAGTAGAAAACACAACTAGAATCGAAGTCCTATCTCTCATCTAGTTGGAGAATAAAGCATTCACACACATCACATTCAAGTTGAACTTCCAAGTTCTAGTTCCATTCAATCAATACAAAACTCAAAACTATAGCCTGCGGAGTAACAGCCATGCCTCTGGACTATGGCCTGCTCAAGGATTACTATAATCCGAATTTAGATAAACAACATGATAATCTCAGAGAATTAAAAGGAATTCATGTCCGGAGCACATAAACTCAGATAAAACATCTCAAACTACCATTATTTGGAACTAAACCATGCAAAAATCCAAACTTGAATGTAAATTACTTGAATTAAACTTAAACCAACATAGAATTAGCTACAAGCTTCACCTCTCAGCCTTAGCTGAGAGCTTTTAGCCGAGCATAGTCATGCTACAACTAAAAACTCTGAAATAAAGCATAAAAATAGAAAAACCCGAATAGGAGAGTTGCAGACGCTCCACAATCGCCTTCGCCCTTCAAACTCACGTTCCCTAGCTTCTCTGATACCCTAGGAAAAACCCCTAGGTGTCTTTTTATAGCAAACAACCTCCTTGCGTCGGATTCTGCGAAAGATTACGCATTGCGCAGCAATTTCCGGAGTCCTGATTTAGAAAGGAATCATGTTACGCAGAGCCGACCGGTCGTGACCGGTCGGACTGATTTTTTAAGCACTCCAGGGAGCACAGCCAACCGGTCATGACCGGTTGGACTGGGCTGTCCATTCAACCAGCAAGTGTGGCCGACCGGTCATGACCGGTCGGACCAAGTTGTCCATCCATCCAGCATATACAGCCGACCGATCAAGACCGGTCGGACTGGCTTTCCAGCTTCCAGTGTGTATGGCCGACCGGTCAAGACCGGTCAGCCTGTTCTCCCTTTTGATCAGCAACTGTGGCTGACCGGTCAAGACCGGTCAGCCCTCTTCACATTGTTTTCTTTCCTTCTTTTCTTCTCTTCTTTTTCTTCTTTCTTTGATTATCTTTCATCCTTCATTCTTTGGTCCATCTTAGGACTTCATGCAATAGCTTCAAATGCATTCTTTTGTCTCGTAATTGAATGAAGTCCGCTCTCATCCCTATAATCACAAAAACATGTGTTAGGTGGGCCTTTAAACCATAAAAATCATGCAAACCATGTAGTGTAATGGGCAATGCAATGTATAAATTGGAGGTTCATCAACCGACACTCACTGGAAGGATAGCTAAATGGCAGCTACTCCTGTTTGAGTTCGACATCACTTATGTCACTTAGAAGGCAATCAAGGGATAAGCCCTCGCCGATCATCTTGCGGCCCTACTCCCTCCTAGATTATCAACCACTCAAGACATTCTTCCCTGATGAAGATCTCTTGCTTATCGAAGGAGATGAAAAGAAGAAGAAAGATGAGTGGACGTTATTCTTCGACGGCGCAGCAAAGGGAGTGGTATTGGAGCGATCCTCTACTCTCCGGATGATGTCCCTATTCCTATCTCAAGGCGCATAGCATTCGAATGCACCAACAACATGGCGGAGTACGAAGCATGCATCGCTGGCTTAAGGGAAGCCATAATCCTGGGCGTCAAGAAGCTACGAGTATTTGAAGACTCACAGCTTATCATCCATCAGACCAATGGCGAATGGAAAACCAAGGATGAGAAGTTGATACCATATCATGTGTATCTTGAAAATCTGATCGAAGAATTCAAAGAAATCACCTTCTCATACATGCCTAGAGCCAAGAATCAGTTTGCAGATGCTCTCGCCACACTCGCATCAATGCTCGAAGTCCCGAAAGGAGCTTCAGAATGAGAGCTCACAGTCGAAATTTAAGATGAACCTGCTTTCTGCCTGCAAATAGAAGAAACCGAAGCTATCCCTGACAAACCCTAGTATGTCGACATCAAGCAATATCTCGAAACCCAGGAATATCCGGAGTCAGCAACAGCAACAGATCGCCGAACCATCCAGTGTTTGGCCGACCAATTCACCATCAGTGGCGAAGTTCTTTACAAGCGATCCTATAATCACATCCTCCTTCGATGCGTCGATGAAACAGAAGCTGCAAAAATCATGAAAGAAATACACGAAGGAATATGTGGCACACACATGAACGGGCACATGATGGCAAAGAAGATTCTAAGACTCGGCTACTATTGGCTCACCATGGAGACAGACTGCTGCCAACACGTCAGAAAATGCTTCAAGTGTCAGGAGCATGCGAATTAAATCCATGCCCCCTCATCAGAATTATACAACCTGACCACCCCCTGGCCCTTCTCCATATGGGGACTCGACATCATCGGTAAGATTAGTCCCAAAGCATCAAACGGTCATGAGTACATACTTGTGGCAGTCGACTACTTCACCAAGTGGGTAGAAGCAGCCTCCTACACCACGATTGCAGCATCCCAGGTGATCAAATTCATGAAGAACAACATCATATGCCGGTATGGAATCCCTAATGCTATCATCACAGATAATGGGACCCCGTTTGTCAACAAGAAGATGGATGGCTTTCTCAGTAAGTTCAAGATTCAACGTTATTGATCAAGCCCCTACCGTCCTCAGATAAATGGTGGGGTAGAAGCCACAAACAAGACAATCGTCAGGATACTCGAGAAGATGGTAGTGACCTATCGAGATTGGTCAGATTTGCTCCTGTATGCACTTTGGGCTTATCGAACGTCTGTACGGTCTGCTACGGGCGTTACTCCTTTCGAGCTTACTTATGGAATGGAAGCAGTTCTACCAGTCGAGGTGGAAATACCGTCACTGCGGGTATTACTAGAAAGTAGAATTGAAGAAGGAGAATGGCAATGGGCCAGATTCAATCAGTTACAGCTAGCAGATGAAAAGCGTATGCGTGCATTAAGTCATTCATAGTGCTATCAGAAAAGGATCGCTCGGGCTTATAACAAGAGAGTCCGAAAAAGAAGCTTCAAGGTAGGCGACATGGTCATGAAGAAGATTTTACCGTCGCACCTTTCGGATCCCAGAGGAAAGTTCAAACTCTCATGGGACGGACCGCTGATCATTAGAGAAGTACTTCCCGGAGGCGCTCTCAGACTCACCAGCATGAGAGAGGTGGATCTTCCTGAGCCAATCAATGCCGACAAAGTGAAGATCTTTCACTGGTAAGTCATTCTGACTTTATCAAGAGTTACTTTAATAGAGCTGAAGTCAAGAGGTCGAAGCTAAAACCTCTGAGAAACCATTTCCGTCCACCAACAAGTGTTTCAAATAAGGGAATTCAACAAAAAAAGAAGAAGAAAAAGAATACAAAAAAAGAAAAGGGGGAATAAAAAAAGAGAAAAAAAAGAATACAAAAGAAAAAAAAGAGAAAAGGAAGAAAATGGGAAGCCAAAGCAAGGCACCTGAAAAAAAAATCAACCCAAGAAGAAACACAGTCATCCATTCATCTCAGAAGGGTATTTAGTTAAGACCAACAGCTCTATTATCGTTACCTAGGATAAGGGCTGAAAAACTGCCATCGGCCAGCAACGACGGATTCCCAACCTCTAGCCGCCGCAGTTATCCAAAGATTCAGAAAAAGAAAAAAAGAAGAAAAAAAATGTGTGCCTAAACAAAGAGGGCGGAGTGAAAACCCGAAATGGCGCTCCGAGTAAAAACAGTGGCATAAAGCGGACTTGGTGAAAACCCGAAAGGGCGCCGAGGGTAAAAACAGCATAGTTGCCAAGGGGCAGGCAAGATCAAACACCCGAGATGTGGTGAAAACCCGAAAGGGCGCCACAGGAAAAAATGAAGGGAAAAGGCCGGCTGTAGTGAAAACTCGAAAGAGCACTGCAGGCAAAAATGGCTCGAATAGAAAAAGAAAAAATTAAAAGTGCAGGTACCCAGAAGTCAGACGATTCAGATCGGTTCAAGCAGTTACAGTTCAAGAACAAGAAGAAGTACAGTCGGGAACAAATAACTCTACAAATTCTGACAATCTTAGGAAGTAACAGTTTCCGTTGCTTACACCTCTAGGGAACCAAAGGATCACACAAGTCAAACCTCGAGACATTAGTCAAAGTATTGGCCGAGCCTCAGTTCTGATTCCTATATCCCGACACAAAATCCAGACACACACTCACAAGGCAACTCATGGAGCAATAGATTTTCAAACAGTTTTCTCTTTTTTCATTAAATACAACATATTTCTTTTACATATATCATGTCATCTTTTTCAAAAAAAAAAAAATATACAAAAAAAATGCATCATCATCAATCATATACTATGCAAAAAGGAATGTGTAGGTGGCCAACACAATCAATCTCTACCCTCCTCCTCAGCCATATCAGGTAAGTCCTCTGACTCATAATGAAGTAGCCTCGCTCTCAACCTGCTCACCTCCATACGCAGGTAATGCACCTCATCGCGCTCAAGGGTACGGATCTCCCCATCAGACAACCTCTGATCGGCAGCCAATCTCCTCGACATCATCTCACAATGATACCGAAGTGCGGAAATCTCAGACAGCAAATGGCCATGAGTGGCCAAAAGGAAACCAGGATCAATGAACGGGCGCTCCTCAAAGGGTTCATATGAACCAGATGAAGAGCCGGCATCTCCAAGGATATCCTGCTCATCCTCATCAGCAGTCTGGTGCCAGCAAGGGATACGTCGATACAAAGACTGCTCAGTAACCCAGAACTGATATGGGGCGGTCGCAATCGAAAAAGCCTGTAGCTCAAAACCAAGCAGATTGGTAGTCAAGTAACTCGTCCAAGATCCATCAACTCGAGTCCTAAAGTCAAAGGTTCTGGATGGAAGTGCTCGACGCTCGATACCCGTGAAAGCAAAAAGAGGAACATCCTGCTCATACCCAAACTGCCACAGGAACCGGATATGGTGGTAAGAAAAGTAAGATTGAAAGCTTACTAGCATCAGAGGAAGGCGGTGCGCATCACAAAGCACTGGAGGAAGTGAAAGCCAAGATGACTCCCAACGAACATTCCAGTCACGAAGTTCAGCGAACATCCTGCGATACAAGGGCTCGCTCATTCTAGTTGTATGCGGAAGAAACTCCATGATGTGTCGCATAAGGTCTGGGCGACGGGTTTCAGGAAATGGTACAGGTATAGTCAGCGAAAGACGCTCCCATAGCCAAACCTGATCGTAAGAAGGAAAAGAAGTTCAGCTAAGAGCAAAGCAATTCCTAACAAAGCAAGAAAAAGAAAGGTGCAGGAAAGATACCTGAAATGCACAGCAGCCGCGAAGGACACGAGTGCGGCCTAGGGCACAGTCAGTCAGCCCATTAAACAGCTCAGCCAGGACAAGAGAAATGATCCCCTGACGTCGGATAGCTCGGCTCATCACCTCAAAAAGCAAAGGAGTCTGGGACCTTCGCCATCCCGAGAATAGCACCTCAGCAATCAAGCAGAACATCAGTGCATTCCGAGCAAGTAGAGACTCTGCCACACTCCGAGGACCCGAAAAAAGATCATACAGTAATTCCAAGGAAAACACTACAGCATCCTGACCGGCAGATGCAGGCCGAACAAGATAGGGGATCCCGAACTAGTTTTGCGGTGTGGCAGTCTTCGACAATGTCTTCGGCGAGAAATACTGAGCATAATCCCAAGGAAGGCCGGTCAAGTGCACAAGCTCCTCCAAAGAGGGTCCCATCTCTATGTCGTTGAACGCAAACAAGTTCAACGAAGGGACCCAGTCAATCAGTGCGGCCCCGAGCATCCTCCAATCAATGTCAACTCTAGCCATATGAATCAAGCTGTCGAAGCCATAAGACTCCAAATCCCAAATCTCATAAGCTGACAAGCTGTCAAGCCAAGCAAGCAGCCGTGGCGAGCAAGAAGGACGAGGAAGCAGCTGACAAGTCCTCACAGGAATCCCCTCCAGAACAAAAGGCCCAGAAATCAATGACAGCTCATCGAGGATCGGAAGATCAACGGGCGAAGGAGAAGGAAAAGCTGGAACCTCTGCAGACTCGACAGCCCCTAACCTGCCCCCAGTAACGGCTACGTCTGATATAGTCGCATCATTGTCTGAAACTATCACAACCTCAGCCGCATGAGAAGACTTGCCCACCTCATGAACAGAGTGCGCAAAAGACAGACGATCAGGAGAAGGACGATACTCTCCATCAAAAGGGCTATCAACAAAGATCACATCGCACATCGTGGCATCCTGACCAATCTGACCGTCAAAGAATGCATCTGAACTATCAAGAAGGGTCCTGGCAACCCCGGTCGAAGAATCGACGGTCAGATCTAGACCTGCCCTCTCTAACAGGAAATCATGAATCCAGTCATCATCCTGGCCAATCAAAGGGATCATCGAGGCATCCACACCATCCATCATCAGGGGACATCATCAATGATCACATCAAGTCCACCCAAACGAGTATGCCGCACATCTCGGCCATCATCAAGAGCATCCAAACCATCAAAGGTATCATCTGAACCATCCATACCGTCCAGACATGAGATCAGCCCATCTATGTCCATCATACTCCCATCACCTCCATCAATCACATCATCCATGTGGCCCACACTCAAGGGATGCATAGCCTCACCTATGTCCCATCTCATCATCCCATCCATACCATCCATTTATCCCATAATGAGGGGCCCATTCAAATCAGAAATTTCAGCATGGCTGCCATTAATGGGGCCATTAAAAGCTCCACCAACCACCATCCCTAGCCCCTCATCAATACCCCCATTCAATGCTCCATCTCTACCATCCATTAAAGAGATTCCACCATCATTAAAGCCTTCACCACCTCCTGAAGTGTGGGACCCACCATGGACAGCCCCCACAGCCCCTAAATCTCCACCGTCCATTGCTTGAGAAAAGACAAACCAAGAAAAAGACAAAAGGAGAAGGGAAGATGAGACAAGGAGAATATTCATGGCTGCGATCGAACCCGGACGTGCAGGGAATGTGGGGACAAAGACAGTGGACTGTGAAGAATGTCCAAGCATAAGCCAGCCCAGGTCGGACAAGAGGCGAGCCTTGGGCGGCCCGCTCTGGGCCGCCCGTACGGACGCGCTCCCTCTCTCTCCGCGGGATTGGCTCCATAGTTGTTGGTAGGTGAGGCTGATAACCTACATCAGCAGATGGCACCCTGAGGGCCGCCCAAGGCTCCAATCCATTCCAGATTTCGATTGAGATTGATCAGGATCGTTTTGAAGGTACCCCACCTATCCAATCACGAAGCACTGCAGCCAGAATGGGTCTGATCAAGTCAAAGAGAGGGAAAGATGATCAAGAGAGGGCCACAAGCAATCTGAGCCATTCGAAGACTAGATTATTATGATCCAAACCATGGAAGAGCTCGCATGGGTCATCAAATAGCAAGACCAAGGGTTTGATCATCAAAAGAAGGGTCAGAATCCAAGATCTGATCATCAAGTGGGCCCACAAGGCCAAATCAAGCGATCTGAGCCGTTCAAGTCATCATCCACACCATGAGAAGCCTTCTTAGCCTCACAAAACATCAAGAAAAGGTGCTCCAAAGTAAAAGCCGAGGTCTCAAGTGGGCCCACAGGGCCGAATCAAGCCATCTGAACCATTCAAGTCATCATCCATGCAATTAAGAAGTCTCCAGTTAAAGCATCCAGACATCATCAAGGAATTTGAGACAAGTCAAAGATTGTATATTCATTCAGAAGATTTTTTTATACAGAAGAAGGTAAAAGCAAAAAGAAGAAGGTCATACATCAAGTAAGCTGAACACAGAAGCAAGCTACAGGTCACCAACATAGTTGTCATCGTCCCTCCTCTCGTCCCGCTCTCGACGATGAAGATCCATCAAAGGAGCTGTCACCGAGCCTCCAGCATATCTGCGACGGCCCCCAGGAACATAGAGCGGAGGAAGCAGAGGCCCCTGGCCATACAACAAGTACCACTCATCATAATCGCGATCCGGGATCATGAAACGAAACCCGGGCTGGCCCACAAGAGCGTCAGCTATCTCATCAGCTGGGATCTGAGCAGCTGAAGGAGGTGCAGAACAAGGGACTCTAGCCACTCCGGTAATCTGTCGAAGCAGCCTCTCACCCAAATACCACTGAAATGATTCAGCGTCAGAAAGCATGATCCGGAGGCATGAAGCATCATAGGTCTCCACACGCTGAGGGGTGTAGTAGAGAGGAAAGTTGGCGTATGGCATCCGAGCAAGCTACAATAAGGGAGATCATCACGATCAATTACAGTACAGCATGAGGGATAAGGAAAGCAAGATACTTACATCTTCAACGGTCAATCCGTCTATGTCAGCACGCCAGTTGTCCCCAAAGACTCTAGAGTTCCGCTGACGATTTTGTTGATGCCAATACATGTGGCGATACAGAGATGGCTCAATGTCATCCCACATCCTCGGCACGAGGTGAGGAAAATGGTCATAAAAGCAAGTCTGGGCAAGGGTACACCTAACGATCAGAGAGAGAAAGAAGGTAAATGTCTACAAGAAAGGTTAAAGGAGAAGTACCTCAACGACAGGCCAGAAACCTGTGTATGACCGGCTATTCTGACTAGTCTTATCCAGACCCTGGAAAATATGAGTCAGGATAGCCCCGTTCTAATTGTAAGGATGATGAAGATCCTCAACCAAACGAAGAAATTTAGGATTGACCCTCTCATTCGCATGGCAGAAGAGGAAGGACCCGAAGGCATAAGTAATCATGGCCCGTGCCTTGTGGAGGGCCTCTAGCTCGGTAGTGAGGGTGACGGTAGCAAAAGTGTTGTAGAACCATCACATCTTTACTTGATGGCCTTGGAATTCATCTTCGGGCGGGACATCACCAACAAGCCGTAGCCAGTCAGTGGAAGTGATGGGAGCAAGAGAGCTGACTTGAGTAACAACGACCCCATGAAATGGAAAGCCAATTTGCATATAAATATCCAAGGGAGTTATTCCTCATTCGCCAAAAGGGAGTTGAAAGGTGTGGGTCTCATCCCGCCACCTCTCGCAAAGAGCCGTGAGCATCATACGGTTGGCACTGTTGTTATGGAAGCGTAAGGTAAGGAGGCCAGCAAAAGTAGTGTTAGCCAGAACTCGTTCAAGCAAAGGCTGTGGATGTTTCACCCAGTTATCCCAGTGATCCCTGGTACCTCGACCCTTGATGGTGGGAAGAGGTTGGTGCTCCATAGCTAAGGAACACATATGGGCCCCTTGGCGGGTAATGAAGGCTGGATCATCCTCATCAATCACCCGGCGTCCTCTTGTACCGTCCGCAATTGAATCCTAGAAGCTTGGTAAGGTAAGTCCCTATCCTTTACTCGTTAAAATCCAAATTATCATCCAGGAAACCCATGGGATTGGACTCATATTCAAATGCAAGATCCAAAGTCCAACTCCATGTGTTACCTAGGTTATGTGTGGGGCCCATTAAAGAAAACAAGGCCCACCTTAAAGAAGGTTGCATGTCATACCTTAGGCAAGAAAAGTCCATCACCCAAGGACACATTTTGGACAACAAATGCACTCAAGTGCCATGAGATCAACAAGGGATGAGAACCCTACTTCACATGAGAAGCTCCTCTTCAAAGTCCATATGTGGCCAAGGATTGGTCCACTTTTTATACCAAGGCCATGATTCTCATTTAAGATGTTTCCACCTTTCTACACATATACATGGACAAGTGGGGAATAGGAAGGAAATGGGCCCCCAAGAGCAACCCAAATGCCTCACCTCAATGGATTGAAAGGAGCACATAGCCCACTTGAAGAACATGAGGACCCATTCTTGGGTTAACCATGGGCACGCCTATGTGCATCACCTTGATGAAAGTTTTGACTATGAGAGCACAACATGGCGGTCTACCCATAAATATATGAGTCACAGAAGCCAAGGGTAAAAAATTGATGCACATAGCCCACATGAAGAATCAAAGTTGAAAATGCCCATGTAAGGACAAGTTTGGGCAACTTATGTGCACCAATTTCTTTACCAAAAATGGGGACCATTTGAGCACAAGAGGGCATGGCTTGATGAGTCACCCAACCATCATGAGAATGGCTAAGGCTAAGAATGATATAGATAGCCCACTTAAAGATCAAAATCCAAAATGCCCCAAGGCATGGGACAAAATTGGGCAACTTATGGGTATCATTCTTTCTCACAAAGAAAAATCACTCATACTTGAGAATGATGGTGGATGACCCACCAAGCACCCCAAAGAGAAGTTTCAGGAGCTATGGTTGCGTGGATAGCTCACTTGAAGAGGAATCATCCATTTGAGATTGATGACATTAAAAGAAACTCTTGGAAACCACTTTCCTACCACAAGAAAAAACCATTTGAACCTAGTGAGATTGTTGAGACAACTCACTCATGGGACTTATAGATGATCAAGTAACTCAAGTCCTCCATCCATCAAAAGAAAAAGCATGAAAAGAAAAAATCCTACATGAACAAAGTGTAGTGGTGCACACATGGTCCAAAGAAATCCAAGTTTCAATGAAGGCCCAAAAGCCCATCCATATGGAAAACTCCAAGGAACCCACCACACTTTGTACAAAAGGATGTAAATCATAATCAAGAGATGGTGGGAGATTTGGGCCACTTGTCCATAAAGGCCCAACTAAGAAATCTAGCCCACTTGAGATCCAAGTGAAGAATGGGCTAGCCACCTTTGTCCATACACATGTGAAGAAAGATGGGGTCACCCAAAGTGAGTCCCATGAGCCCAAAACTTGAGGTGGGCCCTACCATTCCCATCGGCCCTAACCTTGAAAAGAAGATAAAAAAAAGAAAAGCTCTAAGGAAAAATGACAAGGGTAAGAAAGCAAGAGGGAGCCCAAAATGAAGCATTGGGCCCATCAAATACACCAAGGGCCATGACTTCACTTTGAGCCCATTTGATACACATGAAAAGAGGCCCAACTCCCATGAAGAAAGATAGGATATTTTGCCATGCACACTTGATGGACATGGCAAAATTACCCTTTACATACACATGAAGGGAGTGTGAAAGAAGAAAAGAAAGAATGAAATGGAAGCTTGCAATGTCCTTCTCCATGCACCACCTTTAGAAGAGATTGGAAGATCTAGAAAAAGGCCAAAAATACTTGGGCCCACCTTCACTCCTTTTGGAATAGCTACATGGAAAAAGAAAGTGTCATGAGAAGAAACAATGAAGAAGGAAAAAGACAAGAAAGAAAGGGAGTGGTCCATACCTTTACCACTCACCAAAGGAGGACCACCTTACTGTCCCAAAGCTCCACTAAGGCCCGCTACTTGAAGAGAGCAAAGAACCACCAAGAGAGAGAGAAAAGTTGAAGAAAGAGAGAGTATGAGAGAGAGAAAAGAGAGATTGCACGTTGGAGGGGCCAAGGGTGCCCCATGTTATATAAAAAAGGAGAAGGCACCCCTTTACCCAACCCACTGAAAAAACCAGTGGGCAGGGACGGCTTGGGCAGCGCCCAGGGGGCCGTCTTACCCTCCCTCTAGTTGAAACGACTTCTCACCCCCTCTCCTTGGGAAGAACTCCTCCTTGGGAAGGGTGGTTGCAAGTGAATCTTATACCTCCTTGTAAGAATGAGGTGTTGGAAGAGAATGAAGGAAAAAAGTAAGGAATCTCACCAAAATCTCATCTTGTGAGAAATTGGTGAGAAATGGGCTTGATGATGTGAAAAAGTTCCATGGAATTTTCAAGTAAAAGAAAGAAAAAATTGACTTGGTCAAACAGCGATCTCAACCATTCAAAGTCATGACCTGATGATCTGAACCAGTCTGAGAAGAATCCCCGAAATCTCCGCCCTTGATTACTGTTTACTTGTACAGTGTTGTGGTCCGAAGACCTTAAACTACATCGGAATCAATATCCCGAGGGATTTTAATAAAAACCAGCATCGATCCCAGCCGTTCAGGCCAAGATCTGATGACCTGGATCATTTCGAAAAAATCACAAAAAAGAATGTATGTTCAGCTTGTACAAAAATTGGGTCCGAAGACCTTAAATTACGTCGGGATCGACATCCCGAGAGATTTTCAATAAAAACCGACATCGTTCTTGATTGCTCGAGTCAAGATTCGACAACACCGGACACTTTTAAAAAATCACAAATATTATATATATATATATATACATACATTTCCAGCACTCTCTTGTACATATTTTTGGGTCCGAAGACCTTAAACTACGTCGGGATCAAGATCCCGAGGGACTTTTTAAATAAAAATCGGTAGCAGTCTAGATCGTTCGAATCAAGATCCGCTGACACCTGACATTTTTCAAAAATATAAAAAATATTTTTGCCCTGCTTGTACATATTTTGGTCCGAAGACCTTAAACTAAGTCGGGATCGACATCCCGAGAGATTTTTAATAAAAACCGGCGTCGGTCTTGTTTGCTCACATCAAGATCAGATGACTCCGGACATTTTCCAAAAAAAAAAAAAATGTTTGCCCTGTTCTGTACAGTTTTGTGGTCCGAAGACCTTAAACTACGTCGGGAACAAAATCCCAAGAGATTTCCAATAAAAACCAATGTTGATCTTGATTGCTCATATTAGGATTTAACAGCCTGGAACGTTTTCGAAAAATCACAAAAAGAATGTATTTTCAGCATGTACATATTCTTGGTCCGAAGACCTTAAACTACACTGGGATCAATTTCTCGGGGGACCTTTTCCTGCTTTCAACTAAAAACCTGGCATCGGCCTCAACCGCTGGGATCAAGGTTTGATAACCCGGATCATTTTCAAAAATACAAAAAAGATTTCAAGCTTTCCATAAAACCAGCATCAACTTCGATTACCTGAGTTGAAGTCTGGAACTTTTTCAAAAAAAAATAATAAATAAAAAAAATATATAAAAAAAATAAAAAATAAATTTTTTTTTTACCATCAATTTCACAAATTCATCCTCAGTGGTCCGAAGACCTAAAATTACACTGGGATTAACTTCTCAGGGGCTTTCTTTCCTAACCTGCTCCGGACACGGCTGATAGTTGATCGTACGGGTGTCCGGAATCTTTTAAACAGGTAAAGGCTGAGGCGGGCAGAGCCCCGTAATCTTGTTGGTGTTGAACGCACCGTGATAGACAACCTTGATTTGGAAGTTGCTTTTGAATCTAACGGATGTTCCCTGTTCTTAAAACTCATGAAGGGGATTAAGGCTGTTGGGAGGTGGAGAGCACCCTCACGGAATTATGAGCAACGTAAGGCCCCAAACTGGATTGACTAAGGAAAATGTGAGGATGTGGCTCATTTTGTGGCCGAAGGAGTCCGTCAGACGATACGTGGTCTATGTGCATTGCACATGAGGAACATGCAACTTTGTGGGTGTGTTGACTGAAAATCCTCAAAATCTCCTCATCCGAAGATGTAAAACTACGACACTTAACTGTGTGAGACTCGTCTTGCTCGCTGACGTAAAATGGATCGGGTGCCTTACCAGCAGTAGAAGCTGGAAATGGATGAAAATTCCATACCTTTTCCTTGCATTTCAGAAAAATCCAACAAAATACCAAAACATTACAAAATCACCTTTCAAAATCACAAAATATTTCCCTTACTTTCGAACAAAATGTTGTAAAAAATCACAAAAATATTTCTCTTGCTTTCAAAGAAAATATTTCGAAAATCACAAAAATATTTCTTTGTTTTCAATAACCGATCTCTATCCTGACTACTCAGGTAAAGATTCGGCCCACATATTTGCAAAAATCACAAAAATTGTCACTGTCCCCCAACACTACACTTCAGGAGTCTCGAACTCCGCTCACTTCATAGTTTGGGATGACGAATCCGATCGCCCGCAAATTGGAATTTTGACCAAAACTGGCGACCAAGCACCGTCTCAATCACATTTATGTCCAGAAGAACATCTTGAAGTCGGATAACATCCGCGTACATTCTCATTAGCAAAGAAACAGCATCTTGGGACGATGGACTTGATCGACCACGGGTCGGGATCTTGACCAACCCGCTGACCGAACACCCGTATAAAAAAACAAAATTCCCAGGAGAGCACAACCCCGCAAGCAATAAGCTCAAAGTTCTCTGCATCACCAACAAAAGCAAAATCATCAAACGAAAAGAGAATGAGCCAAGCCATGCATCCATCATCACATACGCATCACCATGCATCAGCACCCATCGCATCAATAATCATATTTACCTGCGTTCAAAATAAAAGCCGATTAGCCAAAGACCCCATAGGCATCCCTAGTGGAGGGGCACGCAAACCAAATTTCCATTTCAAAAAGACAAAAAATATCTCTATTTGCAAATAAAAACCCCACGGAGTATCACTCCCCAGAGTGGGTATCTTTTCAAAAATCCAAAAAATATTTTTCCAGTAGAGCATTCTGCCTCCAAAATACCAGGAGATCTTCCATATCTCTAGGTAGGAGCAGACGCAAAAATCAAATAAGATCCGATGTCTCGCGGTTTCCCCGGAGACCATCGGATCCAATGCACTCAAAGTATGGTTGAACTGAAGTCCAGTGTCAGTGCGATCGTACCACATGCCAAGATATGAAAAGATGAAAGCCAAAAGGTTCGGTCGAAGAAACCATTTGAACAAGTGGAAACGATGAATTGTAACCCAAGTATCAAAATCAGCAGATTGGGTGGAAATAGTTCACCCACACATACCTAGGCATGGATGCCTGAAGTACCTTGACTGAGTCCAAGTCGGCGTAGTAGAATCCCGTAAGACTAATGACGCAGGGCATCTAACCACTTTGACAATCAAGCGAAACAAGTACTCTTGGAGTGATCCGGGAAAACATCAAACATCACAATCAGTCACACGGTCAGTATCCTCGTACGACTACGGACGCAGAGGCTTTACTGTACCTTTCCGATGTTAGTACCGATCGAGAATGGAAGGGTTGCAATTGGGTACCCAGGTTGCAGCGCATGCAGGGACAATCGCAACGTTTTCTCTAAACTCCCACGGTATGTGCGAGTTATCAATTTCCAAACAATCAACTGATTCAGATACAAAGGACAACAAAGATTCCAGACCACAATCTAGGAAAGAATGAATTGCAAACCAAGCATCAAAACCAGCAGATCGGGTGGAAAAAATCCACCCGCACATACCTAGGCGTGGATGCCTGAAGTACCTTGACTGAGTCCAAGTTAGCGTAGTAGAATCCCGTAAGACTACATAACGCAGGGCATCTAACCACTTTGACAGTCAAGCGAAATAAGTACTCCTGGAGTGGTCCGAGAAAACATCAAACATCGCAATCAATCACAGGGTCAGTATCCTCGTAAGACTATGGCGGACGCAGAGGCTCTATTGTACCTTTCCAATGTTAGTACCGATCGGGAATGGAAGGGTTGCGATTGGGTACCCAGGTTGCGGCGCATGCAGGGACAATCGCAACGTTTTCTCCAAACTTTCGGTATGTGAGAGTGATCGATTTCCAGACAATCAACTGGCACAGATGCAAAGGCAAGCAAAGATTTCAGACCATGATCCATGAATGACCGGGTCAGAAGTGGGGTGTCAACTGGCTTTGGCATTCGGTGGCACGCAACCTCTGCCAAAGAGGGGCATCTGTAGACACCCCACCTTCGGCTACACTGTTGGTAGAGATAGCTGGATGAGTGGAGGACCATACCCCCAAATCCCATGTCCAAATTTAGCCAAACTCACCCTTGTAAGCCCCAATCCATAGCCCAACTCAAGCCCGAACCCAGTCAACTCGGCCCTAAACATCAGCCTGAAAAACCCCCCCATAAGAAAAGCCGGTCAAAAAATCCTAAAAAAGTCAAACTCACTGAGTCAACCCGCTGAGTCAACCCGCCGAGTCAAATCACCGAGTCGACCCGCTGAGTCAACCCACCGAGTCAACCCACTGAGTCCAAACAGCAGCCCTGAGACATGTCCGTACCACGCGCTGGAATCCGAGGAGCGTCCTTACGGACGGCCCCTTGAGAGCCGTCCAAAAATATTTACGGGTTCTGCCACTCTCCAACGCTATAAATACCCCCCGCCCCTTCTCATTTCAACATCCCTTCAAGACCATCCAGCCCAGAGAGAGCCCGTTTGTTCCTAGCCTTTCTCCACCCCCTTGGCCCACTTCTCCACCAAGGAGAGCCCGAGTGAGGAGAGCCTAGCCCTGGTCCAGCCCAGCCTGACTACTGGTCCAAGTCTCCCAAGCCATCCAAGTCTTGATCCAGCCACTCGAAGCTAACCCTTGCGACACCTTCGTCCATCTAGCTACTCTTCTTCTAGCATCATCTCATTCGCATCTAGCATAAGTGCAACATTTACTTTTCTTCCAACCCCCCTGCTTCACTACAAACACTTTGATTATTCAAACACACGACATGCATCCTGCATAAAGTACCTGTCAGTTCCAGCGTATGCTCTGGGTTTGCCTGTTAGTGGAACCTGCCCATCAGAAACTCTTACTATTCAGACCTGCATTCATATACATATCACTACAAGCACTTTGATCATTCAAACACACAGCATGCATTCCGCATAAAGCACCTGTCAGTTCGAGCGTATGCTCTGGGCTTGCCTGTTAATGGAAACCTGCCCATCAAAAACTCTTACTGTTCAGACCTGCATTCATGCATCATGTCATCTATGAGAATATACGAGGATTGAAACAGACTTTTAAGTATTAGTTCGATTCTGTGAAGTAGAGACCGTACTTCGGTACGGGCAGTGTATGGGGTGCTTAACCTCTTTCCACCCTATAACCGTGATCCCTTACCTCGAATCTTTGGCCGAAGATCAAAAGTAGTCATTTTAGAGGAAGGAATCTTCGGATCCCCTTCTCTAATGTTTCTACGGGGTCTAGTCGACTGTAGATTCGAAGTAACTGGCTAGTGGCGACTCCGATCTTATAGAAACTCATTTAAACACATCCAGCTTAACACGACAACCAAATAAAGCCCTCGAGAACGAGGCAAGCCAGTGGCACAAACGGCGATTCGCACTCACGCACCCTCTTCTTCTTCCGAAAGGAAAGGGAGAACGTCGTGTGGGAGCGCGGAACGGCGAGGGTCCACAGTAGGGCATTGACTGTTCTTGAAGTGTCAGCTTTAACAAATTCTGTGTAATAGCTCAGAACTCTCTCTATATGGTTTATCGTGTTAACCATAGTCCCATTTGCTTAGTCCGGGCCTGAAACCGGGTCATATTACGATAGTACATGTGATGATGATACATCAGTATGATTCTGGGCACTGGCGGCCTCTTTTCAAGAAGTTACTTCGTTCATCTCGTTAGATTAGATTGGACTCTGAAGGCTTGTATTTTGCTCATTGGGTGGCCCGGACGAGTTATTTGACTGCTCATTTTCGTCTGGAACGCTCAAAATACCAAAAATAGGCTCAAACAGGGCTCGAAAACATCATAAAATGAAGATTAAAGGTGCTGAAATGGACGTTTGAAGTGCTGATTTTTGTGATCCACTGGCCTGATTTTTACTGATGCGCTGGGGCCAGCGCGTCCAAAAATGACTGTTAAAAATGTTCTATTTTCCTGATCCGCTGGCCGATTTTTACGATGCGTTGGGGCCAGTGCGTCCAAAAATGACTTTGTTTAAGATGTGTATTTTTTTGATCTGCTGGCCTATTTTTGTGATGCATTGGGGCCAGTGCGTCCAAAAATGACTTGTTTTGAAATATTGATTTATTTGATCCGCTCAGGGTATTTTTCTTATGCGCTGGGGCTAGTGCATCCGAAAATAAATTTGCTTTAAAAATGATTGATTTTCGTGATGCGCTATTATACTTGTGCAATTTGAAGTTATCTCATCGCCGGACCTGATGTGGTCGGAGATGGGATTTTCGGTGAGGGATTCCGTCGATCGGAAGGGGGTTCCGGTGATCAGAAATGGGTTTTCGGCGAGGGATTCCGGCGGCTTCTCGAAATGCCCAAGGGACGCAGCTCTCTTTCTCTCTGGATTCTCTCTAATGAATCGAAAAAGGGGGGGTATTTATACCAAAAAACGCCGAAGTTCGGCCAATAGGAGTCCGCCACGTGTAGCACGTCGAGAAAGTAGGTTGGCGCGTAGAGAAAATCACTCTGCGCGTCTTAAAATGCCTTAGTTTGAATCTGATTTTAGGGCGCGCTGGCTGTCAGTGCGTCCTAAAATTCTTGAAAAATGCCTGATTTATTGGACGCGCTAAGGGTCAGTGTGTCCTGAAATTCCTGATTTTTGGATGTGCTGGACGAATTTCTTGATGCGCTGAGGGTCAGTGGGTCCTGAAATTCACTTTGCAAAACTGTCTGAATTTCTTGATGCGTTGGGTGAATTTCTTGATGCGCTGAGGGTCAGTGCGTCTTGAAATTCAGTTTGTAAAACTGTCTGAATTTCTTGATGCACTGGGTGAATTTCTTGATGCGCTGAGGGCAGTGCGTCCTGAAATTCACTTTTTAAAACTATCTGAATTTCTTGATGCGCTGGGGTGAATTTTCTGATGTGCCGACGTACCTTTTTGTGATTATCTTACAAAAATAATGGTTTGCGAGGCCCGCTTTGCGATGGATGTCGATGCACTGGCTCTATTTCTTCATTATTGAAGTAACCCTCTCAAATTTGGAGAGTTCTGATCATGATGAATGGTGGGGCCCACCACTGGCTCAATTTTCCATTTTTTGGTTAAGTCTGATGTGCGTTGTGATTTTGTTAAATTTGCTGATGCACTGCTCCTAAATCCAGTGATGGGGCAAATTGTACACTTGTGAGCCCTGTTTTGAGGATCCTGACTTTTGGGAGCCCAACAGATGCCCCTCCGATGTGATGGGATGGACATTGGCCGTACATTGCATCGCGTTGGATTTTTAGGTCCTAGTATAAATAGAGAAAGTTGGATTATTCTCATCATTTCACTCATTTTTTAGCGACCAGAGCTCCATGTTAGCGCGTCCATATTTTCTCCAGCGCGTCGATTTATTGTTGCCAGCGCGTCAATTAAATCTCGAGCGCGTCGAGTAATCCAAGGTCAGGCTTTTTATCGACGCGCTACCCTCAGTGCGGCATGAAAATGGAGACTTTGGTTTCTTCAAATATTTGAACGCGCCAGTCTCGCGCGTGGGTTAAAGGACGCGCCAACACCAGCGCATTGCATAAGTCCTAAATTTCTCATTTTATTGACGTGCTAAGGTCAGCGCGTCTTCCCGTGTTTTGAGAGAAACCCATTTTCATGACGCGCTGGTTGTAGCACATAGCAAATTTCTAACTTGAGGAATTGGCTTATTTACTAGACGCGCCAGGGTCAGCGCGTGCCATATTTTGGACTTGGTAAAAATGCCATTTTCGTGATGTGCTGAGCACAGCGCATACTTGCGTGTTTTGTTGGGAAAACACATTTTCTTGACGCGCTGGCCTTAGCGTGCGTTCTCATGGTTCTTACATTTGTTCGATGCGCCAGGTCCTTCATGACGCGCTGGGGCCGGCGCGTACAAAATCCTGGACTTTGGAAATCCAACCCAATTTTGAACGCGCTAAGGCAGGCGTGTGTTTATGTTAAAACTTGCGAAATTGTCCATTTATTGGACGCGCCCGGGCTGGTGCGGGTTGACTTCTAGGGTTATAAAGTTTGCCCAATTTTTGGACTTTTCTCTTAACATGTTTAGTATTTATTAATATGCTCGCACTTTGGTTCAACTGATCATCCCCCAATGATACTGGGTTTGTTATTCCGAAGCGTACGGGGTTTGACACTCCTCTTTCGAATCGATCATGATACTTATAGTTTCGAGGATCTGTTAGACCCCGTACATCTGAAATTCTTTGGTCACGTTAAACCAGACGTAATGCTCCTACTTAACTTAAGTTGTTCGAAGTTTGATCGTACCTGGATGTATCTTTTCTGATTCTCGTACTTGCGCTTTACCTGATGCTTTGATGTGTTCATGCAGATCTTCATGGCTGGTGGTGCTTCCAACGCTGGCCCTTTCGGTCACAAGGTGGCTACACGCAAACGCAAGCGCAACTCACCCAAGGTCGTGTGGCCATCTGACCAGAACCCACAGTGGTTCCATCCACCGGAGAAGTTCAACTTCTATGAGCGCATATTGACGCTGCCGAAGAACGTGCAGCAGAAGATCCTTTGCGACAAGGCCCTACCGACTCCTCCAGATGCAGGCACTCAAGAGGAATGGGATGCATGGTATGCTCCCCTGCAAGGCTTCCGAACCGATGACGTTATTGGGTCCGAAGAAGGTGAGGCAAGCCCAATCGCGCCCATGCAGTTTATCAAGCGTGGCCGCCCGAAGATAGCTGGAAAGAGCGCTAAACAGGTATATATGGAGAATCAAGCCAGATCAAAGTAGGACAGAATAAAAGTGGTCTGGTCATCGGTGAAACTGGCAGTGTCGTCACTCATGATACGGAACCCGTACACAAAGCATTACATCCAATTTTCGAAGAGCTTCCAGCGATACCGTTCTCTTCCAAGCATCGAGCCCTCAGATGTGTGCCGCGCCAACTCCTTTTACAGCGTTGATTTTTGGACGTCCATCCCGGAGACATTTCTCAACTGTGATGTATCTAAGAATGATACACTGCAGTCTGTCCTTGGGGAGAAGGACATGATATTCTTGGAGCCCAACCATGACCCACATCTACTGTTTCCAACCCATTATTACGAGATACTGCGTCAAAGGTTTCGTCATCTGTCCGATGCAGAAATCTGGCCGACCGGAGGGTTCAGGACCCGATGTCATCTGAGTCCTCACCCTGGCTACGAAGCTTGGGTAAATCGGATAATTGAGTAGCATGAAGCCACTTTGAAGCACGTGGGTCTCTTGAGGGCTATCCAGGCGACGTCAAGCTATTTTCACCGGGAGCCATGCGTCTACAAGGGATTTTTGAACCATTGGATTTCTATTACGAACTCCTTTCACCTGCCGTACGGAGAAATGAGCATATCGCTTTAGGACCTGTATCGGATTGCAGGTCTCCCCATTCGCGGCCAAATCTATGATGAATGGACGCCCAGTGACGAGGAGCTATCCAAAAAGAAGAAGGGCGTCGATGAAGGCTTTTATTCTGAGGCCTGTTATGAGTTATTTGCGGAGCTTCCGCAATTTCTGGGCTCTAAGGATAAAGTACCCTTTGAAGATTGGTTGATTTATTTCAGCCATGGTCTAAAGTGAGTTTCTTCACTTGGGTTGTAATTTTTGTATCTTGTTCCACTCTTTTCTTTTATTGATGATTCCTCTTTCTCTTTCAGCCTGGATTACGCATCATATGATGAAGGTCGTAGAGACAAATTGGTCTTAGAGGCCAAGATGAAGGCGAAGTTCCCGCAGCCGAACAAACTATCTCCCACCTGCGAACTCGCCGGATTCTTTGCCTATTGGCTATGCTGCGTGGCCCTTCCAAGCTCCAAGCAGGCGGACAATGTGAGAGTTTCCTGTTTTGCCGTAGCGGCGAGTTTGGCTAATGGCCATTGCTATGCACTGGCCCCGGTAGTGTTGTGTTCCATCTATCGTGCCTTCGGCGGTGTTATCAGCAACAAGGGTTCCGCCTCTTTCAGACTGAATTCCTCCTTCTGCAGGTGGCATTTCTTTTCGGATTGGCTCGGGGTGTATTTTCCCTGGGTCTACGGCATAGAACTCAAAGATTTCATTCGGAGAGGGTCGGTCCCATTGCATGCTTTCCAGAAGTGGAGGATGAATAGCGGGAACTTGGCGACTATCGAGACAAAGATAGCTCGCCATGATGACGTTGACTTCTTCCTTTTTTCAGGTACCAACAGTGAAGACCCGATTCTGCTGGATGATGACAAGAGCCTTAGCTCCTACGAGCATTGTTTTCTGATATTAATCCGCCCAGGCTCACTACCCTTGAGGGAGGGAGCTGAGTTTTGGAGGGAGCCGTACTACCCAAACAGATTTACCAGACAATTTGGTTATGACCAAGGGGTACCAGAGACGCTTGAACCAGTGACGAGAGAATAGCGGGCCTATGGCACGGGACCGATACATTGGAAATGGATATGGCGACAACTCTTGCTCACCAGATCGGGTTGTTCGTTCATCGTTCCAGGCACGGAGTATACTCCCGGTGCTACGTACGGGTGGATGAAGTGGTGGGCTCACCAATATTCCTTAATCCGGAACAATCGTCACGTAGCTGATCCTGTCTTTGTCTCTCCTTTGATTGTCGACCCTGCTCATACTGACGGCTTGGGCTACGTGTCAGAGCCGCTCCATCAATTGGCCACTCCGGGTGTGAAGAAGTTCGTGACCTCTCTGAATGTAATAATAGATCATGAGAAGCTGAGCATACACTTGAAGGGTGGATCGCTTATGGCCAGAGGGTTATACTGCAAGGGAATCCAGATTCCCCACTCGTTGGTCCCATGACAGTAGGGACCCCATCGACTGGTGGTCGAGGAGGTCATGATCAGAGCCCGGTTAGTCGGACAAGTCTATCCAGATGCTCTGTTCCGGGAGATAGCGATTCTGAGCCGTCTCCTGAGCGGTCTGGGCCTCGAGTGAAGACTGCCCCTCGTGTTCCCGTCGTTGATGGAGGAAAGAAGATAAAAGATATGTGGAAGCTGTATAGGGCTGAAAAAGCACGGAGTTGACTCTCCAAGACTGCCGGCAGCATCCCGATCAACGACGTTAGTGGACTGAGGGAGGAAGGGGAGATGAGCTCACAGAAAGACCTAAGTGGGAATCGCCCCACAGGGGAGGGTGAAGATAATGAGCCAATATACGATAGATCTGTTCCCGAAGCAGACACAGAACCCATCCCTATGGACCTTGACAGTGGGGTACAAGCTGAAGATCCTCCCCTTGCCGACCCTGCTAGTACTGTAGCTGTAACCAACCCTAGCCCTACCCCTGAGGTAGGACCTGTTACTATTACGGAAGAGGCAGCACCTCCCGCTCAAGAGACTATGCCCTCTGATGTTGTTAGTGCACCGGAGCCTATTACAGAAGCACCTCCTGCTGTTGAATCAATTCAGGCCACCATTGCCCCTGAGATCATCGTACCTTCTTCTCCTGAATTGCCCGAACCAAAAACGAAGACTGTGACTGAATGTGTCCCAGCATTACCAACACCCATTGCTTCAACTAGTGCACCGGTCGATGAAGTTCCTACTGGTATACTACTTGCCTTATTACTTTGTTTACTCCTTTTCTTTCTTCAGTGTGCTAATGTTTATCATTTCTTTTTCCAGCCACTGCTCCTGCCAGCATCCTGGTTCCTGTAGTCTTGCCTGAGGCATTCCTTTCATCTCTTCGAGGCTTGTTAAGGACCAAGGCGAATCTCCTGAAGAGCTTACTGTCCGACATCGTTGATTCGTTGAAGAATGGGGATGAATGGTCTATCTTAGACGAGGCACTGCAGGCATTAGAGCTCAACACCACATGGCTCGGGATTGACATCTCTTCGATAGTCAGCCACATGTCCCAATTCAAGGACGGGATGGCTCAAGTGAACGAGGCGAGGCACCTCAAGGTTGAACCTTCCGTCGAGGAAAAAGGCGGTCACTTGCGGTCCCTCCTTCCGAAACTTGAGTTGCATGAGGCTAATGTGGCTGCAGTGTAGAAGGATTGGCAGGCTGTTGACACTGAATACCAAGAGGCCACTAGATGTCTCACGGAGATTGAAAATGAGATGGCCCGATTACGAGCTGAACATTCTGTCGTCCATCTCAAACTTTCAAAGTTCGGTGGTCAGAAGGCACGCCTGCAGTCCTCCATCGATCAGCATGAGGCGAAGTGTAATGCCGTGAGGGCACAAGTTACAGAGCTTAAGTAGTCTCTCCAAGATACTCCCGACTCTGCCCAAGTCTTGGCCGAGGCTGAGGCAAGACAGAAGGCGATCGAAGAATCTGTAGTTAACCTATTAGAACAATGTTTGAGAACTTTAGACGGTTAAGCTGTAATGATTTTTATTTGTAATTTGGAACATGTTGTAATGGATTTTGTAACAATATGTATATTATTGTAGTTTCGAATTTATGTTGTGTCTTTAGCCCACATGCCATTTTATTTGAGTTTGCATGCAAAATGATTGGGCCATTTGGAAAGGAATGTCCCCCTGTCAAGACTCAAACCTATACTCATGTGAGCGAAGATGTAACTGAGTCTTGGTTTGGGGTTCATCCCGATTCTTGATGGTCTCGAAAAGGTGTAGGTTGCCATGCTTGACGCGTCCTGAGTCTTATTCTCAACCACCGGATGCCGTTTGGATGGGTAGGGCATCGACTGTTCTTGAAGTGTCAGTCTTTAACAAATTCTGTGTAATAGCTCAGAACTCTCTCTATATGGTTTATCGTGTTAACCATAGTCCCATTTGCTTAGTCCGGACTTGAATCCGGGTCATATTACGATAGTACATGTGATGATGATACATCAGTATGATTCTGGGCACTGGCGGCCTCTTTTCGAGAAGTTACTTCGTTCATCTCGTTAGATTGGATCGGACTCCGAAGGCTTGCATTCTGCTCATTGGATGACCCGGATGAGTTATTTGATTTCTCCTTTGCGTCCAGAGCGCTCGAAGTACCCAAAATAGGCCCAAACGAGGCTCGAAAACATCATAAAATGAAGATTTAAAGGTGCTGAAATGGACGTTTAGAGTGCTGATTTTTGTGATCCACTAGCCTGATTTTACTGATGCGCTGGGGCTAGCGCGTCCAAAAATGACTTTTAAAAATGTTCTATTTTCCTGATCCGCAGGCCGATTTTTACGATGCGCTGGGGCCAGTGCGTCCAAAAATGACTTTGTTTAAGATATGTATTTTTCTGATCCGCTGGCCTATTTTTGTGATGCGCTGGGGCCAGTGCGTCCAAAAATGACTTGTTTTGGAATATTGATTTATTTGATCCGCTTAGGGTATTTTTCTGACGCGCTGGGGCCAGTGCGTCCGAAAATAAATTTGTTTTGAAAATGATTGATTTTCGTGATGCACTACTATACTTGCGCAATTTGAAGTTATCTCATCGCCGGACCTGCTGTGGTCGGAGATGGGAATTCCGGTGAGGGATTCCGTCGATCGGAAGGGGGGTTCCGGTGATCGGAAATGGGTTTCCAACGAGGGATTCCGGCGGCTTCTCAAAATGCCCAAGGGACGCAGCTCTCTTTCTCTCTGGATTCTCTCTAATGAATCGAAAAAGGGGGGGTATTTATACCCAAAAATGCCGAAGTTCGGCCAATAGGAGTCCGCCACGTGTAGCACGTCGAGAAAGTAGGTTGGTGTATTGAGAAAGTAGGTTGGCGCGTTGAAAAAATCACTGGGCGCGTCTTAAAATGCCTTAGTTTGAACGCTGATTTTAAGGCGCACTGGCTGTCAGTGCGTCCTGAAATTCTTAAAAATGCCTGATTTATTGGACGAGTTGAGGCTCAGTGCATCCTGAAATTCCTGATTTTTTGGATGCGCTGGACGAATTTCTTGATGCGCTGAGGGTCAGTGCGTCCTGAAATTCACTTTGCAAAACTGTCTGAATTTCTTGATGCGCTGGGTGAATTTCTTGATGTGCTGAGGGTCAGTGCGTCCTAAAATTCAGTTTGTAAAACTGTCTGAATTTCTTGATGCGCTGGGTGAATTTCTTGATGCGCTGAGGGCAGTGTGTCCTGAAATTCACTTTTTAAAACTATCTGAATTTCTTGATACGCTGGGGTGAATTTTCTGATGTGCCGACGTACCTTTTTGTGATTATCTTACAAAAATAATGGTTTGCGGGGCCCGCTTTGTGATGGATGTCGATGCACTGGTTCTATTTCTTCATTATTGAAGTAACCCTCTCAAATTTGGAGGGTTCTGATCATGATGAATGGTGGGGCCCACCACTGGCTCAATTTTTCATTTTTTGGTTAAGTCTGATGTGTGTTGTGATTTTGTTGAATTTGCTGATGCACTGCTCCTAAATCCAGTGATGGGGCAAATTGTACACTTGTGAGCCCTGTTTTGAGGATCCTGACTTTTGGGACCCCAACAATAAGTATTTTTGGTATTGGCTTGATGATACAACATTCGCAAAAATGGCACTCCATGCAAATCTCCTCTAGGTTTGGGCTTGGAGTTAGGCTTGGGTGATGAGGTGGCAATTCCAAGCCAATAGTTTTGCTTTTGAGGTTTGGGTTAGGAGTTAGGCTTGGAATGCCCAAAGCAAACTTTTCTTTAGGTTTGGAGCTCATGGATGGAAGAGGATGGAGAGAGCATTTGCTTGGCCCAAGGATGGAAGGTAACTAGGTGAGTTAACTCGGTGATGAGTTGGAGTTGACTGGGTCCACATGCTAGACATGGAGAATCTGGACAATCTAGACCGTTCATTAAAGTGGGGGCCACTTGAGTTAGATGATCAAATGAGAAGGTAGCGCCTGCTGGACGGTGATGATGGCTTCCATCTTTTGCGCATGTGAAGGTGGGGACCTAATGGACGGCTGATGGATGCTGGTGCTTGGATGGATGGCTGATGTTCTACACGTCAGATGAAGGTGGGCAGCAGTGATGGATGGCTGGAAATGGATGATGATTGAAGATGGTGAACGTCCACTGCTGCTTGGAATGGACGGCTAATGGCAAATCTGTTAGGTGTCCAATAGCTGGACGGCTGAAGTTTGCTGCACGTGCAAGGGTAGATGGTGAGCACATGTGGGCCCATCTTTGGACGGCTGCTGCTGGAGATTACTGGACGGACTGCTAGACGTTGATTGTGGGGGCCTTGGATGCTAGTGCTGGAATATGGAGAATGGACGGTGGGATGCAGCACTACTGCTGCACGTGTGGGCTGATGATAACTCAACACTCCACACGTGCTGGAGATGAAGAATGTTCAGCTATTGATGGAGCTGGAGATGGTGGGGATGAAGGAAGCTGAAGCTTGGGCGGTGGATGGATCGGGTCCACTACAGTTGGTGGAGTTGCAGACCACTCCAGCTGGACAGATGGTGATGAACTTCTCCTGCTAGACGTGATGATTGTCCACCTGGTGTTGCTGGCTCGTGTGATGGTTATGGATCCCACCTTCTGGACGGTCGAGATGAAATTGCAGCTTGCACATGCTTCACATGCAAACTGATGGATAATGATGTGGGTCCCACTTGGCGCTGGAGATGTACGGACATCTAGGCTGAGCTAGTGCTTGCTGGATTGAATGAACGACTGGAGATGATCTGGGCCAGAGCTGCATGGACGGTGGAGATGAAGTGGATGGTTGCAAATGTGCATCAGCTTGGCACATGTGTTAGACCAACACAGCTAGTGGAGATCAGCTTTCCACCAGATCTAGTATGCTCATCTTTTGCTCATGTGTGGTGGCCCACCTAGAGCAGTTTGATGGCCTCAAACATTTTCTAGTGTGTGATGTAGATGCTCAATTACGGCCACCAAACATGCTTAGCTTGGATCTTCAAATGAGTGACTATGATGAGGTCTTTCTGAGCTATCTTCACTCCATTCCACCTTACAAATGGTCTAGGTTTTGATCTCTATGGCTGGATTTTCCTCAGGGCCGCAAGCATGTTCGATCTTGATTACTTTTGGGTCCTAAAGCGCCTTGATTAGCTCAGATCTTGTCTAACCTCTCTTGAGCACCTGAACATTGAAAATTCACCTAATGAGAGATAATTAACCAGAAAACAATAATAATCCCCTTAACAACCAGGGTTACTTATACAATATTAGGTACTTATCAATATGCCTTGCCCACCGAACAAGTGGAGGTTGATGAAAATACATTGTCATTCACAAAGATAATGAAAAATGGAATGATAGTGAGAGAGTTCAATACATGATAAATGTCAAAGATTTTAATTCGATTTACTGTGCGGTTTCCTCAAAAGAATTTCAGCGCATTCTCACATTTGTAACCTCTAAAGAAGCGTGGGACATACTTGAGGTTACCCATGAGGGAACTAACGCAGTAAGATGCTCGAAGCTTCAACTCTTAACCACCAAATTTGAAAATATACAAATGGAAGAGTCTGAAACTTTTATGGAGTTTTATACACAACTGTTTAATATTTGTAACTCCATATTTGCCTTGGGGGAATGTGTTCCGGAAGGACGTATATATAAAAAAAATACTTAGGTCCCTCCCGGAGAGATTTAACACCAAGGTACTACCTTAGAGGAGTGTAGAGACATAGACAACATGAAAATAGATGAAGGCCCTCTCATGAACTACATTTTAAGGCCCTCTCTAAACAGAAAAGCATCGCTTTAAAGTCCTCTCACAAACATAAGAAAACTAAGAGTAAGTTAGAAGAAGATAGTAATGATGATGAAGTGAGGAAGATAAGATAAATAGAAAATTTAAATGATTCCTTTAATTTGATAGAGTGAGTAGCTGTAACAAGAAGAATAAGAAGGATGAAAAATACAAAGGAAAATCATCTAAACCCAAATTCATCTGATGTTATGGTTGCGGTCATCGCGACCATATTGCCCCGAAATGTCCGAAATGGCCTAAACCGAAAGGTAAAAAGGCAATGACTGCCACTTGGGATGATATGAAGGAGTCCGAATCCAAATCTACTAACTCCACTAGTGATGAGAACCAAAATATAGTGAGAGATCTCATGTCTTCCACCACTACCTCTCTTCCCCCTAATCTAAGAGAGGATCGCGACTACTATCCCTTCTAGGAGAAAGAGTTCCCAACTCCTCACCTCATGCTACATTTTATGAGGGTGTTAAGAAAATTAGCTACCCTTAGACCTTTCAAACTAAACATAGTTGGTAGTTAGAAAGTGTTTCTATAGGAATATCTGAGGATTTCAGCCTCATTTTTTTATGTATGGGCAAATTAGAAGATTCAAGCCTCATTAGCACAAATTTGGTAGTTTAGCCTTGCTTTTATTTTGTATATTTGCTGCTAGACTATCTCTCTGTTTAGATTAGCTAATGTTGCTCAATTACATATTTCATTGTATGTTAATCTTTGCATATGATTGGTCTTGATAAACCATTAGGGGAGGTTGGTTGAATGGGCTATAAACCCTTTGTGCTTTTATTGCAAATGTATATCTTTGACCAATTATGCATGATTAACTATGCTTAGATAGTTACATTTTCTTGTTAATCATGTTCCATAGCATGCTCCATGTTTAAAGTTCATGCGCCCTATACTCTCCTCGTTAGCATATGCTTATAATTATAACTGCGACATACTATCTTCTCTTACCTTAACCTTAATCGATATATCATTGAGGAGAGAATAGTTTGTCAATTGTTGACAAAAAGGGGGAGAAAGATCATGTCCCACAAAAACTAGTTTGTTATGTTTTGTGATGCATGGATTGACAGGTTATGGGGGAGCAAACTAAAGAGGAGCTTCTTAATTAGGCATGTCAAGAGTCCTGTATTTATTTCATTATCAATGTAATCTTTTGTTCATATATTTATTTTGGTAGGTTAGGTTTTTGTAAGTAATTGACAAAGGGGGAGATTGTTAGTGCACTTTTCTGTGGCATACTAGTGCACCTTGTTTGTCAATCACTTAGGTCAATGAGTCTAGCTAGTGTCGGTTGAGCTTAATGAAGACGAAGACCGAAGACTCAAGATGGACCGACTACATCAAGGAAGAAGAAACAGGTAAAAAAAGATGCCTTTGTGTGGCTTAACCTTGACCAAAACCATATCTCAAACATCTAGATGACCTTAACCCTATTAGGCATACTTGTAGTTATCTTAGAATGGCCTTAATTGTCCTAAAAGATCACCCATACTATGGACAAAGAGGTCAGGCAGTGGCGAATTTAGGTCAGCAATTGTTTGGCTAAACTCAAGCTTGTCCGACTGGTCGACTGGTCGGCTGGAGACCCAGTCTAGAAACAGCAATGTAGTGTGTGCAGACACTTGGGCTGATTGATCTTGACTGGTTGACAGGACTGGTCCGATCGATCAGACCGATCCCCCTATAGAGATAGTGAGCACTCTATCCATATTGGTCTATGGCCGACCGATGATCCCTGGCTGACCGGTCACGACCGGTCGGCACTACCCATTTTAATTCCATTGCAAACTCTTTTATAAAGGGACTTAGCTCGAATTGAGGGGTAGAGAGAGGGATTTTGAGAGGATTGAAGCCACCATTGTTGGAGACCATTTGAGACTCATTTCTAACCTATGCAAGACATCTTCTTTGTGCTTTAACATAAAAAGATGACTTTCATCCTCTCTTAATCTCTAGAGTTTGGATCTTCCCTAATAGTCATATCCTTATCTAAATCTCTAAGATGAGATCGTTGTAGGTAAGCAACTCTAGGCAACCCATTCCTATTAGTTGTAGAGTTCTCAGACCCACCCTCCTATCACCTTGGGCATCTCAAAGGCATCACAAGCAAGGTGATTGAATAAGTGTAGCTGAGGCATTGGCGACGCAGCGGCAACACGATCGGGGGAGCAAGAGAAGCTGATTAAAGCACAGGAGAGCGGAGATCAAGCAACCCCACCGGTGCTGAACAAGGGGCTCATCTGACAAGTAAGGTTTTGTCTTTGTTGAGAGTTCATCCACTTAATTGAATGTAGATTTTGTTTGTCAAACTTGAATTAAGGTCGTTTGACGATCCTTTGCTTATTTGTTGAGCCTAAAACTCTAGGTACGTTGGTCATTCCTTGGCTTGTTTTTCAGCCTAAAGACTAGGGGTTGTTTGGCACTCCTTAACTCATTTGTTAGGCCTAAACAAAGTCTCCAATGGGGAGCCTTCGACATGGGAGTGAACGTGCTTCAGGTTGAGAGTTAGCCTTGTCCAAAACTCCGTTTATGGTTGAGAGGTGAACCGGTAAAACCTCCGTATAAAGGTTGAGAGGTGAACCTCATTTAAAACCTCCGATAGTGAATGCCAGTGTACTCAATGGGGTTGAGTACTTGAACCGGGAGTGGAATAGACCCAAAGTCGAACCACTATACATGCTTGTGTTTGTGATTAATTGAGCAGACTGTTATCTTAGCATTGTATGTTTAATTGTTAATTATGTATGCTTGATAGGAATGTATGCTAGGCACTAAATAGGCACATCCACATATAAGATGTATTTTCACTAGTAGTGTGGACTTGAGCTCATTGATCCATTTTCATAAGTCTACATAGGTTGCATAGATTAGGAGCTTGACTTGTTTAATTATTTGATTATCTATGCATGCTTAGGTGTAGACACCCCACCTTCGGCTACATTGTTGGTAGAGATAGCTGGATGAATGGATGAACATACCCCCAAATCTCAAGTCCAAACTCAGCCAAACTCACCCTTATAAGTCCCAATCCATAGCCCAACTCAAGCCTGAACCCAGTCAACCCGCCCCTAAGCATCAACCTGAAAAACCCCCCATAAGAAAAACCAGTCAAAAAATCCTAAAAGATTCAAACTCACTGAGTCAACCCGCTGAGTCAACTCGCTGAGTCAACCCGTTGAGTCAACCCGCTGAGTCAACCCATCGAGTCAAAACACCGAGTCAACCCGCCGAGTCAAATCACCGAGTCGACCCGCTGAGTCAACTCACCGAGTCAACCCACTGAGTCAAAACAGCAGCCCCGAGACATGTCCGTACCACGCGCTGGAACCCGAGGAGCGTCCGTACGGGCGGCCCACAGGGGGCTACCCAAACTTATTTACGAGAACTGCCACTGCCCTCTGCTATAAATACTCCTCTCCCCTTCTCATTTCAACACACGATCCAGCCTAGAGAGAGTCCGTCTGTCCCGAGTCTTTCTCCACCCCCTTAGCCCACCTTTCCACCAAGGAGAGCCTGAGTGAGGAGAGCCTAGCCCTGGTCCAGCCTAGCCTGACCACTGGTCCAAGTCTCCCAAGCCATCCAAGTCTTGATCTAGCCACTCGAAGTCAATCCTTGCGACACTTCCGTCCATCTAGCTACTCTTTTTCTAGCATCATCTCATTTGCATCTAGCATAAGTGCAACATTTACTTTTCTTCCAACCCCCCTGCTTCACTACAAGCACTTTGATTATTCAAGCACACGACATGGATCTCGCATAAAGCACTTGTCAGTTCGAGCGTATGCTCTGGGCTTGCCTGTTAATTGAAACCTGCCCATCAGAAACTCTTACTGTTCAGACTTGCATTCATGTACATGCCACTACAAGCACTTTGAACATTCAAACACACAGCATGCATCTCGCATAAAGCACCTGTCAGTTCGAGCGTATGCTCTGGGCTTGCCTATTAATGGAAACCTGCCCATTAGAAACTCTTACTGTTCAGACCTGCATTCATGCATCATGTCATCTATAAGAATGCACGAGGATTAAAACAGACTTTCAAGTATTAGTTCGATTCTGTGAAGTAGAGACCGTACTTCGGTACGGGCAGTGTGTGGGGTGCTTAAACTCTTCCCACCCTGTAACCGTGATCCCTTACCTCGAATCTCTGGCCGCAGATCAAAAGGAGTCATTTTAGAGGAAGGAATCTTTGGATCCCCTTCTCTAACGTTTCTACGGTGTCTAGCCGACTGTAGATTCGAAGTAACTGGCTAGTGGCAACTCTAGTCTTATATAAACTCATTCAAACACATCCAGCTTAACACGACAACCAAACAAATCCCTCGAGAACGAGGCAAGCCAGTGGTACAAACGGCAATTTGCACTCACGCATCCTCTTCTTTCTTTTTTTCGAAAGGGAAGAACGTTGTATGGGAGTGCGGGACGGCGAGGGTCCACAGAATGGCGACTCCGCTGGGGATGAGCTAGTCTCACTAGTCGTGATCCGACTTGAAAAACAGAATCATTCCTATACTTAAAAGTTATTAGTCCTCCTACAATCTCATCTGCATAGCATTCTAGCCAAAACTAAAAAAAAAAAAAAAAAAAATCCCAAAACCCAAAAAGAGTAGAGTATAGTCCTCACCATTGCGCCTCCTCGGGCTCAACGCGTTCGGAGACAACTTCCTTTCCGTAGCATAATCCGCACTTGGGCTCAGCAAGCCATGTCCGACCACGAAGAAGAAACTCATCTCTTCCCTGCTCTTGAAATGACCGAAGCGCAACCTCCGGCGCAACAGCCAATTGAGAATACGCCAATCATGCAAGAATTGGCACAAGGAATGAGAGTAATGCAAGAAATGCTCTTGCAATTCATGCAAGCACAAGCTACCGCAGCAGTCAACAACCAAGCTGGCCCAGTTCAGCAATCTTAGCAACCATCTCTTCCAGCCTCCAGTTCATCTCAACCACAACAATCAGGGTTGGCGCAGGACTTTCGATACCCTCCTAATGAAGGTCCTCAATCAGGACAACTCTCGACCTCAGGGCATTTCTTCCAGTATCCTCATGCAAATAAGAGCCATTTTCAGTTACATCCCACAATCAGAACTCCCAGTCAATTCCAACAATCTCTCCCTAATGGGAGTTCCAACCAATTTCAATATTCTCCTGTGACTAGGATTTTTTTGCAGTCTCCCATCTCAGCTCTAGTCCAATAAAGTCCCTATAATGGGAGTAATTATCAGGCCCAACCTCCTTCAAGCAGAAATTATAGGAGCATCAATGACACCAATTGTTATGAAAGGGGGCCATCTCAGTCTTGGCAAGGGGCAAGATCTCCTTCATCTGGTCCCTTCGAAATAGAGCAACTTCGAGAACAGATGCGAGAGATGAAGAGAAACTTGCAGAAGCAGCAAGGGGTGGATCTTCCATCCACTAAGTTCAGAGATCTTTGTCCATTTCCTGATGCAATGGTACCTCAAGGCTTTCAGGTACCAAAATTTAAAAGATATGATGGGACAGGGTGTCCTATAGACCACTTGAGATCATTTTGTGGTGAGCTAGATGCTGTGGCAAGCAACGACGGAGCGTTGATCCGTCTGTTTCAAAAGTCTCTAAAAGACGATGCCCTAGACTGGTACACATCATTGGACTGCCATCGCATTAGGACTTGGGAGCAGCTCTCCCAGGCTTTTGTCGACAGGGTCGCATACAATCTTAACATGGCACCCAGGAGAGCGGACCTCGCAGCTCTCAGGCAAAGAAGTGATGAAACATTGTCAGCTTACGTTGAACGGTGGCGGGCCATGGCCGCTAGAATGAAGACTCCCCTCGACGTCGAGGAGCAAATCTCCATGATCGTTCACTCGGTAAATCCAAGTATCTCTGGATACCTTGTCTCACATCCATATGCGAACTTCAGCCAACTCATCTGCGCCGGGGAACAAGTCGAACCCGGAATAAGGGCTGAGATGATCTCCCCTTGGTGGCCTCAGCAGGCATCTCCAGTACAATCGATAGTGGAAGGTGAGCCTACCGAATACGAGAGCGATAATGGTAGTGCTCCCATCTCCAATCCAATGGAAGAGGATGATCTTGTCACCTCTACCGAAGGTGCACTATTCCTCCCTCAGCATGGGCAACCACAACAACAGCAACAGTCAAGATGGAACTCACAGTTCCCTAATCAAGGTTGGCAAGGGGCACCCCTAACCAGTCCAGTTTCAGAACCCCTCATCCTGTAAGGGCCATCTCCAGTCGATCCAGTCTCCGCAATGCAAGGGGCACTTCCTGCCTATCCAGCTTTCATGAGCCAAGAAAAGCCTCCTCTCCAGTTTATCCGTGCCATCGACTTTAGTTCAGAGTTCGAACCTCTCATCCAGCAAGGGGCACCCTCAACTATTTTGATCCCAGAGCCCATCATCATGCAAGGGGAACCTTTAGTCGATTCATTCTTCGCACCCATTTCTAACCATGGGCACAATCATCCCATCTCAGTCAACCAAGGGGACAATTTTCCTAACACAGCATCAGCAAACCAGGGGCACAACTTGCCCGTCTCAGCAATAGTCAGTCAGGGTCACAGCTTGCCCACTCCAGCTTACCAGGGGCAAAGCCTGCCCGTTTCTCCAGCAAACAACCAGGGGCACAACTTGCCCACCGCACCTGTCTATTCGGCTTCCACTTCAGCCATCGTCCTCCAAGAAGAAGACCCTTCCTTGGACAGCATGCCACATACCCTAGCAGAATTGGGGCCCAGCTTTAATTATGTGGCTACTATCGAGGAGGTCGAAGGGAGAATTAATGTACAGGTTCTGATCGGTCCAAAAACATCAATTGTCACTATTCAAGTCTTGAACATCTCAGCTTCATTCCATCTCCTTTCCGATCGAACCTGGTTTCACAGAATCGGTGCCATCTCTTCAAATCTTCATCAAAGGGTCAAGCACAGCTTCAGAGATAGGGCGATCACCATCATTATCGATCCCGGACAATTTTCAATGGTAGAAGCATCCAACCTTCGAGAGCCTACCATCCCAGTCATGGATGTACAACGCTCTAATAGGGAGGTCTCATACCATCACAATGCAAATTACTTCCCTCGCGCATGTCCCATCAGATCGAACTACGTCTTCCTTCCTATTGAGCGTCAAACCTTCTACTATCAGCTCGAATATCAAGACTCGACCCGAATCATGGGAGTTCAAGAGAATGTGGATAGAGAAAGACTACGATATCGGCCTACTCGAATTGAGCACAGAAGTATCAGAAGAAGATGGAGTCATCAAGAAGAAGGGAACCTCTGCATCATCACACCAATCCAGTTTATCAATGCAGGGATTATCTATCCTGATGATGGGCTAGATTCCACCTTCGATGATCAAGCGATCAGATTGAGTTTGATAGAGTTGCTCAAAGAAGACTTAAGCAAGGGGCAGGAATTTCCCCCGATCGATTGGACTGCCGTTCTGGTCCCACCTCGGCTAGATGAACCCGAAGAGTTGCAATACATCGGGGATGAGCCAGGAGAAATCGCATCCGACACTGACTCGGAGCCCAATTTCATATCTACCATGACGTTTGGGCATAACACAGAGGGTTGGCCTACTGATCCCTCTGGCCCTACCTCCTGAGGGGAAGGAGTGCAGGGCAGTGACAGGTTTGTAGTCCCCATGACGGCACAATAAAAGCCGACAGTGCTCGGCTCCCCGAGCCGAATCAGACAACACCTGGTTCATATCGCCGTCTTGCTCGGGTCCTTTATAAAAAAATTTGAAAAAAAAAATCAAAAGATTCAAAAACCCAAAACACCAAATATTTCAATTTTTTTTTTTAAATTTCAGAAAGTCCAAAAAGTTCAAAAAAATCCAGATATTCATAAAATTCCAAAAAACCAGAAAATCTTTGAAAAAAAATTTAGAAATATTTTTTAATAAAGTGTCAAGTCTGTCCGTCAAAGCACTTGAGTATGAAGTTGATTCATGTGATTTCGATCTAGAGTTGGACTTCAAACTCAGGGGTCTGGATAGAGCCAATGATGAGGAAAATGATGAGCTGACTCCCAAACTTAGAGGGTCTTCTCGAAAGTTCGAACCAAAAGCCGATGTCATCTTAAAAAAAATTCAAAATTATAAACCTAGGATCTCCTGAGACCCATAAGGAAGTGTGCATTGAGAATCCTTGCCCCCGAAAAATAAGCAGAGAATGATCGAATTTTTAAAGTCATGACTTCCCAATCTTGCGTCCTATGAAGACTTATCCAAACTCGATCAAAAACTCATCAAGCCTATCAAGAGGATACTGCCAAGACTATGCTTGCATTCCATGCTGGAGTATGTGACCAGACGAATGATCAGAGAAATCTCGCAGCTCAATGAAGATAAGATTGTTGCCAATATGTCAGCAAATACTTCAAGTGTCAGCAGCATGCACATCGAATCCATGCGTGCGCTTCAACCTGACAATGCTCCAGCTATTCCCTATATGAGGTATCTACATCAACGGAAAGATCAACTCGGCATCATCTAACAATTGATTACTTCACAAAAAGGAAGGAGGTAACATTCTGATCTCGTGCAATAATTCTCATGAAGAATGACATCATCAATTGTTAAGGGTTCCCACATGCTATCAACATTGGCAATGGGACGTCCTTCGAAATCGAAGGATGGAGGAGTTCCTCAAGAAGCTTAAAATCAAAAGACAGACCTACGAGTTTGAGTCAAAATCATGTCACCATGAGTGCTGATGAAGAATGAAGCCGAAGAAAGAAAAGTCATATCGGGTTTACGACAAGCACTGCCGCATCTATCAGACTCAAGGGGCAAGCCCCGAGAATCAGAGAAGTTCTTCTGGGAGGCACCGTTCTACTCACCAACCGAGGGGTAAGGATCTTCCAGAGCCAATCAACGCCGACAACGTGAGAATCTCTCACAGGTAAGCCAATCCAACCTTATCAAGAGTTACATTAGTAGAGCTGAAGTCAAGAGGTCAGGGTTTAGACCGCTAAGAATCCCTTCCCGTCCACCAATAAGTGTTCCAAATAAAGGGTTCAAAAGTCAAAGAAAAAAGAAGAGAAAAAGAAAAGAATAGAGCAAAAAAAAAAGGGTTAAAAAAAAGAGGGGCACACCACAAAAAAAAAAGAGAGAGAGAAGAAAAAAAAAGAGAGAGAAAGAAAGAGAAAAAAAATCAACCCAAAAGAAACACATCTATCCATCCATCCACCTCAGAAGGGTCTGTAGCTAAGGTCGACAGCTCTGCCATTGTAACTTAAGATAAGGGCCGAAAGGTTACCATCGGCCGGCAACGACGGATTCCTGACCTTTGGGCGCCACAGTTATCAAAAAAAAAAAAAGAAAAAAAAAAAGAGATGTGTGCCTAATCAAAGAGGGTGGAGTGAAAACCCGGAAGGGCGCTCTGAGTAAAAACAGTAGGCACACAATGGACTTAGTGAAAACCCGAAAGGGCGCTGAGGGTAAAAACAGCATAACTGCCAAGGGGCAGGTAAGATCAAATACCCGGGACGTGGTGAAAACCCGAAAGGGCGCCACGGGCAAAAATGACGGGCAAGCCGAACGCAGCGAAAACCCAAAAGGGCGTTGTGGGTAGTAATGGCTAAGAAATGAAAAAAAAACAGATACATGAGAGATCCAAGCGACATGAAGATTCAATGGAAACAAGGATGGCAGCTATGAGTCGAGAATTCTTTCAAGATCTGCCCAAATTCTAGGGGCAGGATACTATTGCGCACTATCTTAAGGGACCAGGACCCTTGAAGAATAATTAAGAAAATCGAGTATGACATCAGGCTGAGTCAAATATTCTGATTCCTACATCTAAAAGCACAAGTCCAAATCACGCACAGACAGATAAGCACTTGACACAAATTTTTACTTCATGATTTGCATATATTTTCAACAAAAAAAATCATTTTTCCTTATTTGTATATATGCAAAAAAAAAAACTTACAAGGCTTTCAAAATAAACATCCCCCAGCCAACTTATGGAGTGCCTCGTACGAGCGTCTTTCTCCCGGTCATTCCTCTCAGAAGGTAAGTATCTCTCTTCCTACTTTGATGCTTCAATCCTTTTACTAAAGTGTTTTCTCTCCTCACAGGTACCAGAAGTCAATCCAAGATCAGCCCATCAATGTCCATCATGACCCCATCATCACCATCGATCACATCATCCATATGGCCCCCACTTAAAGGACACATAGCCTCACCTATGTCCCATCTCCTCATCTCATCCATACCATCCATTTCTCCCATAATCAAAGACCTATCCAAATCTGAAATTCCAGCCATCCCACCATTAATGGAGTCATTAAAAGCTCCACCAACCACCATCCTTAAACCCCCATCAATGCCCTCATTTAAAGCTTCATCTCTACCATCAATCAAAAGCATCCCACCATCATTAAAGTCTCCACCAATTTCTGAAGTGTGGGACCCACCAACCTCTTCCACAATGGCTCCCAAGCCATCATCAATGGCTGCCCAAGAGAGGACCAAGCAAGAAAAAGACAAAAAGAGAAGGAAAGATGAGACGAATGGAAGATTCATGGCCGGAATCGAACTTGGGCGTACAGAGAATATGAGACATGGACAGTGGGTTGCTGGGAATGTCTGAACCAGAGCACGCACCGATCGCACATGAAGAGAGGTTTGGGCGGCCCCCTGAGAGCCGCCCGTACAAACGGTCTCCTTCTCTCTCCGCGGGATTGGCTCCATAGTCGCTGATAGGTGAGACTGACAGTCCACGTCAGCAGATGGCACCCTGAGGGCCGCCTAAGGCTCCAATCAACTCCAGATTTCGTTTGAGGCTGATCTGAATCATCTGGAGGGTACCCCACCCATCCAATCATGAAGTACTACGGCCAAAATGGGTCTGATCAAGTCAAAGAAAAGAAAAATTGATCAAGAGGGGCCCACAAGCAATCTGAGCCACTCAAAGACTAGATCATCATGATCCAAACCATAGAAAAGCTCCCATGGGTCATCAAATAGCAAGATCAAGGGTTTAATCATCAAAAGGAGGGCCAGAATCCAAGATTCGATCATCAAGTGGGCCCACATGGCTGAAAAGAGCAATCTGAGTCATTCAAGTCATCATCTGCACCATGGAAAGCCTTCTTAACCTCACAAAACATCAAGGATAGGTGCTCCAAAGCAAAGCTGAAGTCTGGAAAGGGCCTACGGGGCCAATTCAAGCAATTCGGACCACTCAAATCACAATCAGCCCCGTCAGAAGCCAAACAAAGCAATGTAAGTATGCCCAACCACAAATTTAGGGTCCGAAGACCTTAAACTACGTCGAGATCGACATCCCGAGAGATTTTCAATAAAAACCGGCATCTGTCTTCATCAAGATCTGATGACTCTGGGCATTTTCTAAAAATAAAAAATAAAAAATGTGATTTTCAACATCGCTTGTACATATTTTTTGGTCCGAATACCTTAAACTACACTGGGATTAATTTCTCGGGGGACCTTTTCCTGCTTTCAACCAAAAACCGGCATCGGCCTCAACCCCTGGGATCAAGGTTTGATAGCCCGGATCATTTTCAAAAATAACCAAAAAAGATTTCAAGCTTTCCATAAAAACCAGCATCAACCCTGATTACTTGAGTTGAAGTCTGGAACTTTTCAAAACACAAAAAATTCACCATCAATTTCACAAATTCATCCTCAGTGGTCCGAAAACCTAAAACTACACTGGGATTAACTTCTCGGGGGCTTTCTTTCCTAACCTGTTCCAAACATGGCTGACAGTTGATCGTACGGGTGTCCGGAATCTTTTAAATAGGTAAAGGCTGAGGCGGGCAGAACCCCGCAATCTTGTTCGTGTTGAACGCACCGTGATAGACAACCTTGATTTGGAAGTCGCTGTTGAATCTGACGGATGTTCCCTGTTCCCAAAACTCATGAAAGGGATTAAGGCTGTTGGGAGGTGGAGCGCACCCTTACGGAATTGTGAGCAACGTAAGGCCCCAAACTGGATTGACTAAGGGAAATGTGAGGATGTGGCTCATTTTGTGGCCGAAGGAGTCCGCCAGACAATACGTGGTCTATGTGCATTACACATGAGGAACAGGCAACTTTGTGGGTGTGTTGACTGAAAACCCTAAAAAATCTCCTCATCCGAAGATGTAAAACTACGGCACTTAACTGTGTGAGATTCGTCTTGCTCGCTGACGTAAAATGGATCGGGTGCCTTACCAGCAGTAGAAGCTGGAAATGGATGAAAATTCCATGCCTTTTCCCTGCATTTCAGAAAAATCCAACGAAATACCAAAACATTACAAAATCACTTTTCAAAATCACAAAATATTTCCCTTACTTTCGAACAAAATGTTGTCAAAAATCACAAAAAATGTTTCCCTTGCTTTCAGGACAAAAATTTTCAAAAACACAAAAAAATATTTCCTGGGTTTTCAATAACCGATCTCTACCTTGACTATTCAGGTAAAGATCCGGACCACATATTTGCAAAAATCACAAAACTTGTCACTATCCCCCAGCACTACACTTCAGGAGTCTTGAACTCCACTCTCTTCACAATTTGGGATGACGGATCGCCCGCAAATTGGAATCTTGACCAAAACTGGCGACCAAGCACCGTCTCAATCGCATTTATGCCCAGAAGAACATCTTGAAGTCGGATAACATCCTCGTACATTCTCATTAGTAAAGAAACAACATCTTGGGACGATGAACCTGATCGACCACGGGTCGGGATCTTGACCAACCCGCTGACCAAACATCCGCATTAAAAAGAAAAACCCCAGGGAAGCACAACCCTAGAAGTAATAAGCTCAAAATTCTTTGCATCTCCAGCAAAAGCAAAATCATCAAACTGAAAGAGAATGAGCCAAGCCATGCATTCATCATGCATCTCCATGCATCAGCATCCATCGCATCAATCATCATGTTTACCTGCTTTCAAAATAAAGTCGGTTAGCCAAAGACCCCATAGGCATCCCTAGTGGAGGCACATGCAGAACAGGTTTCCATTTTAAAAGACAAAAAAAAAATATTTCTATTTGCAAATAAAAACCCCATGGAGTATCACTCCCCAAAGTGGGTATCTTTAAAAAAAAATCCAAAAAAAAAAAAAATTTCCCAGTAGAGCGTTCTGCCTCCAAAACACCTAGAGATCTTCCATATCTTTGGGTAGGAGCCGACGCAAAAATCAAATAAGATCCGATGTCTCGCAGTTTCCCCGGAGATCATCGGATCCAATGCACTCAAAGTACAGTCGAGCTGAACTCCAGTGTCAGTGCGGTCGTACCACATGCTAAGATACAAAAAGAGGAAAGCCAAAAAGGCTCGGTCAAAGAAACCATCTGAAAAGGTGGAAACGATGAATTGTAATCCAAGTATCAAAATCAGCAGATTGGGTGGAAAGAGTTCACCCGCACATACCTAGGCGTGGATGCCTGAAGTACCTTGACTGAGTCCAAGTCGGCGTAGTAGAATCCCGTAAGACTACATGACGCAGGGCATCTAACCACTTTGACAGTCAAGCAAAACAAGTACTCCTGGAGTGATCCGGGAAAACATCAAACATCACACAATCAATCTCAGGGTCAGCAACCTCGTAAGACTACGGATGTAGAGGCTCTACTATGCCTTTCCGATGTTAGTACTGATCGGGAATGGAAGGGTTGCGATTGGGTACCCAGGTTGCAGCGCATGCAGGGACAATCGCAATGTTTTCTCCAAACTCCCGCGGTATGTGCGAGTTATCAATCTCCAGACAATCAACTGACTCAGATACAAACGATAACAAAGATTCCATACCACAATCAAGGAAAGAATGAATTGCAAACCAAGCATCGAAACCAGCAGATCGGGTGGAAAGAGTCCACCCGCACATACCTAGGCGTGGATGCCTGAAGTACCTTGACTGAGTCCAAGTCGGCGTAGTAGAATCCCGTAAGACTACATGACGCAGGGCATCTAACCACTTTGACAGTCAAGTGAAACAAGTACTCCTGGAGTGATCCGGAAAAACATCAAACATACAATCAATCACAGGGTCAGTATCCTCGTAAAACTACGGACGCAGAGGCTCTACTGTACCTTTCCGATGTTAGTACCGATCGGGAATGGAAGGGTTACGATTGGGTACCCAGGTTGCAGCAAACTGCAGGGACAATCGCAACGTTTTCTCCAAACTTCCGCGGTATGTGCGAGTAATCGATTTCTAGGCGATCAACTGGCACAGATGCAAAGGCAAGCAAAGATTTCAGACCATGATCTATGAGTGACCGGATCAGAAGTGGGGTGTCCACTCGCTTTGGCATTCGGTTGCAAGCAACCTTTGCCAAAGAGGGGCATCTGTAGACACCCCACCTTCGGCTACACTGTTGGTAGAGATAGCTGGATGAATGGAGGACCATACCCCCAAATCCCAAGTCCAAACTCAGCCAAACTCACCCTTATAAGCCCCAATGCATAGCCCAACTCAAGCCTGAACCCAATCAACCCACCCCTAAGCATCAGCCTGAAAAACCCCCCATAAGAAAAACCAGTCAAAAAATTCTAAAAAATTCAAACTCACTGAGTCAACCCGCTGAGTCAACCTGCTGAGTTAACCCGTTGAGTCAACCCACTGAGTCAACCCATCGAGTCAAAACACCGAGTCAACATGCCGAGTCAACCCGCCGAGTCAAATCACCGAGTCGACCCACTGAGTCAACCCACTGAGTCAAAACAGCAGCCCCGAGACATGTCCGTACCACGCGCTGGAACCCGAGGAGCGTCCGTTCGGGCGGCCCACAGGGGGCGGCCCAAACTTATTTACGAGAACTGCCACTGCCCTCTGCTATAAATACTCCTCTCCCCTTCTCATTTCAACACACGATCCAGCCCAGAGAGAGTCCATCTGTCCCGAGTCTTTCTCCACCCCCCTAACCCACCTTTCCACCAAGGAGAGCCCGAGTGAGGAGAGCCTAGCCCTGGTCCAGCCTAGCCTAACCACTGGTCCAAGTCTCCCAAGCCATCCAAGTCTTGATCCAGCCACTCGAAGCCAATCCTTGCGACACTTCCGTCCATCTAGCTACTCTTTTTCCAGCATCATCTCATTTGCATCTAGCATAAGTGCAAGATTTACTTTTCTTCCAACCCCCTGCTTCACTACAAGCACTTTGATTATTCAAGCACACGACATGCATCTCGCATAAAGCACCTGTCAGTTCGAGCGTATGCTCTGGGCTTGCCTGTTAATGGAAACCTGCCCATCAGAAACTCTTACTGTTCAGACTTGCATTCATGTACATGCCACTACAAGCACTTTGAACATTTAAACTCACAGCATGCATCTCGCATAAAGCACCTGTCAGTTCGAGCGTATGCTCTGGGCTTGCCTGTTAATGGAAACCTGCCCATCAGAAATTCTTACTGTTCAGACCTGCATTCATGCATCATGTCGTCTATGAGAATGCACGAGGATTAAAACAGACTTTCAAGTATTAGTTCGATTCTGTGAAGTAGAGACCGTACTTTGGTACGGGCAGTGTGTGGGGTGCTTAACCTCTTCCCACCCTATAACCATGATCCCTTACCTCGAATCTCTGGCCGCAGATCAAAAGGAGTCATTTTAAAGAAAGGAATCTTTGAATCCCCTTTTCTAACGTTTCTACGGGGTCTAGCCGACTGTAGATTCGAAGTAACTGGCTAGTGGCGACTCTGGTCTTATATAAACTCATTCAAACACATCCAGCTTAACACGACAACCAAACAAAGCCGTCGAGAATGAGGTAAGCCAGTGGCACAAACGGCGATTCGCACGCACGCACCTCTTCTTCTTCCTTCTTCTGAAAAGAAAAGGGAGGAGATCGTCGTGTGGGAGCGCGGAACGGCGAGGGTCCACATTAGGGTAGGTTGTTTAATTGCTAATTATATGCTAGCCTTGTGATTGGACCCAGTTAGGCTTGGAAGCCGAAGTATTCTTGCTTAGTTTAATTTGATAAAACTATTAAGTTGGGGAAAAGATTGCAAAAGGTCCTAATCCCCCCCCCCCCCCCCCCCCCCCCCCCAATAGGTCTTAACCATAATTCTAGTTAGTCTTTAAGCTTCCACACATACGAAGGTGTTGTGTTAGACTACTGACGTAATTTCATCTTCGCCCTACTAGGTCAGAATATGTATCGAGCTTTTGTACTTCACTTCACTTTGCTTTGCTTTCTTGTTCCTTGCTGATGTGAGATCGTTCTTGCTTTTACAGCTTTTAACAAGTCACGGCCTAGCCTCCCAGACGTCTTTAATGCCAAGTCAAGATCTTGCGATCACAACCTATTGGTGATCAGTAATATAAGAAACTTCTCACCACCGAACTCTTACAATAGTCCGACTTAATCCCAGGCGGTAAGTTCTTGAGTTTGACATCTCACTTGCATTGGTCAGTCTTATGTCTTACTGACGTTCATTTTTTATTGCAACGATGTCTTCAGCTCCAAAGGGGAATAAGAGGCGTTCGGCAGGGGAGGACAAGGAGCCTGCGTGTATTGCTGCCAGTGAGGACCACATGCTATGTGTTCCAATGATCGGACCCATTCAAAATCTATACTAGATGGGCCACCTCATGAAATTTAGGTTGAAAGTCATGAACATCGCAATCTAGAGATGAATTTGAAATAATGAAAATAAATTTGTTAACGTCAAAAGTCAAAGGAGCACCGTGGCATGATGATCATAGAATAGTGACTTTAGTTATAGTGGTACCTGAAATTGGGTGGTTGAAATCATCGACCATCTCAACATGTGGGCCCAAGTGGGTGTTGATGCCCGGATGCGAATTGCATACGAATGCCTTTAGCAGTATCTTCCTACGAGAGGAAGCTAGGTGGACCCACCATGATGTTTGTAAGAAATTCACCAAGTCCACCCCTTTTACCCCATCTTAGGATTGATGCAGGGAGGACGTGGTAAGGTCGATCATTGTCTCCCCTACCAGATAGATACCTTGAATCCTTAAAGTGTTCTTAAATCCACGAGAAGATAAAGGAAATAATTTTCTAGAAAATATGAAATAATTCATTAAACGAATAAATTCATGTCTATAATGCTTTAAATATAAAACCAAACCTTATGATGAAATATTAGACTCCAACTACAACTAAAACACCTAGAAATCCCGGCTTACTATAAATAGTAAACTTACTATTTATAGACGTCTCTCATTCTTACTAGAACTCATGGTTTTTGGCCCAAAATAGAAAGTTTCCAAACGAGCCCAACCACGTGATTCTACACACTTTTTCTAAGCCCTTTTCATGTTGGGCACAACTTTTAAAACCCTACGGATCAAAAGATATGATCAAAACAAAACTTACTATTTAAAATGAAACTAAAACTAGACTAATGACCGAAAATCTGATCGAATCTTGCAAATCTGGCATGGTAAACCAGACATAGTAAGGTTGGTTAGCTTAACTAGCTCGAGCTACACTAAAATCATATACTATACATCCAAAAACTCATCTCGGATTGTGAGATACAACCGTTTTACGGTACTGACAGCCCGAATCACTTCTGTCTTCGATTAGGCTTCCTCTGGTCCATCTAAGCCATGAAATAGTCGACAACCCACTCTACATCAGTCCCCTCCACTTCAAAAGAACTTGACCCCGAGTTCTCGTCCAACTTCGATTCTTGATACTTGTACAAATCTACCATGTTGAAAGACATTGAGATCTCCATGTCATTCGGAAGATCAATAACGTAGGCATTGTCATTGATATTACGAATGATCGGTACCGATCCAATCTTCTTGTGCATTAACTTGTTGTATGTCCCGGTAGAAAATCGCTCTTTACGTAGATGGACCATTACCTGATCACCTACTTCGAACACCTTGGCACGTCAGTGCTTGTTGACCTCTAACTTGTATTTCTCGTTCGAAGCCTGTAGCTTGTTCTGAATGTCTGCATGTATATTCATGATCTAGTTCTCCATATGTTCAGCTACAATACTCATGCTCGAGAACTTGGGCAGGGGAACCAAATCAAGTGTGTGATAAGGCACGCACCCGTAGACAATCTGGAACGGAGATTTCCCTATCAAGCGGTTTACCATGTTATTGAATGTGAATTCCGCTTGAGCCAGGGCCATGTTCCATTGCTTTGGCTTATCACCTGAAATACATCGGATGATATTTCCAATGTGTAGTTCACGACCTCAGTATGCCATCTGTCTGTGGGTAGTAAGCACTGTTGTATTGAAGTCGTGTACTGAACCGATTCCACAAGGCTCGGCTAATGAACTTCGTGTCTTAATCTGAAGTAATTGTCTTATGAATCCCATGTAGTTGTACAACCTTCCTGAAGAGCAGATTCGCAACATATTCTACATCAAAAGTCTTCTTGTAGGGAATGAAGTGTGCCATCTTGGAGAATTGGTCTACCACTACGAACACTGAATCCATGCCACGTTGTGTTCGTGGGAGACCCAGTATAAAATTCATGGATAAATCCTCCAAAGGGGCATCGAGAATAGGTAATTACGTGTAGAGGCCTGTATTTTGAGATTGCACTTTAGAGGTCTGACAAATATGGCACCGTTATACTGCCTTCCCAACATCATGTGCCAATTGCGGCCAGTTGTACCGCTCTTCCACCATCACTCTAGTCTTATCCCGTCCAAGGTGACCACCAAGGCCACCATCATGTACCTCATGAATGATTTTGTCCCGCAATGAACTTTATGAGGTGCAAAGTTGATTCCCTTTGAAGAGGAAATTATCCTAAATCAGAAAGTCAATAGGTGACCTTCTTGGCACCTTGTCCATACGTCTGCAAAGTCCATATCTTCAACATAAAGTTCCTTGAGACAGTTAAATTCGACCACCTCACTGCTCACTGTAATAAGAAGAGATGCACGACGATTAAGTGCATCCGCCATCTTATTCTGTTGTCTTGACTTATGCTTCAGAACAAATGTGAACTCCTGTAAAAAAGAAATCCATCTAGCGTGCATATGGTTCACTTTAGTCTGACTGTTGATGAATTTTAAAGCTTGATGGTCAGTGTGGAGAATGAATTCCCTCTGAATAATATAGTGACGCCAATGGCGTAGTGCCTAGACTACTATGTATAGCTTAGCTCATAGGTTAACCACTTTTGTCATGTGTCATTGAGCTTCTCACTGTAGAAGGTAACTGACCAACCTTCCTGAGAAAGAACTCCCCCAATGCTGACATATGATGCGTCACATTCTACTTCAAATAACTTGTCGAAATTGGAGAGCACCAAGACTAGCGTAGTGGACAATTGATGCTTAATCTTTATAAAACTCTTCTCTGCCTCCTCGATCCACTGAAATAGACCATTCTTCATATAATCAGTGATTGACGCGACAATGGTACTAAAGTTTCGCACGAATCGATGATAGAATGTCGTCAATCCATGAAAACTTCGTACCTCATGAATGTTTGTTAGAGTCGACCAATCCTGAATAGCTCGAAATTTCTCTTCATCCACCTGGATACCCGTGAACAACACAACAAATTTCAAGAATAATAGTTGATCAGTTAAGAAGCTACACTTCTTCAAGTTTAAGTATAACTTGTTACTGGCCAGTACTTGAAGCACATGTCTGAGATGACTCATATGCTTTGTCTCATTCTGACTGTATATCGGGATATCATCAAAGTATACGGCGATGAAACGACTAATGAACGGCTTCAACACTTGATTCATTAAGCGCATGAAGGTGCTCGGTGCATTGGTTAGGCCAAAGGGCATAATTAGCCACTTATACAGCCCTTCATTGGTCTTGAATGTCATTTTTCACTCAATGGTACCCACTCCGTTAGTCCAGTTTCGAGAACACCTTGGAGCCCTCGAGCATATTATTTAATCGCGATATCGAAAATTGATATTTAACTGCTATCTTATTAATTACACGGCTATCGATACACATGTGCCAGGTCCCATCCTTCTTCGGGGTTAGAAGTGTCGGGATGGCACATAAGCTCATGCTCTCTCTGATGAGACCCTTGTGGATCAGTTCCTCCATTTGTCCCTAGAGAATTTCACACTCTTTCAAGCTCATCTGATAGTGTGGTCGATTGGGTAAACTGGCCCCTAGGACAATGTCAATATGATGTTAGATGTATCTCATGAGAGGTAATCTATCAAGAAAATCCTTGTGCTAAATGCTTCTGAATTCGTCCAACAAAGGTTTAAGGCTCGGAGGGATATTGGAGGGTTCCGACTCCTCGCCCTTTACCACTACTACGTATACCTTGCCTGTCTCCTTTGATTCTTTAAAAATTCATGAATGACAAGGAAAGAGTTCCCCACCACTTTAGAAGTTCGGGGTATACCATAGGGGTCAAAACAATCTTGCGACCATCCTCGGTGAACATGTATATGTTTTCTTACCCACAGTGGGTCGCATCTTGATCCAATTGCCATGGCTGCTCAAGTAACATGTGGTAGGCTTCCATATCAACTACATCATAGAGAACCTCATCCTTATAGCTTTTACCAATGCAAAATGAGACAATGCATTGATTAGTTACCTTGGTCTCGTTCACTTTCTTGATCCAACTGATTGAGTAAGGAGTAGGGTATTTCGTCGTGGGCAACCGCAGCTTGTCCACCATAATCTTCGAGACAATATTCTTGCTACTCCCACTTTCTATGATAATATCATAGACTTTGCCCTGCACGGTGCACCTTTTGTAGAAGATGTTGTGCCGCTGTAGGTGCACTTCTTTCCTTGGAGCGTAAAGTGTTTGTATCGCTACTAATGACTCACCATGATCTTTCACCAGCCAATCTGTAACTTTTGTGTTCCCCTCATCGGCCTATTCCAATCCAGCCAATTCAAGGTCATCTTTCGCTACTTCTCCTTCAGTGCCTCCTTCGTTCATAGTTAAGTGGGCTGCAGGGCGTTGAGGACAAGCATTTGACCAATGGCTCGGTTGGCCACAACGAAGACAATGGTCCTGCCAAAACGAAGACAATGGTCCAGCCTCAGCCGACCATAAGGGTTAGGGATCCTGCTAGGACTTGTTGTTGTGGGAATTATATACTGAGGATTTGAGGGACCGCTTCCTGTATCACGATTTACGGTCATAGGAGGTTGAGGATGCCCCCCCCCCCCCCCCCCCATGGGTTCCTTTCCATTAGCCATTTTTATATCCTGAGGGGACCTGTTGTGGAGGTCCGCGTCGCAGGATAGGGTCGTGCAGGGACCTACAATAATTGCGTTTCCGCCCGAGTGGCCAATTGGTTGGCCTCTCTCAACATTCACACCGGATGCATTTGAACCCGATCTTGGATTGCAAGTTGTAACCCACCAATAAACTGTATTACTTGTTGTGCTTCAGATTCCGCCAAGTTGTTCCGTGTAGCCAATTGCTAGTACTCTTCTAGATATTCGGCTACAGATCAATTTTCCTGACGAAAATTTTGATCCTGTTGTAATAGAATCTGCTCGTAGTCATTGGGGAGGAATCAAACCTTAAGGAGCTGTCTCATTCAAGGCCATGTTCGGATGGGCGCCTTGTTATGGCGGGCATGGGAGACATGTAGTTGTTCCCACCATGCTGATGCGTTGGATTTTAGCTTGTATGCAACTAACTTTACCTTCCTGTCGTCCGGCACGTCAATATAGTCAAAGTATCGCTCGACCATCGCTTGACCTCTATCAACCAATCGATGAACTCCTTTATCCGTAGTTGGCTATTAAAGTTGGGAAGATCAGTTTTGCTTTTGTAATCTTGTTCTGCTCGTTCCACACGTTCATTCCCAAGCGCAAGCCGTCGTACCATAATGTCTTCAACTTCATCATCGCTATATTCTGAATCATTTGGTATAGCCCTGTAGTTATCCACTTGAGGTGCTCTACGGAATATAGGGATGTTCCGTACAACGACCACTGGTAGTTGTTGGTCGCCTTGGGCTTGGGGCGAAGTTAACGATGCTGCGATTTGGTTGAGGGTTTCCTGTATACCTTGCAGGAGCAACCAATTCTGCCATCTCACTTCATCGATAGCTGCCGTGATATAATCCCTTAGAGCATTATCCTTAGGATGAAGATCCGACCCTTCGTTAGTCATCATCGTCCCGATGAATAATCCTCGTTCTAATACCACTAACGCAGGGAGGACGTGGTAAGGTCGATCATCTTCTCCCTTACCGACTAAATACCTTGAATCCTCAGGGTGTTCTTGAATCCACGAGAAGATAAAGGAAATAATTTCCTAAAAAATACGAAATAATTTATTGAATAAATAAAATTATGTCTACAATGCTTTAAATAGAAAACCAAACCCTAGGATGAAATATTAAACTCCAACTACAACTAAAATACTTAGAAATCCTGACTTAGTTACTATTTATAGACATCTCTCATTCCTACTAGAGCTTGTGACTTTCGGCCAAAAATAGAAAGTTTCCAAATTGGCCTAACCACATGATTCTACACACTTTTCTAAGCCTTTTTCATGTTGGGCAAACTTCCAAAACCCTACTAAGCAAAAGATATGATCAAAACAAAACTTACTATTTAAAATCAAATTAAAACTAAACTAATGACTAACAATATGATCGAATCTCGTAAATCCGGCATGAGAAACCTAGGATAGCGAGTTGGTTGGCTTAACTAGCTTGAGATACCCCAAAATCATATATTATACATGCAAAAACTCATCCCAAATTGTGAGATATGATCGTTTTATGGTCTTGATGGCCCGGATCACTTTTGTCTTCGATTGGGCTTCCTTTGGTCCATCCAAACTATGAAATAGTCGGCAAACCGCTCTACATGGAGGACATGGGCTTAAAAATGAGGCAGATGCGATACTCAATTGGGCCGCATGAGAGAAAAAGTTATTAAGAGAAATCCCTGCCGTTGAAAGCTCCTTTTATACTTATTTACCATCAGGTCATTCCTAACGGGATGAATTGAAAATACAGAAGCTATAGCCGGATCCTTAATTTCCGTGGCCCTGTGAATGCTTCAACGGTGCACTTTCAATCTTCGCTTTATCGTTTCATGCGACTCACCTGAATTTTGGATCTGCCCCCAGTTTTTAGCACATCCTAATATGATCTGAAAAAATGGATGAACTGGATCAGATTTCTCACAAATATTACGTGGGGCCCACCTAACTTCTTGCTGCAGGAAGCTTCATCTCCGCGTCGGCCAAGTCGTCGCTTGTAGCTAAATTGACTACATTTGGTAGGTGAGCCTGTTACCTTGATACCCTAACAGTGTGGGGCCTACCTTGATATATTTTTTTGGTATATCCATGCCGTTCATCTGTTTTTGCATCTCATTTTAGCAATTTATTCCAAATAATAAGAAAATCCAAATTTCAGGTGGTCCATACCAATAGAAACAGTGATTAATATCCATTAAAAACTTTTTGTGGGCCACAAAAGTTTTGAATCAATCTGGTCTTTCTAATTTACCTTAAACCAGATCTTCTTGACATTATCAACAGGTTGGATTGCAAATAAACATTAAGAAAACGTTAAAATAGGCCCTTTGGAATTTTTAAAGGTGATGCAGTTAATCACCACTATTTCTTGTGGCGTCTTCGACCTTAAATTTGGATATGCATAAATTTTGGTATCCCATTCTAAAATTGTCCGTAGAAACGGCCGGACAGCGAGGATAAATAAAAAAATCATTAAGGTGGCCCCCACGGTACGGTTAACACCCACTTAGCTGTTACCCGAGTAGTAACACCTAATTCGCTCCCATTTTTTGGAATATGACCGGTCACCTGCAGGAAAAGAGTACCTTAACTTATCCTACCGCACACGTCGTGTGGGAAGTAATGACCATCAAAACGATAGGCACCACCAATAAGATCCCCTTTCTATAAAAGTTAGGCCGATGCAATCACTAGGTGGAGTGGTCTGTGCAGGGATGTTGAGTCAGATTGGGGGTTGTCCATTGATTCCAACAGTGCGGCCCACCTGATGAGCAGATTAAAATCGGATTGCAAGTTACTCACTATGCTTTTGTCGTACTGAGTAAACTCTGTTGGGCCCACCGTGAATGTTTGTGGTCTATCATCACCGTCCATCCATTTTGTCCAGCTCATTTTAACGGTTGAGATCAAAATTGAAGCATATTCATAGCTCAAGTGGACTATACTACCGGAAACAGTGTGAATAATGATTTCCACTGTTGAAACTTTCCTAGGGCGCTCACAGTGATGTTTATTTGCCATCCAACCTTTTCATAACATCATACACATATGGATGAATGGAAAATAGAAATATCAGCTTGATCCAAAACCTGTGTGGCCCAAGAATTTTTTCAACAGCAGACATTCAATTCACACGGTTTCCTGTGGTGTGATCCACTTTAACAGTAGACATTCAATTCACATTCAAGAATTTTTGCAACAGTAGACATTCAATTCAACAGTAGATATGCTTTATTTTTGGGCTTAAGCTCTAAAATTATATGATAAAATGAATGGACGGAGTGGATAAAATACATAAATCATGGTGTGCCCCACATAGTTTACTCAGTATGCAGTCCGCTTAGCTTCCTATTTTTGCGCCAGGTGATCTTCATGCAAATATAAATTGCCTCCAGGCAATGATCAACGCCTTCTGGAAAAAGAGTAGTTTAAGGTAGTAATTAATTTTCATAATGTTGGTAGATGATTAATTTAAACGCATCTTTGAAAAAGAGTGGCCAATTTCGGTGGGCCCACCATGGTGTTAATTTTAAATCTACCCCGAACATTAGGTGGGTCACCCTATGTAACACCTAGGGCCCTAAATGCAGGCCCATCCCTGCTTTAGGTGGACCACACGATTGAAAATAGTTGATAAAAAAAGCTTACCCTCTAACTTTATTCCAACTATTTACCTTGGTCTTTCCCTTGGTGTGGCCCAACTGAATCACAGTTCAGCTTGATTTTTAGGCTCTGTGCCTGGCATGGGATTATACATCTAATGGTTAGAGCGGATCACACATACACATCAAGGCCAACCCCTTAAAAAATAAAGATAGAGTATCGACTTAATTTTTTTTTTTTTCAATAAGAAAGTTCAAGTTCAGCTTTCTGGAGTATTGTTTAATGTCCAACCAGCATATCTCATCCTACCTTTCATATAAATATGATATCCAACCCGTCTAATAGGTTAGCCCATCATGAGCGTCACTTTTTTGTAAAACACCATGACAACCATGAGCATATGTACACCTCAGTAGGCCACACACAATTTGGACGATTTTAATGGTAGGACTCTCCATGTTAATTATTTACCATTGTGTAGCCCAATTGAGTGTTGAATTGGCCTAAGTTTTGAGCCCTTGTTCAAGCACAAGGGGGCCCACATGAAAGACGGGGTGGATCTACTCAACATGAACTCTTTCTTTCTATATATATCTGGTAAAACAATGTTGGGTTATCCTTAGGAAGAAGTCATGAGCAAAAAACTAACAAATTACACTTCTAAGGGAAATACATATGCATATTAACTATGGATCGTTGGGCTTTTTTTACTTATTAACAACCCACTATTTTCATAAGTGTTTGGCATGCTTGATCATTGGAAGCATTTACTTACATTAATTGAAGGGAATTTTCTCATTTAATGCATAGCTAGTTGGATGAAAATGCAATGTCCAACTAGTTGTGTGCGAGCATTACTCTCTCTCTCTCTCTCTCTCTCTCTCTCTCTCTCTCTCTCTCTCTCTCTCTATATATATATATATATATATATATATATATATATATATATATATATATATATATATCACTTTTCTATAGCATACTAGTGCACCTTATTTATCAATTATGTAGGTCTTGAATCTAGGTATCGGTTGAGCTTAAAGAAGATGAAGACCGAAGATTCGAGCGGACCTGCTACATTAAGGAAGAAGAAACAGGTAAATGAGATGCCTTGTTGAAGCCTTAAACCAAATCAAAACCCAAACCTCTAAATGACTTAACCCAAATAGGCAGACTTGTAGTCATCTTAGATTGGCCTTAGGTGTCCCAAAAGATCACTTAAAGGATGGCTAAAGGGGTTGCATGAGCTGCTGAAAATCAGACAAACCAAACAACATGACTCATGTGGTTGCCGATCAGTCGCAGCCCCTAGCCGACCAGTCGTCAAAGGCCTAAAATGGGACACAAACAAACTGTTGAACAACTTGTCCCTGGGCATAATTCGACCGGTCGCCCGGCCGGTTGACAGGGGTAAAAAATTGGACAACAACATTTCATCTATCCAGACCCTAATTCAACCGGTCGTGACTCAACGACCGACCAGTTGTGAACTCCCTACAATCGATCGTCGACCGGTCGGCGGAGAGCTGTTGGAAAACATTTTATAGCCATTGGAGCTTTTCTTATATAAAGGCTAAGCTCGATTTTGGGTCATAAGAGAGAGATTTTAGTACATTAGAAGTCACCCTCATTGCTCATACCATTAGACTCTAATCCTAAGCATTCTAAGTCATCTTCCTTGTCGTTAATCACAAGATAGAGCATTCAAAGCTCATGTGAAGATTGACTTACTCTCTCTTGATCTTTAGATGTTTAGGCACCTTGACCATAGGTAAATTCTTCATTTAAACCTCTCTAAAGATCCAATTATGTGGAATTCCTCCAGGCAACCAATTCCTATTAGGTGTAGAGAATTCACACCATCTTCTATCACCTTGGGCATCTTAAAAGCATCACATGTGAGATGATTGATGGATGGAGCTGAGGCATTGGTAACGCAGTGACAACATGATCAGGGGAGCAACATAAGCTGATCGAAGCACGGGAGAGCGGAGGTCAAGCAACCTAAGAAGGCGCTGAACAAGGGGCTCATCCGACAAGTAAGTGTCAAGTTAAGAGTTCAGTTACACTCTTTCCATTTGAGTGGTTAGAGTGTAGAGTTTGTTTGTCAAACCTATCCTAGGTTCGTTTGTTGATCCTTGGCCCGTTTATTGGGCCTAAACAAGTCTCCAATGGGAGCCACCAACACAAATGCATATGTGTAGGTTGGGAGGAACCTGTGAACTTCTGGGATGGGTGGAACCTATCATACACCTAGGTTGAGAGATGAACCTTGAAAATCTCCTTTCAGGTTGAGAGGTGAACCTATGCAAAAACTCCCGTGTAAAGGTTGAGAGGTAAACCTGATTTAAAACTTCTGTTATAGTGAAATCCGGTGTGCTCAATGGATGAGTACATGAGCTGGGAGTGGAGTAGACAAGTAGTCGAACCACTATACATGCTTGTGTTTGAAATTATCATTTGAGTCATTTCTATTCTTGCATTGTTTTTAATTATCAATTATATGAATGTTAGAATGAAATGCATGTTATGCATTGATAGGTAGATTCTCACAAACATCTTGTAGTTTCACTTCTAGACTAGTTGCTTAAGTAGCTATCTCTTTTGTAGTCTTAGATAATTGCACATTGATTAGGAGCTCATCATGTTGCATGTTTATAATCTATATGCTTAGGTTAGTTTGCTTATTTGCTTATTCTTTGTTAGCCTTTGTGATAAACCCACTTAAGCTTGGAAGTTAAGTGTTCTTGTTTAATTAGTTTATAATATATATATATATATATATATATATATATATATATATATATATATATATATATATATATATATATATATATGAATGCTAGAATCTGCATTTTTGGGCGTGAATTGTCGCTTCTGTGTTCTCCTTTTTCAAGGGCTTTCAAGATTAATTGTCAGATATTTAATTGACTAGAGTTCTCATTAGCCAGTTATTTTGAATTTACAGTCGGTTAAACCCTATAAAAATGTTAGAGAAATGAATCCGAAGATACATTCCTTTAAAATTACTCATTGATTTATGGTCATCGATTTGAGGTAAAGGACCACGGTTATAGAGAGGAAAGGTGTTAGGCACCCACTTTGTCCGTACAAATGTATGGTCTCTACTTCACCGAATTTGATTGGTCTTTGAAGGTTGGGATTAGTTCTCATATATTCTCACAGAAGACATGTAATGATATGATAGGTGAACGTGGGTTCGATCAGTAAGAGTTTTTTATGGGCATGATCCGATCAAATCGGCAAGCCGTAGAGCATACGCTTGAAGTGATAGGGTGTTATGATGGATGAATATTAACTGCAACGTAATGGTGGGTCTGATCAGTCAAAGTTTATGATGGGCAGGGTCTAATTAGATCGGCAAGCCACAGAGTATATGCTAAGACTGATCAAGTGCTATAAAAGTGATGGGATGCTAATAAATGTAGTGAGCGGGGGGGGGGGGGGGGGGGGGGGGTTGAAAGAATAAAGAGTGTTGCACTATGATGGATATGAACTAGATGATGCTGATATGTGTTTGGTTAGATGGATGAAAGTGTCACGCAAGTTAGCTCGAGCGGCTTGGATGACTTTAGAGGCTTAGATCGGGGTCAGGTTGGACCGGACCGGGGCTAGACTCTTCTCACTCACTCACAATCTCCTCGGTGGAGGAATTGACTAAGGAAGGGAAATGAGTCACTTCTCGCAGAAGAAGACTTTAAGCTGTTGGATTTATGCATGTTGAGAATGAGAGGGGGAGGAGGTATTTATAGCTGCCCAAGTGGCAGTTACAAACCCAGGGTGTCGCCTGTACTTCCTCCCCCCTCCAGTTTTGGACAGATAGAGCTCCGAACCTGGGAGTTTTTCACTCCAGGTTCAGTGTCCTTCGAGGCTCGGCTCTGCTCTGAGGTTGAGGTTCGAGCTTAGGTTTGGGTATAGGTTCGATTTTGGCTTTGACTAGGTGAGTTGACTGGGTTGAAGGGCTGAGTTGATGGGGTTAATTAACTCATCGAGTTGACCCATTTGGAAATTTTGGCCTGGTTTCTCATAAGGGTGTTCTTTTGCGCCTATGATTCAAGATGAGTTGGCTGGGCTTAAGTTAAGACTTGGGTTATGAACTAGGGTTTGGACATAAGGTTTGGGATATGTACTGGGTGAGTCAATTGAGGTTAGACCTAGGGTTTGGGATACGAATTAGGGGTTGGTTGGGTGAGTTGATTGGGTTTGGACCTAGGGTTTGGGGTATAGACCTTCATCTATCTAGCCATTCAATCATCCTTTTAGCCAGGGGTTGGGTGTCTACAGATACCCCTCTTTAGCAAAGGTTGCCTGTAACCGAATGCCAAAGTGAGTGGACACCCCACCTTTAACTTAGTCATTTATAGATTATGGTTTGGAATCTTTGGTTGCCTTTGTATCCGTGTCAGTTGGTTGCTTGAAAATGGATGACTCGCACATATCATGAGGGTTTAGAGGAAACGTTGCGATTGTCCCTGCATCAACGACAATATGAGTATCCAATCTCAACCCTTCCATTCCGGATAGGTACTAACATTGGAGGGAAACAGTCCAGCAGAGCCTCTGCGCTTTGGGCAGCTTTGTGAGCGTGTTGACTGGTAGTGATAGTGGTACTGGAAGGCCTGTTGCTTTCCCAGATCACCCAAGGAGTATTTGTTTTGCTTTATCGTCAAAGTGATTAGTTGCCCTGCGCTTTTTGTGGCCTTACAGGACATCCACTACGTCGACTTGGACTTGATCAAGTTTCGCAAGTATCTCAGACTAGGTATGTGCAGGTGACCTTTTTCCATACAATCTTCTGGCTTTAACATTTAGGTTACGATTCATCGTTTCTACCTTTCGGATGGTTTCTTTGACCGAGTTTTTGGCTTTTATCTTTTTCATATACATTGGCATTTGGTACGACCGCCTTGACACTGGAGTTCAGGTCGACCATACTCTGAGTGCATTAAGATCCGATGGTCTCCGGGGAAACATGAGAGATCGAATCTTATTTGATTTTGCGCAGGCCCCCATTGAGAAATATGAAAGATTTCTTAGTGCATCCGAAGCCTAACGCCTACCGGGGAAGATATTTTTTATGTTTTTAGAAAAGACCCACTCTGGGGAGTGATACGCTGTGGGGGTTTTTATTGTAAAGACGATTTTTTTAAAAAAAATGAGTTTGGCTTTCACGCACCTCCATTGGCCCTGTGGGGTTGTGGGTTAACCGGCTCTTATTGAAAGCATGTAAAGGATTGATCTGTCTTTTTGCAGTTGATGGCTACGATCAAGATCATCCATGATGGATGGATGGACAAATGCGATGCGATGGGTGTATGGATGGATGCATGAATTTGATGATGGATGTATGGATTTATGGTTTTGATGATGGATGTATGGATTTATGGTTTTGATGATGGATGCATGAATTTGGCTCATTATCTTTAATCAAACGGTCGCAATTAAGATCGCTACTGCTGGGGATGTGTGGAATCTAAGCTTTATTACTTTTAGGGTTTTGTTCCCTTACGGATTTTATTTTTTAAGGCAGAGGTTTGATCAATGGTCTGGTCAAGATCTCGATCCGTGGTCGATAAGGTCCATCGTCCGAAAACGTGGTTGTGTCTCTGCTGGGGATGGATAGGCGAAATGTGACATAGATGGTACTTTATTATGGTGATCCGACCGCCGATCTTGGTCAAGATTTTGATTTGTAAGGGATCGAGTCCGTCATCCCAAGATTTTAATGAGTTAGATGAGGCGCTTTAATGGCGATGGTAAATTTTTAAATTTTAATAATCTGGATTGCTGAATCGTGACCTGAATAGTTGTTATTGACACCGATTTTTATTCAAAATATTTTTTGAATATTTTGAAATAGTCTGGACTGTTGGATTGCGACTTGAACGATTGTAATCGATGCCGATTTTTATTTGAAATATATTTTTAAAATTTTTGAATTGATCTGGACCGTTAGATTGCGACTCAGATGGTTGCGATCGACGTCGATTTTTATTTAAAATTAATTTTTTAAATGATCCGGATTGTCGGATCGCGACTCGGATAGTTGCAACAATGTTGATTTTTATTTGAAGTTTAATTTTTTTTTATTTTTCTGGAAATGCAAGAAAATAGTGTGGGATCTCCATCCATTCTCGGCTTCTACTACTAATAAGGTACCTGATCCATTTTATGTCAGCGAGCAAGATGGTCAGACACAGTTAAGTATTGTAGTTTTACATTTTTGGATAGTTGATTGAGGGTTTACAGTCAACACACCCACAAAGTTGCATGTTTCTCTTATACAATGCACATGGACCACGTATCATCCGACAGACTCCTTTGGTCACAAGATGTGATACATCCTCACATTTTCCTTGATCAATCCAGTTTGGGGCCTTATACTACTCATAATGCCATGAGGGTGTGCTTCACCTCTCAATTTCCTTAATCCTCTTCATGACTTCTAGGAACAGGGAACTTCCGATGGTTTCAACGGTGACTTCCAATCAAGGTCATTTATCATGATGCGTTTAACACTAACAGGATTGTGGGATTTCCACCTGCACTAGACTAGACTGTTAGTAAGTTTCAGACATTCATACGATCAAGTGTCAGCCATGCTTAGAAATGATATATGAAAAGCTCCCGAGAAATTAATCCCAGTGTAGTTTAAGGTCTTCGGAGCAACGAATCGTGACTTGGATGGTTGACGCCGATTTTTATTTGAGAGGCATGCTCACTTTGCTACATTTGGCTTTTGGTGTGCTCTTAATTAAAACAATGATCCTATAGGCTATGGCGTGCCAACTGCCCATCTTTGCACATTGTCTCATACCAGTAGGTGAGATTACTTTGTGGTTGATGGAGCTTTAACACCTGTGAGGAGAGAAAGTACTTTAGCAAGAGGATTGGAGTATTGGAGCAGGAGGAGAGATGCTTACCTTCATGGGATGCATATAGTGTTTTGCTAGAGTATATAAGTCCCAATTAAAAATAATCAAGAGAACAATCAGGGATCTTCTTTTGAGATTCAATGCCATTGAGATGCATCTTGCTCCCACTCACCCCGGTGTGCAAGAGACGAAACGACCCAAGGAGCTCTCAACCAGAGCCAGCCAAATCGAACTAAAAGATTAACCTTCACCACCTCCACTAGCAACAAGGAACGATTGAGATGGTAGGTCATATGACCAGCTAAAATATCCCGAATGACAAAGTCTTAACCCATCCAAGAGCTAATGCTCGGTCTAGACAAGCAACTCGTGAGGGAAGTCAGTTGCCTAACCGTCACTATATGGCCATGTAGCCAAACCTCTAGCCGGTCATAATCTATTCCAAAGGGTCGAGTACCGCAAGGGGCAACCCCAAGTAGTCTTGGTCGTCTATCAAGGTTATTATAAGATTGAGGTGCTCGGAGTGCAATCTTCAGTTGCACCTTCGATTTACTAAGATTATCATAAGATAAAGGTGCTCAGGGGGCAACATTCGATCGTGCCTCCCATTCACAACGACTACTATAAGGTAGAGGCAATTGGGGGCAACCTTTGGTTGCGCCTCTCTCAACGACCATCCCGTGCACGGTACAAGGCCCAAACCCTAACCAATCATTAAGACATCCCAATCGAGAAGATATACAAGGTCCACAAATTTCACTTTGTCAGGATGATGTTATAAGGCTTGTCTAGGAGTACGGAGTTTAGTCAAACGGCGGATGAGTTGCTTGACCGATCTACAGAAAACCTTACCCTAAGTAAGCCGACTAAAATTATGGGTTCCCCAGAGCATCCAAATTCTCTCAGTTCACTCTATTCTTGGGAGACAATGAGACCTCTATAATTGAACACATAGGCCGCTTCACCATGTAATGTGGTGAAGCGTCCCATAGTGGCTTCTTAAAGCTTAAATTATTCAAGAATTCTTTAATAGGGACTACTTTTACATAGTACATAAACCTACCAGCTATTGAGGCTTAAAAAGTGATATACATGCAATCCATCTGTGGATCCATTGCTCGGTGATTCATGTACCTGCTTAACTCATAAATCAGATCTATTCAACTCATTCATGAATTCACCTGTTTAATGTATATTTTACCATTTATATAGCAAAGATAGTTATGCCAATTTTATCTCACTCTAAGTGGTTCTTTTATTTCTTATGATTGATAGGAGTACGAGGTATTTTAACTTATTATCACAAGACTCAACATAAGATCATTTATTGCCAATGTGTCAGTGCCAAGATTTATATATACTCTGAAAAAAGTATAAGAATGGATATTATTAAAGAGTTCATTTTGATTTAGAAGATGACTTAGCAAGTAATGTTTGTTCTAGAAACATGATACATAATTAGAAAACTTATCAAGTTACGATTCCAACGAGCTTAAGATCACCCATTTCGAGTTGTAACAAAGGAGATACGAGCCATTCACTGAAGACTGCATGTTATTGATAGCATTGGGCACTTTGGGCCCACTTTTAGAGAATTAGATGGCGTATAAATGTTATTATTATAGTTCCATTGTTTATAACATCAAAATATCTTTCAACGAGTATAAGATCGCCTCAATCAGAGTTATAACGAAGAGGTTACAACCATTTTCGTAAAGATAACATGTGCTGCGATGCACAAAAGACGATACGACGCATCGGACCAGTCTGAGCTTCTTGCCTATAAATACCCCTTAACCCCTCTCATTTAGGGGGATTTCAGAGAGATTTTTCAGAGGGGAGAGACCTCTCCAGCACATCCACTTCCACTGCACGACTGCGAGCATGCGACAGACTCCAAGTACATGCATTGCACAACTACGACCATACGCCAGACTCTAAGCACATGCACTGTATAACTGTGAGCATATGCCAGACTCCAAGTACTTTCACTGCGCAACTGCGAGCACATCAGCAGTGTTACTGCGAGCGCATCAGCAGTGTTGCAACAAGCATAGCTTCAACGCGACGGCATGCACTCTATATACATGCATTCTCTTGTAAGACATAGACATGCACCCTATATACATGCTACACCCATACACACCCTACACACACACACACCATAAACACACCCTATAGGTACACCTTGTGTGCACATCCTTCACTTACATGCTATATACATACACGCCATGCGCATACACCTGATATACGGACACCATGCTTACGCATCCTAGACTAATATATCATGCATACTATTCTTGCTCAGTATCTAGACATGTGCACATTACTCTACTACATCATTAACTCTGAGGCCTCAAACAGCAATGCTATATCGCCAACCTTTCAGCCTGATTGTGCTAAAGATACACTACTTGTATAATTGTGATCACACAGTCTTGTAACCCCTGAAAACCCTGTAGAATGATAAAAACTTTGTTTACTAGGGACTTTATAGTATAAAAATAGTGAAACAAACACATAAATCATCCCCGAATGCTAAAGATATCACCATCTAAGACTGGTTAATATACTACCCATTAGAGTCGGCATATGTTGGTTGAGCCGTTTGAGTTCATGGTTGTAGTTTGGTCTTCCCGCGGTCTCCGTTTCGATGACAGGAGCATGCCCACTGTCACACCACTCTACTATTGCTTAACGATCTCTCAGTTCAGACTTGAAACAACATAGGACATAAGCATTATGGCCTTTTTTAAAGATGGTGCAGTCAAATCGCTCCCCTAAAATAGTCCCAAGACCACCGGTCAATGTGACCTTTCTAAAAGACACAGTCCCTCATAGGTAAAGTCTTTTGCCCCTTAATATAAGTTTTTCCCAAATACTTCATCTCTTGTAAAATCGTTATTCATATTGGAGCATTGTCGCTTTGTGCCGTGGTTTTTTCCTGCAAAGATTTTCACGTAAAATCTTTGTGTCCTTGGTGGAGTGTTTTGCTTGATGATAGCGATTACTTATTGCTTTGTTTAATTTATCTCTAATACATGTATACGTTTACTTTTGCCTTTTAATCAAGGGTTATCATTCGATGTAATTAAGGGTTTGTGGCAAATCACAGCCTGGAATGTACAATATCTCATAATCTTTGGAATAAAATTTGCCTTGTGATATTTTCTCTTGTTTATGCCTTTATGATTGTTTGTGAATGTCTATGAATGCTCGACTACTCAGAATCCGGAGCAATAATACACTAAAAAACGTCTTGCCCACATTTTTTAGTTCTGATAGACATAACAGTTATGACGAGCTAATGGTTAGTAAATGATGATAGGTGTTAACTGTCGTGCCAACCCCTTTTTACATGCATTTCAGACCTCGGGCTCCACAAAATGACTTCTCAATCAATGTGTGAGCCCATCTTTTCATGATCAACGTCATGTGGGCCCCACATATATGGTCTACTGCAATCCAATTGACATTATAACACCATCCCAACTCCTAAGATGACCCACCTATGCCAAAACATGGTCCGCCATTTTCAGAAAATTAAAAAATCCAAAATGTTTAGACAAAAAAACCAATCCTGATCATGACCATTGGATCAGGATTTGACGGATCGGTCCTTATTTTTAAAAAATCTAAAAAAATATTTTAATAAAAATTGATCCCAACTGTAACCATCAGAACACGAGACAACAAATTTGATCTTATTTTTAAAAAATTTGAAAAAAAATTCAATAAAAACCAATCCTGATGGTGACCGTTAGATCGGGAGACGACAAACGGAATCCATTTTTCATAAAATCTAAAAAAAGAAAAAAAGATGTTTTAAAAAATATAATGTGCATAGTATCTGAGGCACTAGCCAGTCTTTCATACCTCCTAGTGTGTACTGATGCAGAATCAATAATTAGTTTTGGTTTTCTCCTAGTCTTTATTTTTTTTTTAAAACATACATGAAACAAGGGACGACTAGCCTAAACTCTCAATGTCTGTCTGACCGTCTCGGAATGCAAATTAGATATATTTAAGTTAGCATAACCAAACTTCCAACTAGAAAAAAGCCTATTACGTCTAGCACCTGTTTGATTTTCCTGGGAAATGAAAATACCCTGGAAATAACCCATTATCACTTCTTTACCCCGTTTGAAATTCGGTGTAATTCCTACCTCGAAAATCGGTCTAAAAGTAGTTTAAAATTATGGGCCCCACCATGATATATATGATATATCTGCTCCATCCATTAGTTTTAATTGAATATTTTGAGAAATGAGCCAAAAAATGAGGTAGATCCAACATTCAAGTGGCCCACACCATAAGAAACAGTGGCAGTAAGAAGTTTTTAATGATAAGTATTGGATTCCCTTTTTCCTAAGATGTGGTCCACCAAAGCATTGGATTTGACTCATTTTTTGGTCCATGCCCTATGTTTATTTGGCAAAGCAGATGAATGGTGTGGATAAGCTACATACATCATGATAGGCCCCACCTATATTTCACTATTCTCCTCGATTTTAGCAATAGAAAAGTAGGGAGTCAAATCGTACATTGGAAAAAGGGGTAGTAAATATTCAAGAAATAATCATTATACATTTACATTGCATTTACCTGAGAAATGGAAAATCAAACAGGCCCCTAAAATGTCTGCATGAAAAAAATCAGGATTACGAAAGAATAATTTGGACAACTCTAGTCCCAGACCTTATAAGCCTAATGCATGTATAACATGAGAGATCCATAAAACCACAAAATGTGTAGACAACTACCCATTACGAATAACTTGTAGTACAGGCGATCTTAAGGGGTTGTGCAACATCGAGAACTACTTTTCCAAATTCACGAAGGTTATCCTCGTAAGGTTACAAAAAGTGTAAGGGCTCTAACCATCTAAAATCTAGACACCCTTGATGTATGCATGCTAGTCATGGTGCGAGAAGGTTACGATTTGATGCCCTGTAAAGCCATAAAATGCGTAGGGATAAATTGCAATGTTTTCCTCAAACCCTCAGGAGGTGTCTAAGTTATTCTTTAACTATGTAGACCTCTCTTCAATGACACTTCAGTTAGAATAAACCAGATAGTGTATATAGATAACTTAGAAGGTAGGGTGTCCACTCGCTTTGGTATTTGGTCGCTCACAACCAATGCTAAAGAGGAGCATTTGTAGACACCAAACCCAGATTGAGACTTCAAACTTTAACCGTGCTTCGATAAAATCATCCCTGGGTTACTCGACAATCGTCGAAAAGTTAATTGATAAAAAAGGTAAGACCTTTGGCAAATCATGAAAACAATCATCGGACTCGATTAAAAATAATCATCAATTAAAGAAACTAGAATTAGGGCTAATAATTCATCCCCTAAAAAAGCCACGACAAAACATCTCTCCCATAAAACTAAGCTTTGACATCTTAAAGGAATGTCAAAAGACCAAACAACTAGCAAAACAGGTATAGACATCCTCTGAAGAATCCCCACGGTCTCGATCGAGCAATCACACACACCAAGATTTAGCAAGAAAACTAGCCCCTAAAAGGATTAGACCCCCTATCCACCCCAACATTGTAAAAAGCACATAAGGGGGAAACATAGACTTTTGGCCTGTCCCATAATAACGACTACCTGACATGCATTTTACCTAACGAAGATCTTGTCTCGGCCTCCCAAATGCCAAAATCTCAAAGTAGGGACATATGCCACATTGTTGGTCCACCATAAGCCAATAGTCTTGATCTATAAATGCAACTCATTAGCTTCTGTTCTGGGAGGAACAGGTTGTCTGGGGGGGAGGGCATTTAACTGACGTTGAGGTCTTTCTCGACTCAGAAACCACACCGTTACTATCTACTAAAGAAGCCAGTAAATTCAAGAGTAGGGTTGGAATCAAAGATATTTGATCATCGCCTTTGCACTAAAAAGGGTGTCTGATCTTCCATTTTATTTCTCACATCCCAATCCCATTCGGATCGCATTCTGCTCTATACATTCCTACTATATCTTTATCATCAACTTGCATGTTTATCTTTCTTTTACATCTCCTTTACTTTATTGCATTTGCCTTCCTAGGGTCTTAAACTCCATGGAGGCTAAGTTTGTATTTTGGTTTGCTTACTATATTTCTATTTCACTTTGTTAACTTTACCTACCTTGAGTCATTTGACTATGCTAAGTCAGGCTAAGGTTCTTGATTTTGCCCACCTAAAATCTCACAGTTTATGTAAAGTATGGTCAGATATATGATGTTAAAATATTACTAAATCTCCCTAAAAGTTGAAAATCTCGTGGAGTAGAAATTGCACATCATACGGACAGGAGAGGGCACCTAACTTATTTTTCTTCTGTCACTGAGATCCTTATTTAGCACCTAGGGTCGTAAACTAATTGTTGGAGTCAGTTAAAATTGAAAAAAAATTATAATTCCTTGACCCTTAAGCGATTCTATGGTTTCTAATCGACTGTACACTTAAAGCTTTTTGGCTATTGGCGACTCTCAAAACTCAAAGTATATCCCTACATCTAAAATGTACCCTTGAGATATTACACAACTAAGAAAACAAAAGTGTAGACACCCCACCTTCGGCTATAAAGCTGGTAGAGATAACTGAATGGATAGAGGTCCATACCCCCAAACTCTATACCCAAACTCAGTCAAACTCACCCTTGCAAGCCTCAATCCATAACCCAACTCAAGCCTAAACCCAATCAACTCACCTCTAAACATCAGCCCGAAAAATCATCCATAGAAAAAATCAGTACAAAATTCCTAAAAAAGTCAAACTTAGTAAGTCAACCCGTTGAGTCAAATCATCGAGTCAACTCACAAGGTCAGCCCAGTCCTTGCACCCAGTCGACTCACCTTGTCATACCCATCTTTCAAACCCATTTGACTCACCTAGTTTCGAGCCGCAGCTTCGGAGTAACTCCGAACCTCGAACTTGAGGCTTTCTTGCTACAGGTTCAGAGTCTGTATGCTCTGAAGCTGGAGCAAAGTGGCCGTACTGGTGGCCGCCCATCCCTATTTACAAGAGCTGCCACTTCTCGCAGCTATAAATACCCCATTCTCCTTTTATTTGCAACATCCACTTCCCCTCTCTTCAGCCCGAGAGCCCTGAGTCCATCTCTACCCCTTTTAGCCCGTTTCTCCACCAAGGAGAGTTCGAGTACGAAGAGTCTAGCCCTGGTCCAGCCTAGTTTGACCTTGGTTCAAGCCTTTCAAGATATCTAAGTCTCGATCTTAGCTGCTTGAATCTAATCCTTACAATACCTTCGTCCATCCATTTACTCCTATATCAGCATCATCCCATTCACATCTAGCATAAGTGTAACATTTATTATTCTTCTAACCCCCTTGCTCTACAAGAACTTAATCAGGTCTTAGGGTCTGCTGTGAGGTTTGCCGGCTCGCCCGGAACTTACTTATCAGAAACTCTAACCGGTTAAACACACATCATGCATATCGCATAAAGCACCTGTCAGTTCGAGCGTATGCTCTGGGCTTGCCTATCTAATTAGAGCCTACCCATCAGAAACTCTTATTGGTCAGACTCATATTCATGCATTATATCATCTATGAGAATGTACGAGGATTGATTCAGACTTTCAAGTATTAATTCGATTCTGTGAAGTAAAGACCGTACTTTGGTACGGGCAGAGTGGGTGCCTAACACCTTCTCACCCTGTAACCACGATCCCTTACCTCGAATCTCTGACCGCAGATAAAAAATAGTCATTTTAGAGGAAGGGTTCTTTGGATTCCCTTCTCTAATGTTTCTACGGAGTCTAGCTGACTGTAGATTCGAAGTAACTGGCTAGTGGTGACTTTGGTCTTATATAAACTCATCCAAACATATCCAGTGAAATCTAACAATAACAAGACAACAAAAAGCCCTCGAGAAAGAGGCGAGCCAGTGGCAACAACGATTCGCGCACCTTCGAAAGAGGGGGAAGTGTGGAAAGGCAAGCGTCCACAAAAAGTAAGTCCGACATAAGCATAAAACACCTTACTTAAGAGCGGCAGATGCACAAACACCCATCAAGAAGGTGCAGCCAAAGTTCACAGATCACATTTAGATTTTCTATATGATGGTGCTGCCACTTGTTGGCTACCTAGCCATCTAATGTGATGATGCCAAATCAGGTGTAAACAGATAATACCCTATCATTGTACCATATGATAATGGTCAAGGTCACCACAATTATTCAGTGAGCCACACATTTCCATTGAGTTTGAGTAAGTGGGCTTTTATTTATTTATTATTCTACTGTCCATTCTCTCGTGAGAGAAACATTAATACTTTAACATTGAGTGATACATAATAGGCCCTTGGATTAATTTGGATCTCAGTTAAAAATTTGGTACGTGAGGCATATGTCATACACTTTAAAACACTAAATTAAAGGTACTAGTTCAGATCTATAATAAACTAAATATTAAGCTTATTTGATTTTCATTCTTTAAAATTGGTGGACATTTATCAGACCCTTGAAAGTAAAAAATATCAAATGGTCCTATTCCAACTTGCAAGTATTTGTTAGGATCTGTTCTAATTTAATATAGATGAAAAAGGGAAAAAAAAAATGCAAGTGAGTCCCCTCTTCTGAAAACTTTGGAGATTTCCAACTGACGTCGAGGCCCTACCCGACTCAGAAACCACACACTTACCATCTACTAAAGAAGCCAATAAATTCAAGAGTAGGTTTGTAATCACGGAAATTTGGCCATCGCTTTTACAATAAAAATGGTGTCTAATCTCCCATTTTCTTTCTCACAACTCAATCCCGTTCGGATTGCATTTCGCTCCATACATTCCTACTATATTTTATCATCAACTGACACTTTTATTTTTCTCTTACGTCTACTTTCTTTTATTGCATTTTCCTACTCAGGGTCTTAAACTTCGCGAAGGCTAAGTTTGTATTTGGGTTTGCTTACTATTTTTCTATTTCACTTTGTTAACTTTACCTACCTTGAGTCATTTGACTCTACTAAGTCAGGTTAAGGCTCTTGTTTTTTCCCACCAGATATCTCGCAGGGTTATGTAAAGTATAGCTAGATATATGATGTTAAAATATTACTAAATCTCTTTAAAAGTTGAAAATCTTATAGAGTAGAGTTGTATGTCATGAGGACAGGAGAGGGCACCTAGCTTTTTTTTTTTTTTTTTTGTCATCGAAACCCTTATTTAGGACCTATGGTCGTAAACCAATTGCATGAGTTACTTAAAATTGATTTTTTTTTTTTTTTTTATACCATTTCTGGACTCCTAAGCGATTTTACGGTTTTTAATCAATGGTAAACGCAATATCTTATTGGCTAATGGTGACTCCCAAAACTCAAAGTATATCCCTACATCTAAAATGTACCCTTGAGATATTACACAACTAAGGAAACAAAAGTAAGCCCAACATAAGCATAGAACACCTTACATAAGAGTGACAGACGCACAAACACCTGTTAAGAAGGCGCAGCCAACGTTCACACATTTTGATTTTCTGTACAATGGTACTGCCACGTGTTGGCTAGCTAGCCATCTAATGTAATGATGCCAAATCAGGTGTAAACAGATAATACCCTATCATTGTACCATATATATGATAATGATTAAGGTCACCACAATTATTCAGTGAGCCACACATCTCCATTGAGTTTGAGTAAGTGGACTTTTATTTATTTATTATTCTACTGTCCATTCTCTCGTGAGAGAAACATTAATACTTTAACATTGGGTGATGGATGACATAGCAGGCCCTTGGATTAATTTGGATCTTAGTTAGAAATTTGGTACGTGAGGCATATGCCACTCACTTTAAAACCTCTAAATTAAAGGCACTAGTTCAAATCTATAATAAACTAAATATTAAACCTATTTTATTTTCATTCTTTAAAATGGGTGGACATTTATTGGACCCTTGAAAATAAAAAAATATTAAATGGTCCTATTCCAATCTATAAGTATTTGTCAGGATTTGTTCAAACTCAATGGAGATGAAAAAGGGAAAAAGATGCAAGTGGGCTCTCTCTTCTTAAAACTTTGGAGATTTCCAACTAACGTCGAGGTCCTACCCAACTCAGAACCACACCCTTACCATCTATTAAAGAAGTCAGTAATTTCAAGAGTAGGGTTGGAATCAAGGATATTTGACCATCACTTTTACATTAAAAAGGGTGTCTAATATCCCATTTTATTTCTCACATCTCAATCCTGTTCAGATTGCATTCCGCTCCATACGTTACTACTATATCTTTATCATTAACTCACACTTTTATCTTTCTTACATTTCCTTTACTTTATTGCATTTGCCTACTCAGGGTCTTAAAATCCGTGAAGGCTAAGTTTGTATTTGGGTTTGCTTACTATGTTTCTATTTCACTTTGTTAACTTTGCCTACCTTGAATCATTTGACTTTGCTAAGTCAGGCTAAGGCTCTTGGTTCTTCCCACCCGACATCTTGCAGGGTTTTGTAAAGTATGGCTAGATATATGATGTTAAAATATTACTAAATCTCCCTAAAAGTTGAAAATCTCTTGGAGTAGAGTTGCATGTCATGCGGACAGGAGAGGAGACCAAACTTATTTCTCTTGTCACCAAGATCCTTACTTAGGACCTACGGTCGTAAACCAATTGCAGAAGTTACTTAAAATTGATTTTTTTTTTTTACAATTTTTTGACCCCTAAATGATTATATGGTTTCTAATCTATCATAGACTCAATAGCTTGTTGGCTAGTGGCGACTCCCAAAACTCAAAGTATATCCCTACATCTAAAATTTACCCTTAAGATATTACACAGCTAAAGAAACAAAGGTAAGTCCAACATAAGCATAGAACTCCTTACATAAGAGTAGCGGACGCACAAACACCCATCAAGAAGGCGCAACCAACGTTCACAGATTTTGATTTTCTATACAATGGTGTTGCCACGTGCTGGCTATCTAGCCATCTAATGTGATGATGCCAAATTAGATGTAAACAGATAATACCCTATCATCGTACCATATGATAATGATCAAGGTCACCACAATTATTAGTGAGCCACACATCTCCATTGAATTTTAGTAAGTGGACTTTTATTTATTTATTATTCTATTGTCTATACTCTTACTCAGTGAGAGAAACATTAATACTTTAGCATTGGGTGATGGATGACATAGTAGGCCCTTGGATTAATTTGGATCTAAGTTAGAAATTTGGTACCAGAGGCATATGTCATTCACTTTAAAACCTCTAAATTATATAGGCATTAGTTCATATCTATAATAAACTAAATATTAACCTTATTTGATTTTCATTCTTTAAAATTGGTGGGCATTTATTGGACTTTGAAAGTAAAAAATATCAAATGGTCCTATTCTGACCTGCAAAGTATCTATCACGATTTGTTCAAACAATCTGATTTTTTAGATGTAATTTAATTAGTGGAATCCACAGTTTAATTTACATTAAGATATGCCACCTGTATCATTTTTAAGTGTCTGCGAATGAAATATACCCGTAGCCAGAGTATCAAATAACTCCATTTCAATTCTGATCTTCTTCTTCAGCGGATGATTAATGTTACTTTTGGGGTGGAGCTCATGCTCAAAGGCTAAACTATCGGTGAATGGCCTGAGAAACTTAAGCTGATAGAACATTCCTGACCGTCCGATTATATTGATTCAATGCTGAGGATAACATATAATGCACACGCGAGATAAAGGTTTGTTATCTGCACACGCACTTTTGCATGTGATGCACACGGCGACATCACGAATGTGTTGGTGCAATGGCTGGAATGCATTGGGAAGACGACAATGTGCAAATATGGAAGCCACGCTGGTATTGAATTTGGATCAGCCGCTAGTTTTTTAAGCCGTCCACTCAGCTGCCTGATGAGTGGATTGGCATGATGTGTCCTTAAGTTGGTCGAGTTTCTTTTAGACACCTATTTTCTAAGGCCAGATGAAATGGTTGATAATGGACGCGGGTTGGCTGGTGTCAAAGCTATGTGGGTCCCACCATGATGTATTTGTTTTATCCACGCCGTGCATCCATTTGTACAGATCAGTTTAAGTCATGAGACCAAAAATGAAAATACATTTGTACATCATGGTGGGACCCGCGTCGGTTGATAATAGGTTGCTTATGATAGGCCCAGCAAACAGATGGCACACATGTAAGGGGTGCGCTCCAGTGATATCGGAAGAGCGCCCACCGTGGACTCTGTGGGGCCTACCGTTTATTTATGTATTTTATCCACTCCGCACATCCATTTTAATAGATAATTTTATGTCTCGAGACATATAAAAAAAAAAAAAAAAAGAACCATAATCAAATCTCAAGTGGACCTTTACTGTTGAAAAATTCTCGGGGCCTATAGAAGTTTTGGATGAAGCTGATATTTGTGCTTTCCCTTCATCCATATGTGATCAGAACAGCTTGGATCACTTTGGGCCCTAGGAGGGTTTCAACGGTGGAAATCATTAATTCCACTATTTCCTGTGGTGTGGTCCACTTGAGATTTGAATATGCTTCAATTTTGAGACCAAATACTAAAATGAGCTGAAAAAACGGATGGACGGCGTAGATAAACCACATACATTCACGGTAGGCTCAACAAAGTTTACTCAGTACTATAAAAGCGTACTTGAGTTACTCATCAATCCGATTTCGTAAATGAGTGGCGTTTTGGTAGTTTTATGAGGAATGCATGGTTTTTCGGGAACCAAGCATGGTAGTTTAGCCACGCTTATTTGCTTCTTTGCATCTGTCGGTTATCGTTTCCTTGTGGAAAACGATTGCGAATTAGCTGTTACCGGGGAGCAGCTTAGTGGCTGTTACTCTAACCGCGTGGGACCACATTTTTATGTATTTCTTTCTATATCCACTCCGTCCACCTGTTTTTTCACATCATTTTAGGACTTGGTCCCAAACCCTAAGAAGATCCAAACCTCAGATGGACCGTACAACTAGAAACAATTATGAATGACAATTAAAAAACTTTTGTGGTCCAAGAAAAATTTTCATCAAGATAATACTTATATTTTGTCTTCATCCAGATCTTCTTGAAATTATCAACAGGTTGGATTGAAAAAAAAAATTACTAAAACCTTAGGCTCCTTGGAATTTTAATGGTGAGGCACTCAATCGCCACTGTTTCCAGTGGTATGGTCCACCTGAGATTTTGATCTGCATAATTTTTGTAACCACATCCTAAAATTGACTGTAGAAACGGATGTACGGCGTAGATATAAAAAAATCATCCATGCTGGGTCCCACGGTAAGGGTAACACCCACTAATCCGCTCCTGTGGAAAACGCTTGGGTACCTCGACTAGGTACCAACTGGGGTCCACTTTCTCAAGCGTGGGAAAACGATTTAATGTACTTGAAATCCAATCCGTTCATGAGGTACGCCAGACCTCTTTTGGTCTCGATCCCAAAAATGATGCTTGGGCCAAACAGTATAAAATTATACAAAAAGCCTCCAACATTTTGTGGTCTGTCATACTCGAGTTTTTTAATAGTGTTCCTTTTGGGGAATTATTTCATCCTCATGATTCAAATTAGGCATGAGATGAATGGATTGGATGGCTTAAATATGCCACGGTGGGCACTGCACAAAACCACAGTCGGCTTCTCATGCCAATCTTTTCAGTGAAGTGTGGCCTACCAGAGTTCTGGATGATTATGAATATTTGGTTCCACGGTCAAAACGTGTTATCCTACCTGATGGACGGAGTGGATATCATGAAAGTTCCACCCACGTGGATCTTGGTCACAGGAAGTTAGCCAGAGGTTTTTTTAGTGCGATTGACGCTTGCGATCATTATTTCTTGTTACTGGCGTGTTCTTGACGAATACCGACGAATATTAGAGGACGTAAAGGTGGTCCATGAGAGCGCGCGAAATTGGAAGCCTGGCATCAGATAAACGCACCCTCGGTTTCTTCATTTTGAAGTTTGAAACGGTCGATTTGCGGAAACAGATGAGATACTTATTACCATCTCGAATTAATTAATGGTGGGGTGGGACCCACTAGATTAGTAGCATGAAAAGCTAGGAACGGACAGGGGCTCTGAGGGGCCACCCTGATGTATGGGTTTTATCCACACCGTCCATTCATTTTGCCATATCATTCTAAGGTACAGGGCCGAAAATGAAGCAGATCTAAGGCTCGATTGAACCAAACAACAGGAAGCAGCGGTGAGAATGACACCCACCGTTGAAACCTTCATAAGGCCCACCATGATGGTTAATTGCCATCCAAACTGTTCACAAGCTCACATAGACTTACATGTAGGGAAAACACAAATATCAGCTTGATCCAAAACCTCTGTGGTGCCTAGAAAGTTTTCAATGGTAGGTGTTTATTCCCCACCGTGTGGTCCACTTGAGCCTTGAAGCTTCCTAATTTTAAACTTGCACCTAAAATGACATGAAAACATGAATGGACAGCGTGGATAAAACCCATACATCAGGGTGGCCCCTCATAGCCCTTGTGCATTCCTAGATATGGGCCATGAATGTTGGAAATGCGTGCGAGTCTGTACTTGAAGTAGGGCTCTCAATGGAGAGCGTCAGATAAATAGGTCAGATTAGTTAAATGGACCAGATTTGGATCTTAAAATAGGTTATAGTCATTGTCACCTTGCAGTATATGTTATATTCATGCTCGCCTTTCGTTTTACCGACTATTTTAGGCCATGTCTCAAAATTGAGACATGTCACTCTTAGTAGACCATACCAGAGCAACTAGTGGGATTTGCATCATTTTTTCTACTAAATAAAATATATTATATTATATATTTTTTAAATTTGTGATGGGGTGAATTCGGACCTAGATCTGACCCGAATTCAATGGTTATATAGATTTTGGATTGGAAATGAATCTAACAATTTATAAATGCATCGGATATGAATATCACCTTTTGGATCTAAGTTGGATCCGAATCCTATCCGAATCCATCTATAGATACATGGACATGGAGCCTGATCCAGTTGGATCGATCCAGATCCGACCCATTGAGAGCCCTAACTTGAAGTGGCATGCAGAGGGTCACCCATCTTTCCCCATGGGTGGCATGAGCAGGAGAACCACATTTGCTTGCCGTCCAAGGCTCCGTACCGGTTGCTTTCTCCGTCGCTAGCCTTTCTGTCGATTTCTTTGTCATTTCTTATGAAGTTGGTAATGTACAGCTGTTTCCTTTTTATATTTGTTTTCTGAGTAATTCTCCGGTGTTTCCTGAACACTATAGCGCTCAGTTGCATTGGGACAATTAGACATTTAATTCATGATGTAGACCGTTCATTTGGTAAAGCACAGATTGCAAGGGGTAGGATGCAAATCTAACATACGTTGACGATCTGATCAATGACCTTTAATATGGACCAAATCAAGGATGGATTGGATCATCTTGGTCAGTGTGATTTAGTCAGGCGAGCCCATGAAATATTTGCTGGACCAAATAAACGGTCAAAATCAATGAATTGGACTGTCCAAAGATCTTTAATGCAACCAGGAGCACCATAACTTATGGTGCTTTGAGAGCATTGGAGCATTGCTCTTCCTTTCTAATAATGAAGTCTTGGGGTCAACCAACCACTTTGCAGAGAAGACTTGAGATGAATGGAGCAGCTAGTTGGGCCATGGGTTTGGATGATTGGAAATAGGGGGTGGCAACAGGCTGGTCTTGGGCTTGGGTTGAGCCTGGTATTTCAGCCTGTTCAAATTGGGCTGGGCTTGGGTTTTGGTAGCTTTAACCTGGCCTGGCCTAGACCAGCTTAGCTCAGCTTCAGGTGCACCTGTGATAAATGTGTGTGTGTGTATCGTTCAAATCATATGTTAAGTGATGCATATATATACGCATCTCGCATGTAAAATGGTTTTCATGGATCCAAACCGTCTTTGTTAGGTGGCCTACTTGATCAAGGAATGCATTAAAATCCATGTGGGAATAGGCATGTGTACAATTTATTTGCAGAGAGAAGAAGGGGGATAGAAGTAGGAGCAGAGATAGCTTGGGGGGGGGGGGGGGGGGGGGGGGGGGGTAAGTGTTGATGTCGAAAACTGGTCAATATATGAGATGACGTGACCTCCACCGTTGCATGAATTTCTGCCTATGATATCTTGAGATGAGTGGACTGGATCTGGATTGGAAGATCTCCTGGGCCTTGCGAATCACCAGAGAAAGTTAAGAGGAGTGGCTGGGGTCCAGCTGTTAGCCCTCCGATGCCTAAGTTAGTTGGGTGTAGGAGATAAGAAGCAAGTCTCTGGGTGGAGCATTCAACGTACCTTGAGCGTCTCCTATTTATAGGATAATCAGATAGCTGTAGAGGGCATTGAATGTGAGCGTTATGCCCGTAATGGCCAGCATGATTCCTGGTGGCGTGGGTCATGCCCGTAACTCCCGGAGACATGTCTGGTTTATTCGGGCTCATCCCTGATCTGTCGCGCGCCTTTACGACAGTTGTGGGTTAGGTCAGCTTATGGGCAAAGCTCATTGGCCGAGCGTCCTAACTTGGAGATATTTTGGAGTTTGCTCCTTAGATGGTTGAGCTGATATTTGATGCTCGACTGATGGAACTTGTCACCCGAGCTCCTCACTTCGTAGGTCGTCTTGTGTGGGTGACCTCAAGTCGTTCTTGGGCAGGTAGGACAGGTCAGCCTCAGACATCAGGTCGGTCTTGGACTAGTCTTCCTGGGATAGACCATCTTGAGTGACCTCAGGTTGGCCTCAGTTTTGGTCCTCGACTCGGTGCATAAGGTTGAGGACCTATACTGGGGCCCGTGGGACTATGAGCTTTCCTCGTGACCCGAGGTCAACTCAGAATTACCCACAATAGAAGACTCTCTACTCTTGAGCCTGACTTTGCTTGTCTTGGGAGTAAAGAGAAATGGATGAGCTGACCTTTGTATAAACATTGAACTGTCGTAGGCTCATGCTTGGTGATGTAAATCCCCTTTAAGGGTTGAGGTCGTCCTCTGACCTCGTAGGCTGGCCAACTGTATTAGGTCGGCATGTAGAGGTCTGCGACTACTTAAGTCGGTTCTTTGGACTCTTGGTCTAGGGCGTGGCCGAGGTCTCCTCTGGACACTTTGTGCTTGGTCTAAATTTTCCGACCATTCTGACTGTCTAGGTCAATCTTTCGACTCTTGATCTAAGGCTATTCTGACTGCCCAGGTCAGTCTTTCAATTCTTGGTCTAGGACTATTCCGACTGCCCAGGTCAGTCTTCTGACTCTTGGTCTAGGGCTATTTCGAGTGCCCAGGTTAGTAGGGCTATTCCAAGTGCTCAGTTTGGTCTTTCGACTCTTGGTCTAGGGGTTATTCCAACTGGCGAGGTCGGTCTTTCGACTCTTGGTCTAAGTTATTTCAGACTGCCTAGGTTGGTCTTTCGGCTCTTGGTCTAGGGTTATTTCGACTGCCCAGGTCTGTCTTTTGACTCTTGGTCTAGGGCTATTCTAAATTCCCAGTTCGGTCCTTTTAACTCTTGGTCTATGGTTATTCCAACTGCCCAGGTCAGTCTTTCGGGGCCTCGTCGGCCTATTAGGGCCTCACTGGCTTATGCAGCCTGGTTGGCCTATCAGGACCTCGTCGGTCTCCGCAGCCTTGTCGGCCTCTGTTATCTGATAGCTCAGCTCGGCTTACTATTCGTGACGCTGGCAAGACCTTGTAGATGTTTTCCCCTTGTCAAATCTATGAGCTCGGCCTCTACTCCACCTCTGCTCAGGTGGTTTTGGCCGATTACTTGTGCTATGTGAATAATCTCCGACAGGTCTTCTTGAGCATGTCTTCCTGGGCAGGTCTTCTTGTGTTGGTCCTCCTGGACAGGTCTTCCTAGGTTCTTTCTTCGGTTCCTCTATCAGATTTGTAAGGTAGTGCACTTACTCGGTAGGTCTCCCTAAACATGTCTTCCTGGGTAGGTCTTCTTGCGCCATTAGGCAGGGAGAGGAAGAGCTATAATCGTGTGCCGAGCTCCGAATTGGTGAGAACATAACTTTGTCGTTCCCACAGATGATGCTAATCTATTGATGTTGGAAACTGGTCAATAGATGAGATGACGTGACCTTCAACTAGTCAACAGATGAGATGACATGACCTTCACTACTGCACGAACTACTACTTCTGATCTCCTAAGATGAGTGGATTGAATCCAGATTGAAAGATCTCCTAGGCCCTGCAAATCACCAGAGAAATTTAAGAGGGGTGGCTGGGGTCCATCCATTAGCCCTCCGATGCTTAAGTCAGTTGGGTGTAGGAGATGAGAAGCATGTATATAGGTGGAGCATTCATCGTACCTTAGCATGTAGGAGTGTCTCATATTTATAGAATAATCAGAGAGTTGTGAAGGGCATTGAACGTGGGAGTTATTGCCATAATGGCCGGTGTGATTCCCAGCGGCGTGGGTCATGCCCGTAACTCTCGGAGACATGTCCGATTTATTCGGGCTCGTCCATGATCTGTCGCGCTCCTTTATGGTAGTCGTAGGCTAGGTCGGCCTAGGGGCAGAGCTCATTGGCCCCTTACTTGAAAATATTTTGGAGTTGTTGCTCCTTAGATGGCTGAGCTGATCTTTGATGCTTGGCTGATGGCGCTCGTCACTGAGCTCCTTACTTCGTAGGCCTTTTTGTGTGAGTAACCTCAAGTCGTTCTCGAGTAGGTTGGACAGGTCGGCCTCAGACATCAGGTTGGCCTCAGACTGGTCTTCCTAGGATAGGCCGTCTTGAGTGACCTTAGGTCGGCCTCGGTTTCGGTCCTCAGCTCAGTGCATGAGGTTGATGACCTATACTTAGGCCCGTGGAACCATGGGCTTTCCTCGTGACCCGAGGTCAGCTCGGTATACCCACAACAGTAAGCATTCCTCTTGTTTAGGTTAGTACTTAATATAAGGCAGCACAATAGATGTAATAACTGATTTTAAATGGTCATTATTGTGGCCATATATAGCCTTTATTAGATTGGCTCGTCCTATAAGCTACATGAAAATGCAAAGAGGGCTGGGAGTGGATTGACGTGGCTAAATTCAAATTGTCCATTTATAAGCACTGTACATATTCTTAAAATTCAAAATATACTACTAATCTATATTGAAAATCTCATTTATGTTCGAACGCTCAGGCTTTCTTAAGTAATTGCATGAAAAAAAATGTTTTTTTTTTTTTTTGGGTCTAAAGCTGACCAATATACTTGGGCTCAGCCTTTGGAATGAACACTAGCTCAAGTAGACCAACTCTAACCTGGTCTAGCCCAAGCTCGGCCCATTGCCACCCTGAGTCGCAACAACTCAAAATGTAGGTGCCAGCTAGTCAAACCTGGGTTCAAGTCGCTGGCTCAGTGGTAAATAGGGCGTGTTTCAACATTGAGGTCTCGGAAGCACACAAACGTAGGACATCTAACCATGCATCTAATAAGAGCTCGAAACATGTGCTCGCACATTTCAACCTTTCCTCGAAACCCATATCATTTTGCCAAAAAAACTAAGGCTGGTAAACCATAAGGTGGGCCTCATGTATGAGAACAATCGACAGTGAGGAGAGAGAGAAAAATAAAATAAAATACACACCATACCAGTTTGTTCTTCTTTATAATTAGATTTTTTGGTTTCATATATTTTATATTCAAAGATTTCGTTCATAAATCTAGGGCAGACTTTGACGTTTTAAATTTGGAATTTCTGGGTGAAACGCTTGCAATTATTAAGATAGTTTACATGTATGTAATTCCACTTTAACATCGTGCCCATGGAAAATGATCCATGGTCTCTAGTTGTTGTAGGGTCACATGATGTGTATATGGCATCCAATGCGTTCAACATCATGCTTTAAAACTGAGAAAACCGCCTCCATCGCAAGCCAACCTCAGCTGCCATCTTCAAATGCTTTTGCTCTTCAATCCAGTTCTTGAGTAATAATAGCAAATTGACCTTCTCAACCTTGTAACTTGGGACAAAGGGTGGAGCTGGGATTTGCCATAGAACCTGCAGAGAACCACCCTAAGTTAATTAAACATCGACTGTTAATCATAATGGACCATTTGTTTATTGGTTGAAGTACTGCTGTTTACGTTAGAGCGTTAAAACTCACACAATAGTGTTTTCCCGTAAGGGAGACTGTGACTTACACATGTTTGCATAACAAGGTTGGTTTGCAACTGGATCTTCTTCAAACGGAGGCGGCACTTGACCGTACACCATCTCGCAACTCATATCTTCAAAATCTACACATGCAAAGATAAAGAGGATAATGCAAATGTAGATCAAGTAATACCAGAGCAAAGGTTGTATTTGGCTCATGGCTTTGGTTTTTTATTTTTTTTAATGTTTATGGGTTATAGTTCACACACCCCATTGTAGTACACCCACCCACATCACAATGTTAGCCACCCCCACTATGGGAATCGATACCATGACCTCAGTGTTGAAACGAGGCTATCTTCACTCAGTCTACCACTTGAGCTATGGACCTGGCTGTTGGGTTTTGGTGTTTTTATTGCATTTTATGCCATTTTTCTTTGATGGTTCTTCTGAAAAATGCATTTTAACACTGCAAAACCCGCATGGTGTAGGATTTATGGCCATGAAGGCCTGGTAGCAAATGACAGTCGTAAGGGTCATCCCTTGCAAAGGAGGTGATCAAAACACCTCTAATTGCAATTAAGGAAAGAAAAAGAGAGAAATAACAATATTCTCTATAAATTGAGGAAATCAATGAAAAAACACCAAAGAAAAATGGCTCTCTTGGGGATTCAATTTCCTCAAGATTTCATATTGAATGCATAATTTTACTTGAAGAAATTACTCAATTAACTTGGAACAAAATACATATTAGCTCTTGGTTTAATGCATGATATGCGAATAAAAAACAAGGTTTCATCTGCATAAATAGGTGGAAGGATATGAAGTAACATACTGGGCGTCATTGTTAAGGGAAGCCCGAATTCATTGGTGAAGAATTCTTGCGTTGGAAGCTTGCACATATTCACACACATTCCGACGCATCCGCTGTTCTCCAAGTACCTTTGTAGGATAAAGAAATGTAAATTGGAAGTGTTTGTTGGGACTTATGATATTAATTTCAATGCGTCATTTAAAGTTTGAAATCTAATTAGAAGAATTGTCATAAATTGTATGTATTTGATAAATTTTCTAAGCATGCAAGAAAGTAAAAAATGGAGCTTTGCTAAGCCCACATGTGTGTGCTGTAAAGCTCATGTACATACGATGGATGTGCGAGCATGGCATGATAGGTCTGAGATCCAATCCATCGGCACTACTATATTGATGCCCTATGCGAGTAATCAGGTTGATCGACTGGTCATGTGGGCGAGAGTTTGCAAAACAAATAAATGGCTTTGAAAAACTTAGATGAAGTTTTCTAACCCAGATGAATACCTGTTTCCAATATTGGGGTCCAAGTTGATTGGACCATTTTTTTGGGGGTTAGTACATGCCCCACTGTTGGTAAACCTACGCCCACTCTTAGTCACATGGCAATGTTACCCACCCCACTTGGGAATCCATACCAAGACTTCAATGTTGAAACGAGCCGGTTATCTCCACTCAGGCTACCACTTCAGCGATGTATCGGGGTGTGAATTACAAGTAGAGGTTAATTACACCCAAAAAGTAATAAAATATTGCTGTACTTAATTCTTGCAAAATATTGCAATAAGTGGTGCATCCAAACACAATTTCTGAGTTGTGTAGAACAAAAGTAGCCCCATCAAAACATGTACCAAAGAAGAGAGTTTCTTATCTTACCTGCACTTTTTTATGCGAACCCCACTTCTTTGTTTCACGCCATTTACCTCTACTTCAATTACCTAAGAAAAATGCTCCTTAGTCAGCATCAGAAGTAGATGGGCCATAAGCAAAGCTCGCTGGACCTTTCGATCCGATGGGCCACACACTTTAGATCTTCTGATCTAAAAATCAGGTTGTTTCACTCCTAAAGTGGGCCGAAATGGACAAAACAGTTCAAAAAATGGCTTGAGATTTACCTCAGAAGGTCCCACTAACCAATGGAAGAATGGGACCGTTAACGCAGCATTGAACTCCGCTGCCCACCTCGTCGGAGGAAACAATTTCCGAAACTGCAACGAATCACCAAACAGAGGTTTTTACGGTTAATCGTCTATATAAGGGTCTTGGTTCTCCTATTTTCATGGGACAGGTGGACATCCGATAAATCAATCTGTTCCATCCATTAGATCCAACCGCAGTTCATGGATGGGCAAGATTTCTTCAAAAAATAAGTCCAATCAACAACTTGCTATCTCATCAATGGCTTAAGGAAATGGATGGGTGGAGGTCAGATTTTGGACATATTTCTATGATGGCCCACTAAGTGTGCGATGAGCCCATTGAATGGTCCAGATCAATTGATTGGAATGTGAACGCGTTCCATTCACAATGGTACTTGATGGACGTTGGTCCATTCACGGTCGATGAAATTTTCCAGTTGAATGTAAACGGTTTACTATCTTCGTTTTAGCCATTCATTTGAATGCCATCAATCGGATCATCAAAACCATAAATTACTAGCTGGATCTTTGTAGAATGTCCATCTAGGCTAGTTCCCATCAGTTGGACGGTTGGGATCTTCCGAAGATGCATCCAAATGGGCCACATAGACAAACACAGTGAGCGTGCCAGAATTTTCTTTGTAGACGGTGTCAATGGGCCGGGTTAGGGCCGGGCAAAGCTCTGCCCAAGCCCAGCCCGCCTATCTCAACTTATGCCCAAACCCAACCCGGACGGGCCACAATAGTCTAAGCCAAGCCCGGCCCAAGATACAAATGGAGTGCTCAGCCTGAACTTGGCCTTAACTCAAGCCCAACCTTTCATATAAAGAAAGAAATTATTTTCTAATCCTATACTTTTTTATATATAAAAAAATCATTTACACCATAGATAACAAAATAAGTTTTAAGAGGGAGATAGATTTTTAAAAAAAAATTATTTAAAATTTAAATTTTAAAAGAAGCAAAAATATTTTAATTTAAATTTTAAATTAAAAAATATATTCAGCTCGGGCCGGGTTGTCAGGCTTTTAAATAGCCTAGTCCAAGTCCAGCCCGTTTGAAAAACGGGCTTATACTTTAGGCCCGAACCCAACCTGTGGGTCTGATATTCTAGTCCAAGCCCGGCTAAATGCAGGCCAGGCCAGGCCCGAAAGCCCGTCGGGCCAACCCGGTCCATTGACAGCCTGACTATTGTAATATTACGGGTACATCGAAGGCAAATCATAACAGAATGAGACACCGTAAGCGTGGCACACACGCACCTCAATCTGACGCACTCAAATCATGTGGTCCCGTCTCAGGTGGGCCACAACCCAAAAAATTACACCAATCAAAGTAATTTTGTAGAATTCGTTCCAACAGGCAATTTTCTTTCCATGGAAGCACTAAATCAACGTTCTACGTTCATCAACTCAGCGATTCTCGAGTCATGACCCAACCACAGTGGGGCCACCAATTTGGAAGTTTTAGATCAAGGCACAACATATGCCACATGTACAATGGAAGGCTGCATGCGTATGATCTGCCGGAGACTACCATATCATATAATCCACTAGTGGGTCCCACAGATTTGATCCAATCAGAACCACACAAATATTATCGCGAGAAAAAAAAAAGAAGAAAAAAGCGCACCTGCTCCGGTGCGCCTGGCGGGAGCATAGACAAGAGAACTTCTCTCACCACTCGCTGCTGCTCCTTCCTAGACCTTCCTTGCATTACTCTCTTAGATACATCTACAAAGCTCTCGTAGTCATACAATCCTCTCCCACTCCTTCCACCTTTATTACCTGCTCTGCCCATCCAAATATTCAGAAATTAACACAACCATGCAGGGGTAAAATCGGAAGAGAAAAGAGGAGAGTGCGTACCAGAACCGAATTTCTCCATCTTTCGGGCGAATAGAGTCATGAAAACCTTAGCAAATAATCCGTCCTTGTATTGAGTCTTCTCGCCCATTGGTGCTGGTACCCCAGATGGCTCCGCAATCGCGCATCGGATGATACTGGCCGTCCGATTACGAAATGGGCTACGGGATGGATATCGGACGTTCGGCAAGCAGAGCTCCATGCTCTTCGCTCTGCTTTTCAAACGACTCTAATAACCGTTTATTGAAAAAGATACGTTAAATATAAAAAAGATATGATTTGAAGGGTTCAATTTAAACGGTCAGGATTCTTCTTCTGGAGTTCGCCACGTTCTTTTGAGGTCCTGAAGGGATGCTGCATTTTACCATGAAATCAGGACCATACCTTTCTCTTTACAAAATTAGCCCCAACATTTCGAAATTACTAGAATAACCCGGATTCTGTGTTGACCATTACTATAAGCTCATTCTACAATTTTGTGCGTGGGCCCCACCGTGATGTATGGTCCACATCCACTCCGTCCATAAGGTGCGCCCCTTCAAGTTCACTTGTAATCCCAAAACTAAGTCAGATCCAAAATACAGGTGGGTCACGCCACAGGTAACAGTTGGCATGGAGACACCTTCATTGAAACCTTCCAGAACGGATTTGGGTCCACTGTATTTCTATATACCATCCAAACCATTGATAAGCTGAACGAATAAATAAGCACACCAAAAATACATGAATTTATAAATTTAATAATGATTTACATAGTGTGATCCACCTGAATTTTCAATTGGTCTGATGTTTTGGTATTTAGGAGAATATCAGGGGTTTCACATGATGGACGGAATGGATTTCATGCAGAGATCAATGTGGGGGCCATACACGAAATTGTAGAATAAGCTTATTCTACAATAGTTATGGAGGAACGAGCCTCGGTTCAGGAGTGAAACGCTTCATTAGGGAAGTGAGGCCTCCCTGCGATCCTGTATTCACCGTTCGATCCATTGGGTTTGGATAGGATGGTGACAAATCATTCGAGTAAATTTTATTGCATTCTCCAATCACAGCCACAGCTGAATTTTTATGAAGCTTAAAAGCAGCCAGGTGTTTGCGAGTTCCAGTGTCTGGGTGTCGTTCTCGTGACCACAAGTCCGCGAGTGGACAGATCAGCCTACTTATAGATTGGAACGTCTCAATCGTCTTGTTATTGTGATTTTTGGGTTTGCAAGGGATTCGGATTCGGATTCGGATTCGGTACCGACTGATCGGCGCTGGAAAAGCTCTGTGGGCCCTATTATGATGTATGTGTTTTATCTATGCAGTTCATCCATTTTCCCATCTCATATTAGGGCATCAGGCAAAAAATGAGGCAGATCCAACAACCACCATTAAAAACTTCCTGGGGTCCACAAAAGTTCTTGATCAAGCTGATCATGGTATTTTCCCTTCATCCAGGTCTGTGTGATACAGTCAACAGGTTGGATTGCAAATAAACATTACAGTGGGCCCTAGGAAGTTTTTTAATGGTGGACTTTCAATTACCACTTCTTCCTGTAGTGTGGTTCGCCTGAGATTTAGATCTTCTTTATTTTTTGGCTCATGCTCGCTGTTGAAATGGACGGACGAAGTGGATAAAACCCATACGTAAGCCCACAACACCAACAAGTATCGATATCTCGGTATAGGAGGGGGCACTGCCAGTCCGAGTCCAGCTTTCTCCACATTGGACCCACAATTTGGATGGTCTGGATCTATCTACATGGGTGGTAAGTTTTAGGTGGATGGATTCTCTCAGTTTAGCATGGAAACATATATCTTACCCGAAATCCCTGGAAACACAGGGACCAATGTCAAATTCATGTGGTGGAGCCCGCTTTAGTTTGGAATGGCCCCTTGGGGGCGTTCCGTCATCGTGCCGCACGTCAAATGAATATATTGAATGGTGGGCCCCACACAGTAACTAATGGTGGGTGTCCACATCGAAATTGTTCCCTATGGTGTGGCCCACCTGAGATTTGTATCAGCCTAACTTTTGGGGTCCACATTGAACATGAAGCGGCTCACCTGATGGACGGAGTGGATCTCATGAGCCGAATATGCCCTTACGAAGAATAACTGATTCTATGTATTTTGAGCCATCCCTAGAAGAATAACTGATTCTATGTATTTTGAGCCATACTGCATTCCCACAAGTGGCAACTAGATTGGATCGTCCTAAATGACACGTTATCGTGGCAAGCATACTGTAGAAATGTGGGTCTGCTGGACTCAGGTACTAGTGGCTCAACTGTATCAATTCCGTGTATGATGTTACTAAGAATACAGTAGAGCCGTTTGTCTATACGCCACTATACTTGTTGTTATGGTGTTGTGTCACTCGGGACCGTCCATCCAGTGGGGTCATATCATAGACGGCACATCTTTCAAGAATCACAGCTACTATGTAATTACTTCCATCACGTTTCTTCATTTTCACTATAATAAAGGATGGTATTGATTGGGGCCATCTTAGTGGGCCAAATCCAATCTACACGGATATTATGGATCCTAAGGCCAAATCATGCTTAGGACAGAAATCTCAAATTTATCCAATTCATGGTGGTCACACGAATTTGATTTTGGGCTGTAAGTTGATCTTTGTGGACCAGTGGGTACATCTAACCCAGCATGTCAATTTGAATAGCTAAGAGTATTTTGTATGGATCAAATCGTCCAGTGGGTCATCTAGATCATTTCTATTTAAAATTAATCGTGTAATTCAATGTGTATTGTGATCATCATGACTTAGATTTTTAATTATAGTTATGATCATGGACCATCATAATATTTGATGTATGATAGATGGTTCAGATTTGAACCATGATGCCTACAAAAAAATCGAAAGAATTAAAGTGATTGGTAAATTATTGTAAATAGGCCGACTTGAGAGAACTAGGAGTTCTTCGGTCTACCGAGAACAAGGTTTGATCGACCGAAGGATTTATTTCGGCCAAACTAAAACAATTTAGAATAGTGACCCAGGAAAGCTTGGGTCAACCTAGGGTTGAACCAGGAAGCCTCCGGTCGATTAAAGGAAGGGCTGGGTCTACTGATGAACGTTTTTTTTTCCAAAGTCAAAACAATCTGTAAAGTTGACTTGACTAACCCAGGGAGACTTTGGTTGATCGAAAGGAGGGCTTATTCAAGAAAAATAAATAATAATTACATTGTAAAAGAATTTACAGCTGCTCGGTCAACCGAGCAACTATGAATTCTTTTAAGATGTAGTTATTATTTATTTTTCTTGAATAACTAATTAGATAGATGGCTTTAATGAATTAGAAAGTGAACTATTAATGATGTTTCAAGAACTTGACATTTACTTTGAAATTGAAAACTTGTGGAATTCACATCATCAATCAGAGGTGAGTGATCCCACCATATTCCCTATTCATTTCAATTAAGATAGCTTGTGTGTGCTGTCTATGTATGTGATGAATGATTGATTATCTCTGAGATATATGTCTGAACTCTATTATATATATGTAGATCTAAAATGCATTAGCATCGATGAACTGTTACTTATACATATCATTTGAAATCGAGAAACGAAAAACATGGTTTACCTCTCATATGGTGAGATAGGCTATTTGATATAGTTTATCTCTAATATAGAGATACTAAACCATATTGTGATACTTGGACATGTGCATTACATGCACCATAACTCAAGCATCATGATGAATACTGGGAGGATATCTCTTGATGAGTTGTAGGTAGTTAAGTACCAGGTGGCCCAGGGACTCATCCTGGATGCTCACAATATGTGGAAGCCTACCCTAGGGGTAAATGTCAACCCTAGGAGGGTTAATGCGGATTGATGGAGTCCAACTCAAGCAGGTGGATGTGTTTCTTAGTTGGTACATGCATTATGCATACATAACATCACTACATTTCATTAGACATTAGTAAATCTAAATTTTGTTTCTTATTTTAATTATGGTGCGTATGAACTATGATGGGTTTGCTCACTGGGCTTTCCAGCTGACGGTTTGTGAATAAAAATATAACAGATTATGTGGTAGCTGATCCACTAGAAACGATTCCTGAAAATGAAGTTGAATCAATGGAGGAACTGTGGGATAATTAACACTATTTGACTGAAGAGGAGCCAGCTGCTTTGAACCAAGATGCATAATTTATGATTTTTTTTGAAGAATTATTTTCTATTATTAATTTAAGTAGTGATGATTATGTTTGAATAAGTCCCGAATGGGTGGACCCTATATATAGATTTCAGATTTATTAAAGCGATTGTTTGATTAATGGTTGATCGTGAAGAATTTAGAGTATGCGAAATCTTGTGTCTCATTAACTGTTAGACATTGAATTAAGTATAGTTGTGTAAAAGTCATACTCCATAAATTGGGCCTAAGGGTGCACACTTTGTGTTTGAATTACGGAGCGTGGCAGAATGATATCAGAGAAAGGCTTTTCTTTGAAAACCTAATGACCTATAGGTTATGATCCGCACTCTTATATAGAACGGGTAGATCCATAAAATTAGAAACATAACCTTGGGATTCCACAAATGGACTGTTGTATGAATTAATGAACTTAAATAGGAATTTAGGGATCCCTACATATCTTAAAATTAAATTGGAACTTAAGATGTCCATATTTTTTAAATATAATTTATATCCAGTCAGTTTGTTACCATTGATGTATTTTTAGATTATTTATTTTACAAAAAAACTCTGCTGACCAACAATGTACAACAGTAAAATTCTTATTTATTAACGTAGAACTTTGATTGAGGTAATTAGAAAGCTTGATCGTAGCTGGACAAGTTTAGTTTAAATGAAAAATAGTTAAAAAAAATTTGAAACCAACAATGACTGTATAGATTCAGTATATTTTTATAAATTGTTCAGAAATGACCTAATTCTGGACAGGTTGAATAGTGAGAATTTTAAATTTTTTTGCAGTCACCGGAATGAGCTAAGTTTATAGTAGCATAGTAGACTTATAATAGTACCCATAAAAAAATTTAGGCATAAATATGGAGCCTATAAAGTAGCGAACCAGTGATGGGAAAAACTCTTACTAACAGAAGTTAATCTGTCCAGATAGATAATCCACAAAATATGATCTCTTCTGTGGACCCTTAGTAATTCTTTTCACTAAAGCCCAGTTCCTTGTTATATGATATTATGGCTTCAAAGAAGACCAAAAGCCTTCGCGACATAGTTCCATCGACGATTGCTACTATTGCCCATGGACTAATAGTAGATTCTACATTACTAGTTGAAGAAGTGTTAGAACGAGACCAAGATGAGAATGATGTGGATGACGAAGAGTATGTTGAGGAGCAAGTAAAATCCTGCGCCTCCTCCATTGGTTACAACTCAGGAGGAAGCTAGCCCAAGTATTCGACTGTCGTGGTCTTCTTCAGACATGAACGTAAATTTTGCAGGTCCAAGTATACAACCTTGGGATGCGGCATTTAGACCTATTAATCAAGTAACAAAAATGATGAAGCAATAATAAGAGCAGATTGCTGCTCAATGGAGTATGATGGCTAACATGAACCAAAGTACCCTTAGGCGACACCAGTATAGATTGTACAACCACGAGAAGTGGACCTGCTGGAAAAGTTTACAAAACTTATGCCTTTGGTGTTTCAAGGTGCCACTAACTCGGCTGTAGTTGAGGATTGGTTGGTCCAGGTGGAGACATTATTAGAAGCAGTGAACTGTCCTGATGATCAGAAGGTCATGTTGTCCTTATTCATTCGACACGGAGAAGCTGATGTTTGATGGCGTGCAACAAAGCGAATGGTTAAGGCTAATTATGTGTGGATATGGAAGGAATTCGAAAATAAGTTCTGTGAGAAGTATTTTTCACGGGCATATTGAAATCAGAAGAAGGCCAAATTCACCAAACTGGAACAAGGGTTGATGGCTGTGGCTTAGTACGATGCGAAGTTTGAGGAATTGTCCAGATATGTTCCTAAGATTTTGGAAGATGAAGACTACAAAATTTCTAAATTTAATAAAGGGCTTCGCTAGAGCTTTCGAACCAAATTTTGCACCGATACTATTAAGAAATATTTAGAAATTATAGACAAAGCTTTTAAGGTTGAAATGGACAATGAGCGATTCTAGAAATTTCACACTCAAATAAGAGAGACCGTAAGTCAATTTAGGCCTGTACCAAGTCAGTAAGAATCGCTAGAGAAGAGAAAGCGGATTAATGCACAAACTTTTGTAGCCAATAGTCAGGAGCAATTCTTTGTAGGAAATTGCACTTCTGTGAAAGATATGGACGCAAAGCTATGAACTGTAGAACTTGACTCCAAGACATCGGTCAGATGCCGGCTTAACCTTCTCGTGCACAATTTCCTGCCGCAACTCAACAGTCAAGGCTAACAACTCAGGCATCGTGATCTGTGACTCCATATCTTCAATCCTTAAAACTTCGACCTTCGATATCACAAAATTAAAGGAGGATAACAATTTGGACAACAACTCATGTAAGGGAAAGTATATGCAATTGCACAAGTTGCTGAACCAGAGGCAGACAACAATTTAGTGGAAGGTATGACGAATGTTCGTGATAAACCCATTGCCATTTTTTTTTATTCTGGTGCTAGCTTGTCTTTCATTTCGACTGTTGTAGTGAAATGATTAGGCCTGAAACAAAAAAACCTTAGATAAATAATTTCAGTTGAATTGCCTATAGGAAAGGTAGTAGTTTTGAACAAAACATATAGAGCTTGTGAGCTTAATGTTAGCGGAGTGCTTATGCTAGCAGATTTGGTAGTGATGGATATATAAGGGTATGATGTCATCTTAGGTATGGACTGACTCATCTTGAATCGAGCTAAGATTAATTATCACGATAAGACAATCACTTTCTCCATTCCTAGAAGGGAATCATTTCAAACATAAGGCGTAGAGAAAGATAAAGAATTCAAATGCATTATGGTTATGAATGAAGGAGAATCACAAGAATCGACTTTGGAGCAAATTGCTGTGGTGAGAGAGTATTTTGAGGTTTTTCAGAAAATTCATGGATTACCACCCCATCGGGAAGTCGATTTCTGTATCGATCTGTTACCAGGTACTGCACCTTTTCTATACAACTATATAGAATGTCGACAGTGGAATTGAAGGATCAACTAGGTAAGTTGATGAGATAAGGATTTATAAGATCTAGTATATCAAACATAGATTATCATCGGTCGAATGAGGTGACTATCAAGAGCAAATACTTGTTGCCTTGTATCGACGATCTATTCGACTAGTTAAAGGGGAACTTGTATTTCTCTACGATTGACTTAAGATCGGGATATCATCAGCTGCGAATCAAGGAATCAGATGTGTATAAAATGACATTTTGAACACGCTATGGGCACTATGAATTTTTGGTTATGCATTTTGGGTTGACCAATGCCCTGGACGTATTTTTGGATATGATGAACAGGATAGTCCAGCCATATCTCGATTAGTTTGTTATTATATTTATCGACGACATACTGATCTACTTTAAGACTATTGAGGAGCATGAATCGCATTTGAGGACAGCGTTACAAGTTTTGAAGGATAATCAACTATATGCGAAATTTTCAAAATGTGAATTCTGAACTGGGATTGTTTAATTCCTTAGGCATATTTTTCAAAAAATGGTATTGCGATGGATCCGACAAAGATTGAAGCAGTAGTCAAGTGGGAACAACCCGCTAATGTGTCCAAAATCTGAAGCTTTCTTAGTATGGCTAGATATTATAGGAGATTCATCAAGGACTTCTTCGAAATTTCTGGTCCATTAACTAGTTACCCAAAAAGGAGTGCCTTTTGTGTGGACCTGTAAGGTGTGAGGAAAAGTTTCAATAATTGAAAAAGCTCTTAACCACTACTCCTGTCCTGACTCTACCGCAGGAGGGTGTGATGTTTGTGTTGTATACCAATGCGTCCACCTTAGGCCTCAGTTGTGTATTGATGCAAGAGGGCTAAGTAATCGCATATGCATCAAGGCAATTGAAGAATCATGAACACAATTATCCTGTACATGATTTGGAACTAACTGCTATCGTTTTGCATTAAAAATTTGGAGACATTACTTGTATGTCGAACAATTTGATTTATCACTGATCATAAGCCTACAATATTTGTTCTCCTAAAAGGAGTTGAATATGAGACAACAGAGATGGGTCGAATTTCTGAAGGATTATGATTTTGAATTGCTTTATCATCTTGGAAAGGTTAATCTAGTGGTAGACGTTCTCAGTCGGAAGCAATATAAGCAGCAAGCCATAGTAAGCCTCATAGTACGCGAATGAAATATGCTGAATTATGTAAATGATTTCTTTTCGATGTAGAATTGTAGTTCTGTGAATATCAATGTGTTCGATTGGAAAATCTCAGGATAAGACCGACTTTGGCTAATAGAATTATAGAAGCTCAAAGCGATAATGATTGGTTACTATAAATGACAGTTAAGCACCAAGGGAATGAAGCTTCTAATTGGAAGGTTTGGAAAGACAAAGGTATTTGGTACCGTGATTGGTTATGTGTACTGGATGTACTTGAATTAAAGGAAGAAATTCTAAAGGTAGCACAGCGAACGAAGTTCATGATTCATCCTGAAAGTACAAATATGTATAAGAATGTGAAGCGTTCGTATTGGTGGCCAACTATAAAGAAGGATATCGTTGATTACGTATCACAGTGCTTGGTCTGGCAACAGGTAAAGGCTGATCACTAGAATTCGTCAGGACTTTTACAGCCATTGAAGATACTTAAATGAATATAGAATTTAATATTGGTCTTCCTCTGACCTAGAAGAAACACGACTCGATTTAAATCATTGTGGATAGATTGATGAAATCAGCTCATTTAATCTCTATTCGGATAAATTACTCGATGGATGTGTTAGCCAAATTGTACATCAAATAAGTGATACAATTGTATGACGTACCGAGCTCTATTGTGTCAGATCGTGACCCTCGATTTACATCACGATTCTGGATTAGTTTGTAAGAAGCCATGGGTACGACTTTAAATTACAGTACAGCATACCATCCACAATCCAATGAGTAGACGAAATGGGTTAATCAGATCCTTGAAGATTTATTATGGGCATGAGTGCTCAATTTCGAGGGTAGTTGGGAAGACAATTTTCACTTTGCGGAGTTCGCTTACAATAACTACTATCAAGCTAGCATTGGTATGATTCCTTATGAGGCATTTTATGGACGACTATGTCGGGCACCTAATTGTTAGACAGAGGTAGGAGAAAAGAGACTAATTGGTCTTAATATTGTACAAGAAGCTTTAGAAAATGTTGAGCTCATTAGGAAGCGACTGTTAGCAGCACAAAGCCGTTAGAAGAATTATGCAGATAACAGAAGACGAGACTTGAGTTTTGAAGAAGGAGATTATGTATTCCTCAAGGTTTCACTGATGGAAGGTTTGATGCGATTCGAGAAGAAAAGAAAACTCACTCCTCAGTTTATCGGACCTTTCTAGATCATATATTGAGTGTGAGCTACAACATATAGGCTTGCCTTACCGGTTCAACTTGCAAGTGTTCATAATGTATTTCATGTATCCATGTTACGGAAGTACGAAAGAGATACTTTGTACAATAGACTGACAAAATCTAAAACTTCAAGAAGATATTTCTTATATTGAGAAGCCTATTCGTATTTTGGACTGAAAAGAACTTGTGTTGCGGAATAAGATAGTATCGCTAGTAAAAGTACTATGGAAGAACATTGAGCAGATGAAGTATCGTGGGAGCAAGAATTGGAGATTCGAGAGAAGTATCCTCTCCTGCTCGAAGATTAATTCAAGTAAATTTTGAGGATTAAATTTTTTGTTAGGATAATAGAATGTAATGACCTGAAATTTTGGTCACTCAAATAATATTAACAAAAAGGGGTAAAATAATTAATTTATGGTTTTTAAACAAAACAAGACGTTGGGCTGGATGGTTAAGGCTCCCTTGGTTGAGAGGGTAGACCTAGGATCAAATCTAGAGCTTATCTTATCTTATCTGGGGATTTCTCTCCTATAAATAGAGCTGGGAAGAGCTCCGTAGAAGGCATCTAAGAAAAGAGAAAGAGAGAAAAAATAGAATTCTTGCTGTGGGCTTTGATCTAATGGAATTGATGGGGGGCCATCTGAGTGGGCTAGATCTGATCTGCACGGATCTTATGGATCCTAAGGCCAAATCATGCTTGGGCCAGAAATCTCAAATTAATATGATCCACAGGTGGGCCATGTCAATTCGATTTTGGCATGTAAGTTGATCTTTATGTGGACCAATGGGAGCATCTGACCCATCATATCAATCTGAATAGCTAAGATTATTTTAAATGGATTAGATTGTCCAGTGGGCCATTAAGATCATTCCTATTTAAAGTTAATCGTGTCAATCAACGTGTATTGTGATCATCATGGCCTAGATTTTTTTATTTTAGTTATGATCCTGGACCATCTTAATATTTGATGTATGATGGTCCATATCTGAACCATGATGTCCACAAACCCATAAGAATCAAAGGAATTAAAGAGTTTGGTAAATCATTATAAATCAGGTGACTTAAGAGAACTAGGAATTCTTCGGTCAACCGAGGACAAGGTTCAGTCGACCAAGGGATTTATTTCGGCCAAACTAAAAAAATCTGGAATGGTGACTCAGGAAAGCTAGGGTTGACCTAGGAAGCTATTAGTTGACCGAAAGAAGGGCTAGGATGACTGAGGAACATTTTTTTTCTGAAGCCAAAACAATCTGTAAACTTGACTGAGGTGAGTTTCGACTGACCTAAGGAGACTTCAGTCTACCAAAAGCAGCGCTCGGTCGACCGAGCAGCTATGAATTCTTTTAAAATGAAATTGTTATTTATTTTTCTTGAATAACTAATTAGATAGATGACTTTAATGAATTAGAAAGTGAACTATTAATGATGTTTTAGGAACTTGACATTTACTCTGAAATTGAAAAACTTGTGGAATTCACATCATTAGTTAGAGGTTAGTGATCCCATCATATTTCCTATTTAATCCAATTAAGATAGCTTGTGTGTGTTGTTTATGTATGTGATGAATGATTGATTATCTTTGAGATGTATGTTTGAACTCTGTTATATATACGTGGATCTAAAATGCATTAGCATCGATGAGCTGATACTTATATATATCATTGGAAGTCGAGAAACGAAAAACGTGGTTTCCTCTCATATGGTGAGATGGGCTATCTGATATAGTTTATCTCTAATATAGAGATACTAGATTGTGTTGTGATACTTAGACATGTGCAATACATGCACCATAACTCATGCATCATGATGAATACCAGGAGGAGGATATCTCTTGATGACCCGTAGGTACTTAAGTACCTGATGGCCCAAGGACTCATCCTGGATGCCCACCATATGTGGAAGCCTACCCTAGGGGTAGACGCTGGCCCTAGGAGGGTTGATGCAGGTTGATGGAGTTCAACTAAAGCAAGTGGATGTGTTTCCCCCTTGGTAAATGCATCATGCATACATAATATCATTGCATTTCATTTGAGATTAGTAAATTTGAATTTTGTTTCCTATTTTAATTGTGGTGCGTATGAACTATGATGAGTTCACTCACTGGGTTTTTCAACTAACGGTTTGTGGATAAAAATATAACAGATTATATGGTAGCTAATCTACTAGATACGGTTCTTAAAAATGAAGTTGAACAGTGAAGGAACCGCGGGATAACTTGCACTATTTGAATGAAGATGAGCCAATTGCTTTGAACCAATATGCATAATTTATGATTTTTTTTCGACAATTGTTTTTGGTTATTAATTTCAGTAGCGATAGTTATGTTTGAATAAGTCTTGAATGGGTGGACCTTATATGTAGATTTCAAATTTATTAAAGTGACTATTCGAGTAATGGTTGATTGTGAAAAACGTATGTGAAGTCATGGGTGCATGAGCAAGTCAGCAGAGCTCATATGCAGGATTTTACGAAAGGTGAAAATGAATGAAGGACTGGGGTATTTATAGGTGAAACCTTCGCGGTCGAACAAGGCCACGTGGCATAAGGGGATTATCTTGATCAGAGGCATGTCTCCTCGGATATCATCCTGTCCACGTACCGCCTCATCATTTGTCCATACCAGGCATGACGCCTCACTGTCTCGAACCGTCACAACATGGCACGATGGGGGAGGCCAAGCATTAATGCACCGCATCGGCTGACAGAGCTATCGCCATGTGTCACCTTTAGATTCAACCAATCTCGAAAAGCGCTGACAGCGTCGTACAATCATGATGGCGATGCTTCGAAAAACATGCTCGGATAATGATTCTCCGGATCCTGCAATTAGTGTTTTGAATTTCATTCCTTGGAGGACGAACTGAACCTGTGATTTGAAATTTTGTGATTCCCGCATCACTGACTGCTCAACTCGTCCCACGCATGCTACTCCCGATCCCTCACCAGCTCAGACTAGGAAGTAGGGAGGCAACTGTTGTGGGGGTTTTCCGAGTTGGGCCGAGCTTAGTCTGGAAAGAGTAAGCTCACTGGCCCACAGGCCCATATGCTAGTTCTCGGTGACAATGATGAGAGACCTACCTCAACTTGGAAGAATGTCGAGTCCGGACACAGCAACAACTGGGTGTTTACAAAGGACATTTTGGGTACATCAGACAGCCCAATCTGAGTTATTCTACTGGACGCGACCGACATACCATAAGCTCTCTGACCTCAGTCGCGAAATCCTTAAGCCTACATTCTGGAATATTTCATAAGTCAAGAAGCTTGGTCAAAGAGCTTTGCTTCTAGGTCAGCCTCGCCCACGATCACCACAAAGGCGGGCGATAGTTTAGGAACTAGCCTGAATAAACCAGGTACATTACTAGCAGTTACAGACGTGATTCACATCACCGGGAATTACGCTGGCCATTACGGGCGTAACGCTCACAATCACTGCCTATCACATCTCTCCGATCACCCTATAAATGGAGGGTCCTATAGAATGAGGTGCGCACAATCTCCCTAATAGTTTGCCTCTTTCCTTCCTCTATTGAAAGATCTTTTGGCTTGACTTAAGCATCGAAAGGCTAATAGTCGGACCATAGCCACCCCCCTAGTTTTCCTTTGGTGTTTTTTCTGGACTTATAGGAATCCTCTCCCAGATATAACCCGCTAACTTTAGAGGCAATCTTTTATCAAATAGTAAAGTTCTTATCATGATGACCGTTATACAAATTTTGGTGACAACATGGCATAAGTCAATCCCAAAATCAGACTGCTCAAACAATCCTAACCTTCAATTCGGGGATACCTTTTCATCGAAGCAGGGTCATTGGATTATTTTTTTATCCACCGTCCAAAAAATTGTCCGCCAATCCTTAGATCAGGTGAAATCAAGTGGTTTTTATTTTTTCTCATCATGGTACATCCAAAATGGGAAACATAGTTGGACAGTTCATTTGACTCAATTATATCCCACGTATGCAATTTCCAAGTGCCTGCGTATGAACCATCACCACGGTAGAGTATCAAAGTTCTTCTGATTTATTTTTCCTCTTGCATTTTTTTTTTTCATTTGTACATTTTTCTGTGGTTCAAAAAAAAAAAAAAAAAAAAAAACAGCAACAACAACAACAACAACAACCGACCAAAGAGCTACCTCGCCATCTTCATCTAAGCCGCTCTTCCTCCTTGTGCAGCTCTTCCAGCATCCTTTCCATCTCATCCATCCGAACCCCCCAATCGCTCCTTATATTCAAGGGCCGTGCATCGCTGTAATCCCCAACACCGTCCTCGGCCCTTCCTTCCCTACTCGGTTTTCCCTTCGTCCCCTTCCTTCCCTTGCTGCTATTCGCCTTCTGCGCAGCTGCTTTCTGCAAAGCAAATAGCACATCTGAGCCTTTCAGCGACGCCCCTGCCTTCTTCTCTTCCCTTCTTGAAGAATCTGACTGGCGCACCTCCAGAAGCGATTCTTCCTCGGATTTCAGAGTCGTGAGGAGGGTAAGCCCACGTCGCCTATCTCCTCCGATTCGTCATCGTCGTATTGGATTTGGGGCGAAGGGCGTCGCCTCCTGCGTATCTTAGCATAGACCACGACCAACGGGCGATTGGGGAGGGTTTTTTTCTGCATTGGTAAGAGGGGCGGCCTCGTAGCAGGCCAGGCTGCGAGCATTTTGCAGACGAGAGAGAGAGAGAGAGGCTGGCCTACCAGAGAAGCTGAACTTTTTTATACATCTAGGGCCGGACTATACAGACCTTAAGACGCAAGGCCCGGGCCGGCCCTGCTGGAAATCCTTATTTTGTCCGATGTACGCATGGAATGCATGTGAGGAAAGTGGACCTAATTGTGAATGGAACATATATATTTAGAAGAGCACTGATTGGACAGTTTTGAACCATCTGATGTGGAGCGTTTCAATTCTACTTGTTCAGAATTGTATGGTTAGGATTTGTTCTGTGAGTGTTTTATTTTATTATTATTATTTTTTTTAAGGTTAATCTCCATCAACAATCGGCCTTTCAATTTGGACGCTCTGGATTGACGTACATGCATGAGACAGAGATGACTGTCCTGCACTTGCCGCACTTCATGCTCTTATTAGCATCAGCATGTCCAATGGGCCGATGTAGCCACAGCCAGATAGCGGCCCACGGAGGGCGCATAGTAAATCCTAGGGCCGGCAAGACCTGGCCCGTGGTTGGCCATAACAAAAGCGTCCATGATTATTATGCAAGCGTAAGACCAGTGGTGGGCAATGATCCGGGCTAGGCCGAGTTAGCTTTAGTTTGGATTTGGCTTGTTTTTATACCACCTTAATTTGTGGATCGGGCCGTTTGGGTTTTGGACCAACCGTGCGGCCCAAGTTTGGTTTGCTTTAGAAAAATCTAGTTTGATCGAAAATTTCGAATTGAGTCAAGCCAAGTTGGGACATGTGGCAGCTCTGTTTTTGTTGTTTGTTTAAATAAAAAAGAATTAAAAAAGTTGAAAAAAAATACAATAGTATCTTACTAGGTGATGTTTAACATCCTTCAAAGGATGGCTGTGTTGGGAGAGGGTGCGGTGCGGTAGAGGGAGAGACAATTTTGTTTGGATTTTATTTTTTAATTATTATTACCTAGTATCCAACGGCCAGTCTAAACCAGGTCAAGCTGAGCTTCGGATCGGGCCAATACTGTAAGAGATTGGGTTCAGCCTATTTATTAAACGGGCCATGTTAGGGTGGCTTGTTGCTGGCTCAAACTCCGCTTCGAACTGGGCCAAACTGGGCATTTTCGATACGAACTGGGCTGAACTTCCGAGCTGGTCCAGTTTGTTTTCAGCTCTACCTAAGACTGAACACAACCACCCAGTTTATACAAGATCTGGGCTGTTCATTAGGTGTGCCCCCATCATGCATGATAGTTGAGAAAAAATAACCTTCAAACTCCAATTGGGCTGGTCTGTTCTGATGGGACTAGAGACACAGCCCATGCTCATCCTAATTAATGAAGGGGCTTAAATTGTAGGACCGGGTAGTCCTCGGGCCTACTATTCCAGCCCCAATAATCTGTTATTATTCCCACAATGCCAACAAGTTGGGTTGGGTTCACTGAATTGTAGTAGCCTTAATGGTATGAAGACCAGCCCGGCCCAAGTATTCATAGTACTTTTAAGAATATTTCCAAGCCTAACCAGGTTCAGCCTAAACCTGACCCGAAGTGGGCCGCGATCTAGTCGGGAACAGCACGCACCACGTGTCATTCCGTTTAATTTATCTCTTGATTGGAGGGTTAGGATCTTCCAACTTGAAAGACTTTTCGCACATTGTTAAATTCCCATTGGCATGGTGTATGATAAAAATGCCATTGAAAACAAAAATCCACCAGTCAGGGCACTTGGCCACACCACCTAGGTCTGGCCCAATTAAAAGACGGGCTTACAGTTTAGGCACAGGCCAGCCAACAGCTCAATCTCAGTTCAAGCCCGGTGCGAAAGCTCGACAGGGCAACAACCTTAATAGTTGGGACTACTCTTAGTAGGATTCAATATTCTAAATCCAAAGGGACAGAATATCATTGTGCTGGAACTCGGTATGGGACATTGCTCGCCCCGGCCTGGGCCATGACCCGTGAACTTGGGATCGACACTGGCCTAACCCATTAGCTATTTAGCAAAGGACCATTGCCCAAGCTAAGCTGGGCTTTCTAGATTACGTTTAAAGGCCCAGCAATTCTTTATTAAGTCATGATAGATGAGGCTGATTTTTTAGGCTTTAGGGCACCTGGGTCCACATTGTTTACTTAAAGAGGGTCTTCAAATTCTGCCTGGTCAGCCTGCCCTGTTGTAGCCCAACCTCCAATAAAACCTCTTTCCCTTGCTTTAGCCACCTCGCTGGATTCACACGTGGAAATGATGCACACGTTTGACATCGAAGCCACCCATGAGGCCATCTCCATTGTGTAGATGCCCGTTTAAAAAAAAAAAAAGGGGCCGATTTAATCATCGCATGGGAACACATGCATATAACAAATAGTGGTTAAGAGCAATTGATCAAAGGGTCCTAACTCGATGCTGCCACATTACTATTTTTTGAGTGCATGATTATCATGAACTGTCACATTCTACGAGAGTATCAAATACAGATTTCGCTTTGAGAAACAACTTTGATACTCTGGAAGAGTGTGATGGCTGGTACGTAGGCACATGGCACTACATGCTTGACATTCAATTAACTGAAATTAAGCCATCCATGTAAAGTCCACAAACCCACCAAGAGTCGAAGTTGAAGGTGGTGGGAGACGTCATGTAGGGCCCATTTGGATACCACCATATAAGTTACTTTTTCTACTTACAGCAGTATATAAGTAACTTATTTGAGATAAGCAAGTTTGGTTTACGATTAATTATAATAAGCAGGGTTTTTATTTAAAGTTACTTAATCACTTTAATTTAATAAGTAGAAATCAAGATAAGCTACTTAACGCATAAGTAGCTTATCTTAAGTAACTTAGGGCCCATTTGAATTGTAAGTTACTTAAGATAAGCTACTTATAAGATAAGTTACTAATCTTGGTTTTTACTTATAAAGCAGATAAGTATGTTGACTGATAAGTATGTTTTTACCAAACATACTTATCAGTCAATAAGGAAATAAGTATGTTTGGTAATAACACATTGATAAGTAACCTTTTGAAAGAAAATTTCAAATCTACATTAATATGCAACATATTGCCATGAAAGAAAAAAGCTAAGCATTGAGGCAGTTTTCCTAACAGAATGACCTTTTCTAATCCCACATGCGTTCAATAAAGCTCATGTACATGCCATGCATGTGCCAGCATAGCACGATTGGTCCAAGATACGTTCCATCCATCAAAACGGGACCACTACATGGATGCCCTGGCACAAGAATCAGGTTGATCCACTGGTCAGGTGGGCCACAGTCTGCAAAACAAATGTACGGCTCTGGAAGACTTGGCTGAAGTTTTCTAACCCATTCACTTGTTTCCAATAGTCGGTCCACATGGTGAGTGGACTAGAACCATTTTTGGGAAAGATGTAGAAGATCAGATCAACCTGATTGGTGGATTGGATCTTGCACCAATTAATGTAGGGCCCATCTTTGATGCAGGCCGTCCACTGTGTGAGCCTCACCTTTGATGGGACAGTCCATCATGTGAGGCCTCCTTTCATATGGACGGTATGAGAGAGTAGTAATTGAGTGAAACATGAGAGAGAACTTTGATATGTAGCGTGACCTGAGAGAGATAAGTAGAAAAGCCAAATTGGAGGGTGGTTAATTGACATTGGAGGGTGACTAACAGTGTGGGTGTGTACGAACCCAAGAAAGAAAAAATAAAAAGAAAAAAAAAGACCAAAAGCTTGACATAACAGGGATAGGTAGAAAAGTTAAAAGTCAAAAAGCTAAATTTTTTTTTATACATTTACTAAGATAAGTAATTTTTAAGAGATATGTTAGTTTTCAATTATACTTACCAAATGAACTTAAGTGCCAAAAGTAGGGCTGTAAATGGGTCAGCGGACCCAATGGGGTATTCAGACCCAACCCATTTAGACCCGATCCAGACCCAACCCATTTGTTTAATGGTATGGGTCTGGGTCCAAGAACAGACCCAGTTGCTAAACGGGTCTGGGTCTGGTTTCCTTTATATTAGGCCCGACCCGACCCGACCCGACTCGACCCGACCCCATTTAGTAAGTGGGCGGGTTCGGTCTATGTTTCAAGGGACCCATCCAGCCCAGACCCAATTTTAAGCCTTGTAAAATGCTTGTATACTTGATCCAGACCTGGACCCATTAGACCCGACCCATTTATAAATTGGTCTGGGTGGATCTTCTTCTACTAGACCCGGACCCATTTATAAATGGGTCTGATGGGTTGACTCGGACCCGACTCGGACCCGCCCATTTAGTAAAAGGGTTTGGGTTTAAAATTTGGACCCAGACCCATTTAGTAAATGGGCAGGTCTGGTTTTAGCTAAACCCGCCCCGAACCCGACCATTTACAGTCCTAGCCAAAAGTAACTTAACGTCTTAAGTTCAGCCGAAAAGTAACTTATTTGGTAGTATCCAAACAGGCCCTTAACCTCCAAACGCCTCCATTCAAACCGTGGTAAGTCCCTCCCAATGTTATAGGGGACATGTATATATATAATTAATAGCCCGACCGTCTCCTGTGAACCAGACTGCAATAAGCAATTTATGGTCTGGTTCTTCGATGGCAGCAGGTGAAAGACCAGTCCTATATGTGATTCAAGTGGGCCCATCATGATGTATTTCAAAACGAAGGCATGGTAGTCATGATTTTTCGATTGTGTGTAGTGAGGTGCTCACCACTTCTTTTTACGTGGTGTGAAGACTCTATGGGGCCCACCATTATGTGCATGTTTAATCCACACCGTCCATCCATTTTGGCCAATCATTTTAGGGCATTAGACTAAAATCAAAATCATTTTAGGGCTCTAGGAAGGTTTCAATGTTGGATATCAATATCCTCACTTTTTTATGTGTTCTCAACTTGAGCTTGGATATGCTTCAATTTTGATCTCATGTCCTTAAAACAAACTGAAAATAATGGATGCATGGCATGGATAAAGCACATACATTAAGGTGAGTCCCAAAGAGTCTTCACCACCACGTAAAGGATGGTGAGCTTTACTTATGAGGTGGTTTAGCATGGGTGGGCCCACCATTATTTATTTGAACAATTCACTCTAACCATCAGTCTGGTGAATTAATTTTAGGTTTATGGCTGAAAAACCAGCCCCAACAGTGATTCAGGTGGACCTCAAGATTGAAAACAGTGTAAGGACAATATTTACCCTCCAAACCTTTTCCCTTGGTATGGCCGACCTGGACCATGGATGGGCCTGATTTTTGGTCCTTTTTAATATGGCATCTAATGGTTTGAATGGTTTGAGTAGATGGTAAGTAAACATTATGGTGGGCCCTAAGAAGTTTTTAATGGTGGGCCCTATAGTGTGGGCCACTTGAGATTTGCATCGGGCTTATTTTTTGTTCCATGCCATAAAATGAACTGCAAAAATGGATAAACGAACTGGATATATAACGCATATATCAAGGTGGGCACGATAGTGTGTTTCAACCACGCATGGATGGAGATATTTTTGGTTACGTAGATACCCACAACGGTTAACCTCTTTTAACAGGTACGCTTCGAGGATCACAGTGAGGACCACTTCAATGGCCCACCCGAATCAGTGGTAAGGCTGAGTTTGAACCCTATGGTTAAAATAGAGTGACCCACCTGGTGATCAGAGTAGATTTCATTTAAACATCTCAGTGAGGACTATTTCAATAGGCCACGCTATAAGACAGTAGATAAAGTCTCCTGCAGACTCTGCACAGGAGACCACGAGGTCCACGACTC